>LR738711.1:766327526-766424223 GCA_902687465.1 Secale cereale | reverse complement strand
GGGGGGGGGGGGTACGAACCATGGAAAATTTGGAATACTATAGATATTACACCAATATAAAATAATAATGAGTTCACAACAGTACCTATAAGTAAGGATTTGATTGATTTTAGTAACGCATCTCACAAAGTTTCATTAAGTTTTGTGTGATTGAAGTTTTCAAGTTTTGGGTAAGATATTGATATGAGGAGAATAATGAGTGCCAAGACCCTAAGCTTGGGGATCCCCAAGGCACCCCAAGGAAATATTCAAGGAAGATCCAAGCAACTAAGCTTGGGGATGCCCCGGAAGGCATCCCCTCTTTCGTCTCCAACATTATCGGTAACCTCACTTGGAGCTATATTTTTATTCGTCACATGATATGTGTTTTTCTTGGAGCGTCATTTTCTTGTGTTTTATTTTCTTGATGTTATTTATAATAAGGTTTTGTATCTTTTATTTCAATAAAAGTGTCAAGTCTAGCCTTTACCATGCTTATTTTGCAAGTCTTTATGTTGCTATTTGAAAACAGAAAGTTTTCCATCATTGTCTGAATTCTTCTGGATAGTCAGAACGTGATAAAATCTGGAAATGTTTACACAGTGAGCATGAATAAGTTCCCTGTAACGTGGTAATTTTTCTAAATTTTTAGAGCTAGGGAAGTATGAGCACAATTGCACTCTTTACAGACTGTCCTGCTTAGACAGATTGCTGCTATGTTTGCATTGTTTGCATTTGTGTGCATGTTTAGTGATTCTATTTGAGGATACGAGTATTAAATATGCAGAGGCATTTAGTATGAAATGTTAAATTATAATTTTAGTGATTTTTTATAGTACAGAATGATAAGGTTTTGAGTTGATTTATACTAACTTATCTCATGAGTTCTTGTTGAGTTTTGTGTGGATGAAGATTTTGAGATTTAGGGAAACCGCGACACGAGAGGAATTAAGGAGACACAAAAGTTCAAGCTTCAGGATGCCCAAGGCATCCCTACTTAATATTTCAATAAGTCTCAAGCATCTAAGCTTGGGGATGCCCCGTTTGGCATCCCACCTTTCTTCTTCAATAATTATCGATTAGTATCGATTGAGCCTAAGTTTTTGCTTCTTCACATGATATGTGCTATCCTTGCAATGTATTTTTATTTTGTTTTGCTTTCTAGTTGAATAAATTACATTAGATCTGCAATTTTTAAATGATTTAGAGTCTTCACATAGCTACATAATTATTCAAGTACTCATTGGTCTTCACTTTTATCTTTCTGGAGTAGTTTGTCACTTACTCTTTGTGCTTCACTTATACCTTTTGCGCTAGGTAATTGCCCTATTGCTTCACTTATATATTTTTTGAGCATGGCGGTGACGTTTATTTTGAAGAAATTGTTGAACTCTCATGCTTCACTTATATTATTTTGAGAGTCTCTAAACAACATGGTAATTTGCCTGGAATATGAATTTAGTCCTAATATGATAGGCATCCAAAGAGGGTATAATAAAAACTTTCATATAGAGCATTGAATCTATGAGAAGTTTGATTCCTTTCAATTGTTTTGAGATATAAAGATGGTGATATTAGAGTCATGCTAGTGAGTAATTGTGGATTGATAGAAATACTTGTGTTAAAGTTTGTGATTCCCGTAGCATGCACGTATGGTGAACTGTTATGTGATGAAGTTGGAGCATGATGTATTTATTGATTGTCATCCTTTGTGTGGAGGTCGGGAGCGCGAGATGGTTAACTCCTACCAACCTCTCCCCTAGGAGCATGCGTCTAATACTTTGTTTTGATAGCCAATAATTTTTTGCAATAAGTATGTGAGTTCTTTATGACTAATGTTGAGTCCATGGATTATACACACTCTCACCCTTGCACCATTGCTAGCCACTCTAGTACCGTGCAACTCTCGTTGGTACAATAAACCCACCATTTACCCTTCCTCAAAACAGCCACCATACCTACCTATTTGGCATTTCCATAGCCATTCTGAATTATATTGCCATGCAACTTCCACCGTTCCGTCATAGGTTCTAGTATCAAGTTGTAATTGTTGAGTTGTAAGTAAATAAAAGTGTGATGATGATTATTAGAGCATTGTCCCATGTGAGGAAAGGATGATGGAAGCTATGATTCCCTCACAAGTTGGGATGAGTGTCCGGACTTTACAAAATAATAAAAGAGGCCAGAGAAGCTCCCCAAAAAAAGAGGCCACAGAAGCCCACAAAGAAAAGCGAAATGAGAGAAGGGGCAATGCTACTATCTTTTTCCACACTTGTGCTTCAAAGTAGCACCATGATTTTCATGATAGAAAGTCTCCTATGTTATCACTTTCATATACTAGTGGGAATTTTTCATTATAGAACTTGGCTTGTATATTCCAATGATGGGCTTCCTCAAATTGCCCTAGGTCTTTGTGAGCAAGCGAGTTGGATGCACACTCACCTAGTTTCTTTCTGCGCTTTCATAAATTATAGCTCTAGTGCATCCGTTGCATGTCAATCCCTACTCACTCGCATCAATATCTATTGATGGGCATCTCCATAGCCCGTTAATATGCCTAGTTGATGTGCGACTATCTCCTTCATTTTGTCTTCTCCAAAACCACCATATTCTATTCCACCTATAGTGCTATGTTCATGGATCATGCTCATATATTGTGTGAAAGTTGAAAAGGTTTGAGAATACTAAAGTGTGAAGCAATTGCTTGACTAATACCGGGGTTGCGCATGATTTAATACTTTGTGTGATGAAGATAGAGCATAGCCAGACTATATGATTTTGTAGGGATAACTTTCTTTGGCCATGTTATTTTGAGAAGACACAATTATTTTATCAGTATGCTTGAAGTATTATTGTTTATATGTCAATGAACTTTTGTTTTGAATCATATGCATGTGAAAATTCGTGCCAATAAAGAAGAAATACATTGCTAAATATGCTAAGTAGCATTCCACATCAAAACTTCTATTTTTATCATTTACCTACTCGAGGACGAGCAAGAATTAAGCTTGGGGATGCTTGATACGTCTCCAACGTATCTATAATTTTTGATTGTTCCATGATATTATATTACCAACTTTGGATGTTTTATATGCATTAATATGCTATTTAATATTATGTTTGGGACTAACCTATTAACCCAGAGCCTAGTACCAGTTTCTATTTTTTCCTTGTTTTTGAATTTTGCAGAAAAGGAATATCAAACGGAGTCGAAACGAGCTGAAAATTTACGGTGATTTCTTATAGACTACAATAAGCCCACAGAGCATCAGAGATGGACCAGAAGCTTCACAAGGAAGCGGCAAGGGTGGAGGGCTGTGATGGCATGGCTTATTAGGGATGATAGACTACTCATATCAATAAGGAATTCCTTCTTTTCCGGGAGCCCATTCGGATAGAACTCCAAAGTTAAGCGTGCTCAGCTTGGAGTAGTTTCAGGATGGGTGACCGACCGGGAAGTTGCTCCCGGGTGCGCACGAGTGAGGACAAAGTGCGCAGAAAAGACTAGTATTGATATGTGAGGCCAGTCTAGATCCCGCCAGGAGTAACGACCACCGGCGGGTGTGTCCGGGGCGTTACAAGTTGGTATCAGAGCCGACCCTCGCGGTTACACGGATGTTTGCGGACAGTTTGCAGTCATGTTGTGCATGACGTTTGTGACCCGTCGTGGCACACGACATGGCACATGTGCTGTCCTCGAAGCACAGACGGTTGTGCCAAGAGGGAACGTTCCTGTGGCCCGATGAGGACGTCGGTTCCTTTGAGTGAGGGTGTATGTGATGGCATGGCTTATTAGGGATGATAGACTACTCATATCAATAAGGAATTCCTTCTTTTCCAGGAGCCCATTCGGATAGAACTCCAAAGTTAAGTGTGCTCAGCTTGGAGTAGTTTCAGGATGGGTGACCGACCGGGAAGTTGCTCCCGGGTGCGCACGAGTGAGGACAAAGTGCGCAGAAAAGACTAGTATTGATATGTGAGGCCAGTCTAGATCCCGCCAGGAGTAACGACCACCGGCGGGTGTGTCCGGGGCGTTACAAGGGCGCGCCCCCCTATCTTGCCGCTGCCTCGTGGCCCCCCTGACTTGTTCCCGATGACAAAAATTCCTATAAATATAGAAACCCCCGAAAAGATACATAGATCAGAAGTTTCGCCGCCGCAAGACTCTATAGCCACGAAAAACCTCTCGGGACCTTGTTCCGGCACCCTTCTGGAACGGGAAATCATCTACGGAGGCCATCTTCATCATCCCGCCGGTCTCCATGATGAGGAGGGAGTAGTCCACCCTCGGGGCTGAGGGTTTGTACAAGTAGCTATGTATTTTATCTCTCTCTCTCTCTCCCGTGTTCTTGATTTGGCATGATCTTGATGTACCGCTAGCTTTGCTATTATAGTTGGATCTTATGGTGTTCTTCCCTCTCTACCTCGTGATGAATTGAATCTTTTCCTTTGAGGTTTTGTTGTGTCGGATTGAATCTTTGGATGTGAGAGCACTTGATGTATGTCTTACGATGGGATATCCGTGGTGACAATGGGATGTTCTATTGATCCAGTTGATGTATGTTTTGTTTATCAATTTGTGGATTCCCGTGGTGACATTGTGGTAATCTATGCATAGGGGTTGATATGGGTTTTCATATTCTTTTCTCTGATAGAAATCTCGGGATGCTCTTGAAGTTCTTTGATAGAAATCTCGGGATGCTCTTGAAGTTCTTTGTGTTGGATTGAATATCATGAATCTGAAATTGTGTGATGCACATCGTATAATTAACCCACAGATACTTGTGTTGACATTGGAGTATCTGGGTGGCATTAGGGTTGATTGACGCGTGTCACGTGGTGTTATTCTAGTACGAACTCTAGGGCTGTTTGTGACACTTATAGGAATAGCCCACTAGATTTATCAGAAAGAATAACATTGAGGTGGTTTCATACCCTACAAGCAATTTCATCTTATGTTCTCTGTGATAGGAACTTTGGAGTGATTATTTGTTGCACATTGAGGGATTGTTGTATGATCCAATTATGTTATCATTGTTGAGAGATTTTCTGCTAGTGAAAGTATGAACCCTAGGCCTTGTTTTCATGCATTGCAATACCGTTTGTGCTCCGTTTATGCCGAACTAGTGCACCTATACAATTTACCATTGTATTGGGTGTGAAGGGGACACAAGAGACACTTGTTATTTGGTTGCAGTGTTGTTTGAGAGAGACCATCTTCATCCTACACCTCCCACATATTGATAAACCTTAGGTCATCCACTTGAGGGAAATTTGCTATTGTCTAACAAAACTCTGCGCTTGGAGGCCCAACACAAGTCTACAAGAAGAAGGTTGCATAGTAGACATTAGCGACCCGCTCGATCCCAAGCCGCCCCGAAGCATGCCTTCGTTGGATTCACACAGGGCGTGGAACGTCCAGAAAATTCCAAATCTGAAGGCGAGACTCTCGTCTACTCAGATGGAGAGTCCTCAACCAGAGAGACATAATCAATCTACCGGCATGAAGACGATGGGCTTGGGGGCTGTTCCGATGGTGACAGTATTCTGGCCCCCTACGAGCCGCCGCACCGAGCCGCCATTTACATGGCGGGTACAACACCGGTTCAAAACTCGACAGTGATGGGAGCAGCTGGTGCAGTTGACCCATCTGGGGCGGCTCTTGGGACATCCGGCTTGGCGAGGCCGCCAGCTCAAGTCCTGTCCGAGTCAGTGTAATGCCCAGGATGGAGCTAAATCTCCTACGTGTCGAGGCACGACTTAGAGACTTAACCCCATGCTGGAATGATCGCAAGTTTGGTATCTTTGCACAACTCATGTAAAAGAGGGGGATGGAAAACATAAAATAGTTGGCTTACACTCGCCGCGTCACACAAATAAAATACATGTCTCAGACATCATACATTAAAACATCACAGCCCTCTAAGGGTAAAATCCAAATGATAAGATACCAAACATAATTTAAATCCACAGGTCGGATCGAATCCTAGTAGAAGTCTCCACTACTGATCATCAGGATAACGAACATAGTATCGGCTACGCTCCTCGTCGTACTCCCAGTCTAGCTCGGTGCCATCACCTGGATAGCTCACAACTGGACCTGCATCTTGTGTGGTGAAGTAACTGTGAGCCACAGAGGACTCAGCAATCCCGTTCCCGGGTAACAAGACTATTTAAGCCTTGGGAGAGGAAAAGGCTGAAGAAAAGATTAAGTGTCTGCAGCAGCAACTAGCAACTAGCTTACGTGAGAGAGTGCGAGAAGAGAAAGCCTCGGTCGAGAGATGATCACGAAGTGATCCTTGCTAAAGCTCAACAAACATAACCGCACCGTGTTCAACTCCCGAATCCCTATTCGGAAATTGACAGTCACGGTACACACGCTGGTAGTGTATTGAAACATTGTGTCAAGTTATCTACAACCGGATATTAACAAGCTCCCATCTGCCACATAACCGCGGGCACGGCTTTCGAAAGTTCAAACCCTGCAGGGGTGTTCAAACTTGACCCATTACAAGCCCACGATCCGCGGAGTCGCAACTCCAAAGTGGGAAGACCCGAGTATTCTCGGAATCCCGTGCTGAAGATACTCCGAACTAAGGTAAGGCTAATCCAGCAAATCCTCCCGGCGTGCCGACACCCTGACAATAGCCGCGCGTATCTAGTCTCAGGCCATGACCGGATGGGCGATGCTACAGGTTTATATCAATCCTCGAGTTTCCTCGTGGTGACCCCGCAGGACCCCCGTTTCGGACCAACACTCATGAGGAGCACTGTCCCGGGGTTGTTGATTAAGAACTCGGGTTAATTACTCCCTATGCAAGTTATGTAGTTATTAGGCAAATAGTACCAATGTTGGGACTTGCTGGAAAAGACTTAGCACTTAGCGGTTTATCGAGGGGGTCCCATACACCCCAACCGTGTTAGGAACGCATAATCAAGGAACATAACACCGGTTTATACGGTTCCTAACGGCATGAGTGGAACAAATCACCAAGCAAAAGGCTTAGCCTTCCACCCTTGCCAATGTATAGATGATTTCATTTAAGCATTGATATAGTGTGATATAACCCAACAAAACATCAACATGAAGCAAGCATCTTCAATATTCACCTGCAACTAGCAATGCTATAAGAAGGCTGAGCGAAGCGTACTTAGCCAAGCAACGGTTTGCATAGGTAGGGTGGTTAGACATGGACATGGTTACAAGTAGGAGGCTGACAGGAAGAACATGGGCATCGAGGCAAAACTATAGAGCGGAACTACTAGCAATAGGCAAAGATAGTAATATTATCGGGGTTCGGTCATCTTGCCTGAAGTGAAGTCGTTCGGATCGTAAGAAGGGTCCTCGTGCTCAACCTCGTTGGTAACATCATGCTCGTACTCGTACTCGGTCTCAGCTTTCGGCTCTAAACAAGACAATCACACAAGGCACGAATCAACAAGATGCAATGCGCACTCGGAACAGATGGATGCATGATGGATGCACTAAGGATGCACACGGAGCACGGAAAATAGCACTCAAGAAAATCACCTCAAAACATGATAACAATAGTAGATTATGAATCTACACGGAAAATCAATTAAGTTTCATATAAGACTCGCTGAAATCGGAGCTACGGGCTAAAAGTTATGCCCGAAACAAGAAACGAGCGAAAGCTGAAAATTACAGCAACATAGCAACTTCGGAGCACAAAATAATTAAGCTACAGCACTCAAACAGCATGGCAAAGAGCATGAACTTAAACTAGACATATCCTACAGCAAATAAGTCCAAGGGTGCACCCCCAAAGGAGCCACGGATCAATAGCAATAAGCTTGGACATATTGAACTTGACAATAAAATTCTGGCAGCAGAATTTTATTGAAACTATGGAGCAAAAGTTAAACATGCTACAGCCACTTAAATAAGCATGTGAGAACATGAATGGAAAGCCAACAATATATACTACAAGGAACAATCAAGATCCACCCAAAAACTATCATGGTTTGTCCTAGAGCAGCAAGCAAACATGGCATCGGAACGTTACAGATTTCAGACTTAGTGAAAATCCACCAAGTGTTAAAACAGCAGTTTCACCATGGCATCTAAAAGAGCAAGTTTAAGTCACCTCGAAACTAAACATGGCAAGTGGTAAGCACCACATCAAAGTACACATGATGGTGATCCCGAAACATACAAGCATGCATCATGGAGATAAACAAACGATAGCAGCAAGCTCAACAAGATGGCATTTCATAACAAGTGAAACAACATCACAGCCACATGGCACTTTGCAACGAAGATAAACATGGCAAGATTAAATCTATCATGCAACCTAACACAAACAACATGTAGAGCATGGCAAGACAAACACGTGGACATGTTATTTGCATCATTCGGACAAACGAGCTAAAAGATATCACTATGCAAAGATGGCATAAAATCATCACATAGCAGCAGTTTTTATCACGATGCACTATTGCAACAGAAAAACAAGCACATAGATGATCTCTAACATGCATGACACAAAAAGATAAAACGTAGTGCTCATCACCACGAACGTCTGGACATGTTATTTGCGCAAAACGGAGCACCACACTAAAAGATATTGCAGTTAGAAAACAGCATCAGCAAACAATATCACAGGGACTTAGGATTTGAAAAACAACCTAGATCTGAGAAAAACGGGCTCGGGCCAACAGATCTGGCCCGGTGGAGGCGAAGACGGGCCGTGCGGCGGCTCGGGGCGGCCCGTCTGGCTGCTGGCGACTGGAGGGCCTGGGAGAGGCGGCGGCTGGGCCGGGGCGATCGGGCGGCTCGCTTCGGGGCCCAGGCGGAGGAGGCCGGATGGAGGAAGGCGGGCCGCGCGGCGGCTGGAGTGGCGACGGCCCAGGCGAAGGATCTGGGCGCCGGCCTGGAGACCTAGCGGTGCAGGAACCCGGCTGGCGAGCGGGATGCCCGGGAAATGGGCCGCCGGAGGCCTGGCGAGCGGGATCCTGCGGGAGGCTCGGCCTGCGAGCGGCGGCGCGACGCTGGCCTTCGGGCGATTGAAAGGATCCAGCCGCAGATCGACGCGGCGATGCGGGCGACTGGGCCGACGGGCGAAGTGGTCCAGGCTCAGAAGGCTTCGGCTGGAACGAAGCGGTCGACTGGATCCTTTCGATCCAGTCGCTGGCGGGGAGCATTGACTTCGATCTGGTCGGGCGATCCAGATCGGGACGACCTGATCCTGAAGCTGCGGCGGCGCTAGCTTCCTTCGAAGCGAAACGGCGGCGGGGAAGCTGCCAAGTGGCGAATTGGAAGGAGAATGGCACGGAATTTGAGGGGAGGTTGGGGGAAGAAGTTAGAGATGCCCAAAATGGACATAGGGGGTCTATAAATAGCAGATTTTGCTAGGGTTAGGGTTTTGGGGGGTTTTGGAGCCCTCCGATCACGATCCGACGGATCCGATCACGAGGGGAGTTAGGATGGGCCAAGAGGAGGGAAGTGGGCTGTTGGAGGGGTGCCTTGGGCCACAAAGTGGAGGCACTTTGAGCCCACACGAATAACTGTTGGGATAGCAAACGGACTCGAAACGCGACGAGATTTGATAGGCGGGTCTCACACAACAAAACAACAACACACGACAAGTCTCGCGCCACACCGGCAACGTTACCCGGCCAAACACCAAAGTAGGTCTACGAGACGCCACGTATACGTGAGGGAGCTCCGGAACACGAAACGGACAACGGAAAGGAACGCGTGGAACCGGATGCAACCGACAACACAAATGCAATGCGATGCACATGTCTACATGATGTGAATGAATGCCACACACGCACACAATAAAACGATGAAAACCCGAAAGACAAAGAACCCGAAATGGAATAGATGAAGCCGGAGATATATTATATGCCCCAAAGGGAAAGTATTACATCCGGGGCATTACAAACTCTCCTCTACTACAAAAAGATCTCGTCCCGAGATCTAGGACTGGAAAAAGGAAGGGTACTCGGAACGAAGATGATCTTCTCGTTCCCACGTAGCCTCTCGGTCGGTGTGATGTGACCACTTGACTTTCAAGAATTTGATGGACTTGTTGCGGGTCTTGCGTTCGGTTTCCTCGAGAATAGCAACGGGATGCTCTCGGTAGGACAAGTCTTGTTGAAGATCAATCTCTTCAAACGGAATCATGCGCTCAGGTGCCTTGAAGCATTTGCGAAGTTGAGACACATGGAACACATCATGAACATTGGCGAAGTTGGAAGGGAGCTCAAGTTGATAGGCTAGATCGCCTCTTTTGCCAAGAATCTTGAAAGGCCCGACGTATCTAGGAGCAAGCTTTCCTTTGATACCGAATCTTTGGGTGCCTTTCATCGGAGACACACGGAGATAGACATGATCACCAATGTTGAATGCCAAATCACGATGCTTGCCGTCATAGTAGCTCTTCTGACGCGACTGAGCGGCCTTGAGATTCTCACGTATGACTTTGCACATTTCTTCGGCTTCTGAGATCAAGTCATTGCCAAGAAGTTGGCGTTCGCCTGTTTCAGACCAGTTGAGAGCGGTACGACACTTTCTGCCATAGAGGATTTCAAACGGAGCTTTGCCTACACTTGCTTGAAAGCTGTTGTTGTAAGAGAACTCGGCAAATGGAAGGCAGTCTTCCCATTTCATGCCAAAAGATATGACACAGGCTCTGAGCATGTCTTCTAGAATCTGATTCACTCGCTCGACTTGACCACTAGTCTGAGGGTGAAAAGCAGTGTTGAACCTGATCTTAGTGCCCATGGCGGACTGAAAGGAGTCCCAGAACCTTGAAGTGAACAAACTTCCACGGTCTGAGGATATAACTTGAGGAATGCCATGTAAGGACACAATTCTGGAAGTGTACAGCTCTGCCAATTGAGCTGCATTGATTGATTCTTTGACTGGCAGGAAGTGAGCGACTTTGGTAAGCTTGTCAATCACCACGAAGATAGAATCATTCCCTCGCTTGGATTTAGGGAAGCCAGTGACGAAGTCCATTTCAATGTGGTCGAACTTCCACTCGGAAATAGGAAGAGGTTGGAGAAGACCGGCTGGACGTTGATGTTCTGCTTTCACTCTTCTGCAAACATCACATTCATTCACGAATTGGGCAATTTCCCTTTTCATGCGTGTCCACCAGTAAGACTGCTTGAGGTCTTGGTACATCTTGGAACTGCCAGGATGAATGGAAAGGAGAGAGTCATGTGCTTCTTCCATTATGAGCTTCCTGAGATCACCTTTGGGAACAACGAGTCTGTCCTCGAAGAACAAGGTATCTCTCTCATCAACACGAAAGCACTTGTATTTCGGAATGCCCTTTGCAATACCATGTTTCACCTTCTTCACCATGGTATCCCTGAGTTGGGCCTCACGGACCTGATCTTCCAAGGTAGGAGCAATTTGAAGATTTGCAAGAAAACCCTGCGGAACAACTTGGAGGTTGAGCTTCCTGAATGCTTCACAAAGCTCAGGCTAGAACGGCTTGATAAGAAGGCTGTTGCAATATGCCTTTCTGCTCAAAGCATCTGCAATCACATTCGCCTTGCCAGGAGTGTATTCAATGCTGGGATCATACTCTTGGATCATTTCAACCCAACGAGTCTGGCGGAGGTTCAGATGCGGCTGTGTGAAGATGTACTTCAAGCTCTTGTGATCAGTGAAGATGTCGACTTTTCTGCCCAACAACAGATGTCTCCACGTAATCAAAGCATGTACCACAGCTGCTAGCTCGAGATCATGTGTGGGATAGTTCTTCTCACTTGGCTTGAGCTGACGAGAAGTGTATGCCACAATTCTCTTGTCTTGCATAAGCACACCACCAAGACCTTGAAGAGAAGCATCACATAATACTTCATAGGGCTTGGACTCATCTGGAGGAGTAAGAACTGGAGCAGAGACAAGCTTTTCTTTGAGAGTTTTGAATGCCACTTCACACTCTGGAGACCAAAAGTATTTGACATTCTTCTGAAGCAAGTTGGAGAGAGGCTTGGCAATCTTGGAGAAGTTCTCAACGAACCTTCTGCAATAGCTGGCAAGACCCAGAAAACTGCGGAGTTGCTTGACGTTCTGAGGAGCTTCCCAGTTGACAATTGCTTCAACTTTCTCGGGATTAACCGCAATACCGTCAGCTGAGATGATATGGCCCAGGTACAAAACCTTATCGAGCCAAAACTCGCACTTAGAGAACTTTGCATAGAACTTATGCTCACGGAGTCGATCCAGAACCAGACGTAAGTGCTTTTCGTGATCTTCTTCATTCTTGGAAAACACCAGAATATCATCCAGATACACAAGCACGAACTCGCCAGTATAGGGGTTGAAGATGTAATGCATCATCCTCGAAAAGGTAGGAGGAGCATTGGCGAGACCAAAAGACATGACAGTATACTCGTATGAGCCGTAGCTCGTTCTGAAGGCCGTCTTGGGAATGTCTTCCTCGCGAATGTGAATTTGGTGATAGCCCATTCGGAGGTCGAGCTTAGAGAACACTTTAGCTCCTTTGAGCTGCTCGAAGAGTTCGTTGATGTTGGGGAGCGGATATTTGTTCTTTATTGTCTTCTTGTTCAATGGCCGGTAATCAACACAGAGACGCTCCGTGCCATCTTTCTTCTTGACAAATAAGACACCACAGCCCCAAGGAGACGTACTAGGCCTGATGAGACCCATACTCTCCTGTTTATCAAGCTGCTTCTTCAATTCCTTCAATTCATCCGGAGAGAGCTTGTACGGACGCCGGCATGCTGGCTCAGTACCCGGCTCGAGTTCAATAACGAATTCCACCTGACGGTGTGGAGGCATGCCTGGAAGCTCTTCAGGAAAGACGTCTTGATATTCGTTCACCACCGGAATTTGAGATATGGCATTAATTTCGCCCTTATCATTGAGAGAGAAAAGCCTGATAGTGTTATCCCTGGAGGCAAAGATAATCACATCTTCATCAGGATGAGTCATCTTGACTTCCTTCTAAGCACAATCAATGTGAGCATCATGCTGAGAAAGCCAATCCATTCCGAGGATGAGGTCGATGTCAGAATTACCAAGAACCACCGGAGAAGCCAAAAATCGATAATCACCCATGCGAATAGAAACATCCGGAGCATAAACACTGGAGTGCATTCGTCTCCCCGGAGAAATAACTGTTAACTCCCTTGGCAGATTTTTGGTGACAATATCGTGCTTGGATGCAAATGGATATGACATGAAAGAGCATGAAGCACCCGAATCAAATAACACTTTAGCTGGAAAAGAGTTCACTGGAAGGTTACCCAAAATGACATCAGAAGAATTCTCCGCTTGTGCTGCATTCATCAGATTGACCCTTGCTGCCTTTGGATCATGCTTGACCATAGTGGTACCGACAGGAGGAGGAGGCGGAAGGCGCCTTGGGTTGTTGCACTTGTTGGAATAATGGCCCTTCTGGCCACACTTGTAGCAAGTAACCTCAGAAAGCGGACGGGCAGGAGGAACACTCGGTCTTGGAGCTTGGAACTGTTGCTTGGACTGCTTGTTGGAGTTGGGTGGGTGGGAGAAACCACGTGCACTAGAGTTCTTGTTGCTGTTGGAGTTGTTGGAGTTGTTGTATGGAGCTCGAATCACTGGAGGAGGAGGAAGCCAGAATTTCTGATGCTTCGAGACCATCTGAGACGATGAGGAAGAGTGAACGGCATCTCGAATCCTCTTTTTAGAAGCCTCCATCTTAAGCTGAGCTGCCTCTTGTTTCAAAGCCATGTTATAGAATTTGTCGAATTCATCAGGCTCGAACAAGGTGAGAGCAAGTTGAAGTTCATCTTTCAGACCTCCACGGAACTGGTAGATTTTGCTCTTGGCGTCAGGAATGTCTTGCTTAGCATAGCGGGCGAGGTTTTGGAACTTGACATTATACTGATAGACTGACATAGAGCCCTGCTTCAGGTTGCGGAATTGCTCACGCATACCCTCGATGACACTTGTTGGAATATGGTGAGAGCGAAAGTCCTTGCAGAAATTCTCCCAAGAGATCACACGACCTGGCCTGGAGTCTTTGTACTGCTGCCACCAGTCAGCTGCTTGGTCTTTGAGTTGGAAGGCTGCAAACTTCACATAATCCTCTTCCTTCACGTTACTGCACTCAAAATGCTTCTTTATGTCGGTTAACCAATCTTCAGCATCAAGAGGGTCGACACAGTAACTGAAAGCTTTTGGATTATTGGCCAAGAACTGGTTGAGAGTAGCATGGTGCTGCTGGTTGAAGAAGTTGCCTTGATACCCTGGAACACCCTGATTAGCTTGATTAGCTTGCATCTGCTGCATCATCTGCATCAACATCTGGGTGTTCTGAGCTGTAGTCTGCATAATCGCTCTCCAAGCCTCAGGCGGAGGAGGAGGGGAAGGAGGACGTTCTGGGACCTCTTCACCCTCTGGGTTAGCGTTGGGAACCCTTTTCGGATCCATCCTGAAAGAGATGACCACGAATCAGCAATTGATTGACAGAAGGTATAAGCTGAATCAATGGAATGAATTGCAACAAGTCTTCACAATAATCATTCGAACAATAGGAACGAATGAAATCATTCGAACAAGAGGATCGAATGAAATTCTCAGTTAAATGATAACATCAATCTTCACGAGAAGCCACATAGGGGACAAAAGGTAAATAAGAAAAAACAACAAGGTACAGACGGGAACAAACACAAGATAGGATCTTCGTTCTAACATCTTTGTGCTGAAAGCATATGAACGCGTTACGAAAGGGTTTTGCAATCCCTGGATCAGCATAGCCAAGGGCCCTTTAAGATGCAACTCCCGATCGGAACATCGGTCATAATACCACTTCACTCAATGTAGAACCCCGAACTCGCTAACCTGCATTCGTTGGAAGAATGCCTACGATCTACTGGATAAGCCCACCTATGAATTTCCGAAAGATTCCAGTTATGCAATCAGGTGTTGGGGATACACGGGAAGCACCGCGCAATCAACTCTAAACCTACATCCAGGTGTATCCATCCTTCAACACATAACCAGTCTTTCTCGGAAACTGTGTACCTCGGACCTTCGAAAAGCATCCACTATACCAAGCTATGACAATACTCCCGAACTACATCCCCAGTACTGGGTGATGTCGGGGTTATCTTGCCACTGGCCGTATAGGAGAGATTTTCGATGTCGGCCGTCTTAAGTATTTAGTACTGCCGCGATATGCTTGTGACGACAATACCCCGAAGCTCAACTCCCCGGGACACTGCCACAACCCCTAATGTCAGGAGGCATCGTGAACAATATTCTCGTCACAAGAACATCAAAACAATCCCAGAATACTCGCGAGATTCCTAAAAACAAATTTGGTGCAATTTTTGAAGATAGAAGAGACAAGAGTAGTCGTCAGGAGACCTCACCAGAGAGAAAGGAGATGAGAAGCAAAGAAATCCTACTCTCCGATATAATATATAGGACTCAAAATGTTTTCAGTGTGTGCCTAGACTCGACCGTCAACGATTCGATCAATCAGTGGGGGCTCCTAGGTCGGAGAAGGCTCTGAATACCAACTTTTAATGCCCAGGATGGAGCTAAATCTCCTACGTGTCGAGGCACGACTTAGAGACATAACCCCATGCTGGAATGATCGCAAGTCTGGTATCTTTGCACAACTCATGTAAAAGAGAGGGATGGAAAACATAAAATAGTTGTCTTACACTCGCCACGTCACACAAATAGAATACATGTCTCAGACATCATACATTAAAACATCACAGCCCTCTAAGGGTAAAATCCAAATGATAAGATACCAAACATAATTTAAATCCACAGGTCAGATCGAATCCTAGTAGAAGTCTCCACTACTGATCATCAGGATAACGAACATAGTATCGGCTACGCTCGTCGTCGTACTCCCAGTCTAGCTCGGTGCCATCACCTGGATAGCTCACAACTGGACCTGCATCTGGTGTGGTGAAGTAACTGTGAGCCACAGAGGACTCAGCAATCCCGTTCCCGGGTAACAAGACTATTTAAGCCTTGGGAGAGGAAAAGGCTGAAGAAAAGATTAAGTGTCTGCAGCAGCAACTAGCAACTAGCTTACGTGAGAGAGTGCGAGAAGAGAAAGCCTCGGTCGAGAGATGATCACGAAGTGATCCTAGCTAAAGCTCAACAAACATAACCCCACCGTGTTCAACTCCCGAATCCCTATTCGGAAATTGACAGTCACGGTACACACGCTGGTAGTGTATTGAAACATTGTGTCAAGTTATCTACAACCGGATATTAACAAGCTCCCAT
The DNA here is from genome assembly GCA_902687465.1 of Secale cereale. Taxonomy (NCBI): domain Eukaryota; kingdom Viridiplantae; phylum Streptophyta; class Magnoliopsida; order Poales; family Poaceae; genus Secale; species Secale cereale. The sequence continues at coordinate 766,407,998 of LR738711.1, read as the reverse complement.
CTGCCACATAACCGCGGGCACGGCTTTCGAAAGTTCAAACCCTGCAGGGGTGTTCCAACTTGACCTATTACAAGCCCACGATCCGTGGAGTCGCAACTCCAAAGTGGGAAGACCCGAGTATTCTCGGAATCCCGTGCTCAAGATACTCCGAACTAAGGTAAGGCTAATCCAGCAAATCCTCCCGGCGTGCCGACACCCTGACAATAGCCGCGCGTATCTAGTCTCAGGCCACGACCGGATGGGCGATGCTACAGGTTTATATCAATCCTCGAGTTTCCTCGTGGTGACCCCGCAGGACCCCCGTTTCGGACCAACACTCATGAGGAGCACTGGCCTGGGGTTGTTGATTAAGAACTCGGGTTAATTACTCCCTATGCAAGTTATGTAGTTATTAGGCAAATAGTACCAATGTTGGGACTTGCTGGAAAAGACTTAGCACTTAGCGGTTTATCGAGGGGGTCCCATACACCCCAACCATGTTAGGAACGTATAATCAAGGAACATAACACCGGTTTATACGGTTCCTAACGGCATGAGTGGAACAAATCACCAAGCAAAAGGCTTAGCCTTCCACCCTTGCCAATGTATAGATGATTTCATTTAAGCATTGATATAGTGTGATATAACCCAACAAAACATCAACATGAAGCAAGCATCTTCAATCTTCACCTGCAACTAGCAATGCTATAAGAAGGCTGAGCGAAGCGTACTTAGCCAAGCAACGGTTTGCATAGGTAGGGTGGTTAGACATGGACATGGTTACAAGTAGGAGGCTGACAGGAAGAACATGGGCATCGAGGCAAAACTATAGAGCGGAACTACTAGCAATAGGCAAAGATAGTAATATTATCGGGGTTCGGTCATCTTGCCTGAAGTGAAGTCGTTCGGGTCGTAAGAAGGGTCCTCGTGCTCAACCTCGTTGGTTACCTCGTGCTCGTACTCGTACTCGGTCTCAGCTTCCGGCTCTACACAAGACAATCACACAAGGCACGAATCAACAAGATGCAATGCGCACTCGGAACAGATGGATGCATGATGGATGCACTAAGGATGCACACAGAGCACGGAAAATAGCACTAAAGCAAATCACCTCAAAACATGATAACAATAGGAGATTATGAATCTACACGGAAAATCAATCAAGTTTCATATAAGACTCGCTGAAATCGGAGCTACGGGCTAAAAGTTATGCCCGAAACAAGAAACGAGCGAAAGCTGAAAATTACAGCAACATAGCAACTTCGGAGCACAAAATAATTAAGCTACAACAGTCAAACAAAATGGCAAAGAGCATGAACATAAACTAGACATATCCTACAGCAAATAAGTCCAAGGGTGCACCCCCAAAGGAGCCACGGATCAATAGCAATAAGCTTGGACATATTGAACTTGACAATAAAATTCTGCCAGCAGAATTTTATTGAAACTTTGGAGCAAAAGTTAAACATGCTACAGCCACTTAAATAAGCATGTGAGAACATGAATGGAAAGCCAACAATATATACTACAAGGAACAATCAAGATCCACCCCAAAACTATCATGGTTTGTCCTAGAGCAGCAAGCAAACATGGCATCGGAACGTTACAGATTTCAGACTTAGTGAAAATCCACTAAGTGTTAAAACAGCAGTTTCATCATGGCATCTAAAAGAGCAAGTTTAAGTCACCTCGAAACTAAAGATGGCAAGTGGTAAGCACCACATCAAAGTACACATGATGGTGATCCCGAAACATACAAGCATGCATCATGGAGATAAACACAACGATAGCAACGAGCTCAACAAGATGGCATTTCATAACAAGTGAAACAACATCACAGCCACATGGCACTTTGCAACGAAGATAAACATGGCAAGATTAAATCTATCATGCAACCTAACACAAACAACATGTAGAGCATGGCAAGACAAACACGTGGACATGTCAGTTGCATCATTCGGACAAACGAGCTAAAAGATATCACTATGCAAAGATGGCATAAAAATATCACATAGCAGCAGTTTTTATCACGATGCACTATTGCAACCGAAAAACAAGCACCTAGATGATCTCTAACATGCATGACACAAAAAGATAAAACGTAGTGCTAATCACCACGAACGTCTGGACATGCTATTTGCGCAAAACGGAGCACCACACTAAAAGATATTGCAGTTAGAAAACAGCATCAGCAAACAATATCACAGGGACTTAGGATTTGAAAAACAACCTAGATCTGAGAAAAACGGGCTCGGGCCAACAGATCTGGCCCGGTGGAGGTGAAGACGGGCCGGCGCGGCGGCTCGGGGCGGCCCGTCTGGCTGCTGGCGACTGGAGGGCCTGGGAGAGGCGGCGGCTGGGCCGGGGCGATCGGGCGGCTCGCTTTGGGGCCCAGGCGGAGGAGGCCTGATGGAGGGAGGCGGGCCGCGCGGCGGCTGGAGTGGCGACGGTCCAGGCGAAGGATCTGGGCGCCGGCCTGGAGACCTGGCGGTGCAGGAACCCGGCTGGCGAGCGGGAGGCCCGGGAAATGGGCCGTCGGAGTCCTGGCGAGCGGGATCCTGCGGGAGGCTCGGCCTGCGAGCGGCGGCGCGACGCTGGCCTTCGGGCGATCGAAATGATCCAGCCGCGGATCGACGCGGCGATGCGGGCGACTCGGCCGACGGGCGAAGTGGTCCAAGCTCGGAAGGCTTCGGCTGGAACGAAGCGGTCGACTGGATCCTTTCAATCTAGTCGCTGGCGGGGAGCGTTGACTTCGATCTGGTCGGGCGATCCAGATCGGGACGACCCGATCCTGAAGCTGCGGCGGCGCTAGCTTCCTTCGAAGCGAAACGGCGGCGGGGAAGCTGCCAAGTGGCGAATTGGAAGGAGAATGGCACGAAATTTGAGGGGAGGTTGGGGGAAGAAGTTAGAGATGCCCAAAATGGACATAGGGGTCTATAAATAGCAGATTTTGCTAGGGTTAGGGTTTTTGGGGGGTTTTGGAGCCCTCCGATCGCGATCCGACGGATCCGATCGCGAGGGGAGTTAGGATGGGCCAAGAGGAGGGAAGTGGGCTGTTGGAGGGGTGCCTTGGGCCACAAAGTGGAGGCACTTTGAGCCCACACGAATAACTGTTGGGATAGCAAACGGACTCGAAACGCGACGAGATTTGATAGGCGGGTCTCACACAACAAAACAACAACACACGACAAGTCTCGCGCCAGACCGGCAACGTTACCCAGCCAAACACCAAAGTAGGTCTACGAGACGCCACGGACACGTGAGGGAGCTCCGGAACACGAAACGGACAACGGAAAGGAACACGTGGAACCGGATGCAACCAACAACACAAATGCAATGCGATGCACATGTCTACATGATATGAATGAATGCCACACACGCACACAACAAAACGACGAAAACCCGAAAGACAAAGAACCCGAAATGGAATAGATGAAGCCGGAGATATATTATCTGCCCAAAAGGGAAAGTATTACATCCGGGGCATTACAGTCAGCCACTGCCCTGACGACCTTAATGGGAACCAAGGTTACTGTGGAAAACCAGGCAGAGCGTAATGTGGAAATCACGAAGCTGCGGGATCAGATGACCAAGGCCCAGGAGGATCTCAATGCTAAGAACAATCAGATAGCTACGTTGCAAGCTCAGGTTATTGTAGAAAAAGAACGCTTACAGGCTGAGGCTTGGCGACTAAGTCCTTACCAGAAAGCTTCAGAGGCAGTTAATCGGAGGCGGTATTAGAGTCACCTACCTCCGGGTTATGAGCCTACCCATTTGTTTAACACAGCAAGGACGGGCGTAGGAACTCCAGTAGCACCAGTTATACCCCAATTAACATTTAAAGGGAGTGGGATGGCGGCTCAACTTAACCAGCCAGAGACGACTCCGAGATAAGAATCGGTCCCAGATCCTCGTCTTTTCGAGCCCCAACCCTTTTTAACACCGCCAGGTCACTTTTCTAACCCTGCGGATAACCTCGTGGCAGCGGCAAACCGCCTGGCCGCCATTCCAGTTGTCGGTGATACACCGACCGCCGTAGAGACCAGGAACACCATTGGGTTTCTTCAGACCATGATTTCTCAATATGCCAATTATTCTTACAACCGGCACCATGTGCATTCAACCCCCGTTGCTGAGCCAGAGTTATAGCCAGCATGCTGAGTCGCCGGCTGTGTCTAGCAGCACACAACACCGTCGTAACCCACCCCATGGTAACCCTTCCCAAGGAGACCCGTCCTGCAATACATGGATGGATGCTTAGGCGATTGTGGATGCATCTAGAGCCTGCCGAGAGGTTGAGGCAGCAAACCAAGGGGCTTACCAGCCACCTCTAGTAACCCCTTCAACTTCATTGGGAGCCGGGTCAAACAACCAAACTATTGGAGTGTCGTGTCTTATGCTGGCTCTACATAATGAGCTTATGCGTAAGGATTTTAAAGGTCCTCACAAAGTACCCAATTACACGACAGATCTGAAGCCAGCGGCGTGGATTGAAAGCTAAGAGCTGGCCATGGATATGTTGGATGTCAATGATGCGGTATGTGCAAATTATTTTACTATGATGTTGGAAGGGATGGCTCGTACATGGTTAAATAGCCTTCCCCCAATTCCATCTACACCTGGGGGGAGTTGAAGGAGAGTTTTATCAAGAATTTTCAAGGAACCTATAAGAAGCCAATGACAATTGTTGATTTGGAGATTGCATTCAGCGGGAGGATGAGTCAGCCCATCATTGGGCTCACCAGATTGTGACCATCATACATTCTTCAGAAGGAATTGCGGCGGGTCAAGCTGTGTTAATGCTGGAGAAGAATTGTCACTTTGAGCCACTTAAGCAGAAGCTTGGGCGGTTTAAGACTAAGTGCGGAGATATGTGAAAGCTTATGGATGTACTTACGAGATACGTTGATTCTGATAGTACAAAAGATCCTAACCCTGATGAGGATAAGTCTAATAAGATCAAGAAAAAGGGCGGTGGTAAGGGCCATCATCACAATGCCTCTAGTCACAATGGCAATCAAAAGGCCAAGGTAATGGAGGAAAGTGAATGTACCCAGATGGTGGGTCAGAGCTCGTGGCTAACACCAACACTGGGTTTAAGAATCAACATCGTAATTGTAACGACAAGCCGCCTTTTGGTGGGGCAATCCCTTCAACCTGGAGGCAATGCTTAACGGTCCTTGTAAAAAACAAACGTATCCTGACAAGCCATCTACTCATGCCTGGAAGGACTGTTATATTATGCGGGAGTTTAAAAACTAGAGTCTTCAACAACACCATGGCAATGGTAACGGACCACCCGACGGGTCAGGCTCCGGGTTCCATGGTTCCGGCTTTGGTAGTGGGGGCTTAGGCTCTGGATATCAGAATCAAGGTAATCATAGTGGTCACACTCAGCAATCTCATCATAACAATCACAGAATAACCAGTTTGGATACGAGAGTAATCCCAAGCAGCTTAACAATGGCCAGTATCATGTCTTCACAACAAGTATGTGCAAAAGAGACAGGAAAGTTCACAAACGGTTAGTCAACATGGTTGAGCCGGTAACTCCATGATGTTTGAATTGGTCTGAGAAGCTCATAACATGGGGCCGTGCGGATCACCCACCCCGGGTTGATAGTCCGGGTCACTTAACTCTGGTGGTAGCTCCTTAGGTGGACGGTTCTAAGCTCACCAAAGTTATTATGGATGGTGGAAGCAGCATTAACATCTTGTATTATGAGACTTTCAGGCGGATGGGCCTGACTGAAAAGAATCTTAAGGAATCTTCCACTGTTTTTCATGGAGTGGTTTCTGGCAAGTAGCTTACCCTATTGGTAAGATTGAGCTGGAAGTAGCTTTCGGTGATGATTATAATTTTAGAGTGGAGAAGCTCCGGTTTGAGGTAGTTAAGATCAAAAGTCCATACCATGCATTATTTGGGCAGCCGACTTATGCTCGATTCAGGTCATGCCCTTGTTATGTATAACAAGGCTTAAGATGCCAGGGCCTCAGGGACCAGTCATAGTCCATGGAGATCGTCAGATTGCTCGTGATTGTGAAGACGACAATGCTGCTTATGCTGAGACAACTTGTGCTGCACAAGAACTCAAGTCTTACAAAGATAATGTTGACTCGACTGATATGACACATCTTAAGAAGCCTACCACTGAGAGTGATCCTTTGCTCAAGTTTAATCGGCCAAATACACAAAATAGGTTGATTTTGTCCCTGGTGACTCTTCACAGTAGTTTACCTTTAGAACTGGGATGGATCCCAAATAGGAAAGCGCGCTCAACGAGTTCATCCGTGAGAATCGGGATATCTTTGCATGGAAACCTTCTAACATGCCAGGTGTACCGAAAGAATTCGCTGGGCATTGCCTTAATATTGATCCTAAGATGAAACCGGTTCGACAGTTCCTCCATCATTTTTACAAGGAGATATGGAAAGCTATTGGAGAAGAATTAGCCCGGCTCTTGGCGGCTGGGTTCATCATTGAAGTTTTTCATCCCGAGTGGTTGGCTAACCCGGTGCTTGTACTCAAGAAGAACGACACCTGGCGTATGTGTGTTGACTACACATATCATAACAAGGCTCGTCCGGCACATATGGTGTTCTTGTTATGTCATGAAGATGGAGCACAATTTATCCTTGATTGTCTTCCTTTGCGTGAAAGTCGAGAGCGTGCGATGGTTAACTCCTACCAACCTCTCCCCTAGGAGCATGCGTAGTAGTACTTTGCTTCGAGGGCTAATAAACTTTTTCAAATAAGTATGTGAGTTCTTTACGACTAACGTTGAGTCCATGGATTATACACAGTCTCACCCTTCCACCTTTGCTAGCCACTCTACTACCGCGCAACTTTCACCAGTATATTAAACCATACTTACACCTTTCCTCAAAACAACCACCATACCTACTTATTATGGCATTATCATAGCCATTCAGAGATATAATGCCACGCAACTTCACTGTTCCGTTATTATGAGTTTTCAAAGTGAGTTGTAATTTTTGAGTTGTAAGTAAATGAAAGTGTGATCATCATCATTAGAGCATTGTCCTATGTGAAGTATAAAACAAATAGGCCAAATGAGCCCAAGAAAAAGAGGCTAAAGAGCCCAACAAAAAATAGGAAAAAATATAAGAGAGAAAAAGAGAGAAGGGACAATGTTACTATCTTTTTTACACTTGTGCTTCAAAGTAGAACCATGTTCTTCATAATAGAGAGGTTCATATGTTATCACTTCCATATATTACTAGTGGGAATTTTTCATTATAGAACTTGGCAGGTATATTCCAATGATGGGCTTCCTCAAATGTCCGAGGTCTTCATGAGCAAGCAAGTTGGATGCACATCCACTTAGTTTTCTCTTTGAGCTTTCATACACTTATAGCTATAGTGCATCCATAACATGGAAGTCCCTACTCAATCATAGTATATCAGTTGATGGACATCTGCATAATCGATTAATTTTCCTAGTTGATGTGAGACTTTGTTCCTTCTTTTGTCTACAACCACCTTCTATCCACTTATAGTTCTATATTGTTGTGGAACATAGTATTTCAAAAAAATTCCTACGATCACGCAAGATCTATTAGGAGAAGCATAGCAACGAGCGGGGAGAGTGTGTCCACGTACCCTCGTAGAACAAAAGCGGAAGCGTTTATTAACGCGCTTGATGTAGTCAATCGTCTTCGCGATTCAACCGATCAAGTACCGAACGCACGACACCTCCGTGATCTGCACACGTTCAGCTCGGTGAGGTCCCACGTACACTTGATATAGTTGAGGCCGAGGGAGAGTTTTGTTAGCACGATGGCATGGTGACGGTGATGATGAAGTTACCGACGCAGGGCTTCGCCTAAGCACTACGATAATATGACCGAGGTGTGTAACTATGGAGGGGGGCACCGCACACGGCTAAGAAATCAACTTGTGTGTCTTTGGGGTGACCCCCTCCCACGTATATAAATGAGGGAGAGGGGAGGCCGGCTGACCAAGCTAGGCGCGCCGGGAGAAGGGGAATCCTACTAGGACTCCAAGTCCTAGTAGGTTTCCACCTAAAGGAGAAGGGGGAAGGAAGGGAGAGGGGGGTCGCGCCCCCAACCCCTTGTCCAATTCGGACTAGGCTTGGGAGGGGCTCGCGCCACCTCCTGGCTGCTGCCTCTCCTTCCCACTAAGTCCCATTAAGGCCCATTGTCTCCCCGGACGAATTCCTCTAACTCACCGGTACTCCGAAAAATACCCGAATCACTCGGAACCTTTCTGATGTCCGAATATAGCCTTCCAATATATGAATCTTTACATCTAGACAATTTCGAGAGTCCACGTCATGTCCATGATCTCATCCGGGATTCCGAAAAAACTTCGGTCATCAAATCACATAACTCATAATACAAATCGTCGTCGAACGTTAAGCGTGCGGACCCTACAGGTTCGAGAAATATGTAGACATGACCGAGACACATCTCCGGTCAATAACCAATAGCGGAACCTGGATGCTCATATTGGCTCCTACATGTTCTATGAAGATCATTATCGGTCAAACCGCATAACAACATATGTTGTTCCCTTTGTCATTGGTATGTTACTTGCCCGAGATTCGATCGTCGGTATCATCATACCTAGTTCAATCTCGTTACAGGAAAGTCGCTTTACTCATTCCGCAATACATCATATCATTACTAACTCATTAGTCATTTGCTTGCAAGGCTTATAGTGATGGGCATTATCGAGAGGGCCTAAAGATACCTCACCGACACTCAGAGTGACAAATCCTAATCAGCGGGTCTGTTACATTCTGATCCGTATGTATTTCACAAATTTCTATGTTTACAATGCTCTGCATGGAGCTACTCTAGCTAATTGCTCCGACTTTCAATACGCATCCAGATTGATACTTAGAGTCATATGGATTAATGTCAAAGCTTGCATCGGCGTAACTCATTACAACGAACTCTTTATCGCCTCCATAATTGAGAAACATTTCCTTAGTCATCCAGTAACTAAGGATAATTTTGACCGCTGTCAAGTGATCTACTCCTGGATCACTATTGTACCTCCTTGCCAAACTCATGGTAAGGTACACAATAGGTTTGGTATAGAGCATGACATACTTTATAGAACCTATGGCTGAGGCATAGGGAATGTTCATTCTTTCTCTATCTTCTGCTGTGGTCGGGTTTTGAGTCTTACTCAACTTCATACCTTACAACTCAGCAAGAACTCCTTCTTTGACTGATCCATTTTGAACTCCTTCAAAATCTTATGAAGGTATGTAATCATTGAAAATCTTATCAAGCGTCTTAATCTATCTCTATAGATCTTGGTGCCCAATATGTAAGCAGCTTCACCGAGGACTTTTTTTCAAAAATTCCTTTTAAACAATCCGTTATGCTTTCTAGAAAATTCTACATCATTTATGATCAACAATATGTCATTCACATATACTTATCAGAAATATTGTAGTGCTCCCACTCACTTTCTTGTAAATACAGGCTTCACCGTAAGTCTGTATAAAACCATATGCTTTGATCACCTCATCAAAGCGTATATTCCAACTCCGAGATGCTTGCACCAGTCCATAGATGGATCGCTGGAGCTTGCACACTTTGTTAACACTTTTAGGATAGACAAAACCATCTGGTTGCATCATATACAACTCTTCTTTGAGATATCCATTAAGGAATGCAATTTTGACATCCATTTGCCAGATTTCATAATCATAAAATGCAGCAATTGCTAACATGATTCAGACAGACTTAAGCATCGCTAGGGGTGAGAAGGTCTCATCGTAGTCAACTCCTTGAACTTGTCGAAAAACTTTTCACAACAAGTCGGCTTTGTAGACGGTCACATTACCGTCAGCATCAGTCTTCTTCTTAAAGATCCATTTATTTTCTATGGCTTGCCGATCATCGGGCAAGTCGACCAAAGTCCACACTTTGTTCTCATACATGGATCCCATCTCAGATTTCATGGTTTCAAGACATTTCGCAGAATCTACGCTCATCATCGCTTCCTCATAGTTCGCAGGTTCGTCATGGTCTAGTAACATGACTTCCAGTACTGGGTTACCATACCACTCTGGCGCGGAACGTACTCTGGTTGACCTACCAGGTTCGGTAGTTTACTTGATCCAAAGTTTCATGATCATCATCATTAGCTTCCTCACTAATTGGTGTAGGCATCACATGAACAATTTTCTGTGATATGCTATTCTCCAATTCTAGAGAAGGTACAATTACCTCATCAAGTTCTACTTTCCTCCCACTCACTTCTTTCGATAGAAACTCCTTCTCTAGAAAGGATCCAATCTTAGCAACAAAAGTCTTGCCTTCAGATCTGTGATAGAAGGTGTACCCAATAGTTTCTTTTGGGTATCCTATGAAGACACATTTCTCCGATTTGGGTTCGAGCTTATCAGGCTAAAGCTTTTTCACATAAGCATTGTAACCCCATACTTTAAGAAACGACAACTTTCGTTTCTTCCAAACCAGTGTTCATACGGTGCCGTCTCAACGGATTTAGATGGTGCCCTATTTAACGTGAATGCAGTTCTCTCTAATATATAACCCCAAAACGATAGTGGTAAATCGGTAAGAGACATCATAGATCGCACCATATCTAATAAAGTACGGTTACGACGTTCAGACACACCATTACACTATGGTGTTCCAGGTGGCGTGAGCTATGAAACTGTTCCACATTGTTTCAAATGAAGTCCAAACTCATAACTCAAATATTCGCCTCCACAATTAGATCATAGAAACTTTATTTTTTTGTTACGATGATTCTCTACTTCACTATGAAATTCTTTGAACTTTTCAAATGTTTCAGACTTGTGCTTCATCAAGTAGATATACCCATATCTTCTCAAATCATCAGTGAAGGTGAGAAAATAATGATACCCACCGCGAGCATCAACACTCATTGCTCCGCATACATAAGTATGTATTATTTCAAATAAGTCACTTGCTTGCTCCATTGTTCCGGAGAATGGAGTTTTAGTCATCTTGCCCATGAGGCATGGTTTGCAAGCATCAAATGATTCATAATCAAGTGATTCCAAAAGTCCATCAGCATGGAGTTTCTTCATGCGCTTTACACCAATATAACCTAAACGACAGTGCCACAAGTATGTTGCACTATCATTGTCAACTCTGTATCTTTTGGCTTCAATATTATGAGTGTATTTACTACGATTGAGATTCATTAAACCATTCACCTTGGGTGTATGACCATAAAAGGTTTTATTCATGTAAACAAAATAACAATTATTCTCTCACTTAAATGAATAACTGTATTGCAATAAACGCAATCCAATCTTGTTCATGCTCAATGTAAACACCAAATAACATTTATTTAGGTTTAACACTAATCCCGAAAGTACAGGGAGTGTGCGATGATGATCATATCAATATTGGAACTACTTCCAACACACATCGTGACCTCACCCTCAACGAGTGTCTGTTTATTCTACAACTCATGTTTCGAGTTACTAATCTTAGTAACCGAACAAGTATCAAATACCCAGGGGCTACTATGAACACTAGTGAGGTACACATTATCAGTATGTATATCAAGTATACCTTTGTTCACTTCGCCATCCTTCTTATCCGCCAAATATTCGGGAAACTTCCGCTTCTAGTGACCATTTCCTTTGCAGTTAGAAGCACTCAGTTTCAGGCTTAGGTCCAGCTTTGGGCTTCATCACGGGAGTGACAACTTGCTTGCCATTCTTCTTGAAGTTCCCTTTCTTCCCCTTGCCCTTTTCTTGAAACTAGTGGTCTTGTTAACCATCAACAATTGATGCTCTTTCTTAATTTCTACCTTTATTGATTTCAGCATCACTAAGAGCTCGGGAATCGTTATCGTCATCCCTTGCATATTATAGTTCATCACGAAGTTCTAGTAACTTGGTGATAGTGACTGGAGAAATCTATCAATCACTATCTTATCTGGAAGATTAACTCCCACTTGATTCAAGCGATTGAAGTACTCAGACATTCTGAGTACATGCTCATTGGTTGAGCTATTCTCCTCCATCTTGTAGGCAAAGTACTTGTCAGAGGTCTCATACCTCTTGACACGGGCATGAGTCTGAAATACTATTTTCAACTCTTGGAACATCTCATATGCTCCGTGGCGTTCAAAACGTTTTTGAAGTCCCGGTTATAAGACGTAAAGCATGGTGCACTAAACTATCAAGTAGTCATCATACCGAGCTTGTCAAACGTTCATAACATCTGCTCCTGCAATAGGTTTGTCACCTAGCGGTGCATCAAGGACATAATACTTCTGTGCAGCATGAGGATAATCCTCAGATCATGGACCTAGTCCGCATCATTGCTACTAACATCTTTCAACTTAGTTTTCTCTAGGAACATATCAAAAACATAAGGGAGCTATAACGCGAGCTATTGATCTACAACATAATTTGCAAATATTATCTGGACTAAATTCATGATAAATTAAAGTTCAATTAATCATATTACTTAAAAACTCCCACTTAGATAGACATCCCTCAAGTCATCTAAATGATCATGTGATCCATATCAACTAAACCATGTCCAATCATCACGTGAGATGGAGTAGTTTTCAACGGTGAACATCTTATGTTGATCATATCTACTATATGATTCAAACTCGACCTATCGGTCTCCGGGTGTTCCGAGGCCATGTTTGTACATGCTAGGCTCGTCAAGTTTAACCCGAGTATTCTGCATGTGCAAAACTGTCTTACACCCGTTGTATTTGAACGTAGACCTTATCACACCCGATCATCACGTGGTGCCTCGGCACGACGAACTGTCGCAATGGTGCATACTCAGGGAGAACACTTGTACCTTGAAATTTTGTAAGGGATCATCTTATAATTCTACCGCCGTACTAAGCAAAATAAGAAGCATAATAAGATAAACATCACATGCAATCAAAATATGTGACATGATATGGCCATCATCATCTTGTGCTTTTGATCTCCATCTCCAAAGCATGGTCATGATCTCCATCGTCACCGTCTTGACACCATGATCTTCATCGTAGCGTCGTGGTCGTCTCGCGAACTATTTCTACTACTACTATCACTAACTCATAGTGATAAATTAAAGCAATTACATGGCTTTCACAATTAATACAATAAAGAGACAACCATAAGGCTACTGTCGGTTGCTGATAATTTACAAAACATGATCATCTCATACAATAACGTATAACTCATCATGTCTTGACCATATGACATAACAACATGCCATGCAAAAACAAATTAGACATCCTCTACTTTGTTGTTGCAAGTTTTACGTGGCTGCTACGGGCTTCTAGCAAGAACCGTTCTTACCTACGCATCAAAACCATAACGATTTTTTTGTCAAGTGTGCTGTTTAACCTTCATCAAGGACCGGGCGTAGTCACACTTGATTCAACTAAAGTTGGAGAAACTGACACCCGCCAGCCACCTATGTGCAAAGCACGTCGGTAGAACGAGTCTCATGAACGCGGTCATGTAATGTCGGCCCGGGACACTTCATCCAACAATACCGTTGAATCAAAGTATGACATGCTGGTAAGCAGTATGACTATTATCGCCCACAACTCATGGTGTTCTACTCGTGCATATCATCTACGCATAGACCTGGCTCATATGCCGCTGTTGTGGAACGTAGTATTTCAAAACAATTCCTACGATCATGCAAGATCTATCTACGAGAAGCATAGCAACAAGCGGGAAGAGTGTGTCCACGTACCCTCGTAGACCGAAAGCGAAAGCGTTTAGTAACGCGGTTGATGTAGTCTAACATCTTCGCGATCCAACCGATCAAGTACCGACGCATGGCACCTCCGCGATCTCCACATGTTCAGCTCAGTGACGTCCCTCATACTCTTGATCCAGTTGAGGCCGAGGGAGAGTTTCATCAGCACGACGGCGTGGTGATGGTGATGATGAAGTTACTGACATAGGGCTTCGCCTAAGAACTACGACAATATGACCGAGGTGTGTAACTGTGGAGTGGGGCACCGCACACGGCTAAGAAATCAACTTGTGTGTCTTTGGGGTACCCCCCTCCCACGTATATAAAGGAGGGAGGGTGGAGGCCGGCCAGCCAAGCTAGGCGCGCCGGGATAAGGGGAATCTTATTAGGACTCCAAGTACTAGTAGGTTTCCACCTAAAGGAGAAGGGGGAAGGAAGAGAGAGGGGGGCCGCGCCCCCAACACCTTGTCCAATTCGGACTGGGCTTGGAAGGGGCACGCGCCACCTCCTCGCTCCTGCCTCTCCTTTCCACTAAGGCCCATTAAGGCCCATTGATTCCCCATACAAATTCCAGTAACTCCCCGGTACTCCGAAAAATACCCGAATCACTCGAAATCTTTCCAATGTCCGAATATAGCCTTCCAATATATGAATCTTTACCCCTCGACCATTTTGAGACTCCTCGTCATGTCTGTGATCTCATCCGAGACTCCGAACAAACTTCGGTCATCAAATCACATAACTCATAATACAAATCATCATCGAACGTTAAGCATTCGTACCCTATGGGTTCGAGAAGTATGTAGACATGACCGAGACACATCTCTGGTCAATAACTCATACGTCTCCAACGTATCTACTTTTCCAAACCCTTTTGCCCTTGTTTTGGACTCTAACTTGCATGATTTGAATGGAACTAACCTGGACTGACGCCGTTTTCAGCAGAATTGCCATGGTGTTGTTTTTGTGCAGAAATAAAAAGTTCTCGGAATCGCCTGAAAATCAACGGAGAATTATTACAGAAAATATAAAAAATATCAGCAAGAAGATACTCACCAGGGGGCCCACGGCCTGTCTTCGAGGGTGGGGGCGCGCCCCCCTGCTCGAGGGCCCCCCGATGCTCCACTGACGTACCCCCAGGTCCTATATCTTCCGTTTCGGGGAGAAAAAAAATCAGAGAGAAATAATTATCGCGTTTCACGAGACGGAGCCGCCGCCAAGCCCTAATCTCTCTCAGGAGGGCCGATCTGGAGTCAGTTCATGGCTCCGGAGAGTGGAGATTGTCGCCATCGTCATCATCAACCTTCCTCCATCACCAATTCCATGATGCTCACCGCCGTGTGTGAGTAATTCCATCATAGGCTTGCTGGACGGTGATGGGTTGGATGTCATCTATCATGTAATCGAGTTAGTTTTGTTAGGGTTTGATCCCTAGTATCCACTATGTTCTGAGATTGATGTTGCTATGTCTTTGCTATGCTTAATGCTTGTCACTAGGGACCGAGTGCCATGATTTCAGATCTGAACCTACTATGTTTCCATGAATATATGTGTGTTCTTGATCCTATCTTGCAAGTCTATAGTCACCTACTATGTGTTATGATCCGGCAACCCCAAAGTGACAATAATCAGGACCACTCCCGGTGATGACCATAGTTTGAGGAGTTCATGTATTCACTATGTGTTAATGCTTTGGTCCGGTACTCTATTAAAAGGAGGCCTTAATATCCCTTATTTTCCAATAGGACCCCGCTACCACGGGAGGGTAGGACAAAAGATGTCATGTGCAAGTTCTTTTCCATAAGCACGTATGACTATATTCGGAATACATGCCTACATTGCATTGATGAACTGGAGCTAGTTCTGTGTCACCCTAGGTTATAACTTCTACATGATGAATTGCATCCGACATAATTTCCCATCACCGATCCAATGCCTACGAGCTTTACCTATATTGCTAGTTGCTATTATCACAAAAACTACAAAAACACTATCTTTACTTTTATTGCTGCTACCTTCACTATCATATTACTTTGCTACTAAATTATCTTGCTGCATATACTAAGTTTCTAGGTGTGGTTGAATTGACAACTCTGCTGCTAATACTTACGAGTATTCTTTGGCTCCCCTTGTGTCGAATCAATAAGTTTGGGTTGAATACTTTACCCTCGAAAACTGTTGCGATCCCCTACACTTGTGGGTTATCAAGACTATTTTCTGGCGTCGTCGCCGGGGAGCATAGCTCTATTCTTTAAGTCACTTGGGATTTATATCTGCTTATCACTATGAAGAATTTGAAGGACTCAAAAACCAAGATCTTACCCTCAACTACGAGGGGAGGTAAGGAACTGCCATCTAGCTCTGCACTTGATTCTCCTTCTGTTATGAGTAAACTTGCGACACTTACTCCTGCTATTGAATCTGATATGTCGTATGTTCTTGATGATGCTACTTCTGCTATGTATGATGAAACTACCTCTATGCCTGATACTGTGCCACTAGGTGAATTTCTAGATGAACAAATTGCTAAGGTTAGGGAGAGTGTAAATGTTGATGATATTTATGAAAGTGATGATGAAACTACTCCCAATAGATATGAATTACCTGTTGCTCCTGAGGGTTATGCTATGGATGAAGAAACTGCTAGAGACTTTCTTGCTTGCAATGATAGATATGATCTTAAGAAGTTATTAGCTAAGTTGAAAGAAAAGTCCTTGAATGCTACAATGAAACATGACCCTGCTTTTGCTACTTCACCTATATGTGTCACTGATAAGGATTATGAATTCTCTGTTGATCCTGAGTTAATTACTTTGGTTGAATCTGATCCTTTCCATGGCTATGAGTCTGAAACTGTTGTGGCACATCTTACCAAGTTGAATGATATAGCCACCCTGTTTACCAATGATGAAAAGACCCGCTACTATTATATCCTTAAGCTATTTCCTTTCTCGTTAAAGGGTGATGCTAAGACTTGGTTTAATTCTCTTGATCCTGGTTGTGTGCGTAGTCCCCAGGATATGATGTATTATTTCTCTGCTAAATATTTTCCCGCTCATAAGAAAAAAACTGCCTTACGAGAAATATATAACTTTGCTCAAACTGAAGAAGAGAGTCTCCCACAAGCTTGGGGGAGGCTTCTCCAGTTACTTAATGCTTTGCCTGATCATCCTGATGATATACTTGATGTCTTTTATAATGGACTAACCGATGCTTCCAAAGGCCACCTGGATAGTTGTGCTGGTTGTGTTTTCATGGAAAAAACAGTATAACAAGCTCAACTACTATTGAATAATATGCTGGCCAATGAAAATAATTGGACACTTCCTGAACCAGCCCCTAAGCCAACTCCGAAGAAAAGAGGTGTTCTATTTCTCAGTCTTGAAGATATGCAAGAGGCAAAGAAATCCATGAAAGAAAAAGGTATTAAAGCTGAAGATGTTAAGAATTTACCGCCTATTGAAGAAATACATGGTCTTGATAACCCGACACATGTAGTAAAGCTAAATTCTCTTTATAGATTTGATGAAGGTGATATTCCTCGTTATAAGTCTGCTAGCCAATGCTTAGATGAGTTTGACAATTTTATTGTGAAACAAGAAAACTTCAATGCTTATGTTGGTAGACGATTACAACACAATGCTCATATGATTGAACGCTTGAGTGATTATTTGTCTAGTGCTAAAGATGAACTGAAACTTATTAGTATACATGCTTCTATGGTCACCACTCAAGTAGAACAAGTACTTAAGGCTCAGAATGATTTGCTCAATGAATTAAATAGTAAAAATAATGACTATGCTGTTAGAGTTGCAACTAGAGGTGGTAAAATGACTCAGGAACCTTTGTATCCTGAAGGCCACCCTAAGAGAATTGAGCAAGATTCTCAGAGAGCTAATTTAGATGCACCTAGTTCTTCTAGGAAGAAGAAAAAGAAAAATGATAGAACCTTGCATGCTTCTAGTGAACCTGTAGCTCACCCACCTGAGAATCCCAATGATGTATCTGTTTCTGATGCTGAGACACAACCTGGTAATGAACATGTACCTGGTGATAATATTAATAATGATGTTCATGAGGATGCTCAACCTAGCAATGATAATGATATAGAAATTGAACCTGTTGTTGATCTTGATAACCCACAATCAAAGAATCAACGTTATGATAAGAGAGAATTTGTTGCTAGGAAGCACGGTAGGGAAAGAGAACCATGGGTTCAGAAACCCATGCCCTTTCCTCCGAAACCATCCAAGAAAAAGGATATGAGGATTTTGAGCGCTTCACTGAAATGATTAGAACTATCTTTTTGCGTATGCGTTTGACTGATGTGCTTAAAACAAATCCTTATGCCAAGTACATGAAAGATATTATTACCAACAAAAGAAAGATACCTGAAGTAGAAATATCCACCATGCTTGCCAATTATACTTTTGAGGGTGGAATGCCTAAGAAATTAGGAGATCTAGGAGTACCTACCATACCTTGCTCCATTAAGAGAAACTATGTTAAAACTGCTTTGTGTGATCTTGGAGCTGGTGTTAGTGTTATGCCTCTCTCTTTATATCGTAGACTTTATTTGAGTAAGTTGACACCTACTGAAATATCTTTGCAAATGGCTAATAAATCAACTGCTATACCTGTCGATATTTATGAGGATGTGCCTGTTGTAGTTGCAAATGTTACTATTCTAACGGACTTTGTTATACTTGATATTCCCGAGGATGATAGTATGTCTATTATTCTTGGAAGACCCTTTTTGAATACTGCAGGGGCTGTTATAGACTGCAACAAAGGCAATGTCACTTTTCATGTCAATGGTAATGAGCATACGATACACTTTCCGAGGAAACAACCTCAGGTCTTCAGTATCAATTATATTGGAAAAACTTCAACTATTACTATTGGAGGTTTTGAGTTTCCTATTCCTACTATCAAGAAGGCATATGACATATTTATTGTTGGGGACATACATATCCCCATTGAGGTAACCTAGTGTTATTCGAAAATTCTTCGATTTCATGTTACTTGGAAAGAGTTTATTAACAAGACCTGATCAACCTTGTTAATGGATTCCTTTTGATGAACATGGGATAGGTGAATCTAGATGGCACAAACCTCTTGTACCCTCCATTTACTTTCTGTTAATTAGGTTAAATAAAACAAAAATAGCATTATATGTCAGTTTCCAGACTTATCCGTGCAATAAAAAAAATCCCGAAAATAAAAGTTCTCTAAATGCCATGGAAATGAAATATGATTTTTTCTAGAATATTTAAGAAAATATGGCACTGAACACACAGCGAGGGGAGCCAGCACGTGGCCTCGAGGGCACATGGCATGCCCCCCTTCATAGGGCGCGCCCCCTGCCTCGAGGGCCCCACATGCCCCCCTCCACTTATCCTTTCACCCATGCTCTTCTTCTTCCTCCCAAAAAAAATCCCCAACCAGCTCAAACCCGAGTTCTAGCTCATTTTGCTGCCATTTTCGATCTCCTTGCTCAAAGCACCATTCACCAAACTGTTTGGGGAGATTGTTCCTTGGTATGTGACTCCTCCATTGGTCCAATTAGTATTTGTTCTAGTGCTTTATTTGTTGCAAATTTATGCTGCTGTGGTGACCTTGTTCTTGAGCTTGCATGTCAACTTTTCTTGGTCCCAAGTAGTTCCAATGCATGATATAGCCTGTAGGCACTTATAGGAGTTGTTGCTATCAATCTTGTTGAGTTTGGTTAACTTTTATTGTGAGTTACTAAAAAAATTCAGAAAAATGTCTAGGTGAAACTTCCAAGGTGGTCCTTCAAGAAAGCAAGAACCGAGGCTCGCGTTCCGTGAGCCGGACGATGAACCACCGAGGGATGCTGATGTGCGGCCTTGTGAATGGCCGTCAGATGAATTTATGGGTCAAGCGGGCATCAAATATGAATTTTACGCATATGTGCATAACGCTGACCTCGAGGAATTCATGCAATATAAGTGTCTCCAATAACGTGGCTTAACTGATAGCTTTGTGAGAAGATTTAAATTTTCATCTTCAAGTAATTCTTACACTGTCCTGTTTGACCTTTATGATAAATCTTATACCATGGACATAGAGGATTTTAATGTTGCCTGCAAGCTCCCATAGTGGGGCAGTATGAGTGATCCTCCTAAATATGAATTTAGAGAATTCCTAGCTAGTATTACAGTGGGGGAATCCAGGGACATCACACAAGCCACCACGGGGAGCATACATTTTCCTGCTATTCATTACTTTGCTCTCTTTATCGGTAGATGCATAAATGGTAAAGATGAGGCTTGTCACATGTGTGTCCCTGATCTTAGTGTTCTCGAGAGTGCTGTACTAGGTGATAAGCAATATAACTTAGGAGCAATTGTTGCACGTAGACTACACCATAATGGTTTGTATGGAGATTTATTTGGTGGGATCTATGCTACCCGCATAGCCTGCTATCTTGGTGTGTCTGTGCACACGTATGATGAACCTTTACCTCCTACTCATTTAGATTGTAATGCTATGGCTAGTCACCGGTAGAGTGGGACAGTCAAACCCTCAAATATCGATTAATCTTTAACCGGCAGCATGCCATCCCTATTGTTTTTCCTGCCCC
Organism: Secale cereale; assembly: GCA_902687465.1. Lineage (NCBI taxonomy): Eukaryota > Viridiplantae > Streptophyta > Magnoliopsida > Poales > Poaceae > Secale > Secale cereale. The sequence goes on along the minus strand of LR738711.1, from coordinate 766,387,675 downwards.
TACATTGTTTAACTTTCAGGAAAAAGGAAGATACACTATAACTATGGAGGAGGCAAATGGCTATTATAACATGATGGAGCCAACCCGCCTTCAAGCTGCAGCTCAGCAGACAGCATCTGCTGCATCTCAGTACAACCCCAACTACAACCTTGGATATCTGTCAGGCCAATACTGGCCATAGACCAACTTAGGCCAAAAGCCTAAGCTTGGGGGAGTATGTGTTTCTCACCGACTTACATTCATGTTCACACTTATTCTAGTTGTCGGTGCTCACACTCTTTCACTGTACCATCCATGCTTAGTTTCAATTTCTTTTTCTTAGTCTTTTTCCTGTGTGCTGGAAAAACCCAGAAAAACAAAAAAAATACTAGTTGTAGATTCTAGCTAGTTTACTTTCTTTGCTTGTAGTAGTAACTAAAAATGAAAACCCAAAAATATTTCCCGTTCTTCTTTTGCTTGTTGGGAGATTTCCCGTGTAAATAGTTTCTTTTCTTTTCTTTAGGGGTTAAGAGTAGAAGACCATGATTAAAATGCTTAGTGGCTCTCATATGCTTTGTCGTGAATTAGCCTTGAGCCATATTACCTTGTCTTCTCTCTTGTATCAAATGTCTACAGATTCCAGCTTAGACCAATGCATGTGCACTATTATTATTATCCACACCGTTCGGTCATGCGAGTGAAAGGCAATAAGGATGATATAAGATGAACTGATTGAGATGAGAAAAGCTGGTATGAACTCGACCTCTTTTGTTTTTGTAAATATGATAGCACGTCGTTCTTGATTCAACTTGTTATGAATGAAACATGTTTGCAATGACAATTAGAGATCATAGCTGCTTATGCCATGCTTAATTAGCTGAGAGTTTATAATGGTCTATCTTGCGTGCCAACATGATATTAAAATGGTTGTGATGTGGTATGATGGGTGGTATCCTCCTCTGAACGATAGTGACTTGACTTGGCACATGTTCATGCATGTAGTTGAAACAAATCAACATAGCCTTCACGATATTTATGTTCATGGTGATTTATATCCTACTCATTCTTGCATTCATTGTTGATTAATTTTAATGCATGTTCATGACCGTTGTTGCTCTCTAGCTGGTCGCTTCCCAGTCTCTTTCTAGCCTTCACCTGTACTAAGCGGGAATACTGCTTGTGCATCCACTTCCATAAACCCCAAAGTTATTCCATATGAGTCCACCATACCTTCCTATATGCAGTATTCACTTGTCGTTCGAAGTAAATTTGTATGTGCCAAACTCTAAACCTTCAAATGAAATTCTGCTTTGTATGCTCGAACAACTCATGTATCAACTAGGGCTGTCTATATCTTCCATGCTAGGTGGGTTATTATCACGATGAGTAGACTCCGCTCATCATTCATGAGAAAATGGCTGGTAACCGAGATGCCCAGTCCCATGCTCAAAATCATAATAATTAAACAAAACTCCCCCAGGGCTGTTGCTGGTTTGGACGGTACCCGTTGTTTCGGGCTAGCCGTGGAGTGTGCTTGTTGGTGGTTGGGGGTGTATAAACTTTACCATTATGTTTGGGAACCGCCTATAATGTGCGTAGCATGGGAGATATCGAGATTCTTGGTTGTTATGTTGACAATGAAAGTATACCGCTCAAAATATTATTCAATCTCTATTTAAAAATCGAGCTCTGGCACCTCTACAAATCCCTGCTTCCCTGTGTGAAGGGTCTATCTATTTACTTTTTATGCAGAGTCATCACCCTCTTATCAAAAAGCACTAGTAGGAGAGCACCTCTGTCGTTGCATGTATTATGTAACATCCCAAAATTCTAAATTTTGGAATGTTATATAAATATATAGTTTAGATTGCTTGTTTGATGTGCTGTGTGAAATTGAGTGAAATTCGAAACTTTTGAAAGTTAAATGAGAGGGAATAAAATGACTTCCCAAAACTTTCACTTTGCATTTTGATCTCCGGGAATTCAAATTCTTTTCAACACAAAACCCTCGAGTGAAGATAATATGACTTCTTCCATTTATTAAATGAAAAAGGGGCTTTGAAAGGATTTTTGAATTCCGTTCTTGAAATATTTCAAATTCATAAACTTTATGCAACTCAATGATTTTCCCGAGAGAAGATAAAATGACTTCTTCAAATTATAGGAAATATGAGTTGGAAGTCTTTCTGAAATTTTCTGCAACTCATTTTCAATATTTGAGTTATTGGGTTTTATTCAAATTATTTTCTCCAAAAATAAACTATATGGAAAATAGGGTAACATGATTCCCTACAGCAGAAAATTGGAGAGAAATAAATTTGAAATCATTTTGGTATTTTAAAAATGATTTTTACTAGATTTTATTGCAACAGTAGCACCTTTTGATTTATTAGAATTTTTGAGCATTTTATTTGGCTATAGAAAAATGTTCATCTTGTAGAGAATATTTTTTTGCAAATTTTGATATATAATATGTCTATATTGTATATAGAAATTATTTATTTTCTTTTAATTTTCTCTGTGTGTAAAAAAAAACTTCTCCGCCGAAACTGGGCCGGCCCAGCACCCGCCAGGTCGCGGCCCAGCGCCCGTCGCCCCCGACCTCCGACCAAGACTCCGCTGCCAGCATGCTCGCCGCCGCGCGCGCGTGTCCGAGCGGGACACCTCACCACCCGACCCCTCCTCTATGCAAAGCCGACCCCCTCCCCTCCATAAAAGCCGCCACCGTCGCATCGTTTCTCTCCTCGCATCGCCGCCGCGGTCCCGCATCTCGCCGCCACCGCTGCTTTGCAACCGCCGCCGCCGCGCACTTCTGCCGCCGCCGCCGCTCGCCTTGCTCGCCGCCGCGCTGCACCACCTGCCCCGCCCCGCCTTGCCCCGCTTCGCCAAAAGCCGTCGCCGCGCTGTCCTTCGCCGGAGCAGCGCCTCCGCTCGCCGGAGCCGCTTGAAGGATCCATCCGGTTCGCCCGACGCCCGACCCGGTTCGTCTCAAACCCGCCTAGACCCGATTTTCTTTTAAAAAAAACCTTTGTTTAGATCTTGTTTTTTTAGGTTTTGTTAACCACTGAGCGTTTTCTGTATAGTTAGTTTTAGTGAACGGTTTCGTTCTTTAGCTTTCGGTAGCGAATGTTCGTTCGTTAGATCTTTTCTTTTTCTTTTAGTTTTCGGCCAGGGACTTAGATGTAAATTTTTCATTTACATATTAGCCCCTAAACTTCAAACAACCATAACTTTTTGCTCGTTGGTCCAAATCCAACGAAACCAACGCCCACGTCTTCGTTATGATCCCTTCTTTCCAGTAAAACAACTTAACCATGTTTTTGAAAGTTTTAAAATTTGAATTCAACTTGTTTTAGATTCAAACTTACTTTGATCATAACTTGAGTTTCGTAACTCCGATTTAGTTGATTGTTTTTGCAAATCGAAGCTCTTGACCTAAACTTTCTGATAAGTCCAAATTCACATAATTTTGGTACTGTTAGAAATTGTTTTCTGTTTCAAGAGTCATTCGTTTGTTTTCGAAGTTTTCCGAAGTGCTTTCTTCGTTCTTTCTGATTTGCCGAGTGATTGCTTATGTGTGGTTACTATTTTTTTGCTTATGACAGATTGATCGGAGTGTGACAAGTAGATCTATCACGAGTTTTGAGTGCAAATAATCTACATCGTTAGTACAAGGCAAGTTCACACTTTGATCATACTTTCCAGAACCCAGTTTTCATTGCATTAGTTATATCCTCAAACACTTACATGAGTAGGACTGGTTACATAATATGATGCTTTGTAGTTCATGAGGTAGGAACCCAATGACCTAAGATTAACCAAGGGGAGGTATACACTTTGTTACTTATTGCTTAGCCATGCTCGTAGACGTGGATTGGTACGAGAGTTTCATGAAAGATGTGAGTGATGTAAAGGGAAACTTTAAGGTGGTAATTTAATACACATCTGGCTGGATTGGTTGTGGCACCCTGGCGTACCCAGTGGTTGCCGGGCACCTGGAGAAACCAGTGTTTGCCCTAGGGGATCCCGGAGGAACCGTGTGATCACCCTATTGGAATGCCACCCAGGCTCAAAGGGATCATATAATATTTTCATGCCTAGAAACTTCCATGTGTAGCCACAAGCCATTATGGGCTCTGGCATAGTATGAGTAAGTTGTGTGACCTCTTTCAGTGGTAGGCTAGCAGATGTAGCGAATGTAGGTGTACCGGTCTACCCGGGGTAAAGAGTTAATGCTTCTGAAAGACTGTGTCTCGGTCATCCGTTTCTCAAATACCATGAAGTGCGAGAAATTAAACGGAGGCGATCGAGTCTTTTGGGGAAAAGTGCAAAAACCTCTGCAGAGTGTACAAACTATTCATGAGTAGCCGTGTCCCCGGTTATGGACATCTTTGAGTATCTAGAAGTGGATTATTTGTTGATCTCAACAGTCTATTTAATTAATTTTGTTGGGTTACTAATGACTTTGGTTTGGGATTGAGATGGGGGTACCATTCTCAATTGTTCATGATTTAAATTTAAAAAAGTAGTTAAATAAATGCATTCCTTTGTGGTAGGGAAAAATCAGCTTTAGGCAAAAACAGCCTTACAGCCTCCACCAGCCAAGTATGCATGTAGTTGTAGGCATTGTTCGTCATTATCATTACAGTGTGAATTTGCCAGTACATTCAATGTACTGACCTACATGGCTGCAACGTCTCATGTTGCAGGAATTATTCGACGAGTAAGTGTTACGTTAGGGTTGCGCTGTCTACACTCAACTTTGCCGTTGGTGTTGATGGAACTCCACAACCTTTGTTGCTTCCGCTGTGTTGATCGAGGTAATAGTATTTACGTTACTTTATACATGTGATTTACCTCTGTTATAAATCCTCGAGTACTGTGTGTGTCAGCATACCGATCCAGGGATGACACTTAAGCACAGAGACTTGATCCATTCGGGTTGGATCGCTACATATTACTATTAATTTGCATTGAGTATGATCATGACTGGATCTCTTTTACCATGAATTACAATGTCTATTCAGTCCTTGATCTTTAAAGGTGCTCTGCATTTATGTTTTGCGGTCTCAGAAAGAGCTAGCGAGATACCATCCTGTTATATCATATCATGATTGCTTTGAGAAGTGTTGTCATCCGAGGTTTATTATTATTGCTCGCTAGTTGATTATGCCATTGATGTGAGTAGTCTTGAGACCTAAAAGTTATTGTGAATGTGGTTAGTTCATGATCTTGTTTAAAACCTGAATGCTAGCTTACATATTTACAACAACAAGAGCAAACAAAGTTTGTCAAAGTTTTTCTTTATCACTTTCAGTTCATCAACTGAATTGCTTGAGGACAAGCAAAGGTTTAAGCTTGGGGGAGTTGATACGTCTCCAATGTATCTACTTTTCCAAATCATTTTGCCCTTGTTTTGGACTCTAACTTGTATGATTTGAATGGAACTAACCCGGACTGACGCTGTTTTCAACAGAATTGCCATGGTGTTATTTTTGTGCAGAAATAAAAAGTTCTCGAAATCGCCTGAAAATCAACGGAGAATTATTTCAGAAAATATAAAAAATATCTGCAAAAAGATACTCACCGGGGGGCCCACGGCCTGTCCTCGAGGGTGGGGGGCGCGCCCCCTGCCTCGAGGGCCCCCCGATACTCCACCGACGTACCCCCAGGTCCTATATCTTCCGTTTCGGGGAGAAAAAATCATAGAGAAAGAATTATCGCATTTCACGAGACGGAGCCGCCGCCAAGCCCTAATCTCTCTCGGGAGGGCTGATCTAGAGTCCGTTCGGGGCTCCGAAGAGTGGAGATCGTCGCCATCGTCATCATCAACCTTCCTCCATCACCAATTCCATGATGCTCACTGCCGTGTGTGAGTAATTCCATCGTAGGCTTGCTGGACGGTGATGGGTTGGATGGGATCTATCATGTAATCGAGTTAGTTTTGTTAGGGTTTGATCCCTAGTATCCACTATGTTTTGAGTTGCTATGACTTTGCTATGATTAATGCTTGTCACTAGGGCCCGAGTGCCATGATTTCAGATCTGAACCTATTATGTTTCCATGAATATATGTGTGTTCTTGATCCTATCTTGCAAGTCTATAGTCACCTACTATGTGTTATGATCCTGCAACCCCGAAGTGATAATAATTGGGACCACTCCCGGTGATGACCATAGTTTGAGGAGTTCATGTATTCACTATGTGTTAATGCTTTGGTCCGGTACTCTATGAAAAGGAGGCCTTAATATCCCTTAGTTTCCAATAGGACCTCGCTGCCACGGGAGGGTAGGACAAAAGATGTCATGCAAGTTCTTTTCCATATGCACGTATGACTATATTCGGAATACATGCCTACATTGCATTGATGAACTGGAGCTAGTTCTGTGTCACCCTAGGTTATAACTTCTACATGATGAATTGCATCCGACATAATTTCCCATCACCGATCCAATGCCTACGAGCTTTACCTATATTGCTAGTTGCTATTTACTTTTCCGTTGCTATTATCACAAAAACTACAAAAACACTATCTTTACTTTTATTGTTGCTACCACCACTATCATATTACTTTGCTACTAAACTATCTTGCTGCAGATACTAAGTTTCCAGGTGTGGTTGAATTGACAACTCAGCTGCTAATACTTAAGAGTATTCTTTGGCTCCCCTTATGTCGAATCAATAAATTTGGGTTGAATACTTTACCCTCGAAAACTTTTGCGACCCCCTACACTTGTGGGTTATCAATAACCAATAGCGGAGCCTGGATGCTCATATTGGCTCCTACATATTCTACAAAGATCTTTATCGGTCAAATCGCATAACAACATACGTTGTTCCCTTTGTCATCGGTATCTTACTTGCCCGAGATTCGATCACTGGTATCATCATACCTAGTTCAATTTCGTTACCGGCAGGTCTCTTTACTCGTTTCGTAATACATCATCTCGTGACTAACTCATTAGTCATTTGCTTGCAAGGCTTATTATGATGTGTATTACCGAGAGGGCCCAGAGATACCTCTCCGACACTCGGAGTGACAAATCCTATTGTCAATCTATGCGGACACCGCAAACACCTTCGGAGGAACCTGTAGAGCATCTTTAGAATCACCCAATTATGTTGTGACAATTGATGGCACACAAGGTGTTCCTCTGGTATTCGGGAGTTGCATAATCTCATAGTCAGATGAACATGTATAAGTCATGAAGAAAGCAATAGCAATAAAACTAAACGATCATTATGCTAAGCTAAAGGATGGGTCATGTCCATCACATCATTCTCCTAATGATGTGATCCCGTTCATCAAATGACAACACATGTTTATGGTTAGGAAACTTAACCATCTTTGATTAACGAGCTAGTCTAGTAGAGGCATACTAGGGACACTCTGTTTTGTCTATGTATATCCACATGTATGAAGTTTCTGGTTGATACAATTCTAGCATGAATAAAATACATTTATCATGATATATAAGGAAATATAAATAACAACTTTATTATTGCCTCTAGGGCATATTTCCTTCAATATCCATGGCTCACGCTCATGTATTGCGTGAAGAGTTGAAAAAGCTAAAGCGCATTAATAAGTATGAACCAATTGCTTGGCTAACACCGGGGTAGTACATGATTTATACTTTGTGTTGACAAGAGGGAGCATAAAAAGGCCATATGATTTTGTAGGGATAATTTTCTTTGGCCATGTTATTTTGAAAAGTCATGATTACTTTCTAGTTTGCTTGAAGTATTATTGTCTTTATGTCAATATTAAACCTTCGTTTTGAATATTATGGATCTGAATATTCATGCCACATAAAAGAAACATTACATGATAAACATGTTAGGTAGCATTCCACATCAAAACTTCTGTTTTATCATTTACCTACTCGAGGACGAGTATGAATTAAGCTTGGGGATGCTTGATACGTCTCCAGCGTATCTATAATTTTTGATTGTTCCATACTATTATATTATCAACCTTGGATGTTTTATACACATTATTATGCCATTTTATATCATTTTTTGTGACTAACCTATTAATCTAGTGCCAAGTGCTAGTTGCAGTTTTTTCCTTGCTTTTGTCTTTATAGAAAATCAATACCAAACAAAGTCCAGATGGAAAGAAACTTTTACACCATTTTTCTTGGACCACAAGACACCTAGGAAGCTTTGAAAAGAGACCTGGAGGACCACGGGGTGGCAACAAGCTCACAGGGCACGCCCTCCAGGCTTGTGGGCCCCACGGGAGTCCTCCAACCCTAAATTTTCTTCTATAAATACCCAAATATTCCCCGAAGACTAGAGGGCACACTAAAAATACTTTTCTACCACTGCAAGTTTATGTCTTCGCGTGATCCCACCTAGGACCTTTTTGGTGCTATGCCGGAGGGGGATTCGATCACGGGGGGCATCTACATCAACCTTGCCGCCCTTCAGATGATGCGTGAGTAGTTTACCATAGACCTACAGGTCCATGGCTAGTAGCTAGATGGCTTCTTCTCTCTCTCTTTGATCTTCACTATTCGATGTAATCTTCTTTTGCGGTGTGTTTGTTGGGATCCGATGAATTGTGGGTTTATGATCAGATTATCTATTAATATTATTTGAGTCTTCTCTGAACTCTTTTATGCATGATTGCTATAGATTTGTATTTCTCTCTGATCTATTTATTTGGTTTGACCAACTAGATTGATTTTTCTTGCAACGGGGGAGGTGTTTTGTAATGGGTTCAATCTTGCAGTGCTCAATCCCAGTGACAGAAAGGGACATGACACATATTTGTATTGTTTCCACTAAGGATAAAAAGATGGGGTTTATTTATATTGATTGGATATATCCCTCTACATCATGTCATCTTGCTTAAGGCATTACTCCGTTCTTGTTAACTTAATAGACTAGATGCATGCTCGATAGTGGTGATGTGTGGAGTAATAGTAGTAGATGCAGGCAGGAGTCGGTCTACTTGTATCGGACGTGATGCCTATATACATGATCATTGCCTTGGATATCGTCAAAACTATGCGCTTTTCTATCAATTGCTCAACTGTAATTTGTTCACCCACCGTATGCTTTCTTCGAGAGAGAAGCCTCCAGTGAAAACTATGGCCCCCAAGTCTATATTTTATCATATTGTTTTTAGATATATACAACCAAAAAAATACCTTTTGCAATTTATTTACCTTTATTCTATTTTGTACTTTTACTTATCATTTATATCTATCACTATCAGATCTCATCCTTGCAAGTAACCGTGAAGCGATTGACAACCGCTTTATTGCATGGGGTGCAAGTATTTGTTTGTTTGTGTAGGTGCAATTATTAGGGACTTGTGTGTTCCTGCTACTGGATTGATACCTTGGTTCTCAACTGAGGGAAATAATTATCTCTACTTTGCTGCATCACCCTTTCCTCTTCAAGGGGAAAACCAATACAACCTCAAGAAATAGCAAGATCATGCAACTCCTGGATACCAGAGGAAAACCTTGTCTGGTATCAAACGTCACTTCGTAACTGGGTGATCATAAAGATGCTCTACAAGTATCTCTGAAGGTGTTTGTTGGGTTGGCATGGATCGAGACTAGGATTTGTCACTCCGTGTGATGGAGAGATATCTCTAGTCCCTCTCGGTGATACAACATCGCAAAGACCTTGCAAACAATGTGCATAATGAATTAGTCATGGGATCTTGTATTACAGAACAAGTAAAGAGACTTGCCAGTAACTAGATTGAACTAGGTATGGAGATACCGACAATCAAATCTCGGGCAAGTAACATATCACCGGACAAAGGGAATTGCATATGGGATTGACTGAATCCTTGACATCGTGGTTCAACCGATAAATATCTTCATAGAATATGTAGGAACCAATATGGGCATCTAAGTCCCTCTATTGGTTATTGACCGGAGAGGTGTCTCTGTCATGTCTACATGATTCTCGAACTCGTAGGGTACGCACACTTAACATTCGATGACGCTGGAGTAGTATTGGGATATGTGCATTGGTAATCAAATATTGTTCAGAATCCCGGATGAGATCTAGGACATCACGAGGAGCTCTGTAATGGTCCAGAGGTAAACATTCATATATAGGAAGTCATGTTTTGGCCGCGAAAAAGTTTTGAGCATTATCGGTATTGTACTGGGAGTGCTGAAAGGGGTCCAGGGCTCCACCGGAGGGCCACATGCCTAGGGGGCTCACATGGGCTGTAGGGGGTGCGCCTTGGTTTACATGGGCCTGGGGCACCATCCCCAAGAGGCCCATGTGCCTAGAACATGGAGAGGGGAGGAGTCCTAAGGGGGGAAGGCACCCCTAGGTGCCTTGGGGAGGGAGGATTCCTCCCTAGGCCGGCGCCCCCTCCCTTAGAGGAGGGGCTAAGGCTGTGCCCCAGCCCTCCCCTTGCCCCCTATAAATAGTAGGGGAGGGAGGGGTTGAACACACCAAATCCCACACGACGGTGACAACCCTACCTCTCTCAAAACTCTGTTTCTCCTCAAATTGGTACCGGCAGGGTTTGGCGAAGTCCTGCCGGGATTGCACTACCACCATCTCCACCACGCCGTAGTGCTGGTTGAGATCCCATCTACTTGTCCTCTATTGCTTGCTATATCAAGAAGGAGGAGACGTCATTGATCCACACGTGTGCTGAAAGCGGAGGTGTCGTCCGTTCGGTGCTAGATCGGATCGGATCGTGATTGGATCGCGAAGAGTACGACTGCATCAACCGCGTTATATACGCTTCTGCTCTCGGTCTACAAGGGTATGTAGACACACTCCCCTATCGTTGCTTCGCATCTCCTAGATTAGAAGTTGGATGTTTCGTAGGAATTTTTTTGATTTTCATGCAACATTCACCCACAACTAATACATAAGCAGTTCATTTAGCATCTATGGCCCCGCCACATACATTGTTCTAAATGACGTCGATGACGACCATCATCCTCAAGTCACGGCGTCGGGTGTTCTTGATGGTGACTAAGATGGTCAGTACAACCTGGAGGTTCTTGACAGCAGGGAAATTGTTCCACCCCACATCGCTGAACAGTGCGGTCGTCCGTGTCGATTGCGTAAGCACAGTTGGTGATGGAGCCCCTTGTGATAAGGTGTAGTCCAGTAATGCCTGCTTCATCCGACTTGATTCCACATCTCTCATTTAGCCTCTTAACTAATTTCTAAAGGAAAAACACATATATGATAAAGGATCATGTCACATTACTACACATTAAGCATATCATCACATTCTACGCTACACATATCACATTACTACACATTAAGCATATCACAACATTAGTACACTAAGCATATCACATTACTACACACTAAGCATATCACAAAATTACTACACTAAGCACAACACATTACTACACACTAAGCATATCATCAAATTCTACACTAAGCATATCACAACATTACGAATTAAGAAGAATATCAAATTTCTACACTAACACTACAAAAAAAGACACGTCCGTGACATTTTGGGCCGAACGATTTTTTTCCTGTCATGCTTATGACACTTCTACAACGATAATGGTGAAAAAACACGTATGATCATATATGTGGTGGGCTCCTACTTCTATGACAAAAAATCATGATAGAAAATGGGCTTTTCATCCTCGACGGGCCGGGGATGCACATGCATGACATTCTTTGGGCCGTCCATGATGGAAAAAATCGTGGTAGAAGCAAGGGCGAGGAAAGTTTCGGGGAGTTCCGGGTTATGGTGGGTGGTCAGGGCAGAGCGATGCACGGAGGTTTGTGCGTTTCTCTCATATACGTACGCGCGTGTGCGCGAGGTGTTGGGCTCTAACTGAACCCGGGCGATTGCACTAGCTACGTTACTGAACCCGAGCGATCGATCCCTTCATTGCTAACTGAACCCGACCGACTCCTTTGCTGCTAACTGAACCCGATCGATCACTGCAACTGCTTACTGAGGCCGATCGAACCTGCTCCCTCTTGATGAACAGTGAACGTGGGGTTGGTTGAACGAGTCAAGACGTACGTGGTTGGGGTTGGATGAAAAGTTCCCGGTGGGGGTTGGATGAACAGGACCCCATGGTAGTAGTAGTAGGCGGTTGCCACTGGATGAATAGGACCCCAAGACGAGGTCGCCACAACCTAGGCGTTGGGGATGGATGAACAGGACCCCGTGGAGGGCTAGTTGAACAGTAGCCGGTGGAGGGCTGGTTGAACAGTACCCGGTGGAGGCATAGGAAGATGAGGTGGATGAACAGTGCAGGTGGAGGCTGGAGGAAGTCGATGGTGGGTGAACAGTAGCCCGTGGAGTCCCGTTTTGCGGTACGCCACACCCTTCCCGATGAATAGGACCCCCGTTTCGACCGTAGCGCTCCAACACAAGTCCGTTTCCTCCGTTTTGCGGTATGCCAGTCCCCTCCCGATGGACGTGATCCCGTTTCAATCATAGCCAGTCGAGCAGAAGGCCGTTTCCTCCATTTTGCGGTACGCCAGACCCTTCCTAATGAACAGGACCCCATTTTGACCGTACACGCTCCAGTGAAGACCCACAAGTGTAGGGGATCTATCGTAGTCCTTTCAATAAGTAAGAGTGTCGAACCCAACGAGGAGCAGAAGGAAATGATAGGCAATTTTCAGTAAGGTATTTTCTGCAATCACTGAAATTATCGGTAACAGATAGTTTTGTGATAAGGTAATTGATAGCAAGTGACAAATAGTGAAAGTAAATAAGGTGTAGCAAGATGGACCAATCCTTTTTGTAGCAAAGGACAAGCCTGGACAAACTCTTATATGAAGGAAAGTGCTCCCAAGGACACATGGGAATTATCTTCAAGCTAGTTTTCACCATGTTCATATGATTCACGTTCGTTACTTTGCTAATTTGGTATGTGGGTGGACCGGTGCTTGGGTGCTACCCTTACTTGGATAAGCATCCCACTTATGATTATCCTCTATTGCAAGAATCGGCAACTACAAAAGAAGTATTAAGGTAAACCTAACCATAGTTTGAATCATGTGGATCCAAATCAGCCCCTTACGAAGCAACGCATAAACTAGGGTTTAAGCTTCTGTCACTCTAGCAACCCATCATCTACTTATTACTTTGCAATGCCTTCCTCTAGGCCCAAACAATGGTGAAGTGTCATGTAGTCGACGTTCACATGACACCACTAGAAGAAAGATAACATACATCTCATCAAAATATCGAACAAATACCAAATTCACATGACTACTTATAGCAAGACTTCTCCCATGTCCTCAGGAACGAACGTAACTACTAAAAAAGCATATTCATGTTCATAATCAGAGGAGTATTAATATTCATAATGGATCTGAACATATGATCTTCCACCAAGTAAACCAACTAGCATCAACTACAAGGAGTAATCAACACTACTAGCAACCTACAGGTACCAATCTGAGGTTTTGGTACAAAGATTGGATACAAGAGATGAACTAGGGTTTGAGAGGGGATGGTGCTGGTGAAGATGTTGATGAAGATAACCCTCCCCAAGATGGGAGAGTTGTTGGTGATGAGGACGGTGATGATTTCCCCCTCCCGGAGGTAAGTATCCCCGGTAGAACAGCCCCGCCGGAGCCCTAGATTGGTTCCGCCAAGGTTCCACCTCGAGACGGCGGTGTCTGGTCCCGAAAGCCTCGTTATGATTTTTTTCTAGGTCAAAACACCTCATATAGGAGACGATGGGCATCGGGGGGTCACCGGCTAGCCCACGAGGCAGGGGGCACGCCCTGGGAAGGGGGCGCGCCCCCCACCCTCGTGGGCAGCCGGTGGCCCCCCTCGTGGACTTCTTTCGCCAGATATTTTTTATATTTTCTGAAATGATGTTCTGTTGAGTTTCAGGGCTTTTCAAGTTGTGCAGAATAGGTTTCCAGAGTTTGCTCCTTTTCCAGCCCAGAATTCCAGCTGCCGGCATTCTCCCTAGGCACGCCCCCCTGCCTCGTGGGCCAGCCGGTGACCCCAAGCTTAGACCTCGCTTGTCCTCAAGCGAAAGCCTATATCAACTCCCCCAAGCTTAGACCTTGCTTGTCCTCAAGCGAAAGCCTATATCGAAAAATATCTCCACATGTTTAGAGATAGAGGTGTCGATAAAAATAAAATACGGACATGAGGGCATCGTGATCAATCTTATAACAACAACACAAATATATATATTGTCATATGACTCTTATGCTAAGGTAACAATCTATTCACAATGTCAAGTACGAATCAGAAACTTCATTGAAAACCAGCAAACTATGATCTTGGTCATTGAAGAAATTCCAATTTATCGTAACATCGGAAAGAGCCAAAATAAGACCTTTTCAGCAAGTCCACATACTCAACTATCATTTAGTCTTTCACAATTGCTCACACTCACGCAATACTTATGGGTATGGAGTTTTAATCGGACACAGAGAAAGATAGGGGCTTATAGTGTTGCCTCCCAACCTTTTACCTCATGGGTAATGTCAATAGTAATGGATCATGATAACTTACATCCAATTGGGTATATATGTCAGGATCTTTCCAACACAATGTGCTTGCCAAAGGATAAAATGTAAAAAGGAAAGGTGGAAATCACCTTGACTCTTATAAGGCAAGAATAATAGATAGGCCCTTCGCAAAGGGAAGCAAAGGTTGTCATGTGCTTTTATGGTTGGATGTACAAAATCTTAGCACAAAAGAACGTCACTTATATTGCCACTTGTGATGGGGACCTTTATTCTGTAGTCCGTCGCTTTTATTACTTCCATATCACAAGATCGTATAAAGCTTATTTTCTCCACACTAATAAATCATACATATTTTAGAGAGTTTGCAACAATGACAACTTACTTGAAGGATCTTACTCAATCCATAGGTAGGTATGGTGGACTCTCATGGCAAAACTGGGTTTAAGGATGTATGGAAGCACAAGTAGTATCTCTACTTGGTGGAAGGAGTTTTGGCTAGCATGAGGGGGAAAGGCAAGCTCAACATGTTGGATGATCCATGACAATATACTTTATTTTGGATATAAGAAAACATAACCCATTATGTTGTCTTCCTTGTCCAACATCAACTCTTTAGCATGTCATATTTTAATGAGTGCTCACAATCATAAAAGATGTCCAAGATAGTATATTTGTATGTGAAAACCTCTCTTTCTTTATTACTTCCTATTAATTGCAACGATGACCAAAAATAGGTTTGTAAATTCTCAACAACTTTTATTCATCATACTCTTTATATGTGAAGTCATTACCTTCCATAAGATCAATATGATCTCTTTGATACTTTTTATGTTTTCTTTTATTCTCTCATGACCATAGCGAGGAAATCAAGCCCTTGACTCAACACTATCTTTATTATATAGCTCGCGGACTCGATTACAAAGGTAAAGATCATAAAGCAAAATCTCACAACTAGATCATGCTAACTTTATTCTACTAGATCGAGATATTACCAATAGGATCGAACTAAGAAAAACGGTAAAGATAGGAGTGTGATGGTGATACGATACCGGGGTACCTCCCCCAAGCCTGGCAGTTGCCAAGGGGAGTGACCATACCCATATGATTATGTCTCTTTCTTCGGCGGTGATGATGGAGTTGCTGATGATGTAGGGTTGTCGTCCATCTTCCAAGACATGGGCTCACCATCGTAGAAGGATAATCGAGTCTCCGGGATCCTCAAATCTACAGCCAAACTCATCTTCTTGAATCTATATTCATACTCACAGTTTTGGTTTTGCAGGTCATAGATCTGGCTTGGAGGTGCTCGACTTTCTCTTGGAGCTTGGAGATGGCTTCCCCAACGATCTTGGCGTCCAGCTTGTGGTTGTTGGCGAGCTCCGTGATCATCATGTGGCTGGCGTTGAGTCCTCATTCCACCATACCTTGGCACTTGAAAACTTGCTGCTCCATTGCTTTGAGTCTTTTCTCCATGCTTCCGGTCCTCCTTGGTCTCTCAACATCGCGGATGTGCAGCACCCCCTCACGCACCTCGATGGTTTGAGGGTGTTGTAACACCTCAGCGAGGTAGGGGTTGATGACCTTCTCGAAGAACTTGTCCTTGGGGGTGTTGGAAGATGTCATGGTGATCTAGATCTGTCAGACACAATAGCTTGAAGCAAAACAGAGGATTTTTGCGTGATACGGTGGTCAAAACCTTAGGGAGAATATATAATGAATTTTTACCGACTGAAAGAAGTAACATGCAAGAAATCGGAGTCCGGGAGGCACACGAGGTGCCCACGAGGTAGGGGGCACGCCCAGGGGGTAGGGCGCGCCCTCCACCCTCGTGGATGCCTCGTGTCCTTTCCGTACTGCCTCTTATTTTTCTATTTTTCTAAATATTCCAAAACGGTGAAAAATTGCCATTAGAACTGTTTTGGAGTCGATTTACTTACCGTACCACATACCTCTTCCTTTTGGGGGTCTGAATCGTTCTGGAAAGTGCCCCTTATGTATTTCTCCGGGGTTACGGTTTCAATAACATTGGTTTCAACATTTATAGGATTACCTGAGATATAATGTTTGATTCTTTGACAGTTCACCACCTTCGGATTTGTGCCTTCGAAGTTGTTGATCTTTATGGCATCGGAACAATAGACCTCCTCGATAACGTAAGGTCCTTCCCATTTATAGATAATTTTTCCTGCAAAAAATGTTAAACGAGAGTTCTATAGCAAGACATAATCACCTACGTTAAACTCACGCTTTTGTATCCTCGTGTCATGCCATATTTTGACCTTTTCTTTAAACAGCTTGGCATTCTCATAGGCTTGGGTTCTCCATTCATCTAGCGAGCTAATGTCAAATAACCTCTTCTCACCAGCAAGTTTGAAATCATAATTGAGCTCTTTAATAGCCCAATAAGCCTTATGTTCTAGCTCAAGAGGTAAGTGACATGCTTCTACCTACTTAGTAACATAATCAACAGCAACTAAAATATGTGTATACCCATTAAAGCAAGGAAACAGTCCCATATAATCAAATCCACAGACATCAAATGGTTCAATAACAAGTGAATAATTCATAGGCATTTCTTGATGTCTACTAATATTACCAATTCTTTGACATTCATCACAAGATAAGAAAAACTTACGAGCATCCTTGAAGAGAATAGGCCAATAAAATCCAGATTGC
Organism: Secale cereale; assembly: GCA_902687465.1. NCBI lineage: Eukaryota > Viridiplantae > Streptophyta > Magnoliopsida > Poales > Poaceae > Secale > Secale cereale. Next base: position 766,370,590 of record LR738711.1, on the reverse strand, counting down.
AATACCTTATGCGCAGTTCTATCTCCAGCGTGGTGTCCCCCATAAGCTTTGGAGTGACACTTGCGTAGGATATGTTCTTGTTCATGCTTAGGTACACAACGTGATGCGGAGCATCCTAAGGACATCACCATGTCAAGAGTCCGTTTGGCAAGTGACACGTGCGGCCTCTACTTCTCATACATAAAGGTGAATCATCTCCTTTACACGTGTTCACTTGACCCCTTCGAGGATGGTATACTACTTGACATTCCACTCGTGTGCATGCATAGGACAACTACACCATCCGCGAGGGAAGCTTGGAAGAGAAGACGGAAGAAGACGGAGCTGCTGATACTACAGCGGCCGGACATCCGGCGCTTCAGCAACGACCGGACATCCGGCACTCCTCCCGGAAATCCGGACCCTCCTATCTAGAGAGCATCAGGACCGAGCCCCTTCAGCCCGGACATCCGGCCGTGACCCCGGACATCCGGCTCGCCCCGAAGCCCCGGACATCCGACCGCCAGCCCGGACATCCGGCCTTGCCTGCGTGCATGTATCCGGGCCGATGCCCATGTACCCGTTTCGCCCCTCACTTACCCCTTCATGACCCTAGACTATATATACTCCTCCACCTCCACCATTTTAGGGTTAGCAAATGTGATAGCTCATTTTAGACTAGAGCTTTGCTCATCTTAGTGGTTCTACTCCTAGGAGAGACTGCGGCCCCTCTACGGAGAAGATCCACGATGGATTCAAGACCCCTAAACGGGAAGATCCTTCGCGGATTCAAGACCTCCTCACGGAGATGAACTTTACCTTGTATCTTTCCCTTTGTTGTTCATGTACCTTGTGATCTTGTGTGTTTGATTGTCTAGTGGATGTGTGATTGAACTTGTTCTTGAGTGTTTTCCCTTGTGATTTCTCCTTGTTCGTCCCCGTGTTCATCGTGTTCCTCTCGGGATCCCTCCTTTTCGTGAAAGATCGGCCTAGAATCGGGTTGACCCTGCATCATATGGTATCAAGAGCCATGGTTTCTCACGAAATTGGAGCCCCCCACCTAGTTTAGTGATCATATGGTATCAAGAGCATAGGGTGATCACGAATTTGGAGGCCCACACCTTGTTTTCTAGCCTTTTTTTGTTGTGTTCTTCCCAAAATTTGAAAATTCCCCACCAAAAATAGCCCCAAATTTTTTTGTGCTCTGTTGGTTTGATGAGGTTTTGTTGATTTTGATCCATGGATTTGCTTGGTTTCAAGTGGATCTAGCATTTCCCCAAGTTTCCCCATCTTTCCTCCACAAAATCGCTCAAATTTCGCCCCCAAAATCATCAAATTCCGCCCCCAAACGAGTTTGGAAGTCCCAATCACGATCTGGAATTGTCGGGCCGGACATCCGGGCCATTGGCCGGACATCCGGGCCATCGGGCCGGACATCCGGCTCCTGGAGAGCAAAATCGCGCAAGTTTCTGGACATCAGGTCCAGGAAATCCTGACCCGACCTCGGATGTCCGACCCCTGTAGTTTCAGACTTTTCCGTTTCACCGTTTTGTCCATAACTAATTCATCCGAACTCCGATTTCGACGTTCTTGAGCTCGTTTTGAAGCTCTTGAGATCCCCCATAACACAAAAATACCACCATAATCATTTGACTCCATCATATTTTTGGCATTTTAACATCTTTGCCTAGGGCTTCCACCACATCATCCGCTATACCACCACCGACTTCCGCAACCTAACCATTCTGTCCCCCATAGCATTTGTGGTTGCTTGAGTAGTGATTTGAGTCTCCTAAGGTGTTTAGGATACTTAGGGACCATTGCTTCTTCATCAACCACCACCACCACTTCCGCATAGCCTAGTCCACCATACATAGCCAACCCAACTTAACCAAATTTTTGTTCGAGCTTGTTTGAGTTGTGGCTTGTGTCTCCTAAGGTGTTTCGGCTACTTAGGGACCGTGACTTCAACTCCGACATCGTGTATAGCCCATCATTCCACTTCGGCAACCACCACGGCATTGCCGCTACCACCATTTGACATTTGTCCTTGAGATTTTGAGTTGTGGTTTTTCCGTTTCCTAAGGTGTTTCGGCTAATTAGGAACGGGTCTACATCAAGAGCACCACCTCTCATCATCGACACGGACGGTAACCTCGACGACATCTTTGTATATTCCCCTTGCAATTGCATTGTTAACCTCTATCCCATTTTGCGTCACTTGCCTATCGAGACTAGCCTTTGAGTATTGCCGGCAACGTTACTTGTGCACATTAGTGATCATCGATCCACCTTCCATTGCATACATACCATATCATATTGGTATCACCATATCATCCCTTGTGTCACAAGATTGTTCCCGCATATACACAATTTCTATCTTGGTTTGTGCATCGTGGCCATAAAAAAAGAGAATAAGCTTTTAAGCAAAGGAGAAAAGCAAAGAAGCTTGTAAGCAAGAGCCATAGCATCACCAAATATCATTTCATACTTGATCATCTTGGACCATCTTGTGCTAAAACCACCGGAACGTCATACATACATAGCATACTTGTGATAGGAAGTCGCTACATTTTGTCTCATATAGGAGTGCACAAGTTCGTATCCGCCTATTGAGCAATCGGCTAGCGTCTCTCTAGTGTTGCGCGACAAGAGCATTTTCCGTGGATTCCACATTTTCAGCTCAATCCTTGGTTGCACAACCACATTTATCTATCCGTGCGTGTGTTTTCGTGTGCCACTCCTTGCTATTGGTCTACTTGTTTCGCTTGCAAATTTGTGAATCTCTTTCAACATTATTGACTCTTTCTAACATTTTGCATCAAATTTTTGTGCCTCTATCCTCACCGAGCTACTCGATAAGCTTTACTTGATAGGTGTGAGTGAACAAGTCCGGTACCAATTCCACTATTCTTTCATTTCACATTGAGTGAAACGGGATACATCCTCAACATTGGCAAAAGGTAACTTGGTATTGTTTATCTCATCCCCTACTCACCTTTGCTCGAGTCTTGTGATGGACAACTTGTGCGCCAACATGAATGCTGAAATGGAGGAGCTCAAAGCCCTCATCAAGAGCCGCAAGAGGTCTTCCTCATCTTCGAGACGATGCTCAAGTGCACATCCTTCCGAGCTACCATCTCCGGCAAGATCTTATCGGCATCGACACCATCAACGACAAGAACGTGAAGGTCTAGATCTCAACTCCAACAATCGCTCAATGACTTCACCATGTACCTTGGCATCTTCACCAAGCGACTTCAAGGCATCTTCGCCTTTGGACATACGACATCTTCGCCCACAAGCACCTCAAGCTTATGCTCAAGAGAAGCTCCCCAAGCTCAAGTCCGCGACTTCCACGAGCTACTACAACCTCGACAACGACTACGAGATTCCTTTCTATGGGACTCAAGAACCCGAGGAGTATCGCGAGTGGGAACGCTTGATGGACGACTACCTCATGCTACTTCAAGTTCCTCCCCATGATAAAGTGAAGTGTGCCACAAGAAACTTCCACGACTTCGCATCGACATGGTGGTTTCACACACCTTCGGAGGAGTATGAGATGAGGTCGCCCAAGACGAAGAAAGCTTTGCGAAGAGAGTTCGTGCCTCCCACCTACACGGAACAACTTCTACGCCAATTGGAGAACATCATTCAAGGATCCAAGTCCATCAACAAGTACTTCAAGGAGATGAAGAATGCCTTGCGATGTGCCGGCGTGGACGACCCCATTTCAATGAAGCTCCACTTCATGATGGGATTGCACAACGACATCTACAAGACTATCTTCCTCGAGAACTACAAGTCGCTCGACGACAACTACATTGGTGCTCTCAAGGCGGAACAAGAACTAATGAAGGCCAAGGCTTCTCCACCGCAAGCAAACTTCTCGAAGACCAAGCTCCAAGACGACGAGCATGAGGCTAGTACCACCATGATGTACAATCCCAAAGAGCTCCAAGACGGCGTTCCAAAGTTCGACTTCGTCGCCATTCCTCTTTGTGGCATTCATGATGCCGAGTCTACTTCGACTCTTTTTCAAGACGGTGCGACGACGACTACGACTACGGAGCCATTCGAGGACCAAGCTTTGGAGGTGAACTACATGGTGACGAGCACGGATGATGCTTCCATCTTTGGAGGCGAGAGTGATGATGTGCCATCTTCCGCCTTCATCCACGGCGACGGTGACGAGATGGTTGAGCATGGGATTTTCCCTTCGACCATGGCGACATTTGGCGACTTGAGTGACTTGTGCCACCATATTGAGAGTGAGAGTGAGTTCACCACTAGCCCCATATATGATGAGCTGCCCCAATTCCCATGTGAGGAGAGCCACAACCCCCACCACTTGAGTGAGATGAGTGACTCCACCATATGCGAGTTTGAGTGCACCTACCTTGAGGGAGTGAGTGAGCCACCACATGGAGAGAGTGATATAATTGATAGGTCATGTGAGGCCACTTTCAACACTAACGACTTAACCTCTACCTCTATTGTGTCTTCTCATTTGGTGCTAGGTCCCACATTTGATGACGCGCAGATCCTCGACGACTTCATCCTTCCTTTGGACAAGACGATGGCCATGGTGGAATATGATGCACCCCCCACATGGTTCCATCAAGATGAAGATGATGACCACCTTTTGGTCTTTCCCACCTCACCTACACCACATGAGTGGAATGAGAAAGGTAACAAAGGTGAAGGTGATGAACTCGTCCCACTAGTGGACTATGTTGACATTGATTGCTTGCATGATGTTGATCCACCTATTGCCATGCTTCGTGCTAGTATGATTTCCCCATGCGATGATTTACCCATTTATGATGAGTTTGATGATTGCCATGTGGAGTCTATTAGTTGTGATGCCATGTTGCATAGGATTTCTTGTGATAATTCTCTCGGCCACATCATGTTTGACAATCCGCTTGACTTGTCATATGCTATGCATGAGATCAACAATATGTCATATTTGCAATCTCATCGTAGTAACTATGCATATGCCATTAAGATAAACCCAATTTGCACATATGGCATAGATGACAAGCCCATGGTTATTGGCATTTCTTTTTCTTGTGATGATATTGACATGCTTCCTTTGCATCATATCCATCATATGCCATGCCATGATTACCTAGCTTCCGACATGCATTGTTTTGGATGTTGTTACACTTCTCCAAATTATGCTTCCGATATTGCTTATGAGGAGACCCCCATAGTTTCCTCATACATTTTAGGAGATTTTGACCCATCCCATCCATTGCATGATCCCCATGCTTGTTTGCATAATATGCTCCCCATGAATGAACATGCTATAGATGTGCCATATAATTGTATGCTCAATTTGCATCCACATCATGCTATACATAATAACTATTCATTCATGATGGATGACATGTTCTTATACCATGCATCAAATTTCTTTGAGTGATGCTTATCTTGTGCTAACTCATACGTGCACATACACATCATGATGGATGATGTGTACATTTACCACACGCACAATTTCTTTGGTTTGTGTCTCTTTTGTGTAGGTACCCATCCATACTCGTCCACTTCACAAACGCACGAGTTGACGAAAAGAGCTCTAGAGAGCAACGATGACTTGGGATATCGTGGATTGTCTTTCCCACCGCTCCTTTTGCGCAAACACTTCGCGCATTCCTTCTACATGACACTCACATGGTTATGGGTTATTGTCCATTATATCTCTTATGCCCACCTTGCCATGTTCACTTTGCATGATATGCTCATTTATATGCCTTTGCCATGCATTTGTGACCCATGCTTTGCATTACACATAATGACTGATTCTCATACTCGTATGTGTATTTGCAAGCTTGGTGGAGATATCACTTGTTATTGCCATGATTCCTTTGCACACCATGCCTATTATGATGCTTTGATCTTGATATGTGCTCGTGTTTGTGATATGTCGTGTGCATTGCTTATGCCTACTATTGGCTCACATGACATGATTACTATGAACTCATCTAGTGTGTTGCATCTTCGCTCCACTAGTTTGCACGACATGATTGATATGCTTGCTTATGTTGCATCACCGATGATTCATACTTGCTCCTTTCATGCGGTTGATGTCAACCATTGCCATGCTTTGCACATGATTGATATTGCTTGTTGTCATATGTCTCTAGATGTTGCCTCTCTCATGCTATATGATTGTCCATGCATTGAGCGCAACCATGATTTTAGTCTTGCCAATGATATTGCCCCCATAGCATTCTCGCATTTATTTGGAGATTTTGACATATTTCTTGTGAAGCATGCTTGTCTTACCTCTTTGCACCACATGCCTAGTGCCATGAATATAGCCATTGTTGCATCATCTTATTCATGCACTTTTGCTCCTAATGGTTATGTGCAAGAGAAGAGAACCATCATGATGGATGATGTGTTTATCTACCATGCGCATACATTCTTTGTTTTGTTGTGTGCATGTGTAGGATACTTGGACTTCGTGTCGACTTCCACTTCACGTGAGTTGACCATTCGAGCTCTTGAGAGCGAACCACCTTCTACCACGACGCTTCTACATCGCACTTGCTTGTGCTACGGCATTGTGAAAGATGCACAAGGACACACTTTCGAGGTGATATCCTTCTCTTTCGAGAAACCACAATCCATGCGCATGAACATTGTGGATCATACTAGTTGTGTTGCTTGCACCATGACTCTTTGCACACATGCTAGAGATCTTTCTTCGACTTGCCATTGCCACATTGCCATGCTTCATGATATATATGCCTTGTGTGTTGCCTCCGACTTGTGGATTACTTGTCCCTATCCTATGCTTGGTTGCAACAATATCATCTCTTCACATATGCCATGTCCCATTGATTGTCACATGCTTCACTTGATTGCCTCACACATGTTGAAAAATTGCTCTTTCTATTGTGTTGAGTGCCACACGACTTTCACTACACCCTATGCACGTTATGCTTGGATTGTCTTGCACTTGACTCATGTGTGTAGACACTTACATTTTATTTGGTGTTGTGAATGATTCCTATGCCTACCATAGACCTTTCATTGAGCACTTTATGCATGCTTGCTACGACTTTGAGGTAGATGCTTACTCTCATGTCACACATATGTGCATCTCTACCTCACATTTACATGCTTGTTTCCATGATGACCTTGATTGTGCTCAATTGATGTGCTTAAATGCCATGCCACAAACCCTTGTCACACCCTATGCTATGCTTGATGACAACACTTGTTGGGTGAATCCCCTCTTGAATGATGGGTTTTGCACTAATGCTAACCACATTTGTTTTTCCAAGTGTTTGTTGTCCTTGCTCCTTTTGAAGGAATCACTAGACGGTGCGACATTGGAGAGTGCCCATTTCGATCTTCAAGATGATGAGTGCTTGGTGATCGACCGCTTCAACATGGCGACACCATCTCTTTCCCATGGTGATTTGGCTTTCGATCCAAGGTCGGATCTTTTCCAAGGGGGAGGGGATGATGCGGAGCATCCTAAGGACATCACCATGTCAAGAGTCCGTTTGGCAAGTGACACGTGCGGCCTCTACTTCTCATACATAAAGGTGAATCATCTCCTTTACACGTGTTCACTTGACCCCTTCGAGGATGGTATACTACTTGACATTCCACTCGTGTGCATGCATAGGACAACTACACCATCCGCGAGGGAAGCTTGGAAGAGAAGATGGAAGAAGACGGAGCTGCTGATACTACAGCGGCCGGACATCCGGCGCTTCAGCAACGACCGGACATCCGGCACTCCTCCCGGAAATCCGGACCCTCCTATCTAGAGAGCATCAGGACCGAGCCCCTTCAGCCCGGACATCTGGCCGTGACCCCGGACATCCGGCTCGCCTCGAAGCCCCGGACATCCGGCCGCCAGCCCGGACATCCGGCCTTGCCTGCGTGCATGTATCCGGGCCGATGCCCATGTACCCATTTCGCCCCTCACTTACCCCTTCATGACCCTAGACTATATATACTCCTCCACCTCCACCATTTTAGGGTTAGCAAATGTGATAGCTCATTTTAGACTAGAGCTTTGCTCATCTTAGTGGTTCTACTCCTAGGAGAGACTGCGGCCCCTCTACGGAGAAGATCCACGACGGATTCAAGACCCCTAAACGAGAAGATCCTTCACGGATTCAAGACCTCCTCACGGAGATGAACTTTACCTTGTATCTTTCCCTTTGTTGTTCATGTACCTTGTGATCTTGTGTGTTTGATTGTCTAGTGGATGTGTGATTGGACTTGTTCTTGAGTGTTTTCCCTTGTGATTTCTCCTTGTTCGTCCCCGTGTTCATCGTGTTCCTCGCGGGATCCCTCCTTTTCGTGAAAGATCGGCCTAGAATCGGGTTGACCCCGCATCACAACGTCTAATAATACCATCTACTCCTTCTTTATAAAGGTGTGGGTCATCCCAGAAATAATGTCTCAAATCATAGAAGAACTTTTTCTTTTGCTGGTATGTGAAACTAGGTGGTATAAATTTAGCAACAATGTAATTAGCATAATCAGCATACCATGGAGCAGTACGAGAAGTATTTATGACAGCGAATTGTTCATCAGGAAAGCTATCATCAATAGTTAGTGGGTCATGAAGAATATTCTCTAGCCTAGACAAGTTGTCTGCAACGGGGTTCTCAACTCCCTTTCTATCAGTAATATGCAAATCAAATTCTTGCAGCAAGAGAACCCATCTAACAAGTCTAGGTTTAGCATCTTTCTTTTCCATAAGGTATTTGATAGCAGCATGATCAGTGTGAATAGTTACTTTAGAATCAATAATATAAGGTCCAAACTTATCACAAGCAAAGACGACTGCTAAAAACTCCTTCTCAGTAGTAGCATAATTTCTCTGGGCACTATCTAGAGTTTTACTAGCATATTGGATAACATTCAATTTCTTATCAACTCTTTGTCCTAGAACAACACCTACAACATAATCACTAGCATCACACATAATCTCAAAGGGTAAATTCTAGTCAGGAGGCTGGACAATAGGTGCAGAGATCAATGCTTTCTTTAGTATTTCACATGCTTCTACGCAATCATCATCAATTACAAAAGGAACATATTTTTGTAAGAGATTAGTCAGAGGCCTAGAGATTTTGGAGAAGTCCTTAATGAACCTCCTATAAAACCCGGCACGACCAAGGAAACTTCTTATACCTTTGATGTCCTTGGAACACGACATCTTTTCAATAGCATCAACTTTGGCTTTATCAACTTCAATACCTCTTTCAGAAATTTTATGCGCCAAGACAAAGCCTTCATTAACCATAAAGTGGCACTTTGCCCAATTCAAGACAATTTTAGTTTCTTCACATCTCTACAAAACTCGATCAAGGTTGCTCAAGCAATCATCAAAAGAAGTTCCATAAACGGAAAAATCATCCATGAAAACCTCAACAATCTTTTCACAAAAATCAGAGAATATAGCCACAATGCATCTTTGAAAGGTAGCAGGTGCATTACATAAACCAAAAGGCATACGTCTATAAGCAAAGGTACCGAGGGGGCAAGTAAAGTGGTCTTTTCTTGATCCCCTTTTGACACAAGTATTTGAGAGAAACCAGAATAGTCATCAGAAAGCAAACATGAGTATGTTTGGATAACCTTTCTAGCATTTGATCAATAAAAGGCAAAGGGTAATGATCTTTCTTAGTGGCTTTATTCAATTTGCGGAAATCAATTACCATCCTATAACCTGTAACAATTCTTTGCGGAATCAATTCATCTTTATCATTAGGAACTACAGTCATACCTCCCTTCTTAGGGACAGAATGGACATGACTTACCCACTGGCTATCAACAACTGGATAGATTATACCTGCCTCTAGAAGCTTTAGTATTTCCTTCCTTACCACTTCTTTCATCTTAGGATTTAACCGTCGTTGATGATCGATAAGAGGTTTCGCGTCCTCTTCCAACTTTATCTTATGTTGGCATGAAGTGGGACTAATGGCTTAAGATCATCCAGAGTATATCCGATAGCAGCACAATGCTTCTTTAGAGTTTTGAATAATTTTTCTTCTTCCTGCTCTGGAAGGTTAGCACTTATAATAACAGGATATATCTTCTTTTAATCGAGATAAACATACTTAAGAGTGTTAGGTAATGGTTTAAGTTCAAACACGGGATCACCCTTGGGTGGAGGAGGATCCCCTAGGATTTCAACAGGCAAGTTGTTTTTCAATAAGGGTCACTGCTTAAAGAATATTTCATCTATTTCCCTTCTCTCATTCATATACATATCATTTTCATGGTCTAGCAGATATTGTTCTAAAGGATCGTTAGGAGGCACAACAATAGAAGCAAGACCAATAATTTCATCCTTACTAGGCAATTCTTTATCATGGGGTTGCCTACGAAATTTAGCAAAGTTAAAGTCATGAGACATATCCCCTAATCCTATAGTAACAATAACTTTTACGCAGTCTATCTTAGCATTAACAGTATTCAAGAAGGGTCTACCAAATATAATGGGGCAGAAATTATCTTGTGGGGTACCAAGAACAAGAAAATCAGAAGGGTATTTAACTTTCCCACACAAGACTTCAACATCTCTAACAATCCCCATTGGTGAAATAGTGTCTGTATTGGCAAGCTTAATAGTGACATCAATACCTTCTAGCTCAGCAGGTGCAATATGATGCATAATTTCTTTATATAAGGAAATGGGTATTACAATCGCACTAGCACCTACGTCACATAAACTATGATAGCAATGATATCCTATTTTAACAGAAATAACAGTCATGCCTATAACAGCTCTATGTTTATTTCTAGTATCAGGTTTGGCGATTCTAGCAGCTTCCTCTTGGAGGTAAATAACATGTCCACCTAAATTTTCAACCAAGATATCTTTAACCATAGCAACACTAGGTTGAACTTTAATTTGCTCAGAGGGTGTAGGTGTTCTAGTATTACTCTTACGAACCACAGTTGAAGCTTTAGCAAGATCCTTCATTCTAATAGGGAAGGGTGGTTTCTCAATATAAGCATTAGGAACAATAGGATCAACATTATAAGTGATAGTCTTTTCTTCATCTTTAACATGTTCAACTACTTTTACTTCAATGGGAGGATGGTATTTAAACCACTTCTCCTTGGGAAGATCAACATGAGTAGCAAATGATTCATAGAAAGAAGCTACTATCTCAGAGTCAAGTCCATATTTAGTGCTAAATTCACGGAAAACATCGGTATCCATAAAAGATTTAACACAATCAAACTTAGGGGTTATACTTGAGTCCTTACCTTCGTCGAGGTCCCAATCTTCAGAGTTGTGTTTAATTCTTTCCAATAAATCCCATTTGAATTCAATAGTCTTCATCATAAAAGAACTAGTACAAGAAGTATCGAGCATGGAGCGATTATTGAGAGAAAGTCGAGCATAAATTTTTTGAATGATCATTTCTCTTGAGAGCTCATGATTGGGGCATGAATATAACATTGACTTAAGCCTCCCCCAAGCTTGAGCGATACTTTCTCCTTCGCAAGCCTGATGCATAGGATAGAACTTCTGATGAAATTCCAACTTCAATCGATTGTAGTTCCATGATCCAATATCATCGCATAGCCTAAACCATGTCAATGCATCTCCCTTCAAAGATCAAGGGAAGACCTTCTTCTTGATAACATCATCGGGCATACCTGCAAGCTTAAATAATCCACAAACTTCATCCACATATATGAGGTGCAAATCGGGATGCAGTGTTCCATCTCCTGTAAAGGGATTAGCTAGCAGTTTCTCTATCATACCCGAAGGAATTTCAAAGCAAACATTTTTAGTAGGTTCAGTAGGTTGAGGAGCAACTCTTTGCTCTACTGGTCGGGGTGAAGATACCCCAAACAAGCCCCTCAAAGGATTATGAGGCATAGTAACAAGTGATAGTAAATGGTAGCACACTATATAAATTTTTCCTTACCAAATGCGCTTCACTCCCCGGCAACGGCGCCAGAAAAGAGTCTTGATGACCCACAAGTGTAGGGGATCTATCCTAGTCCTTTTGATAAGTAAGAGTGTCGAACCCAACGAGGAGGAGAAGGAAATGATATGCAGCTTTTAGTAAGGTATTTTCTGCAAGCACTGAAATTATCGGTAACAGATAGTTTTGTGATAAGGTAATTGGTAGCAAGTGACAAATAGTAAAAGTAAATAAGGTGCAGCAAGATGGCCTAATCCTTTTTGTAGCAAAGGACAAGCCTGGACAAACTCTTATACGAAGGAAAGCGCTCCCGAGGACACATGGGAATTATCGTCAAGTTAGTTTTCATCACGTTCATATGATTCGCGTTCGTTACTTTGATAATTTGGTATGTGGGTGAACTGGTGCTTGGGTGCTTCCCTTACTTGGACAAGCATCCCACTTATGATTAACCTCTATTGCAAGCATCCACAACTACAAAAGAAGTATTAAGGTAAACCTAACCATAGCATGAAACATGTGGATCCAAATGAGCCCCTTACGAAGCAATGCATAAATTAGGGTTTAAGCTTCTGTCACTCTAGCAACCCATCATCTACTTATTACTTCCCAATTCCTTCCTCTAGGCCCAAACAATGGTGAAGTGTCATGTAGTCGACGTTCACATGACACCACTAGAGGAAAGACAACATACATCTCATCAAAATATCGAACGAATACCAAATTCACATGACTACTTATAGCAAGACTTTTCCCATGTCCTCAGGAACGAACGTAACTACTCACAAAGCATATTCATGTTCATAAATAGAGGAGTATTAATATGCATAATGGATCTGAACATATGATCTTCCACCAAGTAAACCAACTAGCATCAACTACAAGGAGTAATCAACACTACTAGCAACCTACATGTACCAATCTGAGGTTTTGGTACAAAGATTGGATACAAGAGATGAACTAGGGTTTGAGAAGAGATGGTGCTGGTGAAGATGTTGATGAAGATAACCCTTCCGAAGATGGGAGAGTTTTTGGTGATGACGGCAGTGACGATTTCCCCCTCCCGGAGGGAAGTATCCCCGGCAGAACAACTCCGCCGGAGCCCTAGATTGGTTCCGCCAAGGTTCCGCCTCGAGATGGCGGCGTCTGGTTCCGAAAGCCTCGTTATGATTTTTTTCCAGGTCAAAACACCTCATATAGGAGAAGATGGGCATCGGGGGGTCACGGGCAGGCCTATGAGGCAGGGGGCGCGCCCCCACCCTCATGGACAGGTGGTGGCCCCCCTGGCAGATATCTTTCGCCATATATTTTTTATATTTTCTGAAACGATGTTTCGTGCAGTTTCGGAGCTTTTTGAGTTGTGCAGAATAGGTCTCCAATGTTTCCTCCTTTTCCCGCCCAGAATTCCAGCTGCCGGCATTCTTCCTTTTCATGTAAACCTTGTAAAATAATTGAGAAAAGGCATAAGTATTGTGACATAACGTGTAATAACAGCCCATAGTGCAATAAATATCAACATAAAAGCATGATGCAAAATGGACGTATCGTCCAACAGAAGGCCGTTTCCCTCCGTTTTGTGGTACGCCACACCAGGTTTCGGCTGTTCCGTCCAAGCCGGTTGGCTCCCGATGAACATGACGTTGTTTCTCCGTTCTGACCCCGCTGGTTGGCTGCCGATGAACAGAACGCTGTTGCTGTCGTCCGCTGTCTCTCCATGTACACCAGCCCTGGCTGTACATATGCACGAGTACACATTCGAGACTCCGCCCGTATGTATGTATGTAGCCATATTTTTTGCCCTGTGGTTGTACGTATGTATACACGGTTTTGAAGGGAATGTATGTACGACACGTGTCGCTCCTTACTCGGCCATGGTTCATCGCTGCACAGAGACCAATCGACCGCTATGTACGTACACATTCGCGACCAGACAAATAACGCTACGTACGATTCTACCGGGTGGGTCCGAGCTGACAGGGAGGACAAGGAGGCACTTCCTTGCGTGTAAAGATATAGCTGGCAGATCCCAGCTGTGAAGGGTGAATCATTTTTTCACAAAATACAGAGGCCCTTCCGGTGGGTCCCCGCTGTCAGGTGAGGAATAATTATTTTACGAGTAATAAGGAGGCACTTACTAGCTGCGGTCGTGGACCCAGCTGTCAGCCTCTCCATGTACAGTCCTCTTCTGATGGAAGTCGTTCCTTGACCATGTTGACCATATGGCGCCACGAGCACCAAGGCGGTGGATGACGGCGAGGCCTAGGAAGGGGACGACGGAGCCGGGGGAAACACGGCAGTGGATTCCCACGCGAAGGGTAGTACTAGGGTTGACTGTTCGTCTACGGTGTGAGGCTGTGATACGTCTCCAACATATCTATAATTTTTTATTGTCCCATGCTATTATATATTCTATTTTGGATGTTTAATGGGATTTATTATACACTTTTATATTATTTTTGGGACTAACCTACTAACCCAAGGCCCAGAGCAAATTGCTGTTTTTTTTGCCTATTTCAGTGTTTCGCAGAAAAGGAATATCAAACGGAGTCTAAACAGAATGAAACCTTCGGGAGAGTTATTTTTGGAATCATATCAACACACAAGACTTGGAGTACACGCAGGAAGCGAGAGAGGCAGCCACGAGGGCAGGGGCGCGCCCAGGGGGGTAGGCGCGCCCCCACCCTCGTGCCCCCCCCCTATGGCTCCCCTGACGTGCCTCTTCAGCCTATATATACTCCCATACCCTGAAAACATCGTGGACACCCACGAAATCTTAATTCCACCACCGTAACCTTCTGTACCCGTGAGATCCCATCTTGGGGCCTGTTCGGAGTTCCACTGGAGGGGGCATCGATCACGGAGGGCTTATACATCAACACCATAGCCTCTCCGATGAGTTGTGAGTAGTTTACCACAGACCTTCGGGTCCATAGTTATTAGCTAGATGGCTTCTTCTCTCTCTTTAGATCTCAATACAAAGTTCTCCTCGATCTTCGAGGAGATCTATACAATGTAATATTTTTGCGGTGTGTTTGTCGAGATCCGATGAATTGTGGGTTTATGATCAAGATTATCTATGAACAATATTGGATTATTTTCTGAAATCTTTTATGCATGATTTAAATATCCTTGCAAGTCTTTTCGAATTATTGATTTGGTTTGGCCTACTAGATCTATAGTTCGTGCAATGGGAGAAGTGCTTGGCTTTGGGTTCAATCTTGCGGTGCCCTTTCCCCGTGACAGCAAGGCACATATTGTATTGTTGCCATCGGGGATAAAAAGATGGGGTTTATATCATATTGCTTGATTTTATCCCTCTACGTCATGTCATCTTGCTTAAGGCGTTACTCTATTCTTATGAACTTAATACTCTAGATGCATGCTGGATAGCGGTCGATGTGTGGAGTAATAGTAGTAGTAGATGCATAATCGTTTCGGTCTACTTGTCACAGGCGTGATGCCTATATAAAATGATCATGCCTAGATATTCTCATAACTATGCGCTCTTCTATCAATTGCTCGACAGTAATTTGTTCACCCACCGTAGAATTCTGCTATCATGAGAGAAGCCACTAGTGAAACCTGTGTCCCCGGGTCTATTCTCATCATATTAATCTTCCATCAGCTATTTACTTTACTTTGCATTATTTACTTTCAATCTCTATACCAAAAATACCAAAAATATTATCTTATCATATCTATCAGATCTCACTTTTGTAAGTGACCGAGAAGGGATTGACAACCACTTTTATCGCGTTGGCTGAAAGGTTCTTATTTGTTTGTGCAGGCACGAGGGACTCACGCATGGTGTCCTACCGGATTGATACCTTGGTTCTGAAAAATTGAGGGAAATACTTACGCTAGTGTGCTGCATCACCCTTTCCTATTCGAGGGAATATAGTGCAAGCTCGAGATGTAGAAAGAAGAATTTCTGGCGCCGTTACGAGGGAGTTCTATGCAAAAGTCATATACCAAGTACCCATCACAGACTCTTATCCCTCGCATTACATTATTTGCCATTTGCCTCTCGTTTTCCTCTCCCCCACTTCACCTTTGCCATTTTATTTTCCTTTTTTCCGTTCACCTTTTTGTTTGCTTGTGTTGCCATGTGCCTTCTATTTGCTTCCATCTTTGCTTGCTAAAAATCTATTGATATGGATCCACTTAAAGTGTTCTACTTGGATCGTCTTTTATCCTTATGTGCTCGTGTTGAAACCCCAACTAGCCTAGTTGATGGGAAATCTTTAGATGAGCATGCTCATTTTGTGCGTCACCATTTGTCTGAAAAAGGGAGACTCCTATGGGATCAAATAAACAGATTGATGTGTTATGCTTGGAATCTTTGTGAAATTTGTGATTTTACTTGTTGCTCTAAGAACCCTAAAAAACACCACCCCTACCTATGTGAGTTTAATGATAATGGATTCTTATCTTCTTATCAAAGGGTGTTTATAGTTACTACGATATCGAACAAATTGAAGAATTTGTTGATTTTCAGGGTGCTTATGAAGTTGCTTCTTTGATTGAAAAGTATGATATTACTCTCTACGAATCTGAACATTTTAACATACTTAAATATTGCTTTGAAAACTATGCTCATAATGTCTATGTCAAAGAATTTATTGAAAGAATGACCGCTGCTTTGAAAATAATAATGATATGCATGAATCTATAGATAATTATGATTCCGATGATTTGATTGAAATATCCCTTGATGAACATGACACTTGCTATTCTTGTGGCCATGATGCCAATAATTATGAAGATGAATATGATATAGGTCCTTATGTTAAACATGAGATCGTTGCTATTGCACCCATACTTGATAGTTCCTTCGATGAAAAGCATGATTGCAATGATGTTATTATAAATTCTATTAATTTCAATTGTGTTAATGATATGCAAAACCCTAATCTTCGGGATGCTTATTTTACTATGCCCACTACTTGTTGCAATGATCATGATTGGGGTGATGCTTCTTACGATCTTGAAAACTTATTTAAGCCCCATGATATATATGAGATTGATAATAATATTTACAATAATATTGAAAGTGAGTTTGGAAGAGTGTCAACTTTAGATCCCACATATTTGGAGAATGTTCAATCTTATGATTTTTTTATAAAAGTGGGCTTGGAGAGGTCATGACTTTAGTTAATGTTGATCCCACTATTTTGGAAGAGTGTCAACTTCATATGCATGTGGATCGTGTTGATAATATGTTTTGTGATAGATATATTGTTGAATTTGCTTATGATACTACATGCAATTATTATGAGAGAGGAAAATATGGTTGTATAAATCTTCATGTCACTAAATTACCTCTCTTCATGTTGATATTGATCTTGTTTCTTTCTTCTTCCTTGCATATGTTAGATCTTGCTTGTCTTGCTAATTTGTTTTCCTATAAAATGCCTATGCATAGGAAGTATGTTAGACTTAGATTTGATTTTCACATGCTATATGATGCTCCTTTTGTGCTTCAATTCATATCTTTCATGTGAGCATCATTGAATTCTCGAGCCTATCTTAATGGCTATGAAGAAAGCGCTTGTTGGGAGGCAACCTAATTTTATTTTATTTGCTTTTGATTCTGTTTAGGAATACATATTGCATCTAGCTTCTGTTTAGATGTGGTTTTGTGTTTTAATTAGTGTTTGTGCCAAGTAGAACCTTTGGGATGACTTGTGTGAAGTTTATGCGATCATGCTGTAAAAAACAGAAACTATAACGCTCACGAGATTAGCTACCATTTTTTACTGGAGAGTACTTTTTAGTTGATTCTTTTTGCAGATGATTAATAGACAAATTCCTCACGTACACCAATTTATTTCAATTTCTTTTAGTTACAGAACTATTCATAAATTACATATTGCTACAGGCTGTTCTGTTTTTGACAGATTCTGATTTGTGTGTGTTGCTTGCTTATTTTGATGAATCTATGAGTAGTATCGGGGGGGGGGGTATGAATCATAGATAAGTTGGAATATAGTAGGTTTAACACAAATATAAACAAATAATGAGTTCATTACAGTACCTTTGAGTGGTGGTTTGTTTTCTTATACTAACGGAGCTCACAAGATTTTTGGCTAAGTTTTGTGTTCTGAAGTTTTCAAGTTTTGGGTAAGGATTTGATGGACTATGGAACAAAGAGTGGCAAGAGCCTAATCTTGTGGATGCCCAAGGCACCCCAAGGTAAAATTCAAGGACAACCAAAAGCCTAAGCTTGGGGATGCCCCGAGAAGGCATCCCCTCTTTCGTCTTCATCTATCGGTAACTTTACTTAAGACTGTATTTTTATTCACCACATGATATGTGTTTTGCTTGGAGCGTCATGTATGATTTGAGTCTTTGCTTTTTATTTTACCACAATCATCCTTGCTGGACACACCTTTTGAGAGAGATACACATGAATCAGAATTTATTAGAATACTCTATGTGCTTCACTTATATCTTTTGAGCTAGATAGTTTTGCTCTAGTGCTTCACTTATATCTTTTAGAGCAGGGTGGTGGTTTTATTTTGTAGAAATTATTGATCTCTCATGCTTCACTTAAATATTTTTGAGAGTCTCTTTGAACAACATGGTAACGTGCTTTGGTTATAAAACTAGCCCTAATATGATAGGCATCCAAAATGGGTATAGTAAAAACTTTCATATAAAAGTGCATTGAATACTATGAGAAGTTTGATACTTGATGATTGTTTTGAGATATGAGGATGGTGATATTAGAGTCATGCTAGTAGAGTAGTTGTGAATTTTAGAGATACTTGTGTTGAGGTTTGCACGTCCCGTAGCATGCACGTATTGTAACCGTTGTGTGACAAATTTGAAGCATGAGGTATTTCATTGAGTGTCATCCTTTGTGTGGAGGTCGGGATCGCGCGATGGTTAACTCCTACCAACCCTTCCCCTAGGAGCAGGCGTGTAGTACGTTGTTTTGATGACTTGTAGATTTTTGCAATAAGTATGTGAGTTCTTTATGACTAATGTTGAGTCCATGGATTACACGCACTCTCACCCTTCCACCATTGCTAGCCTCTCTTGTACCGCGCAACTTTTGCCGGTACCATACACCCACCATATACCTTCCTCAAAACAGCACCATACCCACCTATCATGGCATTTCCATAGCCATTCCGAGATATATTGCCATGCAACTTTCCACCATTCTGTTATTATGACACGTTTCATCATTGTCATATTGCCATGCATGATCATGTAGTTGACATCGTATTTGTGGCTATGCCACCATGCATAATTTTTCATACATGTCACTCTTGATTCATTGCACATCCCGGTACACCGCCGGAGGCATTCATATAGAGTCATACTCTATTCTAGTATCGAGTTGTAATATCGAGTTGTAAATCAATATAAGTGTGATGATCATCATTACTAGAGCATTGTCCCAAAGGAAAAAAAAAAGAAGAAAGGCCGAAGAAAAAAAGGCCCAAAAAAGAAAAAAGAAAAAAAGGGACAATGCTACCATCTTTTTCCACACTTGTGCTTCAAAGTAGCACCATGATCTTTATGATAGAGAGTCTCTTGTTTAGTCACTTTCATATACTAGTGGGAATTTTCATTATAGAACTTGGCTTGTATATTCCAACGACGGGCTTCCTCAAATGCCCTAGGTCTTCATGAGCAAGCAAGTTGGATGCACATCCACTTAGTTTCTTTTGTTGAGCTTTCATACATTTATAGCTCTAGTGCATCCGTTGCATGGCAATCCCTACTCACTGACATTGATATCTATTGATGGGCATCTCCATATATAGCCCATTGATACGCCTAGTTGATGTGGGACCATCTTCCACTTTTTTCTTCTCCACAACCACCACTCTATTCCACCTATAGTGTTATATCCATGGCTCACGCTCATGTATTGCGTGAGGGTTGAAAAAGTTTGAATTTTTTTAAGTATGAAACAATTGCTTGGCTGAAACCGGGGTTGTGCATGATTTGAGTATTTTGTGTGACGAAGATGGAGCATAGCCAAACTATATGATTTTGTAGGGATGAACTTTCTTTGGTCTTGTTATTTTGAGAAGACATGATTGCTTTGTTAGTATGCTTGAAGTATTACTATACTTATGTCAATATAGACTTTTGTCTTAAATCTTTCGGATCTGAACATTCATGCCACAATAAAGAAAATTACATTGAGAATTATGTTGGTTAGCATTCCACATCAAAAATTCTTTTTTTATCATTTACCTACTCGAGGACGAGCAGGAATTAAGCTTGGGGATGCTTGATATGTCTCCAACGTATCTATAATTTTTGATTGTTCCATGCTATTATATTTTTTTTGGATGTTTAATGGGCTTTATTATGCACTTTTATATTATTTTTGGGACTAACCTACTAACCCAAGGCCCAGTGCAAATTGTTATTATTTTTTTGCATATTTTAGTGTTTCGCAGAAAAGGAATATCAAACGGAGTCCAAACAGAATGAAACCTTCGGGAGAGTTATATTTGGAATGATATCGACATAGGAGTCTTGGAGTACAAGCCAGGAAGCGAGAGAGGCGGCCACAAGGACAGGGGGTGCGCCCAGGGGGATAGGTGCGACCCCACACCCTCGTGGGCCCCCTATGGCTCCCCTGACGTCCCTCTTCAGCCTATATATACTCCCATACCCTGAAAACATCAAGGACACCCACAAAACCCTAATTCCACCACCGTAACCTTCTATACCCGTGAGATACCATCTTGGGGCCTATTCCGGAGCTCCACCGGAGGGGGCATCGATCACGGAGGCCTTCTACATCAACACCATAGCCTCTCTGCTGAGTTGTGAGTAGTTTACCACATACCTTCGGGTCCATAGTTATTAGCTAGATGGCTTCTTCTCTCTCTTTGGATCTCAATACAAAGTTCTCCTCGATCTTCGAGGAGATCTATTCGATGTAATCTTTTTGCGGTGTGTTTGTTGACATCCGATGAATTGTGGGTTTATGATCAAGATTATCTATGAACAATATTGGATTCTTTTCTGAAATCTTTTATGCATGATTTATCCTTGCAAGTCTCTACGAATTATTGGTTTGGTTTGGCCTACTAGATCTATAGTTATTGCAATGGGAGAAGTGCTTGGCTTTGGGTTCAATCTTGCGGTGTCCTTTCCCAATGACAGCAGGGGCAGCAAGGCACGTATTGTATAGTTGCCATCGAGGATAAAAAGATGGGGTTTATATCATATTGCTTGAGTTTATCCCTCTACATCATGTCATCTTGCTTAAGGTGTTACTCTGTTCTTATGAACTTAATACTCTAGATGCATGCTGGATAGCGGTCGATGTGTGGAGTAATAGTAGTAGATGCAGAATCGTTTCGGTCTACTTGTCACAGACGTGATGCCTATACACAATGATCATGCCTAGATATTCTCATAACTATGCACACTTCTATTAATTGCTCGACAGTAATTTGTTCACCCATCGTAGAATTCTGCTATCATGAGAGAAGCCACTAGTGAAACCTATGGCCCCGGGGTCTATTCTCATCATATTAATCTTCCATGAACTATTTACTTTACTTTGCATTATTTACTTTCAATCTCTATACCAAAAATACCAAAAATATTATCTTATCATATCTATCAGATCTCACTTTTGTAAGTGACCGAGAAGGGATTGACAACCCCTTTTATCGCGTTGGCTGCAAGGTTCTTATTTGTTTGTGCAGGTACGAGGGACTCGCGTGTGGTCTCCTACTGGATTGATACCTTGGTTCTCAAAAACTAGGGGAAATACTTACGCTACTGTGCTGCATCACCCTTTCCTCTTTGAGGGAATACAAAGCAAGCTCGAGAAGTAGCAGGTTGCCGTCGCCGTAGAATAACAGGGGTTGTGGGTGAGTAGAGGGATGGCCTGGCCAGCGGTTTGAGTAGGAGGGGTGCTGGGACCTGCACGGCAGCACAGCCGGCCACGAGAGGCAGGAGCACACGACACGACCCATGATGGTTTGGGCGGCTGGAGTAAGAAGACCAGAGGTTGAAGAAGCACTATGGCCATTGGATGGACATCATATGGTCACTTGAGCTAGAATAGTTAAATATTTACTAAGTTGACAAAGCCCTTGGTCCGCATCAACTGAGTAGGCCCACAAGTCAGCCTCCAACTATGGTGGGTCCCAGATAGCAGGGGCAGTATTCATTTTTGTGTGCATAATAAGGAGGCACTTCCTTGCGTGTGACGATATAGCTGGTGGTTCGCGCTGTCAGCATGACAAACATTTTTTTTCGTGAAATACAGAGGCCCTTCCGGTGGGTCCCTGCTATTAGGTAGAGGAATCATTATTTTAGGTCGAGGCACTTTCTTGCGTGCGGTCGTGGACCCAACTGCCAGCTTCTCCACGTGCAGTCCTCTTCCAACGAATGTCGTTCGTTGACCACATTGACCACACCGCGTCGAGAGCACCAGGGCGGTGGACGACGACAAGGCCTAGGAAGGGAATGACCCAGAGCCGGGAAAGACTTGGCAATTGTTGCCATGCGGTGGGGAGTACGAGGGTTTACTCGTTTGTTTTCCATCGCCAGAAAATAATAGGAGGTGTGGGTGAGTAGAGGAATGGCCTGCGGGCTAGCGATGGAGTAGGGTGGGGCGGTGTAGCCTGCGCGGTAGCACAACCGCCCACGAGAGGGGGGAGCAGGCAGTCCCGTCGGCGCTGGTTTGAGCGACTGGAGCAGGAAGGGCAGAGATTGAAGAAGCACGGTGGCCGTTGGATGGACATCCAACAGTCACTACTCTCGTGTGATGACTAAGTTGAAACGGCCTTGCGTGCGGCCATGGACCGAACTGTCATTCTCTCCACGTACAATGCTCTTCCGATGGATGTCGGTCGTTGACCATGCCGCGCCAAGAGCACCAGGGCGATGGACGATGATGAGGCCTTGGAAGGGAACGGCCTGAAGCCTGAGAAAACTCGGCAGTTGTTTCCCACACGGAGGGGAGTACGAGGGTTTACTGGTTTGTCTACCGTCGCCGGAGAATAACAGGAACTGTGGGTGCATAGAGGGATGGCCGGGCTTGCACGGCAGCATCACCGGCCACGAGAGGCATGAACTAGTAGTACGGTCAGCGCTGGTTTGGGCGGCTGGAGAAAGAAGTCCAGAGGTTGAAGCAGTATGGCCGTTGGATTAACAATCCAACGGTCACTCCTGCTAGAATCGTTTGTGGACTAAGTTGACAAAGCCTTTCGTACACGTCAACCTTGTAGACCCACAAGTCGGCCTCCAAATCTGTCCCAAATAGCAAACATCCCGAAATTTCTAGCCAGATTCAAATTAATTTTAAAAAGAAACGTACCTTAATGGAAAACCCAATGAAATTTTACCCGCACAAAAACAATGAAATTTAAAATATAAAAATCGGAAAGAAAAAGTAATTTGGAACTAATTGCATGTTTGCTATATTTTTCATTTTACAACCCATTTTCTGGGCAAGCCGAATGCATCCCTCCTCGTCTTGAAATATTTTAGGCCCAACGGGGCGTAGAAAAGCAAGGAGGCCTCCATTGGTTATTCTGCAAAAAGGAAAATAGCTGGGTTAGACATTTCCAAAAAGAAAAAACTAAACTCGGCAGGTCATGTGGTAAACATATGAAACAAAATTCTGGGCTAGATGGGCCACAACTCCCGCACCACCCAGTTGTTACCCTGCTCCATCCTGAAAACAAAAAAAAACTACGCGAGCTGCTGGGTTCTGGTTGTCAGCCGCTCCTTGTGCAGTTATCTCGCTTATTCACTACGTTGACACTAGGTGCGATGTGGCCGCGATGCGTGCGCGGTAGCACAGCCAGCCGTG
Organism: Secale cereale; assembly: GCA_902687465.1. NCBI lineage: Eukaryota > Viridiplantae > Streptophyta > Magnoliopsida > Poales > Poaceae > Secale > Secale cereale. The sequence continues at coordinate 766,346,851 of LR738711.1, read as the reverse complement.
GGAGGTGGGAGCAGGCGGTTCCGCCGGCGCTGGTTTGGTTTTGGCAGCTGGAGGAAGAAGAGACTGAACAAACACGATAGACGTTGAATGTCAATCCAACAGTCAAGGTTGGCACAATCGTTTGTTGACTAAACCGACACCACATAACATACTTTTTTATAGGAAGAAAGTAAAAACTGGGATCGTTCGCCAAATAACATTCCCGAAATTGCCATCGTTTGATCTTGTGTCGCAACTAAAATTGCAAGGAAAATGCGTTTGTCGTCCTCCTCCCAAGGAACGTTCGCCACATAACATTCCCGAAAATCAGAGACATGAGAAGCCGTACAGAACAAGCTAGTAAGAGACGTTGCAGAGTTTTAGAAAAAAGAGAGACGTGCTCTTGTAGCTGTTCGAATCCAAACCTAGACAATGACTATATATAGTGCTATGCTACTCTTCAAGTAATGAAACAGACATATCCAACGTTCGCTTCTCCTCTTCTCTGGTTACTCTGCCTAGCATCAGAAGCTCCAGCCGCAGCAACCATGTCTGCTGGCGGCTCGTCCACCTGCTCTTTAGCAGGAAACAACCAAATATGCGCCAACTCGCCACCCGTACCATTCCCTGTCGGTCTCATCACACCCCCATCGACACACTCACCACAGCCGGTTTCTTATCGCAACCTGCTGTCGTTGGTGTGGTGCCACTGCTGCAACTCACGCGGAGTCATCTGTCATGTATCAACTACAATCCTCAACCCTATCCAAGTCTTCTACAAATGCCCAAATCATGGGGTAATAACATGTTTAAGTGTTTTGCGCCTGCTTTCAGTTGCTGGTTTTTTAATGGTTTCATCGATGATCTTCCAATTTTATTCATGTAGGAAAGGAAAGATTCATGTGATTTGTATTTCTGGGAAGTTGCTGATGTGGGGGAATGGAACTACACTGATTATTTGGTTAGCTGAGGAATCCCAATACCAGCAGGTTGGAGTGTTGGACAAGTAACTGAAGGAACGACAGAAGAGGAAGATGCAGAGCAGAAGGTTATAGACATAGTTCATCTGATCATGGCCAAGCAACAACTTCTGAATGGCCTTGATAGCAATGAGGAGATGAAAGAGCTTGTTAAGATAATGGACAAGATCGTTGTGCTCTATAGGATGACTGTCTCTTTATTTGCAGTATATGTAGCACTCATGATGTATTCAGTGGCTATGACATGAGCACTTTGCTGAAACTAGTAGTGAATGAAATCGGTTTAGCAGGCTGGGCGTAGTGTTGTCAACATTTAAAGATTTCTATTAACGGAAATCATGGGTATCCCCTTTTGCTCATAAGTAAATAAATAGCAGAGGCCCTTTTTCTAATAAATAAATTAATTAACAGAGGCCATGTAAGGTCAGCTTTGTTGCCATTCGAAGACGTCGAGCAAATTGCAGTCCAATAGCAAAATATGTCATCAAATACAAGTTTCACATCCAATTATGAGTACAACTAAACAAAAATGTCATCATGTTTTAGTTGTCATACAATCACCAAACACAAATCAACATACATAATAAGTGATGTTCTCACAGCAAAATACTAAACAACAACTTCATCAGGTTTTAGTTGTCATAGCAAACCCAATTTCACATAGTAAATAAAAAGGCATCTTCTAAAAGGCATATACGACAAAAGCAATCTAATCATCATCCACAGCAGCAGCATGAACATCTTCACCATGTGTATCAGTCTAAATCGTAATTCCCCCCTGTGTCATCTTCTTCTTCATCCTCAATGTCCTCGAATGTTGTTGTGTTATTGATCAACTCTCGTATGTCCACAGCCTGACATGCAATCTTTTCGCCGACGTTATTGATGTGATGGTTCTCAAAGATTTTAGGAACATCTATGGAATCTTCTATATCAGGAGCAATGTAAGCATCATCTTGTTGCGCAACTTCATTAAACGAATTCCTCTGCTCAAACCAATGCAATACTCTCCGATCATCGCTACGTGCATATGTGTCTTCCAAGAAAAATATATGTGTTGCTTGATTTTCCAAAATAAAAGGCTCGTCGGTCTTGTACGCCGTCTTCGCATTTGATGGATTTGAAATAATCATCAGCTCTGGGTTTTGCGATCCTGGAAAATAGGTTATACCAATGACAGCACAACAGAACCACACACCGATGAACCTCAAAACTGGAGATATACTGCAACTGAACAATGTCTGTTATGTTAGCGTACATTTCAGTTGTCTCATCGCCGTACGTATCCGTGCTCCTGATCGCACTGTTTTGTGTCTTCCTACCTTCGTCGCGTGCAAGGGTGTTGTAGCGCATATCTCCAACAACGCAAGATTCACAATGCCTTACCCGAGTATCAGGACCCATTGCTTGTGCGTTAAGGGAATCATTAACTGCCTGCCCATCCTCCCGCATCTTCTTAACCTATGGTTAGAAAATAGACAAGTTGATCATCTTATGTACTCAATATATTTAAAAACTGATAGTGCAATTCAAAAGCTTACATGGCTCTTGAACCATTTCGCAAATCCTGCTATAACCAGTTTGTCAATGTTTCCTGGATTTTGCAGCAGCAACTCCTTTTTGTAGATGTTGCACAACATAGTGATCGCGTCAAACATCTAAATAGATAAGAATGTGCTGCAAGTTTAGTAGATTACGATGTATAAGATGCAGTACTTAGTACTTACTCGATATAAGGTAGAATCCCAGGATAGTTATTCAACACATACCAAACCATTGAGCTTGGGACTATCTTCACCCACCTCTTTGCTAAGCTGATCAGCTGTTTCAATGTATTTTGAGGAGAATGTCAACGCTTCTGTAGCAATGTAGGCCTATGTAATGGAACCCTTGGGTCTAGCTATGTTTCTAACATAGCCCTTGAAATGGCCTAGCCGCCTTTCAATAGGGTACATCCAGCCATACTATACTAGATCTCTAAGTAGTGCCTCATCGGGTAGATGAACAACCAAATGCACCATCACATCAAAGAAGGCTGGAGGATATATCTTCTCAAGGTCGCATAGGTTAGTTGGTATCTTGTCTCTAAGACGCCCCAAAGCATCTATCCTGATATTTCTACTACAGAGTTCCCTAAAGAATTGTCCCAACTCTTCAACTGCTCTGTATGAGTCAGGGCGGCCCAATCCTCTAACGATGACATGTACAACCCTTTGAAGTAGGACGCGCCAGTCATGAGTTTTCAACCCTTGTACCTTGTTTCCATCCGCACTGACTCTCCTTTTAGGGTTGGAAGCAAATCCATGTGTGAACCTTACATGTGACAGGACGTTGTAGAATTCTTTTCTTTTTACCTTGTCCAAGATGTACACAGCTGGTACCATATCCCGTGGTGCACCATCATGTTCCACCTGCAAATCCTTTCTGATACCTAGGTGTGTCAAATCAATCCTAGATTTCAAGGTATCTTTTTTCTTGCCTTCAATATTAAGAAGTGTGCCGATAATGCTGTCACATATATTTTTCTCGATGTGCATCACATAAAGATTATGCCGTAGATCCAAATCTTTCCAATACTCCAAGTCCAACAAAGTGGACCTGCAGGTAAACAATAATCACCCTTCTGCCCTGCTATGCTTCCTTTCCCACTACCATTATCAGGATGGTTTCCTGGTGTAATATGCCTGACCTTCTCTAATTCCACTTGCAACTCATCGCCGGTGAGCCTCTTTGGCGCATCACAGTTTTCAAGATTTGCATTGAACACATCTCTTCAGTATTTTGTAGGACACGGCTTGTCCTTGGCAAGGAAACGACGGTGTCCAATGTAACAGATCTTTCTAAGTATTGCATATGACGGTGGATTCATGTCACAGCAAACACATGCATTGTAACCATGTGTCGTTCGCCCTGACATAGTGCCCAAAGTCGGATAATCATGGATGCACCAAATTATAACAGCACGTAGAACGAAATCAGCTGGTGGGCTGCTATATAGGTCTCGAGTGAGAACACCCCTCCATAGATGTTGAAGTTCCTCCACAAGAGTCTCCATAAATAAATCAAGATCCTTTCCAGGACCTTTTTGACCTGGGATGAGCAAGGCCATCATGTAGTTTGATTCTTTGATGCAGACATTTGGTGGCATGTTGTAAGGGATAAAAAGCACTAGCCAGATGCTATATGTGGCGCTTTGGTGGAAAAATGGGTTAAATCCATCTGTATCTAAGCCAAGTCCCATGTTTCTCGGGTCAGCGGCAAACTCTTTGTGTTTATGATTAAAGCTTTTCCAATCACTACCATGAGATGGATGGATCATTAAATTCTGATCTATGTACTCCTGGTTCCTAGAATGCCATAATACATCCTCTCTTATTTCAGCATCATGAAACAACCTCTGCAATATTGGTATAATTGGAAAATGTCTCAGAACATTATGAGGAATCCTCTTCACAGCATCGCCATCTTTCCATCTTGATGATTTGCATTTTGCGCATTCACTTAAGTTGGCATAATACTTCTAGAACAGAACACAATTATTCTTACAAACATGGATCATATCATATACAATTCCAACATCACGAAGGAAATTCTTCATTTTACTATAGGTGTGTGGCAGCTCAGATGCATCTGGGAAAGATTTGCGGAAAGTATTGAATATCTTATCAAATAATTTGTTGGTCGTCCGCTCAGATGTCTTCACCTAAAGCAAGGTGACCATAGTAGAGAATACTGACATCTTATTTCCTGGGGTGACTGCCAAGTTGCATTGTTCCAACATGCGGGCCCACCATTTGTCTTGTGCAGGTGAAAGTTCACGAAATGCGCGAGCATTTTGTAGCATTGTTTTAATGTTGGTCAAACTCATTGACTCTGACGCCCCCACCTCCTCCTCCTCCTCCCCTTCCACCTGAGCATCAGGCATATCAAGATTGTGGTCTACTGCTTCCACATAGTCAGTAACATTGACGTTCACAACTTCACCATGATGAACCCACCTAGTATATGTGACCGACATCCCATACAAGTGTAGATAATTTTGCACAGTTGACTGGGGTCTTGTAACTAAATTCATACAACTGCTACACGAGTAGAGCACATATGATTTCGGACCAACGAACTCAGCTCTGATAAAGTTCATGAAGTTTTCAACCCCCTCGACATATGCAGCGGAGAATCTTCGAGCAGAAGTGATCCAAGTCATTTCCATCTGTTAGACATACAAATTAGTTGTTTTACTAGATATTATAGCAAAAACATATATGCTTTTTTTAAAGTACAAAAAAATACCTAGGTCGATGTCTAAAGCTATGGCAAGATATTTGGACAAGCAGATCTAAGTAACAAAATATATGTAAAGCTAATTCAGCAAACAGATTTGAGTGCTAAATTATGGCAGGCTATATCAGCAGTCAATGAGGCCGAGCACACAGCAATCGAAGGCCATCTAAGCAACAAAGATCAAGTATAAAACGGTGTCGAGCAATTTCACCTAACAGATTGGCTACGAGAACATGGCAATCTACTTCACATAAAATATATGGCAGTATATTTAGCACCTAATCGGGTGTGGCATGCGATCTCAGCAAAGCAGATTGTGTGCAGAACAGGGCAAAGAAGCTTCTTAAGCAGAGCATATTGACTGTAAACTATTTTGGCAAACAGTGAGGCTAACAGCGTCTATCAGCTAACATTCAGCGCTACTCCGACATGCACGGGGCCTCAATCTAGAATGCACGTACCATGGGAGAAGTTGACCTCCGTGCGTCTCCACAAGAACGTCGCCAACTGTGGTGGCGCGGCTGGCGGATGACAGTCTACGAGATCGTACTATGGGAGCGAGGGGACTGCTGTGCGTCCCCTCGACGAACCGCGGCGTCGACGTATCAGTGCGGCGGGGAGGGCGGCTTTGGTGGAGCGAATCGAGTGGAGGGGGCCGGGGGGAGGGGGTTTGGGAATATTATTGGCTAGTTGGCGGAAGGGCAGTTGAATTTGGGATTTGGGGGGAATTTTTTGGGGGATTTTCGCGTGGTGGGTGGGGGAGTTTGGCACATGGTCGGTTTCTCCAAATACAGTCCCACGTGTCAGTGAAGAGGCAAGCCGAAGAGCGTTCCATTTGCATGAGCCGTGTGCAGGAACGACCGTGTGAGGGGTGCAATACGACCGCGACAGGCGTGCTATGAGTGTACCACCTTTTTCCTTTTATTAAACTTGGTGCTTCACGCGATCTATCGATACTACTACTAGGAATCCGGTAATCCTGACTAAAACGGCGCGCCCGTGTCTTTTCCCACGTGATATGCTGGGAGGTTGGCTTAGTTGTTTTTTTAGGATGAGTATTTCTACACCTACGTAATCCCAGTTACGTAATTAACGTAATGTGAAATGTGTGGGATGTTGATTGGAGATTGGAGGGAGGGAGGGGCCCACCACCATGAAAATCAGGTGGGGAGAGAGAGGCAATTTACTTTAACCCTTTCGTATGTTCTCGTAGATGTCGAAAGATGTTAAATGCGTGAATGTGTAGTGGACATACTATTGGAGTGCCTAAGATAAATTGTGTATGTAGACCCTATGTGTTTATTTACTTCACATGATCGCTTTGTCTCGGGTCAAACCTTCCTAATTTATACACACAAAAACTAATCATAGTTCCATATATTTTCATACAATATATCTTACTATTATTGTGAAAGTTGATATACACCAGACGAGATTCATGCAAACACGACAAATTTTCATTACATGGAGAACTTTTATAGGACAGAAAAATAAAAGAAACCCGACCCTAAACCTATTCTACGGCAGCGACCCACGTCCTCCATCTGTCATCTCCATGTACGGGGCGTGGTTCAAGACCCATGAAGTGAAGGTGCGGTCTTCGGCGAGGAAGAGTAGAACACGGGAGATGGACCGGCCAGTTGGCACACCACGCCCTGCCGTCTCCCATGCCCTACTCATCCTCGGCGATGCCGATGGACGTGAGGTCGATGATGATGGACGTGGATGGTCCGTCGCTTCACCTGCCACATGCCCCACTAAAGTTGGACGACGGCAAGTAGGACGCGTGGCTGACGGTTCTCCCGTCATCGGTAGCCGGCATGGCCACCGCTTGTGTGGTCACGTCCGCGTCCGGCTACGCCGCTATTGTGTTGCGAGCGGCAACTTGAGCGAGGCCGGTGACCTCGAGCTTCATCCCCGAAGACAAGCTCTCCCGTAGAGCGATCGCGCTCGCGGTCATGGTGGGTACGTGTGGTGCCAGGTAGGAGGATGCGCTATGGTGTGGAGTTGAGCTGGGCGTTGCCGCTTTAAGTAGCGCATTCCGGTGTGGCCAAGCGTCCGGGTGCATCATTAAGTCGACGGAGTTGGTTCCTCGGGAGCCGAGCTTGCTTAATGATGGCATATGGACGGACAACATGAATGCGGATAGCTGGCACCAGCTTGGAACGCACACGCGCCATGGCACGAGGGCGAGGGTTTTTGGTGTGCCAGGGTAGTCAGCTGCAGTCGTGGAAACGTTGGAGATGCCCTTTGCTCACATGTGATCCCCACATGTCATTGAAAAAGCAAAGGTGACCCGGCAAAAAAGATCCTGGGGGTGCAGTTGGCCGCACTAGAACACTATGTGCACGCGTTGCGACGTGCGCGCACTTCGAAGCCCCGTGCATCCTCGACAAGCCGGGTGTTGATCTGCTGGTCATGGCACATCGGTAGCTTCACCCTCGGCACCCTGAATCCTAGTGTGTCCTGCGACGATGAGCGTGTCACTCACCGCGGCCGCCGTGTCGAGAGGCGGTGTGGGAGCTGCGCCACGTTGCTGGTCCCCACGACTCACATGAATGGTTGCCGGTGGCGAGGAGGTCGTGCGCCAGCTCCTCCATTGGACTAGTCTGCACCATGTCATCCTGACAGGTGTGCCCCACATGTCGGTTTCCCTGTTTTCCTGGCCAAATTTAATGCATGGTAGAGTGACCTAGGCGCGTGTCGAAGAGCGACCTGACGACGAGAGAGATACAATCCCGATACCTTGGGAGATCCATTAGGTTTGACAAGCACAAGGAGGAAGAGAGGTGGTATGTGGGTGTGTGTGTGTGCAAGAGAGAGAGAGAGAGAGAGGGAGGGAGGGAGGGAGAGAGAGACCCCAAGATGAAACCAAGAGAGAACGAGTGGGTGCATGTGTGATACCTAAGGCGGATTCAAAATTTTGAACCGGTGATTATACCATCAGCAAATCATATATAAAGGGTATTTAATGTTCGTTTCGCTTTTGAACGTAGTAGAATATACTCCCTATGATCCTTTCTAGTTTACATATAAGTTTTATGTGTAGTCAAAGTATCTCTACTTTGGCCGAACTTACAGAAAAAGTATCAACATTCAAGAATGCCCAATCAATATTGTTAGATTCGTACGTACTCCTAGATTTGTATTCAAACATAAATGGTTTTCAATTTGTTTTGAAACATGTGAATGCTTGTTCTCGCGCATGCTCTTCCTACTAGGATTTCCCCACGTATAGCCAGTCCAATAGTAACTTTTTTAAGCTCCATGTCCAATAGTAGTAGAAGTAGAAGTAGTAGTACAACATCTGCAGTAGAGTATGTTGTGCTCATAGTACTAGTAGTATACTCCCTCCGTTTTTATTTACTCTGCATATTAGAGTTGACTGAAGTCAAACTTTGTAAAGTTTCACAAAATTTATAGAGATGGATATAAATATTTAACCTAACAAATCTATATGATGTGGAAGCACATTCAACAAAGAATCTAATGGTATTAACTTGTTATTGTATCTGTTAATATTTTTATCTATAAACTTTGTCAAAGTTTGTAAGCTTGACTTTGACCAAACTAATATGAGGAGTAAATAAAAATGGAGGGAGTAGTAGTAACACTTGGCCGACCTCTTACCTCTTTCTCTCTTTGTCGTGGTGGGCGCACGACAGATGCCAAGGGATGGATAAAGATAGGAGGCGGCTCCAGGGCACTGGTGGATTCTAGAAGCGGGGTTGGCATGAGCGAGCGCGGGACGCAAGACATACCCAGGTTTGGGGCTCTCCAGGGAGATAATACCCTTAATCCTGCCGAAGGTAGTTGATGTTTACCAGTACAGAGTTGCTCCTTGAGCTGTGTGGTGGAAGGAGGAAGACAGAACAGGGCTTAGGCTGCTTCTCCTGAGGTGTCTCTATCATGTTCTCTAGTTCACGTCGCCCCGCTGCATGAGGGCTCTGGGGGGTTTTATATAGGCCAACCCCCCAGGGATACAATGGTAAAGTTACACGACCATGGGGCCGGATTGTCATTGTCCGGGAAGCCGGCGCTGGGACCCGCCGGGTATAGGGCTCGCTGGGTTCTCCGGGTGCGGGTCCCGCCGGGTATGTGGGGCACTGTGTGCCATCTTGTCAGTTGCCAGGATAAGTCAGGTACGGCGTGCTCCGTCATGTCACCGTCTGCCGGCGTCATGGTTTGTAATGATTGCACTTTAGCCACACCCCGGCTGACTAGGGGCATGGGCGAGGCACTTTCGCCTAGGTCATTAGTAGGTGCCTCTCGTCCCATCGTACGGTTGAGATGGGACGGGAGCTGACCCGTGGCCGGATTGGGGAACACGCCACGGGTCAGTCTGGCTTGTCGAGGAAGTCTTGGCGTGCCGGGTCCGGATCCCTCGAGCGAGCCGTTGGGGCCGGATCGCGGGAGCCAGCCGGACTGGAGAGTCTTGCCGGATCGTGGGGTTCCGACCGGGTCGAGCGACCCGGCCAAGTCAGAGGTGGATTGCGGGGTGATGCTGGCCCCATTGTTTTTGAAAAGGATCCGGCTTCCGTTGCCTACCTGGGGTTCATCCCCCCGACAGTAGTCCCTGAAGCTGTGAAGGTCTGCCGTCTTCGGGTGAAAGGGCCTTCGCAGTTTCCTTCCCTTGGAGGCAAGCCTGAGGCCGAGCTTGGGAACACCCACTGTGTGCCGGCTTCCAGAAGCCAGATCGCGGCGTTTCGATGATGGCGGGAACCGAGGAGTCCGCCGAATCTTGAATGATCTTTCGGGTTCCGTGCGGGCGCCACATGGTGCCCGGAAGCCGGGGAGGCCTGACAGGCCACGCGCACGACGGGACGAGGCGGCTAGCCGGGGCCTGCGGCCGCGCAGCCTTGGCCCGTGCGCACGGCGTTATTGCGGCGTCTGCGAGCCGGTTGCCCTTCTGGGGGCAGTTATTGCGCACGTACGTGCGCATTTATTGCGGGGAAGTGGGAGTCGATCCCACTCCACCACGTTTGACCCGTGGGTTATAAATTGGACCGAGAGGCCAATGGAGATCGTTCTTGCCCGCGCCCTCCTGCCTTTCCTTGCCTCCTCTGCTTCTTACGACCGCCGTGCACTACGACACCCGTCTTTCTCGAGCAGAAGCCACCTTCTTCTTCTTTCTCATCCATACTTCTTGTCGATGGCGTTGCCGTCGGGCTCATGGATGGCCTTGACCGTCTCCGAGGACGACATCGCCTACCTCCGCACAACCACGCGTCTGCCACCGGAGACGGAGGTCGCCGTACGCCTTCCCAGAGACGAGCGGGAGCCGCGCCCCGAGGGCTCGGAACGCGTGGTCTTCTTCATGCACTTCAAGCGCGGGTTTGGGCTGCCCGAGAGCGACTTCTTCCGTGAATTTCTGGAGTTCTACGGGCTCCAGCCCCACCATCTCGGAGCCGATGCCATCGTGCAGCTCTCCGACTTCGTCATGCTCTACGAGGTGTACTTCAGAGTCGATTCCTCCATCGACCTCTTTGCGTGCCTCTTCTCCCTGAAGTAGTAGGGTCCGAAGGCCGAGGAGTTGTCGGAGTGCGGAGCCGCCATCATCTGCAAGCGGACAGGGGACGAGCGCCCCAAGGTGCCACTAGAGGATTCTATGAAGAAGTGGCAACATTCCTTCTTCTACGTCCGCAACTTGGGCACGAACCGCATCAATGTACCGCTGTTCGCCGACGTGCTGCCGCGAGAGAAGTGGAATTGGTCGTACTACCCCAAGCGACCGTCATAGGCGGTGCTCAACTTGTGCAAGCGGGTGGTGGTGATGAAGGAGCGGGAAGGCCTCGAAGGTAGCGACCTCATCATCGCCTTCATTGCGCGGCGGGTGCTGCCGCAGCAGCAGCGCGTTCATCTCATCGGCGAGATGAAGGGCCTTGACGACCCCGACCGCATGTCCAAGCTGCGGCTGAGAGCAAATCAGGTTGCGCACCGGGTCAATGATAGCTCCAAGGCCAACCTGCCGGACGACTGGCGATACGGAAATGTTCCGTATAGCCACGTGAACCCGGCACCGATGGTGAGTCCCTTCTCTCCTTATTTTGCCGCCGCTCATCTTCTTATCTGCCTAGACGCAACGTGGGAGGTGCTTCTGAACGCCATCCGACATCCTTACGACCGGATGGGGATGCAGGTTCTGCGCGCCACCTCGGAGGAGCCCGAGGCCCATGGCGGAGGAGAGGGAGCGGTCGCCGAGGCGGGCGCGGGTCATCGAGCAGGTGCACTTATTTTTCCTCCTTTGTGCTTTGGTTACGGGATGGCATCGGAGGACGCTGACGCGAGCTGTTGGTGTAGCGGCATCGGGCGGACGGGGCGGCGGCGTGGCTGGGGCCGGGTCGTCCCGAGCGGTGACGACGGCCGCGGGAGGCAGAGGTGGCGGCGCGGCTCGAGCCGGGTCGTCTCAGGTGGTGCTGGCGGCGGGCTGGCTGCATGGGAAGGGCAGCGTCAATCCGCCGGCTCCCCCAGCGAAGCGCGCCGCGAGCGCGGTTGGGGGCGCGAAGCCAGCCGCCAAGAGGAGGCGCGTCACCCAGCCATCGAGGCACCCCGTGGTGGTGCTGTGTGGGGACCCCGGCTCATAAGTCGAGATCACCGAATGCACGTGTACAGTGATCCCAGAGAATAATTCTCATTGAACACACAGAAGCTGAATAACAAGAGTCTTACATCCATACATACCATTTTACACAAGTAGGACCATTATGGTCAAGTCTTGAGTATATCATCGCAACGGAAATCTTCAATAACAACTTGGACCCATGCCATCTGCCTTAACCCTACGGGCATTCTGACTGGGAAGCGTCCTAGCTCGCATGTTCGTCACCAAGAGATCTTCATCATATCCTGTTCTTTCATGCCTGGCCAATAAAATAACAAGTGGCAAGCCAATGAGTACTTTGAATGTACTCGCAAGCAACCCAAGTGTGATGTCAGAATAATTATGCAGGGTTCTACTACTAAATTGGCATTTTTGCGTAAAGCTAGTTTTTCATATGCAAGTATGATCAACATATATCAATGACATGAATGCGTCTCTAACAAGTATCAGGGGGTTACAGACATCACATCAAGAAAGAGTTATGAAGAACTCATGCTCAAGCTCATCGTGACTTCCTTAGAAATCATGCCAACATATTTACCAAACAGTGTTGTTTTCCTCAGACACACACCAGGTTTCGCAAGCAATGGACGTAGCCCAAGAGCGGTTACCCAAATGTCCTTGACCATGGACACGGCTATTCGAATAGGTTTAGATTCTGCAGAGGTTACACACTCTACCCACAATATCCGGGGAACTTTCGTGTCATCCATGACCCGCGGTACCTCAAGTACCCGGGATAAGTACCCGATCACTATCTTTCCCTAGAAGACACTAACATAGAGTCAACTCGATTGGTAGTAACCCCCGTGCCCAACATTTCACATCTTAAAATTGTGGAGCCTCGCTCCCATATTCATCACATACCACTAGCACGGGGTACCAACGGTGTGTCCGGTGCCCTGTAAAACGAGTCATGGCCAGCTATCCAAGCATGACACCGTCGCGTGATTGACCTCGTGTCACCCCCGTCACTGGTAATGCGGGCACCATGCTAGTATCAGCCTAGGTAATCAATAATGCCATTTCCCATATAAGGGTAGAGTGGTTGCGCATGTAAGGTTGGAATAACGGTTGCAACTTCAACCAATCCATTTTGGAAACAACACACACACTTGCCTCGGTACACCACTTCGTCATCAAGTGGTTACCCAACTCATCATCTCCCTCGGGCATAAGTGGCACCCGACGGGGTTTTTGAAAAGTCTTTTGAAAGTACTCTACCTTCGTCACCATGCATATTCCTGTCCCATTTGCGTAGCCAATACAATAGCAACCTATCTACTCCCACCCACATAACCCTCATAGGAAGGTAGGGTCATGCTTGATGCAAGTTTCAATAGGAAAGTAACAAAGGTACCAACCAAAGTGGTCATCACCTCAACATGATTCCGATGCATTGATAATAAGGTGCTATGAGACATGCATAAAAAGGTTTCTCAAACATGGTCAAAGGGTTGCTTGCCTTGTTCCTCAGAGCCTTCAAAGCTTTTGGTCCATCTCCAAGTACTCCGTCTACTTCGTCAACTAACGTCGGAAACAAATCACAATAAGCAACACAACAAGGAAAAAATAATAGTGCTCTAAAAATAGGAGTTGGACTTTTCTAGGATACCTCTGGTCATATGAAAAAATGACCAAGGTGGTTTCATTGGCATTGGATCAATGGATAGTTTGGAACATTTCAATATGATGTAATCAAGGGATTTGTGGATTTGCAAGAAGTGTACATAAGAATTATATTGAAAAATGATCAGAGGCACCCATTTGACAAGGAATGACTTTATAAGCATCCAGGAGTTGGTTTCACTGAATTTGGAGTTCAAATTATTTCCCTAGGGATTTCCAAAGTGGGCTACACATGGATAAATAGACCAATATTAGATGTGGTACAGCAAGCATTGGAAAAATGTTCAGAAACTAAGTTAGGAACATATAAGTATCTAGGAATTTGAATCATGGTATTTGGATGAAAAGTGGGTTCTCTGTGATTTTCTAAAGTTCATCACAGAAATGGAAAAATAGCATTTTGATAAATATCTGTGAAGAAAATATTTCTGGAAAAATGTGCAAATAGCACCATGTCATAGATCTTGATTTATGGAGTCACTGGAAATTTGAATCACCAAATTTGGAGGTATAATGAATTGATTATGGATTTTAGGAACTTACTGAAAAAGAAAAAGAAAAATAATTTACCTAGATGTGCTGGATTAAACCCTATGCTGGCGTGCACTAAGCGAGGAGTAGAGCCGGTGCGCTACTAGGCCGGCCCAGTGGCTCGACCACGTGGGCAGAGGGCGACGCCGAAGGTGCATTAGGCTAATACGCCTTCTTGCACGGATAGCGGGCGCTAGATGGACACGTGTCCATTTAAACGGGGCTGGCCCACCGGTCAGTGGCTCAGGCATGCGCCGAGTCGTTGACGGGCGAGACCCACTACTGACGCAGCGCCTTCTTCTTCCTCCACTCGAAGTAGAGGAGGCGAGGAAGAGCGCACGCCGGCGCTGATTCCCGGCGACTCCGGCCGTCCTCGGTGGTATCTGGCGCACCGAAGGATTCAGGGGAATGAGAAGTAACCATCCAGGGTCTTCAAGCGGGCCGGGAGGAACGGGAGCGACGACCGCCTTGGCGCCGATGGGCGGCTTCGGGAGAAGACGGGCGCGACGCCAGGGGCGCTAGGGCAAGGGAAGGAAGGTGGGGGGGGGCTCCACGGTCCTACGGTCCTCCTCCTGGTGGTCAAAGAAGATGAGGGGAGGCCCTGGTTCACCAGAGCCGGGCAGAGGTCGACGGCAACCATGGTGGCCATGGAGAGGGAAAGAGAGCACCAGGGGGAGAGGGGGCTTGTCCGGGAGGTTCACGTGAGAGAGGGAAAGCGGGAAGAGGCAACAGGAGAGCTCGGGAGGGCCTCCAAGTAGAGGGGCGGCGGTGCACCGTGAGCAACGTCCATGGACGCGCTCGGGCGAGCTCACGGAGGGATAAGGAGGGCAAGGGAGGAGGGGCCCGACAGCGAGGCGTGTCCCGGACATCGAGGACACCTCGGGAGACACCATCCCGATGCCCAAGGCCGTCGGGTGCCTCGGGCAAGACGTGGCTACAGTGCGGGAGCACACTGTAGCGCGCTCCAGAGCGCCCATTTGGCCAGCATGGCCATGCTCCCACGCGCTCTGGACGTGGCCACCTTGTCCATTAGCTACTGGCTGGTCTGGAGATGCTCTCGGGTAGCTTTGGTACTAAGGGAGAGTTAGGAAAATAAACTAGAGGGGTAAAAGAGATGTTGCCATGGCTGTCCAGAGAGGAAGATTGGGGTTTTCACCCACCAATTATTGGTCCACGGCCTTGCAAAACTTACCAGAGGTAGAAGGTGATCAGGGTCACATGTGGTAAAAATTTGAGGTAAAGGAGAATAGTGAAAGGGGTCAAAATAGTGGTTTTGGTAAAATGGCAGAAGGTGTTTGATGTAAATTTTGGAAAGTAGATGAAGTCCAAATGACATGAGACTTAACATTATGAAATAGCACATGAAAATAGGGTGTTCCACCAAGTTTGAGATCATTTGAAGAAAGTTGCCAATGTAACTTTAGTAAACCCTAAAAATCAGCAGAAATGGATTATCCAAGATTTAGTCATGCAAATCATCCCCCCTTGATGCACCACTTGGTGTAGTGTCATCATGTAGGGCTGTGAGCATGTCCAAAAAATTTGAGGTCACAAGTAAAAAGTTGGTAATGTAGAGTTGTTCAAATTTGAATATGGTCAGAAAGGGTTTTGGGGCACTTTGGTCAAGTTATCCTTCTCCAAAACTTGTGCCATTTGGCATAGGTGCATATTTACATCATTTGAGCATGTGCACCAAGTTTGAGAGCATTTGGACAAGTTTGGAAATGTAAAGTTGCTCAAACTTAAAAATGGACAGAAATGGTTTTGATGGGATTTGATGATGTTTTCTTGTTCTCCAAGGCACGAGGCTTTGTAAGATCATCAAATATGGCATAACTGACATGCTAGAATTTTCTTGGAATTAATCAAGAAAATTTCCTTTGTAAATATTTCAAAAGCTTGAAATATCCAAAAAGGGTTTTTGAAGGATTTTTCCAATATTTTGAACATGACCATGTGTTGAAACTCTTATATAAGGACAATATATGTCCTATGAGCTTCCCTAAATTTTGACAAATATTTTTGAAACAGCTAAATAATTTAACCTATTAAAGACCATTTATGTCCTAAAGAAAACGCCTTTAAATAAAATAGGAAAATAACTTTTAAAATTATAATTTTGTGGTTTAAGGGAGTCCTATACCTAATAGGAGTCAAATGTACTTTTTGGAAGGTTTTTCACACCCTTAATTAAGTACTTGCAGTACAAACCTCAATTCATGGGTTTTTGGAAAACTAATTTTAGAAAATTACTTTTTGCCCAAAATATTTTGTAAGAAAATACTATTATGTCCTATACATATGGCATGATCATTGGGAAAAGGTTTGGATCAAGGAGAAGGAGTATAAGAGGATGAGGATTTATTTTATTTTCAGAGCACCTGCAAACAGCAAACAGAAAACCAATCAAGCAAAGTCAAAGACACTAAAAAGTTTTTGTCGAACCACATTTTAGCATGATTATTAGCGTAAATGTTGTGGCATGAAAATCAGGGTGTGACATGCTGTCGGGGTAAGTTTTCTTTTTTGGCTCCAAGCCGGGCGGCTCCATTGAGCCCCCTTTGTACTAACTTGTCCTGATTTTTCCGATCGCCAATCTTGCCGGCGTTGGCGGCGGTGGAGGCCGCGTCCCCTGATGGTGCTAGGTTCCGAATGATCCGGTCCAACACCATCGATCCGGGCGAGGAGGAGGGGCGGGCGGATCCGGACCTTGGTCGGGATCTGTCCGACATCGAGGGCCGGGCCTGGCTAGACCGGGATCGGGCCGAGGCCGCGCTAAAGGCGGCGTCGACCCGGGCTTGGGACGCTGCCGCGCAGGCGTGGGCACGAGCCGGTGAGGAGCCGGCGTGGCCGAAGATGCCGGCCGGAGCGACGGTGGCGACGACGATTTTCGTCCCACCGCTGGAGGAGGGGCACGGCCGGGGCGGCCGTGCCGAGGCAATTGACCTCGACCGGGAGGTCATGGTCATCGAGGACGGTACCCCGCCGCGGGCTGATGCGGCCAAGCGGGTGGGGGCCGGTGGAGGCGGCAGTGGCGCCGTCTCGGGGGCGCCGATGATAGCGGCGCCAGAGAGGCCGCCGGCCGCGGGGGAGGCGGCTATCGGTGCGCACGCCTTAGTCATTCATCCCGGGGGTCGCCGGGCCGTTGAGCTACCGCCACCGCGACGCGGAGCCGGCGAGGTCTTCTTCGGGCCACCAACCCAGGAGGAGGCGGCCATGGCCGCCGTGACTCGGCGCCTGCAGGGGCGGAAGGACCGGGTCGAGTCCTACGCCCGGGCCGAGTTGGAGCAGGCGCGGGAGCTGGAGGATGCCGTGCTCGTAATTCTTCTCTCACTGCTGCTTGTTTCTTTTTAGTGGGGGCGCACCAGCGCACCCACTGGGTGTAATCCCCGAGATTTCGGCCAACTGCATAACAGTTGGGCCGAATCTTTAAATTGATGTCTTCTTTGCTGATTGTTGTTTCGTCGCGCAGCAACTGGACTCCTATCGGGTCGGTGTCTTCAGCCGGCTCCTTGATGCGCACGAGCGGCTCAAGGAGAGGTTGGATGCCAAGGAGGAGGAGCTCCGCATTGTGACGGGTATTTTCTCTTTTCTTTTCCCCTTCTCTCTTATGAGTCTTCGGGGTGCTTTGTCTCTGAGTCGTTCCTCTGCAGCCACATTGGAGCGGGCGAGGCAGGAGGCGACGGGGGCCTAGAAGGCGCTCGACGAAGCCGGCCAGCTACAGAAGCAGCTGGTGGGCGACAAGAGCCGCCTTGAGGGTGAGGTGGAGCGGCTCCGGGCGGAAACCGTCAAGGTTGAGGAGACGCAGCGGGCCCTTGCCAAGGTGGACCAGCAGCGCAGCAAGCTGGCCAACGACAAGGGCCAGCTCCAGGCCGTGGTAGAGCGCCTGAAGTGGCTGGTGGCCGTGGCGGAGGAGGTCAAGTAGGGGGAGACCCGGCGCCGCGAGGGGGCCGAGAAGGCGGCCGCGGACAAGGACGCTGAGCAAAAGGCGACCCTTGCCAAGGCTGCCCAGCTGGAGGAGGCGGTCAAAGACCGCAACCGTTCCATCAACTGGGAAGGGCGTGGTACGTTGCTTGAAGCGCAACACTTGGAAGAGTCCTTCTCCAGTAATTGCTTTTCTTGAGTCTTTTGCCGGACTGAGGTTCCGGCTTCTCTATTCATTGTGACTTTCTTCTGATCCTTTTCTTTGACAGGGGTCTTCCCGGAGACGCAAGATTTGGCGGAGGAGGCGGTCCGCTTTCGGCGCGATCCGGGGGGCGTGGTTGGCTCCGGGACTGACCCGTGCGTGGCATGGACCTTCCCGGAGATCATGGCCGCCGCCAAGGCTCGTCTGCAAGCCTTGGGCGTGCAGATGGCGTGGCTCTCCGAGGCCAACACAACGATGACGACGGCCCTATGGCTGGGCTCTGCTGCGCCGACCAGCTTCTCGTGGCTTGCACGGTGGCTTGAGGCGGGGCCGGATCGACTCCATGACTGGCGTCTTTCCGCCGCCCGTGCTGGTGCCGAGATGGCTCTCAGGTTCGCGATGTCTTGGCATCTGGACTTGTCGCTGAAGGCGTTGATGGGCCAGCGAGCCAGCTCGGAGAGCCAGCTGCAGGCGCAGGCCGGCGTTATTGCCGCTCGGGCCAGCTACATCGCCGGGTTTTCCTACCACGACGAGTTCCGGCCGGAGTGGACGGAAGACGGCGTAGTCTTGCCCGCTGACGACTTCGGCTTGCTCCTGGATAATCTGGACGGCAGCTCCGAGGAGACGGGTGTCTACTGCGACACGGGTGTCGATGATGAAGACTCTGGTACCTCGGCGGGCCCGGGTGTGTGAATGCGGACGCATGTAGCCCTTGTTTTTAAATATTTGTAGATATCTCTGTTATGTAGCAGGTCCACCCCACTCACTGGGTGTAATGAATTCTGGCCTTGGGCCATTTATGAATTTAAGCGTCTGTATGAATGTCGTCGATGTTTGTGCTCTTGCTTATTTGTTTGTCGAGTCGTTTTCCTGTGCCTCTCCCCTTCGGGCCTCCCCCCCCCCCCGTGAGTCTGACGGTCGAGGCTCCGGTCCGTGACAAGGGGGTGGCCTTTGGGAGAGGACGCGTAGTTAGTTAGGCGTTCGAAACGTTGAGGGTGAGCAAAACACCCACTGGGCCGGCTGGCGGTGATTCGGCGTGGCCGGATGACGAGTAGCCGGCCGTGTTGTGAGGTTTACGAGTGGCGGGGCCAGCTCGATCGATCCGGCGCCGTGTTGTGGTGTTCGTGGATGTCTGCGCCTTTGCTTTTCGTTTGTCGAGCCGTTTTCCCGTGCTTCTCCCCCCTCGGGCCTCCCCCCA
>LR738711.1:766237651-766325947 GCA_902687465.1 Secale cereale | reverse complement strand
ACTGGGCCGGCTGGCGGTGATTCGGCGTGGCCGGATGACGAGTAGCCGGCCGTGTTGTGAGGTTTACGAGTGGCGGGGCCAGCTCGATCGATCCGGCGCCGTGTTGTGGTGTTCGTGGATGTCTGCGCCTTTGCTTTTCGTTTGTCGAGCCGTTTTCCCGTGCTTCTCCCCCCTCGGGCCTCCCCCCACGAGTCTGATGGCCGAGGCTCCGATCTGTGACAAGGGGTTTGGCCTTTGGGAGAGAACGCACAGTAGTTAGGCGTTCGAAAACGTTGAGCATGAGAAAAACACCCACTGGGCCGGCTCGCGGGGATCCGGCGTGGCCGGATGTCGAGCAACCAGTCATGTAGTGACTTGAATGTTCGTGGCGTGGCCGGGTAGGTTGACCCGGCGGTCCTTGGCTTAGTTCTCGTGGTGTGTTGGTGCTCTGGCCTTTGTGTGCTCGCCGACCAACAGCCGAAGCCGGATCTGTGGCTTAGGGCGGAGCAGGAGACCGCGGCGATCTCAACACACCAAGAGGCGCTAAGCGAGGTGACAGGTGGGGACCGAGCCGGCCAGCCCCCGAGTCCTCGGGTCGAACGAGTCGAACCGGTGGCCGGGTTTGGACGAACAGGTAGGTAAAGCATAAAATGCTAGACACAAATAACTTGGTCGGAAAGGGTGGCCCCGAGCATTGTCCGGGGACCCCATAGTTTTTAATAGAGCGCAAAAGGCGGCGATACATACACATACACGGTTAACTTTAAAACGGACGGATGAGTTCCGCATTCCAGGGCCAAGTTGTTTGTTCTCCAGCCATGTCCCTCTTGCGCTTGTTTGACTTGCGTGCGTCGATGAGGTAGTACGCGTTGCGGTCGCATAGAGCCGTGCTGATGAAGAAGGGGCCCTCCCATAGGGAGGAAAGCTTGTGCTAGAAGGCTTGCTACTGGATAAGTCGGAGAACGAGGTCTCCCTCGCGGAAAGCGAGGGGCTTTATCTTCTTGTTGTGGTAGTGCCTGAGGCCTTGCTGGTAGATGGCTGAGCGGCTGAGTGCTAGGAGACGCGCCTCTTCGAGTTGGTCGACGCTGTCCTCACGGGCTTCTTTGGCTTCGGCCTCAGTGTATATCATGACGCGTGGTGAGTCGAACTCAACGTCGGTCTGGATGATGACTTCTACTCCGTGGATGAGGAAGAACGGGGTAAACCCGGTCGACCGGTTCAGTGTTGTTCGTAGGCTCGAGAGGACGACCGACAGCTCGTTGAGCCAGATTCCAGGTGAGCGGACGAGTGGTTCGACGAGCCGCGGCTTGATGCCGGACAAGATGAGGCCATTTGCCCGCTCGACCTGGCCGTTGGACTGTGGTTGCGCAACGGATGCCAGGTTGATATGTCTCCAACGTATCTATAATTTTTGATTGTTCCATGCTATTATTTATGAACTCTTGGATGTTTAATGGGTTTTATCATACACTTTTATATCATTTTTGGGACTAACCTACTAACCCAAAGGCCCAGTCCAGATTGTTGTTTTTTGCCTGTTTCAGGGTTTTGCAGAAATACAATATCAAACGGAGTCCAAACGGAATGAAACCTTCGCGAGAGATATTTTTGGAGAAAATCACGCACAGGGAACTTGAGAACCACGTCAGGGGAGCATCGAGGCGCCCACAAGGGTGGGGGGCGCGCCCCCTACCTCATGGGCCCCTGGAGCCTCCCTCGGTGTCCTCCTTCTTCCTATATAAGTCTATGTACCCCGAAACCTTCGACAACAGAGAGAAAACCCTAATTCCACCGCCGTAACCTTCTGTTCCCGTGAGATCCCATCTTGGAGCCTGTTCCAGAGCTCCACCGGAGGGGGATCCATCACGGAGTTCTTCATCATCATCATCATCGCCCTCACCATGAGTTGTGAGTAGTTTATCACAGACCTTCGGGTCCATAGCTAGTATCTAGATGGCTTCTTCTCTCTCTCTAGATTTCAATACAAAGTTCTCCTCGGTCTTCGAGGAGATATTTTCGATGTAATCTCTTTTTGCGGTGTGTTTCTCGAGATCAAGTGAATTGTGAGTTTATGATCAAGGTTATCTATGAAAGATATTTGGTTCTTCTCTGAACTTTTTATGTGTGCTCATAATATCCTTGCAAGTCTCTTCAAATTATTGGTTTGGTTTGGCCTACTAGATCTATAGTTCTTGCAATGGGAGAAGTGCTTGGCTTTGGGTTCAATCTCGCAGTGTCCTTTCCCAGTGACAGTAGGGGCAGCAAGGCACGTATTGTATTGTTGCCATCGAGGATAAAAAGATGGGGTTTATATCATATTGCTTGAGTTTATCCCTCTATATCATGTCATCTTGCTTAAGGCGTTATTTTGTTCTTATGAACTCAATACACTAGATGCATGCTGGATAGCGGTCGATGTGTGGAGTAATAGTAGTAGATGCAGAATCGTTTCGGTCTACTTGTCTCGGATGTGATGCCTATGTACAATGATCATGCCTAGATAGTCTCATAATTATTCGCTTTTCTATCAATTGCTCGACATTAATTTGTTTACCCGTCGTAGAATATCGCTATCATGAGAGAAGCCACTAGAGAAAACTATAGCCCCCGGGTCTATTCTCAACATATCAATCTACATCTACTTTACTTTTATTACTTTTATTTGCTCTTCTTATAAACCAAAAATACCGAAAATATAAACTATCATCTCTATCAGATCTCACTTTCGTAAGTGACCGTAAAGGGATTGACAACCCCTTATCGCGTTGGCTGCGAAGTTCTTATTTGTTTGTGCAGGTGCGAGGGACTCGCACATGGTCTCCTACTGGATTGATACCTTGGTTCTCAAAAACTCAGGGAAGTACTTACGCTACTGTGCTGCATCTCCCTTTCCTCTTCGAGGGAATACAACGCAAGCTTGAGAAGTAGCAAGAAGAATTTCTGGCGCCGTTGCCGGGGAGGCTTACGCAAAAGTCATATACCAAGTACCTATTACAAACCCTTATCCTTTGCATTACATTTATTTGCCTCTCATTTTCCTCTCCCCCACTTCACCCTTGCCATTTTATTTGCCCTTCTTCCGTCGTGTGTTTATCGTTCGCTTGCTTCTTGTTTGCTTGTGTGTGTTGGATTGCTTGCTTGTCACTATGGCTCAGAACAATACCAAATTGTGTGACTTTTCCAATACAAACAACAATGATTTTATTAGCACTCCGATTGCTCCTATTACCGATGCTGAATCTTGTGAGATCAATGCTGCTTTGTTGAATCTTGTCATGAAAGATCAATTCTCCGGCCTTCCTAGTGAAGATGCCGCTACCCATCTAAACAACTTTGTTGATTTGTGTGATATGCAAAAGAAAAGGGATACATATAATGATATTGTTAAATTGAAGTTATTTCCGTTTTCACTTAGAGATCGTGCTAAAACTTGGTTTTCCTCTATGCCTAGAAATAGTATTGATTCGTGGAATAAGTGCAAAGATGCTTTTATCTCTAAGTATTTCCCTCCTGCTAAGATCATCTCTCTTAGAAACGATATCATGAATTTTAAGCAACTAGATCATGAGCATGTTGCACAAGCTTGGGAGAGAATGAACTTGACGATACGTAATTGCCCTACACATGGTTTGAATCTATGGATGATTATTCAGAACTTTTCTACTGGCTTGAATTTTGCTTCTAGAAATCTTTTAGACTCGGCCACGGGAGGAACTTTCATGGAAACTACCTTAGGAGAAGCTACCAAACTCCTAGATAATATTATGGCTAATTATTCTCAATGGCACACCGAAAGATCTACTAGTAAAAAGTGCATGCTATCGACGAACTTAGTGTTTTGAGAGGGAAGATGGATGAACTTATGAAATTGTTTGCTGCTAAGAGTGCTTCTTCTGATCCTAATGATATGCCTTTGTCCACTTTGATTGAAAATAACAATGAATCTTTGGATGCGAATTTAGTTGGTAGGAATAATTTTGGTAACAATGCTTATAGAGGTAAATTTAATCCTAGGCCTTTTCCTAGTAATTCCTATAATAATTATGGTAATTCCTACAACAACTCTTATGGAAAGATACCTTCTGAATTTGAAACTACTGTTAAGGAGTTTATGATCTCGCAAAAGAATTTCAATGCTATGCTTCAAGAACAATTGCTTAAGATTGATGAATTGGCTAGAAGTGTGGATAGAATTACTCTTGATGTTGATTCTTTGAAACTTAGATTTATTCCACCTAAGCATGATATCAATGAGTCTCTCAAAGCCATGAGAATTTCCATTAATGAATGCAAAGAAAGAACCGCTAGGATGCGTGCTAAAAGAGAGGATTATATTAACGCGTGTTCTTCTAGTTATCATGAAAATAAAGATGAAGATATGAAAGTTATTGATGTGTCTCCTATTAGATCCTTGTTTTCAAGTATAAATTTCGATGAAGATAGGTTTGGAGACGATTCTTCTTTAAAGTGTCCCAATGATTCGGAGTTTTTAGATCTTGATGCTAAAATTGCTAAAAGTGGGAGTGAAGAGATTAAAACTTTGCATAGTGATGAACCCACTACTTTGGATTTCAAGGGATTCAATTATGATAATTGCTCTTTGATTGATTGTATTTCCTTGTTGCAATC
Source organism: Secale cereale (assembly GCA_902687465.1). NCBI lineage: Eukaryota > Viridiplantae > Streptophyta > Magnoliopsida > Poales > Poaceae > Secale > Secale cereale. The sequence goes on along the minus strand of LR738711.1, from coordinate 766,321,339 downwards.
CGTGCTAAATTCTCCGCATGCTTATAGTCAAAATAAAGCTTTCACCAAACACATAGTTGATGCTTTGATGCAATATTATGAAGAAAAACTTGAGTTAGAAGTTTCTATCCCTAGAACTTTATGATGAGTGGGATCCTAAAATAAAAATAAAAGATCAAGAATTCTATGCTTTGTGTGATTTGGGTGCTAGTGTCTCCACTATCCCAAAAACTTTGTGTGATTTGCTAGGTATCCATGAGCTTGATGATTGTTCTTTAAATTTGCATCTTGCGGATTCCACTATTAAGAAACCTATGGGAAGGATTAATGATGTTCTTATTGTTGCCAATAGGAATTATGTGCCCGTGGATTTCATTGTTCTTGATATAGATTGCAATCCTTCGTGTCCTATTATTCTTGGTAGACCTTTGCTTAGAACTATTGGTGCAATTATTGATATGAAGGAAGGAAATATTAGATTCCAATTTCCGTTAAGGAAAGGCATGGAACACTTTCCTAGAAAGAAAATCAAATTACCATATGAATCTATGATGAGAGCCACTTATGGATTGCCTTCCAAAGAAGGCAATACCTAGATTTATCTTGTATCGTGCCTAGCTAGGGGCGTAAAATGATAGCGCTTGTTGGGAGGGAACCCAACTTTATATTTTTTGTTTTTGTTGCTCTTAGGGAATAAATATTGCATCTAGCCTCAGATTAGATGTGGTTTCATGTTTTGTTTTGTGTTTTTGCCAAGTAGAACCTTTGGAAAGACTTGTGTGATGTTTATGTGATCTTGCTGTGAAAAACAGAATTGTTAGCGCTTGCTAAACTGGTCGTCAGATTTTACTGGGCAGTGCTATTTAGTTGATTCTTTTTGCAGATGATTAATAGACAAATTCCGCAAATTTATCAGTTTAGTTTGAATTTTTTGGAGTTCCAGAAGTAGGCGAAACCAGCAGATTACTACAGATTGTTCTGTTTTTGATAGATTCGGTTTTTCGTGTGTTGTTTGCTTATTTCAATGCATCTATGAGTAGTATTGGGAAGTATGAACCATAGAGAAGTTGGAATATAGTAGATTTAACACCAATATAAAGAAAGAATGAATTCATTTCAGTACCTTTGAGTAGTGATTTGTTTTCTTATAATAACGGAGCTCACGAGAATTCTTGTCTTAGTTTTGTGTTGTGAAGTTTTCAAGTTTTGAGTATTGCTTTGATGAACCATGGAACAAAGAGTAGCAAAGGCCTAATCTTGGGGATGCCCATGGCACCCCAAGGAATTCAAGGATAATCAAAAGCCTATCCTTGGGGATGCCCCGGGAAGGCATCCCCTCTTTCGTCTTCATCCATCGGTAACTATACTTGGAGCTATATTTTTATTCACCACATGTTATGTGTTTTGCTTGGAGCGTCTTGTATAATTTGAGTATTTGCTTGTTAGTTTGTCACAATCATCCTTGCTGGACACACCTATTTGAGAGAGTTAAATATGGCCTAGGAATTGTTAGAACACTCTATGTCCTTCAATTATATCTTTTGAGTTGAATAGTTTTTGCTCTAGTGCCTCACTTATATCTTTTAGAGCACGGTGGTGGTAATATTTTGTAGAAATTGTTGAACTCTCAGGCTTCACTTATATATATTTGAGAGTCTATTAAAACAGCATGGTAATGTGTTTAGGCTAAAGAAACGAGTCTTCACATGATAGACATCCAATGTCAATGTAGTAAAAAAATTCACACTAAGTGCATTGAATATGTTGAGATGTTGGATGTTTGATAATTGTTTTGAGATATGAGGATAGTGATATTAGAATCATGCTAGTGAAGTTATTATGAAATTGAGAAATACTTGTGTTAAGGTTAGTGATTCCCGTATCATGCACATATGGTGAACCGCTATGTGACGAAGTTAGAGTATGAGGTATTTGTAGAGTGCCAACCTTTGTGTGGAGGTCGGGGGCGCGCGATTGTTAACTCCTACCAACCTCCCCCTAGGAGCATGCGTTGATCGCTTTGTTTTGATGACTCAAGATTTTTGCAATAAGTATATGAGTTCTTATGACCAATGTTGAGTCCATGGATTATACGCACTCTCACCCTTCCACCATTGCTAGCCTTTCTTGTACCACACAACTTTTGCCGGTGCCATAAACCCACTATATATCCTTCCTCAAAACAGCCACCATATTATTCCTCAAAACAGCCACCATACCTACCTATCATGGCATTTCCATAGCCATTCCGAGATATATTGCCATGCAACTTTCCACCGTCTTGTTCAAATGACACGCTTCATATTGTCATATTGCCATGCATGATCATGTAGTTGACATCGTATTTGTGGCAAAGCCACCATGCATAATTTTCATATATGTCACTCTTGATTCATTGCACATCCCGGTACACCGCTGGAGGCATTCATGGAGAGTCATACTTGTTGTAGTATCGAGTTGTAATTTCGAGTTGTAATAAAAGTGTGATGATCATCATTATTACAGAAATGTCCCATGTGAGGAAAGGCCAATAAAAAAAGAGAGAGATGGCCCAAAAAATATAGAGAGGGGCTAATAAAAAAAGAAATCCCCTCCAAAAGAATGAGAGACAAGAGAGAACAGACAATTACAACTATCTTTTTCCACACTTGTGCTTCAAAGTAGCACCATGTTCTTCATTGTAGAGAGTCTCATGTTTAGTCACTTTCATATACTAGTGGGAATTTTCATTATAGAACTTGGCTTGTATATTCCAATGATGGGATTCCTCAAATGCCCTAAGTCTTCGTGAGAAAGCAAGTTGGATGCACATCCACTAGTTTATTTTGTTGAGCTTTCATACATACTTAGCTCTAGTGCGTCTGTTGCATGGCAATCCCTACTCACTCACATTGATATCTATTAATTGGCATCTCCATAGCCCGTTGATAGGCCTAGTCGATGTGAGACTATCTCCCTCCTTTTTGTCTTCTCCACAACTCATGGTGAGGATTAATGATGTTCTTATTATTGCCAATAGGAATTATGTGCTCGTAGATTTCATTGTTCCTGATATAGATTGCAATCCTTCATGTCCTATTATTCTTGGTAGACCTTTCCTTAGAACGATTGGTGCAATTATTGATATGAAGGAAGGAAATATTAGATTCCAATTTCAGTTAAGGAAAGGCATGGGACACTTTCCTAGAAAGAAAATCAAATTACAATATGAATCTATTATGAGAGCCACTTATGGATTGCCTTCCAAAGATGGCAATACCTAGATCTATCCATGTATCGTGCCTAGCTAGGGGCGTAAAACGATAGCGCTTGTTGGGAGGCAACCCAATTTTATATTTTTTTGTTTTTGCTTCTGTTTAGGAATAAATATTGCAATCAGCTTCTGTTAAGATGTGGTTTTGTGTTTTAATTAGTGTTTGTGCCAAGTAGAACCTTTGGGAAGACTTGTGTGAAGTTTATATGATCGTGCTGTGAAAAAACAGAATCGATAGCGCTCGCTAGAATGGTCACCAGATATTACTGGAGCGTGCTACTTAGTTGATTCTTTTTGCAGATGATTAATAGACAAATTCCCCACATTTACCAATTTATTTAAAAATAATTGGAATTACAGAAGTATGAGAAAGTTACAGATTACTACAGACTGTTCTGTTTTTGACAGATTCTGTTTTTCGTGTGTTGTTTGCTTATTTTGATGCATCTATGAGTAGTATTGGAGGATATGAATCATAGAGAAGTTGGAATACAGTAGGTCTAACACCAATACAAACAAATAATAAGTTCATTCCAATACCTTTGTGTAGTGGTTTGTTTTCTTATACTAACAGAGCTCACAAGATTTTTGTCTAAGTTTTGTGTTGTGAAGTTTTCAAGTTTCGAGTATTGCTTTGATGGAATATCCAAAAAAGAGTGGCAAGAGCCTAAGATTGGGGATGCCCAAGGAACCCCAAGGTAAAATTCAAGGAAAACCAAAAGCCTAAGCATGGGGATGCCCCGGGAAGGCATCCCCTCTTTCGTCTTCATCTATTGGTAACTATACCCGGAGCTATATTTTTATTCACCAAAAGATATGTGTTTTACTTGGAGCGTCATGTATCATTTTAGTCTTTGTTTGTTAGTTTGCCACAATTATCCTTGATGGACACACCTTCCTGAGAGAGATAAATATGGCTTAGGAATTGTTAGAACACTCTATGTGCTTCACTTATATCTTTTGAGTGGAATAGTTTTTGCTCTAGTGCTTCACTTATATCTTTTAGAGCACGGTGGTAATTTTATTTTGTAGAAATTGTTGATCTCTCATGCTTCATCTATATCCTTTAGAGAGTCTATTAAAAGAGCATGGTAATGTACTTTGGCTATAAAATTAGCCTTCACATGATAGGCATCCAAGATGAATGTAGTAAAAACTTTCATACTAAGTGCATTGAATATGAAGAGAAGTTGGATGCTTGATAATTGTTTTGAGATATGAGGATAGTAATATTAGAGTCATGCTAGTGGAGTTATTATGAAATTGAGAAATACTTGTGTTAAGGTTAGTGATTCCCGTAGCGTGCACGTATGGTGAACCGCTATCTGACGAAGTTAGAGGATGAGGTATTTGTAAAGTGTCAACCTTTGTGTGGAGGTCGGGGGCGCACGATGGTTAACTCCTACCAACCTCCCCCCTAGAAGCATGCGTTGATTGCTTTGTTTTGATGACTCATAAATTTTTGCAATAAGTATATGAGTTCTTTTGACTAATGTTGAGTCCATGGATATTATGCACTCTCACCCTTCCACCACTGCTAACCTCTCTTGTATGGCGCAACTTTCGCTGGTACCATACACCCACTATATATCCTTCCTCAAAACAGACACCATATATCCTTCCTCAAAACAGACACCATACCTACCTATCATGGCATTTCCATAGCCATTCCGAGATATATTGCCAAGCAACTTTCCACCGTTCCGTTCATATGACACGCTTCATATTGCCATATTGCCATGCATGATCATGTAGTTGACATCGTATTTGTGGCAAGGCCACCATGCATAATTTTTCATACATGTCACTCTTGATTCATTGCATATCCCGGTACACCGCCGGAGACATTCATATAGAGTCATATTTTGTTCTAGTATCGAGTTGTAATATCGAGTTGTAAATCAATATAAGTGTGATGATCATCATTATTAGAGCATTGTCCCATGTGAGGAAAGGCTAAATAAAAAAAGCCCCTCCAAAAAAAGAAAAAAAGAAGGAAAGGCCAAAGAAAAAAAGAAAGGCCCCAAAAAAGGGACAATTGCTACTATCTTTTTCCACACTTGTGCTTCAAAGTAGCACCATGTTCTTCATGATAGAGAGTCTCATGTTTTGTCACTTTCATATACTAGTGGGAATTTTCATTATAGAACTTGGCTTGTATATTCCAACGATGGGCTTCCTCAAATGCCCTAGGTCTTCATGAGCAAGCAAGTTGGATGCACACCCACTTAGTTTCTTTTGTTGAGCTTTCATACATTTTAGCTCTAGTGCATCCGTTGCATGGCAATCCCTAATCACTCACATTGATATCTATTGATGGGCATCTTGATAGCCCGTTAATACGCCTAGTCGATGTGAGACTATCTTCCTCCTTTTTGTCTTCTCCAGAACCACCACTCTATTCCACCCATAGTGTTATGTCCATGGCTCACGCTCATGTATTGCGTGAAAGTTGAAAGGTTTGAAAGAATAGAGTATGAAAACAAGTGCTTGGCTGAAACCGGGGTTGTGCATGATATGAATATTTTGTGTGATGAAGAGGGAGCATAGCCAGACTATATGATTTTGTAGGGATAACTTTCTTTAGCCATCATATTTTGAGAAGACATGATTGCTTTGTTAGTATGCTTGAAGTGTTATTATTTCTTATGTCAATATAGACTTTTGTCTTGAATCTTTCAGATCTGAACATTCATGACACAATTAAGAGAACTACATTGAAAATTATGTTGGTTAGCATTCCACATCAATAATTCTGTTTTTATCATTTACCTACTCGAGGACGAGCAGTAATTAAGCTTGGGGATGCTTGATACGTCTTCAACGTATCTATAATTTTTTATTGTTCCATGCTATTATTTATGATGTTTTGGATGTTCGATGGGCTTTTTATACACTTTTATATTATTTTTGGGACTAACCTATTAACCCAAAGGCCCAATCCAGATTGCTGTTTTTTGCCTATTTCAGGGTTTTATAGAAAAGGAATATCAAACGGAGTCCAAACGGAATGAAACTTTGGGAGAGATATATTTCGAGAAAAATACGCACGGGAGACTTGAGAACCACGGAGTAGGGCACACGTGGTGTCCACGAGTGTGGGGGGAGCCCCCCCTAGAGGGCGCGCCCCCTGCCTCACTGGCCCCACGTCTGGCCCCCGGTGCCCTCCTTCTTCCTATATATATCTACGTACCCAAAAACCATCGGAACAACAGAGAAAACCCTAGTTCCTCCGCCGCAAACTTCTGTTCTCGTGAGATCCTATCTTGGGGACTGTTCCGGAGCTCCTCCGGAGGGGGAATCTACCACGGAGTGCTTCTACATTATCATCATCGCCTCACCATGAGTTGTGATTAGTTTACCACAGACCTTCGAGTCCATAGCTAGTATCTAGATGGCTTCTTCTCTCTCTTTGGATCTCAATACCAAGTTCTCCTCGGTCTTTGAGGAGATCTATTTGATGTAATCTCTTTTTGCGGTGTGTTTGTCGAGATCCGATGAATTGTGGGTTTATGATCTAGATTATCTATGAGAAATATTTGGTTCATTTCTAAACTCTTTAGGTATGATTATAATATCCTTGCAAGTCTCTTCGAATTGTTGGTTTGGTTTGGCCTACTAGATCTATAGTTCTTGCAATGGGAGAAGTGCTTGGCTTTGGGTTCAATCTTGCGGTGTCCTTTCCCAGTGACAGTAGGGGCAGCAAGGCACGTATTGTACTGTTGCCATCGAGGATAAAAAGATGGGGTTGATATCACTATGTTTGAGTTTATCCCTCTACATCATGTCATCTTGCTTAAGGCGTTACTCTGTTCGTATGAACATAATACTCTAGATGCATGCTGGATAGCGGTCGATGTGTGGAGTAATAGTAGTAGATGCAGAATCGTTTCGGTCTACTTGTCTCGGACATGATGCCTATATATAATGATCATGCCTAAATATTCTCATAATTATTCGATTTTCTATCAATTGCTCGACAGTAATTTGTTTACCCGCCGTAGAATACCGCTATCATGAGAGAAGCCACTAGAGAAAACTATGGCCCCGGGGTCTTTTCTCAACATATCAATCTACAATCTAATTTACTTTTCTTCTTTTACTTTCTATTCTTATATCCAAAAATACCAAAAATATCAAACTATCATCTCTATCAGATCTCACTTTCGTAAGTGACCGTAAAGGGATTGACAACCCCTTATCGCGTTGGCTACGATGTTCTTATTTGTTTGTGCAGGTGCGAGGGATTCGCGCGTGGTCTCCTACTAGATTGATAACTTGGTTCTAAAAAACTGAGGGAAATACTGCTAATGTGCTGCATCATCCTTTCCTCTTCGAGGGAATACAACGCAAGCTCGAGAAGTAGCAACTTGCTACAGCTGGGGTCTTCTGGGTTCAGCTTCACCTTCTTGGTTTCCTTGGAGGGTTTGAACGAGGCTTCGTTGGCCGGCTCCTCGGCCGGGACTGGCGTGGCTGCTGCCTCGCCAGCGAGGGCATCAATCCGATCCAGTTGGCGCCGCTCCTCGGCGATGACCATCGACTCGGCCAGCTTGGATCTGTCTCGGGTGCACTCAAGAGACTTGCGGTAGTCGCCCGTGAAGGTTATGAGGCCCTTTGGACCCGACAGCTTTATCTTCAGGTAGGCGTAGTGGGGGACCGCCATGAACTTGGTGAGCGCGGGCTGGTCGAGCAGCGCATGGTATGCGCTGGATAGGTGCACCACCTCGAACCAGATCGGCTCGTGTCGGAAATGGCTGCTATCACCGAATAGGACGTCGAGCCAGATCCGGCCGATCGGAGAGCAGGAGTGGCCATGCATGATGCCATGGAAGACGGTGCTGGTCGGCTCCAGGTCCTTGGCTTCGAGGCCAAGCTTGGTTATGGTGTCCCGATAGAGGATGTTGATGTTGCTGCCGCCGTCGATGAGGACTCGAGAGAACTTGCACGTGCGCCGAGGCGCGATGATGGTGGTGTTGAGGACGAGGGCATATCCACCTGGGTTTGGCATGACAACCGGGTGATCCTCCCGTGTCCATGTGATTGGGCGCTCTGACCAGTGCATGTATTCTAGCCTGGCCGGGGTGACAGTGTTTACTTCCTGCCGGATGAGGCGCTCACTGCGCGTGTTGTCGCTGAGGCTGTTGAAGACGACGTAAGCCGCGTTCGGGTCCGGGTAGGTGTCGTTTCGCACGGCGCCACTAGCTGGCGGTGGTGGGGGAGGCGGAGGCTGCCGCCCCGCTCCTGGAGCCAGGGCTGGAGGCTGCAGGACATCGCCCCTCATGATGCCCTTGGTGATGGCCCATTGGCGGAGCGTGTGCGTGGATGGCCTCGTGCCGCTGTGGTGCTTGCAGGGAGCATCGAGCATCTCCTCGAAGCTCATGGCGGGTTGCCATGTTGTCTTGCCGGTCTGCCGGCGCTTGGCGGCCGACTCGGTTGCGGGCGCCTGCTCGGCGGCCGCCACGAGCCGGTTGTCGTGTCGCTGGGCCTGATGTTCGGCCTTGCGCTTGTGCTGCTGCTGGTTGTGTTGATGCTGACGGCTTCCTTCGCCAGCCGGCTTTGGAGGGGGAACCGGCTTGGTCTTGCCGGCTTCGTCTAGGGCCACCTGGATCTTCATGGCGGAGTCGGCGTTTGCGTACTTGTCCGCTGTTCGTATGAGCGTGGACATTGTGGTCGGCTCGGAGCGTAGCAGATTGTGCTTGAGGAGGGTGCCGTCCCGGCTCCCATTGACGAAGTACTAGATTGCCTGGACCTCGTAGATGCCTTCGCAGCTGTCCCGGAGCTCGGTCCAGCGTGATAGGTATTCCCGGCTGGTTTCCGTCGGCCCTTGTACGCACATGGTGATCTGGCTGGGACGGCCGGTTCGCCGATAGGTCCCGGCAAAGTTGCGCATCAAGGCCTCCTCGAAATCGACCCACGTGTTGATGCTGCCCACCGGCAGACTGTTTAGCCACGTGCGGGCCGATCCTTGGAGCATGAGTGGTGCCTAACGGACGGCGATGCGGTGGTTGCCGCCGGCGATGCCGATGGCGGTGGTGTAGTCAGTGAGCCAGTCCCCTGGCTTCACGGTGCCGTTTTACTTAGGCGTGTCGTGGGGAAGCGTGAACCCTCTGGCAAAGGGCTCGCTCAGAATGCGCGGACTTAAGCACGCCGGACCAACCGCGCCGGTTTCCTCTAGCTCCTAGGAGCGGGCGAGCCGGTCGAGGCGGTGCCGAGCGTCGGCGGTGTCGATGGCACGCGGGCCCAGCCGGCTGGTAACGGCACCACGAGGGCCTGGGTCGACCGCAGTCCTCTATCGGGTTGGCTGGGGAGCAGGGTTGAGCCGGCGCTGGACTTCGCAAGATGACTCGTTGCCTAAGCCGCCAGTGGTTGTCGGGGCGGGGTTGCGCCGGGTCTGGGTGCGGCCGGAGTGCGCCTCGCCGGGTGGGGAAGATGCCGAGTGCTGGTCGTCACCGGTTCCAACGATGCAGGCGGAGCCGGACCCGGCTGGTTTGGCAAGTCGGTCGAGGCGGTCCTACTGTGCGTTGGCCGCCGTGAGGAGGTCGCTTACCCTCTTGAGGCGCTCCCGCAGTTCTTCGCCTAGGAGTGCTCCATGCCGACCGTGGCCGCCTGAGCAACGCGCATGTTCTTCACGGGAGTTTCGTAGATGGGAGGGAGGGCGTCGAGGGTGCATCCGAACGCGCCGCCCCAGGTCCGCACGTCCGTGACCCAGCTCGGCTCGGCGGCACCAACTGTGAAACTATAGCGGCGTCGCGCTCCATCTGAGCGGATGCGAGGAGGCGCTCCATAGCAGCGAGCGACTGGGTGAGGTCCAGCAGGCGCTGGCGGTCCCCGTCGAGGCGGGTCCGCGCCTCGCCAATGTTGGAGGCGTTGATGTTGGTGCCGATGGGAACGCGGAGGCGCTGGGTAGTGGCGCGCAGCTGTTCGGGCGGGGCAGCCCGTTTTGCCACGGCCTCAGCCCCGGCGGCCCTTCTCGCCGCGCTTGACGAAGAGGTGGCGCCGGTGTCAGTGACGAAAACCTCCACGCATAGGTCCATCGCTCCGTCAGGAGTGCTGCCGCCGGGAGTGATGGGGGAGTCGGAGAAGTCAAGTACCTTGCTGGGGTACTCATCGGCCGCTGGCGCATCGGAGATGCACAGTGCGGCGAAGGAGGCGGCGAGGGTGTCGACGACGTCGTCCGTCAGCACGACGCGCTCGTCGGAGTAGGAGCGGGGCCCCGTCTGAAGCATGCTCCCGGCCAGGACCTCGAGCTACCCCACGGTGGGTGCCAACTGTCGTGGTGGGTGCACGGTAGATGCCAAGGCATGGCTAAAGATAGGAGGTAGCTCGAGGGCACTGGTGGACTCCAGAAGCGGGGTTTGCATGAGCGAGCGCGGGACGCAAGACATACCCATGTTTGGGGCTCTCCAGGGAGATAATACCCTTAATCCTGCCGAAGGTAGTTGATGTTTACCAGTACAGAGTTGCTCCTTGAGCTGTGTGGTGGAAGGAGGAACACAGGCCAGGGCTTAGGCTGCTTCTCCTGAGGTGTGTCTATCTTGTTCTCTAGTTCATGTTGCCCCCCTGCATGAGGGCTCTGGGGGTTTTATATAGGCCAACCCCCCAGGGATGCAATGGTAAAGTTACATGACCGTGGGGCCGGATTGTCATTGTCCGGGAAGCCGGCGCTAGGACCCGCTGGGTAGATGGCTCGCTGGGTTCTCCAGGTGCAGGGCCCGCCGGGTATGGGGGGCACTGTGTGCCGTCTTGTTGATAGCCAAGGATTGGTCGAGCTGAGTCGGGTACGGCGTGCTCCGTCATGTCACCGTCTGCTGGCGTCATGGGTTGTGATGATTGCACTATAGCCACGCCCCGGCTGGCTAGGGGCATGGGCGAGGCACTGTTGCCTAGGTCATCAGTAGGTGCGTCTCGTCCCATCGTTCGGTTGAGATGGGATGGGAGCTAGCCCATGGCCGGATTGGGGAACACGCCACGGGTCGGTCTGGCTTGTCGAGGAAGTCTTGGCGTGTCGGGTCCGGATCCCTCGAGCGGGCCATTGGGGCCGGATCGCAGGAGCCAGCCGGACTGGAGAGTCTTGTCGGATCGTGGGGTTCCGGCCGGGTCGAGCGACCTAGGCAAGTCAGAGGCGGATTGTGGGGCGATGCTGGCCCCATTGTTTTTTAAAAGGATCCGGCTTCCGTTGCCTGCCTGGGTTCATCCCCCCGACACTCTTCTAGTAGTAGTAGCAAGATGCCCGTGCGTTGCCCGGAACATCAAGATGCATTTATATTAGTAGTTTATCCTGTGGGAGATAAGGATGAACGAGGGAAGGCCTTATCTGCAGATGTGGAGAGGAGTGCGGGTATCTTTTTGCAAATTTTTCATAGTTTCCTTCCTCTCCGTCAGGTACAGACCAGACGAGCTATATTGCAGGATGGCAGGCACACCATCATCACCAACTCTGTTTTTTCTCTACTCTTATAAAAACAGAGTTGGTGATGATGGTGTGCCTGCCATCCTACAATATAGGTCGTCCGATTTATATTTGACGGATAGGAAGGAAACTATGGTAATTTTGAAAAAAGATACCCACACCCATCTCCACATTTGCAAATAAGACCTTTCCTCGTTCATCCTTTTCTTCCACAAGATAAACTACTCATACAAATGCATCTTGATGTTCCGTGCAATGCATGGGCATCTTGCTAGTATAAGAGTAGATATATAGATAGACATAGATATAGATATAGATAAATGACACGGGCGGGGGAGGGGAAGGGACGTCGGTTTGCTCTCAATTGTGGTCCCACAAGTGAGCGAAAACGCAAGACGAAGCACGTTCCATTAGGTGAGCAATGTCGAGGGTTCTGCATGCCGGGATACTCTTTCTCGAGATATCATTTTTCTCATCTTTCTCGAGATATCATTTTTTGATGAAATTCTCGAGATAATAAAAAAATGTATCCTGATGTTCCGTGCAATGCACGGGCATCTTGCTAGTCATCTTGAGATTTTACGAAATCACCACCTCGTCGTCGACAGGAACGGTGGGGAGTTCCGAACGTCTGCCACGTGAAACTCCGAAACTTTGGTCCCATCCCACCCTACAACTCTCCAGGCTCCATCCGTCCGACTTTGCAAACTCCGCAAAGTCAAAATCGATTGACTAGTCGCCACCAGAACAACTATTCACACCAGAACCTTCGCCGCTCGGCCTACGCCAGCTACTTGCCGGCCAGTCACCACTACCCCAAAACCACACCTCCTCTCCAGCTCATTCCCCCACCTTTCGATCCCTTAGCCTGCATCAGTCGTCCCCTAGTTCGCGGGAAAGCCATGGTGCGCCGCAAGATCATGTACTACAAGATGCTGACGCCGGAGTGCCGCGCAGAAATTGCGGCGGTGGTCGGCGCCACAGACCTCCATTCCCAAGCTCACTTTTTTGTGGCGGGCCAATCCCCGAGGTCTCTGGAGCCAAGCTCCGAGGAGGAGGAAGCCGATCCAATTTTCATGGCAGAGTGATGACCCACAAGTGTAGGGGATTTATCGTAGTCCATTTGATAAGTAAGAGTATCGAACCCAACGAGGAGCAGAAGGAAATGATAGACATTTTTCAGTAAGGTATTTTCTGCAAGCACTGAAATTATAGGTAATAGATAGTTTTGCGATAAGATAATTGGTAGCAAGTAACAAATGGTAAAAGTAAATAGGTGCAGCAAAGTGGCCCAATCCTTTGTGTAGCAAAGGACAAGCCTGTACAAACTCTTATGCAAGGTAAAGCGCTCCCGAGGACATATGGGAATTATCGTCAAGCTAGTTTTCATCATGATCATCTGATTCGCGTTCGATACTTTGATAATTTGGTATGTGGGTGGACTGGTGCTTGGGTGCTGCCCTTACTTGGACAAGCCTCCCACTTATGATTAACCTCTAATGCAAGCATCCACAAATATAAAAAGAAGTATTAAGGTAAACCTAACCATAGCCTGAAACATATGGATCCAAACCAGCCCCTTACGAAGCAACACAGAAACTAGGGTTTAAGCTTCTGTTACACTAGCAATCCATCATCTACTTATTACTTCCCAATGCCTTCCTCTAGGCCCAAATAATGGTGAAGTTTCATGTAGTCAACGTTCACATGGACACCACTAGAGGAGAGACAACATACATCTCATCAAAATATCGAACGAAGACCAAACTCACATGACTACTAATAGCAAGACTTCTCCCATGTCCTCGAGAACAAAAGTAACTACTCACAAGACGTAATATTGTTCATGATCAGAGGTGTATTAATATGCATAATGGATCTGAACATACGATCTTCCACCAAATAAACCAACTAGCATCAACTACAAGGAGTAATCCACACTACTAGCAACCCACAGGTACCAATCTGAGGTTTGGGTACAAAGATTGGATACAAGAGATGAACTAGGGTTTGAGAGGAGATGGTGCTGGTGAAGATGTTGATGAAGATAGCCCTCCCCAAGATGGGAGAGTTGTTGGTGATGACGGCGGTGACGATTTCCCCCTCCCGGAGGGAAGTATCCCAGGCATAACAGCTCTGCCGGAGCCCTAGATTGGTTTCCGCCTCGGTTCAACCTCGAGATGGCGGTGTCTGGTCCCGAAAGCCTCTCCTTGATTTTTTCCAGGTCAAAACGCTTCATATAGGAGAAGATGGACACTGGGGGCCCACCGGCTGGCCCTCGAGGCAGGAGGGCGCGCCCTGGGAAGGGGGCGCGCCCCCACCCTCGAGGCCAGCCCGTGGCCCCTCTCGTGGGTTTCTTTCGCCAGATATTTTTATATTTTCCGAAACAATGTTCTGTGGAGTTTCAGAGCTTTTGGAGTTGTGCAGAATAGGTTTCCAGAGTTTGCTCCTTTTCCAGCCCAGAATTCCAGCTACCGACATTCTCCCTCTTCATGTAAACCTTGCAAAATAAGAGAGAAAAGGCATAAGTATTGTGACAAAACATGTATGAATAGCCCGTAATGCAATAAATATCAACTTATAAGTATGATGTAAAATGGACGTATCAACTCCCCCAAGCTTAGACCTCGCTTGTCCTCAAGCGAAAGCCGATATCGAAAAATATATCCACATGTTTAGAGATAGAGGTGTCGATAAAAACAGAATACGGACATGAGGGCATCATGATCATTCTCATAACAGCAATTTATATAAATATAGTCATATGATCATTATGTTAAAGTAACAATTCATCCACAATATCAAGTATGCATCATAAACTTCATTGGAAACTAACAAACTTTGATCTCGGTCATTGAAGCAATCGCAATTTATCGTAACATCGGAAAGAGTCAATATAAGAGCTTTTTAGCATGCCTACATACTCAACTATCATATAATATTTCACAATTGCTCACACTCACGCAATACTTATGTTTATGGAGTTTTAATCGGACACAGAGAAAGATAGGGGCTTATGGTGTTGCCACCCAACTTTTTACCTCAAGGGTAATGTCAACAGTAATAGATCATGAAAACTTATATCCAAGTGGGTATATATATCAAGATCTTTCCAACACAATGTGCTTGCCAAAGGATAAAATGAAAAATGAAAGGTGGATTTCACCTTGACACTTATAAGAGAAGAATAAATGATGGGCCCTTCGCAGAGGGAAGCAGAGGTTGTCACGTGTTTTTATGGTTGGATGCACAAAGTCTTAGCATAGAAGAACTTCACTTTATATTGCCACTTGTGATAAGGACCTTTATTATGCAGTCCGTCGCTTTTATTACTTCCATATCACAAGCTCATATAAAGCTAATTTCTCCCACACTAATAAATCATACATATTTTAGCAGATTTACAACATGACAACTTACTTGGAAGGATCTTTCTCAATCCATAGGTAGGTATGGTGGAAGCCCATGGCAAGACTGGGTTTAAGGATATATGGAAGCACAAGTAGTATCTCTACTTAGTGCACGGAATTTTGGCTAGCATGAGGGAGAAAGGAAAGCTCAACATGTTGGAATATCCGTGACAATATACTTTATTTCGGATATAAGAAGACATAACCCATTATGTTGTCTTCCTTGTCCAACATCAACTCTTTAGCATGTCATACTTTAATGAGTGCTAACAATCATAAAAGATTTCCAAGATAGTATATTTGTATGTGAAGCCTCTCTTCTTTTATTACTTCCTATTAATTGCAATGATGACCAAAACTATGTTTGTCACCTCCTAACAACTTTTATTCATCATACTCTTGTATGTGAAGTCATTACTTCCCATAAGATCGATATGATCTCTTTGATTCTCCTTTTGTTTTCTTTCTTTTTATCATGACCCAAGTGAGGAAATCAAACCCTTGACTCAACACTAAACTTTATTATATAGCTCACGGACACGACTACAAAGGATAAAGCTCACAAAGCAAAAGCTCACAACTAGATCATGCTGACTTTATTCTAATAGATCAAGCTACTACCAAAAGGATCGAACTAAGTAAAACGGTAAAGATAGGAGTGATGGTGATACGATACCGGGGTCACTCCCCCAAGCTTGGCAGTTGCCAGGGGGAGTGCCCATACCCATATGATTATGTCTCCTTCTTCGGGGTTGGTGATGATGACTTCTTCCTCAGCTTGCGCTTAATGCAGAATTTTGCTCCTTTAGATCATTGATCTCTTGCTCAAGGTTTAATATCTTCTTGCATAATGCCAGCTTGTTTTCCTGCAAGAGGTTAAAAGGGACAAATTCAATCTTAGTTTCTTTACTCTATCGGGGAGGCTTGACTTTCTGAACTCCACATGCATGTCCCCTGGTTGAGGTAGTGGGACTTCATCTTCATCCGAGCTAGTCCAATCCTTCCTCTTTGAGTCATGGTCCTCTTCTTCTTCTGTGGTCCAACCATAATGCTCCAAATCACCATAGACCTTAGGGTCAGCAAGGGAATCAGCCACATAGCTTTCTCCCTCTGAATCCTGGGACGACATGTTGCCTATATCTGTGACAAAAACAGCTTGAAACAAAAACAGAGGATTTCCGCATGATACAGAGGTCAAAACCTTCGGGAGTATAAATAATTAATTTTTGCCGACCAAAAGGAGTAACCCACAAGAAAATGGAGTCCAGGGGACACCCGGGGTGCCCTCGAGGCAGGGGGCGCGCCCTGGGAAGGGGGGCGCGCCCCCTACCCTCGAGAAGGCCCCGTGTCTCCTCCGGACTGCGGTTTATTTTTCTATTTTTCTAAATATTCCGAAACGGAGAAAAATTACCTTTACAACATTTTTGGAGTCGGTTTACTTACCGTATCACGTACCTCTTACTTTTCGGAGGCTGAATCGTTCTGGAAAGTGTCCCTTATGTATTCCTCCAGGGTTATGGTTTCAATAATATTAGTTTCAACATTTATAGGATTACCTGAGATATAATGTTTGATCCTCTGATCATTCACCACCTTCGGATTGGTACCTTCCAAGTTCTTGATTTTTATGGCACCGGAACGATAGACCTCCTCGATAACGTAAGGTCCTTCCCACTTGGAGAGAAGTTTTCCTGGAAAAAATCTTAAACGAGAGTTTTATAGCAAAACATAATCACCTACGTTAAACTCACGCTATTGTATCCCTTTGCCATGCCATCTTTTAACTTTTTGTTCGAACAGTTTGGCATTCTCATAGACCTGGGTTCTCCACTCATCAAGGCAGCTAATGTCAAATAGCCTCTTCTCACTGGCAAGTTTGAAATCGTAGTTGAACTCTTTAATAGCCCAATATGCCTTATGTTCTAGCTCAAGAGGTAAGTGACATGCTTTTCCATATACCATCTTATATGGAGTCATACCCATAGGATTTTTGTATGCAGTTCTATAGGCCCATAATGCATCATCTAGTTTCTTGGACCAATTCTTTCTAAACCTATTAACTGTCTTTTGCAAGATTAATTTCAAATCCCTATTACTTAATTCAACTTGACCACTAGTCTGTGGGTGATAAGGTGATGCAATTCTATGGTTGACATCATACATAGCAAGCATCTTACGGAAGGCACCATGAATAAAGTGTGAACCACCATCAGTCATTAGATATCTAGGGACTCCAAACCTCGGAAATATAACTTCTTTAAGCATCTTAATAGAGGTGTTATGATCAGCACTACTAGTTGGAATAGCTTCTACCCACTTAGTAACGTAATCAATAGAAACTAGGATATGTGTGTACCCGTTAGAGGCAAGAAAAGGTCCCATATAATCAAAGCCCCAAACATCAAATGGTTCAATAACAAGTGAATAATTCATAGGCATTTCTTGACGTCTACTAATATTACCAATTCTTTGACATACATCACATGATAAGACAAACTTATGGGCATCCTTGAAGAGAGTAGGCCAATAAAAACCGGATTGCAATACCTTATGTGCAGTTCTGTCTCCCGCATGGTGTCCTCCATAAGCTTTGGAGTGGCACTTGTGTAGAATATGTTCCTGTTCATGCTCAGGTACACACCGTCTAACTATACCATCTACTCCTTCTTTATAAAGATGTGGGTCATCCCAGAAGTAATGTCTCAAATCATAGAAGAACTTTTTCTTTTGTTGGTATGTGAAGCTAGGAGGTATAAACTTAGCAACAATGTAATTAGCATAATCAGCATACCAAGGAGCAGTACGAGATGTACTTATGACAGCTAGTTGTTCATCAGGAAAGCTATCTTCAATAGGTTGTGGGTCATCAAGTATATTCTCTAACCTAGACAAGTTATCTACTACGGGATTCTCAACTCCCTTTCTATCAATAATATGCAAGTCAAATTCTTGCAGCAAGAGAACCCATCTAATAAGTCTAGGTTTAGCATCTTTCTTTTCCATAAGGTATTTGATAGCAGCATGATCAGTGTGAATAGTTACTTTAGAATCAACGATATAGGGTCTAAACTTATCACAAGCAAATACAAATGCTAAAAATTATTTCTCAGTGGTTGCATAATTTCTTTAGGCACTATCTAGAGTTTTACTAGCATACTGGATAACATTCAATTTCCTATCAACTCTTTGCCCTAGAACAGCTCCTACAGCATAATCACTAGCATCGCACATAATCTCAAAGGGTAAATTACAGTCATGAGGCTGGACAATAGGTGCAGAGATTAGTGCTTTATTAAGTATTTCAAATGCTTCTAGACAATCATCATCAAAGACAACAGGAATATCTTTCTGTAAAACATTAGCCAGAGGCCTGGAGATTTTGGAGAAGTCCTTAATGAACCTCCTATAAAACCCGGCATGACCAAGGAAACTTCGTATACCTTTGATATCCTTAGGGCATGGCATCTTTTCAATAGCATCAACTTTAGCTTTGTCAACTTCAATACCTCTTTCAAAAATTTTGTGTCCCAAGACAATGCCTTCATTAACCATAAAGTGGCACTTCTCCCAATTCAAGACAAGGTTAGTGTATTCACATCTCTGCAAAACTTGATCAAGGTTGCTTAAGCAATCATCAAAAGAAGTTCCGTAAATGGAGAAATCATCCATGAATACCTCAACAATCTTTTCACAAAAGTCAGAGAATATAGCCATCATGCATCTTTGAAAGGTAGCAGGTACATTGCATAAACCAAAAGGCATACGTCTATAAGCAAAGGTACCAAATGGACAAGTAAAGGTGGTCTTTTCTTGATCCCCTTTTGACACAGGTATTTGAGAGAAACCAGAATAACCGTCTAGAAAGCAGAAATGAGTATGTTTGGATAACCTTTCTAGCATTTGATCAATAAATGGTAAGAGGTAATGATCTTTCTTAGTAGCCTTATTTAACTTACGGAAATCAATTACCATCCTATAACCTGTAACTATCCTTTGCGGGATCAATTCATCTTTACCATTAGGGACGACAATCATACCTCCTTTCTTAGGAACACAATGGACATGACTTACCCATTGGCTATCAGCAATGGGGTAGTTAATACCTGCCTCTAGAAGCTTTAGAATTTCTTTCCTTACCACTTCTTTCATCTTAGGATTTAATCGTCGCTGATGATCGATAACTGGTTTAGCATTTTCTTCCAATTTTATCTTGTGTTGGCATATAGTGGGACTAATGCCCTTAAGATCATCCAAAGTATATCCAATAGCAGCTCGGTGCTTCTTCAGGGTTTTCAATAATCTTTCTTCTTCCTTTGTTGAGATCCCAATCTTCGAAGTTGCGTTTAATTCTTTCCAATAAATCCCATTTGAATTCAATAGTCTTCATCATATAAGAGCCAGAACAAGAAGTATCGAGCATGGAGCTATTATCATGAGAAAGCCGAGCATAATATTTTTGAATGATCATTTCTCTGGAGAGCTCATGATCGGGGCATGAATATAACATTGACTTAAGCCTCCCCCAAGCTTGAGCGATGCTTTCTCCTTTGCAAGGCCAGAAGTTATAAATATAATTACGATCACGATGAACCTGGTGCATAGGGTAGAACTTCTGATGAAATTCCAATTTCAGGCGATTATAGTTCCAAGATCCCATATCATCGCATAGCCTAAACCATGTGAATGCATGTACCTTCTAAGATAAAGGGAAGATCTTCTTCTTGATAACATCCTCGGGCACACCTGCAAGCTTAAACAATCCACAAACTTCATCCACATAGATTAGATGTAAATCGGGGTGAAGTGTTCCGTCTCCTGTATAGGGATTTTCAAGCAATTTCTCTATCATACCCGAAGGAATCTCAAAGCAAACATTTTCAATAGGTGCAGTAGGTTGAGGAGCAACTCTTTGCTCTTCTGCTTGGGGTGAAGATACCCCAAACAAGCCCCTCAAACGATTTTGAGCCATAGTAACAAGTGACAGTAAATTTCAGCACACTATATAAATTTTTCCTTACCAAATTCCACTTACCAAAGGCGCTTCACTCCCCGGCAACGGCGCCATAAAAGAGTCTTGATGACCCACAAGTGTAGGGGATCTATCGTAGTCCTTTCGATAAGTAAGAGTGTCGAACCCAACGAGGAGCAGAAGGAAATGATAGGTAGTTTTCAGTAAGGTATTTTCTACAAGCACTGAAATTATAGGTAACAGATAGTTATGTGATAAGATAATTGGTATCAAGTGACAAACGGTAAAAGTAAATAGGTGCAGCAACGTGTCCCAATCCTTTGTGTAGCAAAGAACAAGCCTGGACAAACTCTTATGCATGGTAAAGCGCTCCCGAGGACATATGGGAATTATCGTCAAGCTAGTTTTCATCACGATCATCTGATTCGGGTTCGGTACTTTGATAATTTGGTATGTTGGTGGACCGGTGCTTGGGTGCTGCCCTTACTTGGACAAGCCTCCCACTTATGATTAACCTCTAATGCAAGCATCTGCAACTACAAAAGAAGTATTAAGGTAAACCTAACCATAGCCTGAAACATATGGATCCAAATCAGCCCCTTACGAAGCAACACATAAACTAGGGTTTAAGCTTCTGTCACTCTAGCAACCCATTATCTACTTATTAATTCCCAATGCCTTCCTCTAGTCCCAAATAATGGTGAAGTGTCATGTAGTCGACGTTCACATGACACCACTAGAGGAGAGACAACATACATCTCATCAAAATATGAACGAAGACAAAACTCACATGACTACTAATAGCAAGACTTCTCCCATGTCCTCAGGAACAAAAGTAACTACTCACAAGAAATAATATTGTTCATGATCAGAGGGGTATTAATATGCATAATGGATCTGAACATATGATCTTCCACCAAATAAACCAACTAGCATCCACTACAAGGAGTAATCAACACTACTAGCAACCCACAGGTACCAATCTAAGGTTTGGGTACAAAGATTGGATACAAGAGATGAACTAGGGTTTGAGAGGAGATGGTGCTGGTGAAGATGTTGATGAAGATAGCCCTCCCCAAGATGGGAGAGTTGTTGGTGATGACGGCAGTGACGATTTCCCCCTCCCGGAGGGAAGCATCCCTGACAGAACAGCTCTGCCGGAGCCCTAGATTGGTTTCCGCCTCGAGACGGCGGCATCTGGTCCCGAAAGCCTCTCCTTGATTTTTTTTCCAGGTCAAAAGGCTTCATATAGGATAAGATGGACACCGGGGGCCCACCGGCTGGCCCTCGAGGCAGGAGGGTGCGCCCTGGGAAGGGGGGCGCGCCCCCCACCCTCAAGGCCAGCCAGTGGCCCCTCTCGTGGGTTTCTTTCGCCAGATATTTTTTATATTTTCAGAAACAATGTTCTGTGGAGTTTCAGATCTTTTGAAGTTGTGTAGAATAGGTTTCCAGAGTTTGCTCCTTTTCCAGCCCAGAATTCCAGCTGCCGACATTCTCCCTCTTCATGTAAACCTTGCAAAATAAGAGAGAAAAGGCATAAGTATTGTGACAAAACATGTATGAACTGCCCGTAATGCAATAAATATCAACTTATAAGTATGATGCAAAATGGATGTATCACGGAGGTGGCGGCGCACAAGGCCCTCGATGCGTATGAGACGATGGATGTCGACTTCGTGCTGGCGTCCGGGCCCCTCATGGTGCAGGCCGACCAGCGATTCAACCTAGCGATCCTAAAGGAGGACCGAGAGGCGGAGGCTCAACTCGAGGCGGAGTGCGTGGATGCCGCTACCATTAAGGCCCTCCTGCAGGCGGAACCGGATGTCGTGGATGTGAACCAGGCGGCGAAGGCTCAACTCGACGCGGAGCGCATGGATGTCGCTGCAATCGAGGCCCTCCTACAGGTGGAGCCGGACGTCCTGGATTTGAACCGGGCGGCGGAGGCTCAACTCGCTGCGTAGCGCGCGGATGCCGCTACCATCGAGGCCCTCCTGCAGGCGGAACGAAAAGTCGTTGACGTGAACCGGGCGGTGCTCGCGGCCATGTAGTGCGCCCGCACGCTCCACGTGAACGAGTAGCTGGAGGCCGAGGACAAGCATGGTGCGGAGACACACGTCGGCAGCTACGGCCTGTCCGCGCTGGCAGCTGAAGACGACAAGGTCGTCTCGTTCCGCGAGAAGTGGTAATTTTTCTTTATGTTGTTGTTTTTAGGGATATTTTGCTGTGTGAAAACATATATTTATGCAAGTTGCATGGCTTTAATCATTTGAGTCAGTCAACCATTTAAGGCGGTTGGATGGATATCCCATGTCTCCTAACCCTTCTTCTTCCCCAACATACCATCGCACGGGCCGCACAGATATTCCTCAACATGCGGTTGGATGAACATACTGTATGAACGAAAATTATGTGTCAGCAGTAGGAAGGCTGAGTTTGGTTTGATCACATGCGGTAGCACGTGTCAGTGAGGGTGCGTTCCCTTGGTTGGGTTTGCGGCGTGCATGAGGGACTGTGTGAGGGTGCGGTGTGACCGCGATAGCCGTGCGCAAGTGTACCTCCTTTTCATTTTGAAAAACTTTAGGCAAGCTTGGAAAAATGTGTGGCAAAGTATGGCAATGCAAGGCCTAGACCCAAACATGATACAAGTACGTACTACCTGTGTTAAAAAAGAAAGGTGGGGTGTTCCTTCGCGGGATTGATCGATACAAATCCTCGTTTGACGTGTCAATTAATGCGTATTTTTTTCTCCAACTCCCAAAGAGCTAACCATCTCACTCTTCATTGCTTGATTAATGTATTGCCACGCAAACAAACTTTCTCACTTCCGCATGCATGCAAGGGTATATTAATGTCTTTGGTTGCTAGTACGAGGCAAAGCCCATCAATTTTCCTCAATTAGTTGTAGTGGCCCTCTTCAAATTGTAATTTTGATACTAGCATTGTATACAAAAAAAGGATATAGTAACTATTTGACTTCATTCCCCATTGCGGACGATATCTCAAACGTTGTGGCTTTGGCGAAGTGCGTTCGACGGAGCACACCATTGAGGGAGACAACGGTAAGTCATTCACAAATGTCGCCTGCAAGTCGAGAGAACCACCTTATTTGCATCCAGGAAGTCCATTGAACCAAAGGGTACATAAATGTACTAGTACTACACAATAGCGTCGTCCGTCTAGCTTAGTGCGGTAAGGTAGTTTCTCGAAGAAGACGATGGAGAAGCAAAGTCAGCGAAGAGTGAAATGATGGTTGCTTTGTCCGTGCTTTGTGATTTGATGCCTCACTGCTTTGTGATTTGTGATAGAAGGGACAGGGGAGTAGACTATGTGCTCTATACGTACTATACATGCGTCCAAGCACGGCAGAAAGAGGAGAGATGTTGCATTTTTCTATTTCTTCAATGAATCAATTAGGGAGATTTGGTTCCCAAGGCTTTGGCAGCACCCTCCACAATGGTTCCCAACGATGGCAAAAGCTATTTTCACATTTGTCTACCCATTGTGGATGCCCTTAACCGTACCAATTGTTTTTGTTCCTGTGTGTTATCTATACAAATCTCGGTTATATTGATCTAGAAAATTATATCAATATTAGTAAAAAGGAGGTGATTTTGTCGCGCCGAAGGCGGGGGAGGTTTCTTACTTTTAGAGGACGTTAGCCTGGTGGTTTGCTAACATGTTGTCCCACGTGTCAGTTATTTACCAAGACGGTCCGCGTCCCACATGAGGTTGGCCATGCTATTAACCATGCTCTTAGCTAGCAACGTACACCCGGGAATAGAAAACATGCTGATGTGGCAGAGAATTAAAGAAGAGAGAGAGGGGTAGATTAACATAGGTAGACACAGTATCATGTTAAATGCTATACTACTTTGTGTCATGCATGGCAATAAATATTATCATATATGATACTACTTCATATACTATGCATTATAGAGGAAGTTGGAGTACTCTATGATACTACGTACTATGAAGTAGTAGTATCATACACTAGTGTTATCCGCATGATACTAGTATATGATACTCCCCACTATGAGTAGCGTGAGGCAGAACAATGGCAGAAGCAACACGTGGTTAACTTGAAGAAGATGAGGGAGAAGCGAATTCAGCAATGAGTGAAATGATGGTAGCTTCGTCCCTCCAACTTCTTTTTTCTAGCATCACTTCGTCCTTCCAACTTAACTGTAGGAAAGGTGCTACTTTGTGATTTTACGCCTCATTGCTCATTACTATGACGGTGCCATGACCGGGGTGCTTCACCCCTGCTACTCTGCACTATTATTTCGGTATGGCATGTGAACCCAGTTGCTTGATGTCCCATATGTCGGCGGAAGGGACTAGGGCATTTATGAAAGCGAGCGCTCCACTCTTGCGACGGAGGAGTACATGAAACGGCGGCCTAGTGAACTGTTACTTGTACTGTAGTGCTACTGTAGTTTTGCTGTTTCACACGATCCAACGATACAAACCCGATCCATCGGTAAAAATAGGCAAGGGCGGGATTTTTCCCGCATGGTAGATGATAGTACTAGTCATACATTTCAAACGCAATTTTAATGTATGCAAACTGAATAATTATGTAACAATGTGAGATCTAGTAAAATTAAACACATATGATTTATTGTGTTAGAGTGTAGTAGTAGTGCTACATTGCATAGTTGTTAGATGTAACATGCGAGAACGTGTAGAGATGTACTTTTGGAGGGCCTACAAAGAGAAATTGGGAATGAAGTGGATTCAAATATTTGTATTCGTCTTCATAAATTTTGTAACTCATATTGTATCTACAATTTGTACTGTAGACGTGAATGCTTCTTTGCTCTTACGAAACCAGTACAACAATAATGGGGTGGCGTGCGCCAATTTAGGCACTGGCACGTTGGATCCACAGAGAGAGCGGGGGATGAGATAAATACACTGGCGGTTAGTGTACTTCAAGCAAAAGGCATAATACGGTCAACGGACTTCAGAATATGCTCATTACAGTCACTATATACGTTTTGCGGTGATTATACGGTCACTTGCTCACCGTTTAGTATCGGATTGCACTCTGTTGACCGGCTATATAGTCTACGTGTCACTATGTTGACAGGTCAAACTGACCATGTTCCTTGTGGGATCCACCAGTCATTCGCATAGGAAAAAAAAGATAAACACAAATTTGTGCAGGCGCGACAAGACTCCAACCCATGCGCGGGAACCACCTGGATGTGTATGTGTCTATCAGGGCCTGATGTGTGCGCATGGACATGTAGGTTGAGCACTAGAGCGTGAGCGTGTGTGTTGGTCGTGTGGTGTGTTGAGAGGATCGAGAAGAGGTGTCTAGAGGGGGGTGAATAGACTCCTAGCAAAGGAAAGTGGCAGCTTTTAAATTACTTGATGTTGGAGTGGAATTTTAGCACATGTTTAAAAATTCACAATACCTAACAAGCATGTAGAACAAGAGTATATATGTATAGGAAATTAAACCATGCAACTTTGACTACTTGACCAAAAGCAAAACCTAGCCTTTTCCCAATTTTAGTTCTTGGCAGATTTTAGCAACTTAACACAAATCAAGTAATCAACCTACACATTCAATTCTAAGAGTATAGCAGCGGAAGGTAAAACAATTGCATATGAAGGTAAAGGGAGGAGTTGGGAGAATGCAAACGCAAGTGAAGACACGGATGTTTTTGTCTTGGTTCCGATAGGTGGTGCTATCGTGCATCCAAGTTGATGACGACTTCAACCCACGAAGGGTAACGGCTGCGCGAGTCCACGGAGGGCTCCACCCATGAAGGGTCCACGAAGAAGCAACCTTGTCTATCCCACCATGGCCATCGCCCACGAAGTACTTGCCTCACTAGGTTAGATCTTCATGAAGTAGGCGATCTCCTTGCCCGTACAAACTCCTTGGTTCAACTCCACAATCTCGTCGGAGGCTCCCAAGTGACACCTAACCAATCTAGGAGACACCACTCTCCAAAAGGTGTGTTGATGATGAACTCCTTGCTCAAATGCTTCAAATGATAGTCTCCCCAACACTCAAACAGCTCCTCGCAGATTTGGATATGGTGGAAGAAGGATTTGAGTGGAAAGCAACTTGGGAAGGCTAGAGAACAAGATTCATATGGTAGGAACGGAATATCTTGATCTGAACACTTGAGTAGGTGGTTCTCTTTTCAGAACATGTATGATGGAAGTGTAGGTATGTTCTGATGGCTCTCTCCACGAATGAAGAGTGGGTGGAGGGGTAGATATAGCCTCCACACAAAATCCAACCGTTACACATAATTTACCAAACTCGGTGGGACCGATTCAGAGAACTCGGTTAGACCGATTTAGTTCATAATGTGACTGTTAGACATTTCGGTGGGAACGATATGATCAACTCGGTGGGACCGATTCATTAGGGTTAGGGCATAACGTAATCTCAGTGACACCGATTACACAAACTCGGTGGGACCAATTTTGGTAATAAGCACACCAGAGAGTTGGTCAGGCAAACTCGGTGGGACCGATTCACTCGTTTCGGTGAGACCGAAACGTTACGAAGAGGCAACAGAGAGATTTTAATGTTAACTTGGTGAGACCGATTTTCACATCTCGGTTAGACCAAAATGTTTCAAATAGGAAATAGAGAGTTTACATTCTCATATCGGTGAGACCGATTTTCACATCTCGGTTAGACCAAAATGTTTCAAATAGGAAACACAAAGTTTACATTCCCGTCTCGGTGAGACCGAGATCCCTTTTGGTGAGACCGAAATGATTAGGGTTTCTGGCAGTGGCTATGTCAAATGAACTCGGTGGCGCCGGATAGAACTTTTCGGTAGGGCCGAGTTTGACTTTTGGTTTGGGACATATGTGGATGTGAGAAAGTGGTTGAGGGTTTGGAGCATATCACTAAGCACTTTGAGCAAGCAAGCCAATAAGCAACACCTCATCCCCTTTTAATAGTATCTGCTTTCCTCTGGACTCAATGTGATCTTGGATCACTAAAATAGAAAATGTAGAGTACTGAGCTTTGAGCTTGAGCCAATCCTTTGTCCTTATCATCTTGAAGGGGTTCCACATCCTCTAGTCCATGCCACACCATCTGTTGACCTTGTCTAAAATGTACTAGATGAAAACATTAGTTCAACAAGAAATATGTTGACATTAATTACCAAAATCACCCAGGGAGCACTTGTGCTTTCAATCTCCCCCTTTTTGGTAATTGATGACAACATACATCAAAGCTTTAGATAAAGATATGAAGAATAACAAGTAAAGCTTTTGAAGGACATGTGACATGCATAGGCTCCCCCTATATGTATGCAATTATGTGAATATGGAATATAAGAACATGTGAAAGCATAGAGATGACAGAGCAAGTAATGAGTTACATGTATCTTGGCTATATGCATCAGAGCAAATGATATGAATATATGAAGTGTGTCCTCATGTTCATGATTCTTTCTTCCAAACAATATGTACATTAGCAAGAAATCTTCATGCACCTGAGTGTGATGCATTTACTTACCTTGTGGTCTTGAGATGGCTTATGAAGGGATGAACCTGAGTAAACAAGGTTAGATAACACAGGTACATCTACTAGACAGAGCAACAAAAGAGTCACAAGAATACCAAGATTGGGAAAACATGTAGAGTGTGAGTATTGGGTACTCTGGAATGCAGACATGTTCCCAAAAGTAGAAGATATGCAATGAATTCAAAGACTTTCTTCCCTAGCAGTCTTTCTCCCCCTGTATCTTATATTGGATAATGGAAGAAAGTAGGGAAACAGAATCAGAGCAAAACATATCAGAGCAACAACATAGACATGTCTTTCCACTCTTAAAGACATGTGGCTTCTCTCCTCTTGAACACCAAGCATCTGGGGCATGTGACTTGATGTGAACTCTTTCTCCCCCTTAAGCTCCCCCTTAAGCTTTGATGTGAACTCTCTTCCCCTTTGACATCAATTTCAAAGAAGGGATCTTCTGGAGTGTGAGTCAAAGTAGGTTTGGTCCTTGAGTCACAGAGCAGAGCTGTATGTAAAATGTGCTGCTGGTAGAGGACAAGTATCATTGAGTGGAGCTAGAATAAATATGCAGGATGCAAATGAAAAATTGTCTCCATAGTATTGAAATCGGTTACACCGAGTTACTTGCTTCGGTGGCACCAAGATGGTTCGGTTTGACCGAGAGGGGCAAATCGGTGTGTCTGAGTTCAACATAGAGAGAATAATTTTTCATCTCGGCTCACTAGGCAAATTAGATCTCACAACGATTTGCAAGGAATTAACTGGAAGATTTGCAATGAATTGTATGCAGAAAATGCAGAATAAAAATAGAGAAAATAAAATCTAGATGAGGTTAAGAAACACTAGAGAACTTCATCTAGAATTGGTCGGCGACAAAGTCACCTATGTTAGAGTATATTGACCTAGGAGTCAAGTGAAGACCCTTGATCATAGGTCATACTCATCGTTTAAGCTCAAAATGGGGTTGCCATTTTTTCGTTTAAGCACTTGATGTATTCTCATCTTGTTGAGTTGCTTTGACCCATGTCTTGGGGTAAAGCTTCTCTAAGATGGAATAACAGACCTTGGGTGGTGGTGTTTATCTTGATCATGTAGTTGAACTTGTGTGGGTTGCTCAAGGTTGATGTAGCTCATCAAGAATTAGAAGCACCACTTGTAGTTTGAGTTCATAAACCTACATGGGTTAGTCTTGCAAGGAAGAGCACTTGTGTATCCAAAATGACAAATATGAAAACTGGATACCAAATGAAATTTGATATATAGAATTTGTCAAAGGATATGTTGAAGGGATTCATGCTTCCTTGTCTTCAACCACCACGGTGTAGGGACTTGGTGATGTAGTGATTGATCAAGATGTGAGTGAGTTGCAATCCCATGGATTTAGATTCATCCAAGTGCCTACAAGGGTTAGATAACATGCAAAGGTACAAATATCCAGGACATATGATCATAAGAGAAAAAGTCAAGGATTAGTCATATGCTTATGCCTTGCATGTATCCAAATGGAGTTCCTACTCCAAGTTTGAGGCATCAATAATGTTCAATTCACCTCTCAACCTGCAAAACACTTTCTCATCAAGTGGTTTAGTAAATATATCAGCTAGTTGCTTATCGGTGCGAACATGTTTAAGATTGATATCACCCTTAGCAACATGATCTCGAATGAAATAATGACGAACTTCAATATGCTTAGTTCGAGAATGTTGCACAGGATTATGAGCAATCTTAATAGCGCTTTCATTGTCGCAAAGCAATGGAACATGTTTCACATAGATCCCATAGTCTTTAAGAGTTTGGGTCATCCAAAGCAATTGAGCACAACATGAACCAACAACAATGTATTCCGCTTTGGAGGTGGATAAGGATATCGAGTTTTGTTTCTTGGAGGACCAAGACACAAGAGATCTACCAAGAAATTGACAAGTAGCCGAAGTGGACTTTCTATCAACCTTGTCACTGGCATAGTCCAAGTCGGAGTAGCCAACAAGATCAAAAGAAGACCTCTTAGGATACCAAATGCCAAAATTTGGTGTATGAATTAAGTATCTCACTATCCTTTTCACAGCCTTAAGATGGCATTCTTTAGGGGTCGCTTGGTATCATGCACACATGCACACACTTAGCATAATATTGGGATGGGAGGCACATAGATATAGCAATGAACCAATCATAGAGCTATAAAATTTTTGATCAACCGGTTCGCCATCCTTACTCAAGTCAACATGTCCACTAGTAGGCATGGGTGTAGTCATACCTTTGCATTCTTGCATGTTGAACTTCTCCGACCTAGGAGCCCCCTGATTGATCGAATCGTTGACGGTTGAGTCTAGGCACACACACAAAAATGTTTTGAGTCCTATATATATATATCGGAGTAGGATTTTTTTTCACTCCTCATCCCTTCAGCGATCTGGTGAGGACTCCTGACGTTTTTCTATCTCCTCTACTCTCAAAAATTCATTAAATTTTTTTAGGATTACGCGAGTATTGTTTGGATTGTTCCGATATCTTTGTGACGAGAACATTGTTCTCGATGCCTCCTGTCATTTAGGGGTTGTGGCAGTGTCCCGGGGAGTTGAGCTCCGAGGTGTTGTCGTCATAAATGTATCGCGGCGATTCTAGAATACTTAAGACGGCCGACATTCAAAACTCTTCTATGCGGTTAGTGGTGAGATAACCCCGACGTCACCCAGTACTGGTGGGATAGTTCAGAAGTATTGCCACAGCTAGTATAGCGGATGCATTTCGAAGGTCCGAGGTAAACCGTTTCCGAGGATGACTGGTTATGTGTTGACGGATGGATACAACTGGATGTAGGTTTAGAGTTGAGTGCGTGGTGCTTCCCCTGTATCCCCAACACCAGATTGCATAACCAGAAACCTTCGGGAATTAATAGGTGGGTTCTTCAAGTAGCTCGTAGGCATTCTTCCAACCAGTGCATGGTTTGAGGTTTGGGGTTCAACATCGACTGAATAGGTTTCATAGGCGTTGTTCCAATTGGGAGTTGCATCTTAAAGGGTCCTTGGCTATGCTGATATGGGGATTGCAACACCCTTTGTAACACATTCCATGGGGCATTCAGCACGAACATGTGGGACGAAGCTTCTATCATGTATTTGTTCCATCTGCACCTTGTTGTTTTTATTTACCTTTTATTCTCCCAAGTGGCTTCTCGAGAAGATTGTTGTACCATTAAACTGTGGAATCATTCGTTCATATTGTTCGAATGTTCAGTGTGAAGACTTATGTTGCAAATATCTAGCCGTTGATTCAGCTTATCTTTTTGCATCAATGGCTAACGGTTGTCATCATAATTAGGATGGCTCCTAAGAAGGTTCCCAACCCTAACCAAGAGGGCAAAGAAGAGCGTGTTCCTGAACGTCCTCCTTCCCCTCCTCCTCCGTCTGAGGCATGGAGAGCAATTATGCAAGCGACCAACCAGAACACCCAGATGCTCATGCAGATGATGCAGAACTTTCAAGCCAACCAATCAAATCAAGGCAATCATGGGAACCAAGGCCAAGGAAATCTGTTCAATCAACCTCACTTTGCGACACTTAACCAATTCCTGGAAAACCAACCAAAGTCTTTCAGTTACTGTGTGGACCCGCTGGATGCTGAAGATTGGATCACAAACATCAAAAAGCACTTTGAATGCAGTAACGTGAGGCCTGAGGATTATGTCAAGTTTGCCACTTTCCAACTCAAAGATCAAGCTGCTGATTGGTGGCAACATGATACGTTATAATTTTTGATTGTTCCATGCTATTATTTATGAAGTCTTGGATGTTTCATGGGCTTTATCATTCACTTTTATATCATTTTTGGTACTAACCTACTAACCCAAAGGCCCAGTCCAGATTGTTGTTTTTTTGCCTATTTCAGGGTTTTGCAGAAAAGGAATATCAAACGGAGTCCAAATGGAATGAAACCTTCCCGAGAGATATTTTTGGAGAAAATCACGCACGGAAAACGTCAGGACCAAGTCAGGGGACAGCTGGGCTGCCCTTGAGGGTGGGGGCACGCCCCCCTTCCTAGGGCATGCCCCCGTGCCTCGAGGCTGGCCCGTGTGGCCCTCGGTGCCCTCCTTCTTCCTATATATACATACGTACCCCAGAAACTCCATACGCAGAGAGAAACCCCTAATTCCACCGTCGTAGCTTATGTTCCCATGGAGATCCCATCTTGGAGCCTGTTTCGGGAGGGGGATCCATCACGGAGGCCTTCATCATCATCATCATCACCCTCACCATGAGTTGTGAGTAGTTTACCGCAGACCTTCGGGTCCATAGCTAGTATATAGATGGCTTCTTCTCTCTCTCCGGATCTCAATACAAAGTTCACATCGGTCTTCGAGGAGATCTATTCGATGTAATCTCTTTTTGTGGTGTGTTTGTCGAGATCCGATGAATTGTGAGTTTATGATCAAGGTTATCTATGAAACATATTTGGTTCTTCTATGACCTTTTTATGTGTGCTCATAATACCCTTGCAAGTCTCTTCGAATTATTGGTTTGGTTTGGCCTACTAGATCTATAATTCTTGCAATGGGAGAAGTGCTTGGCTTTGGGTTCAATCTTGCGGTGTCCTTTCCCAGTGACAGCAGGGGTAGCAAGGCACATATTGTATTATTGCCATTGAGGATAAAAAGATGGGGTTTTCATCATATTTCTTGAGTTTATCCCTCTACATCATGTCATCTTGCTTAAGGCGTTACTCTGTACTAGATGCATGCTGGATAGCGGTCCATGTGTGGAGTAACAATAGTAGATGCATAATCATTTCAGTCTACTTGTCTCGGATGTGATGCCTATATACAATGATCATGCCTATATGGTCTCATAATTATTCGCTTTCCTATCAATTGCTCGACAGTAATTTGTTTACCCGCCGTAGAATATCGCTATCATGAGAGAAGCCACTTGAGAAAACTATGGCCCCTGGGTCTATTCTCAACATATCAATCTACGCCTACTTTACTTTTCTTGCTTTTATTTGCTGTTTTATTAAACCAAAAATACCAAAAATATAATTATCATCTCTATCATATCTCACTCTCGTAAGTGACCGTAAAGGGATTGACAACCCCTTATCATGTTGGATGCTAAGTTCCTATTTGTTTGTGCAGGTGCGAGGGACTCGCGCGTGGTCTCCTACAGGATTGATACATTGGTTCTCAAAAACTGAGGGAAATACTTACGCTACTGTGCTGCATCTCCCTTTCCTCTTCGAGGGAATACAACGCAAGCTCAAGAGGTAGCACAACAGTACAAAGATTCCAGAGGTGTCAGGGATATTACTACCAGGTATAAACCGGCCAGGAGGGCCCGGTTTAAGTTAACAAGATTGTATTGTCAGAAGCCCAGCTCAGTATAGAGAACAGGGTTATGGCCTAGAAGGCTTAGAGGTCGTACGATAGGGCCCATAACTTGTAAACCGTCATACTATGTAACTTGGGATGTAAGATAGAAAGAGTAGAGATCGAGGCGGACACTTTTATGAGCCGGCCTCGGGACTCTATAAACCGGGCCGGGTGTCACCTCTTATAAGGGGACGACCCAGCGACAGTTCAGGACAAGAAACAATAGCTCGAGACACAGGCAAAGCGGATTCGCTCCCTGGTCATCGAAGTCCAAGCAATACCACACCAAACTAGACGTAGGCTTTTACCTTCATCGAAGGGGCCGAACTAGTATAAAATCCCTGTGTCCTTCGTCCTCTTTTACCCCTTTAAGCTAACCCGTAGCGATGGCCTCACGACGAAGTCCTTTTGCTAGGACAGCTGCCATGCTAAATCCACGACAGTTGCCGCCCATCATGGGGCTATCGCACGATGGTTTCGAGTTCTTGAAGGGAAGCTTTGAAGGGCTCAAGGGCTACGCAGTGGGTCGGATGACCAAGAGTTGTCGTGGCCGGATCTACATCAACGATGCAGGCTAGGGCCCCGAGGCCGATTCAATCGAATACGGGTACCGGGTCCCCTTCCGCGGCATCCATGTCTTCATTGGCAAGATCGGCGAACCAGGCCCTGAGCCGAACACCTTCCCCAACATCATCGAGTCGGCTCAGCGTGCGAGACCTACGCGGATTCAGCCCACCGTGAAGCACATCTTCGTGGGAGCAGTGCATGGAGTACAAGCTGAGGATGGATCGGATTCTGGTGGCGAGACCGTTGTTTATTCCGGCGATGAATCTTCGTCCGGAGAGACCGAGTCTTTGTATCTCTTGCACGACGGCCGGTCTGAGGGTTGTTCCGACGGGGATAGCATTCCGGACCCCTTCGACCCGCCAAACAGGGTTGCTGTTTTCATGGCCGGATCACAATCCATGCAGCAGCCCTCAACGACAGGGGCATTAAACTCAGAGGCAATGGGAGCCAGAGCTGGAGATCTTCCACCGTCGCCCTCTGATGCTCTATCCACCTTAGTCGACACTTTGACAGCACTTGCAACTACAGAAGTAGCTCAGGCCGACAAGGAGCACCACGATGCAGAGATCGCTCATGTGAAGAGCCGGATTGAGCAAGCCAAGTTGGATCTGGCCGCTGAGAAGGCTAGGATCGCTACAAGGCAGGCAGAGCTGGATTCTCAGGCTTTTCGGCTCAGGTTAGATCAGAATGCGCTACAAGAGGTAATCTGGAGTAGGCAACGATCTCGTTTGCCGCCGGTTTACGAGGCGAGGAATCATTTTAGCACGCCTGGCGCGGGGACCAGTAACCATCCAGAGATAAACCGGGGAGGGGCCCCAGGAACAGGCGCGTCAGTTCAGCCACCAACCGCGGAACCAAATCGCCAAGTTGTGCCGACCCAGCATGTGCCCACCCCTCCTGGTCATTATTCTAATCCGTTGGACAACATAGTCGCTGCCGCTTCATGACTGGCCGCCGTTCCCATCGAAGGCACCTCCCCCATAGCCGTGGAAGCACGACGGGCCAAGGAGTTGCTGGACACAGCGTTAACTCAGCAGCAAGCTTATTCATATAGCCGAGAGAGGATTCATTCAACCCCTCGCCCGAGCCGGAGTTACACGAGGCGTCTGGATGAACCGGCCGTATCAAGCAGTACACAGAGGCGTCACTGGTAGAGGCAAGATAATCCGGCAGGAGAGGCAGCACACGCGCGAGAGGTGGTGGATCAGGCCAGACATACTGCCCAAAACAATGCTCGTCAGGCGACGCCGCGTTTATCCCACCACCACAGTCGAACCGAGGGTCATGTCCAGTTCCTTGGGTGTACAATGTCTCATCCCCGCTTTATGGAACGTGAAACTACCCAAGGATTTCAAAGGCTCGCGCAAAGTACCCAACTACACGGCGGATCTTGCTCCGGAAGCATGGGTTGAGAGTTATGAGATGGCAATGGAGATGCTCGACGTGGATGAAGCAGCGTGCGCTAAGTACTTCACAATGATGCTCGAGGGCATGGCCCGGACGTGGCTAAAGGGTTTGCCGCCTAACTCCATCGGGTCATGGGGCGAGTTGCGGCGCCGGTTTATCAATAATTTCAAAGAAACGTGCAAGCAACCAATGTTTGTTGTCGATTTAGCTGCATGCGTTCAAGGAGAGCAAGAGTCCACAAGCGGTTGGGTGCGTCGAGTGTCCGAAGTCTTGCACTCCTCCAATAGCATCAACCCAAGTACAGCAATAGTAACCTTGGAAGGAATTTGCCGGTTTGAACCTTTGAGGCAGAAGCTGGGATGGCTCAAACGTGATTGCAATGACATGGGAACACTCATGGGTGCTTTGGTAAAATATGGAGACTCTGATAACACCAAGTATCCAGACGCAGATGGAGACAAGTCAGGGAAGGCGAGCAAGAACGGTAAACCGCCGCAGGCCAATACGGCGGTCCAAGGGTACAATGGCAAGCGTAAAGCGGAGGGCAGCTCGGACTTTGTGGCCAATACCAACGCTTAGGACAATGGGCAGCATCACAAGGGTAAACCACCCCCACGCAACGGGAGGCCACCGATTAATCTAGAGCGCCAGTTGAACATGCCTTGCCCAAGGCACGATATAGTGGAAAACCCGGCTACGCATCTCTGGAAAGACAGTTTCATTATGCAAGAATTTATGAAACAGACTAAATATGATCACGGGCCCCTCGGCGGATCAGGACCCGGTTTTCAAGGTCCGGGTTATCAGGGTGGTGGATCCGGTTCAGGATATCACGGCAGTAACAGTAGCCACAGTGGTAACAATCAGCATCAACGTAACCAGCAACATGGTCAGGGTGGATACAACAACCAAGGGAATCAACAGCTTCAACAGCAGCAGCAATCCGGATACCAGAATAATCCGAAGGAGCTGAGCAGTGGGTAGTATCACGTCTTCACCACAAGTTTATGCAAACGGGATCAAATGGTTCTGAAGAGGGTAGTGCACTCTGTTGAACCGGCGATACCACATTTTTTGTGTTGGTCTGAGCAGCCCATTGTATGGAGCACAGAAGATCACCCACCCCGGGTTGATAATCTGGGTCAGTTGGCTCTGGTGGTGGCACCACAGGTGGGTGGTTATAAGTTCGCCAAAGTGCTTATGGATGGAGGAAGCAGCATCAACATCCTATATTATGAGACTTTTCGACGTATGGGGTTGACAGATAAGAAGCTTCGACAGTCCAACACAGTGTTCCATGGGGTGGTACCCGGTAAATCGGCCTATCCAGTTGGCAAAATCGATCTAGAAGTTACCTTTGGGGACGATCATGACTCTAGATCGGAGACTGTGACTTTTGAGGTTGTAAAGATCAGGAGTCCATACCATGCTCTGTTTGGGAGGCCGGTTTATGCCAAGTTCATGGCTAGACTGTGTGATGTTTATCTGCAGCTCAAGATGCCGGGCCACAAAGGAACTATCACGGTTCATGGAAGCCGCAAAATTGCATTGGAGTGCGAGGAAGGAGATGCGGCTTATGCTGAGGCGGTTTGTGCCACGGAGGAGCTGAAATTCTATAAGGACAATGTTGATCCGGCGGATATGTCCCCTCTGAAGAATCCAACAATAGAGCATGATCCGGCATTGAAATTCAAGTCAGTCGAGGAGGCTAAGCAGGTGGACTTTGTTCCGGGCGATTCATCCAAGCAGTTCACTATCAGCGCTAACCTAGATCCAAAATAGGAAAGCGCGCTCATCGAGTTCATCCGTGAGAACCAGGATATCTTTGCGTGGAAGCCTTCTGACATGCTAGGTATACCGAGGGAACTCGCTGAGCACAGTCTTAATATTGATCCTAAGTTTAAACCGGTCAAGCAGTATCTGCGCCGCTTCAATGAGGAGAGGCGCAAGGCTATAGGAGAAGAAGTGGCTAGGCTTTTGGCCGCAGGCTTTATAGTTGAGGTGTTTCATCCAGAGTGGTTGGCTAATCCGGTGCTAGTACTGAAGAAAAACGGAACTTGGAGGATGTGTGTTGATTACACAGACTTGAACAAGGCTTGCCCAACTGATCCTTTTTCTCTCCCCCGTATTGATCAAATAATCGATGCTACGGCAGGATGTGAGCGGCTAATCTTTTTGGATGCATATTTAGGTTACCATCAGATCAAGATGGCAGTTAAGTACCAGGAGAAGATAGCCTTCATAACTCCCTTTGGAGCCTTCTGCTATGTATCCATGCCTTTTGGGCTCAAGAGTGCCCAAGCAACCTACCAGTGTTGTGTGCAGAACTGCCTACAAGGACAGATTGGAAGAAATGTCCATGCATATGTTGATGACCTTGTGGTGAAATCCAGGAAGGAGGAGACACTGATAGAGGATCTAAAGGAAACCTTTGACAACCTTCGAGTTTACAAAATGATGCTTAATCCGGAGAAGTGCGTTTTTGGTGTTCCGGCGGGCAAGCTCCTGGGGTTCTTAGTGTCAAACAGAGGGATTGAAGCTAATTCGGAGAAGATCAAGGCAATCATGTCCTTGGCTAAACTGGCGTGCATCAATAATGTCCAACGCGTGGCAGGCCGTATTGCAGCACTGAGCTGGTTTATCAGCCGTTTAGGGGAAAAGGCAATCCCGCTCTAACAAATGATGAAAAAGACGGACCGGTTTGTCCGAAGCGATGCCGCGGATGCTGCGTTCGAAGATTTGAAGAGGCAATTGGCAGAACCATCAGTCCTTGCTGCCCCAGTTGACAATGAGCCGCTGCTGTTATATGTGGCCGCCAATGCCCGTGCAGTAAGCGTGGCCATTGTGGTAGAGCGCAAGGAGGCAGGCAAAGAATATCCGGTTCAACGGCCGGTTTACTACATCAGTGAGGTGTTCATTGAGTCAAAACAGAGATATCCACATTGGCAGAAGCTGGTGTATGGGGTGTTCATGGCAAACCGAAAGCTGAAGCACTATTTTCAGGGCCACCCAATCACCGTTGTTAGTTCAGCTCCGTTAGGGGATATAATCCAGAACATAGAAGCCACTTGTAGGGTTGCAAAGTGGGCTATTGAGCTTAGCCCGCACGGATTAAAGTATGTGCCCCGTATTGCTATAAAATCTCAAGCATTGCTGGATTTCATCAATGACCGGACGGAGTTACAAGCACGTGAGGAGAAGCTGGATCATACGTACTGGACTATTCACTTTGACGGTTCAAGGCAGTTGGAGGGCTCGGGGGCTGGAGTGGTGTTAACTTCCCCACGAGGTGATAAGTTCTGCTATGTTCTCCGCTTAATGTTCCCTTGTACTAACAATGCTGCTGACTATGAAGCTCTCCTCCATGGTTTGCGGATGGCCAAGGAGATGAACTTGAGCCGGGTTAAGTGTTTTGGTGATTCAGATCTGGTAGCACAGCAAGTATCTGGCAAGTGGGACTCCAAGGATCCGCTCATGGCAACATATCGACGAGAGGTAGATGCAGTCGCTGGATTTTTTAAAGGATATCAGGTGGATCACATAGACCGGCGAAAGAACGAAGCAGCCGACGCATTAAGCCGGCTGGGTTCCCAGCGTAAACCAATTCCACCTAATACTTTCTTGGATGAATTGCATAATCCGTCGGTGCAGATACCTTCAGAAGAGGATTAGGCTATTCCTGATCTGGAAGCACAATTGGTTGCAGCACTCCATGTCATTCCGGACTAGACACTCCCTTACTTGGCATACCTGAACCGAGGTGAGTTACCAGAGGATGAAGTCGAGGCCCGGTAGATAACCCGGCGGTCCAAGTCTATAACTATCGTCAATGGAGAACTTCATCACCGCAGCGTTTCTGGAGCGTTTCAGCGGTGTGTATCATCTGAAGAAGGCTGTGATATTCTTCGAGAGATTCATGAAGGGGATTGTGGTCATCACGCTGGTTCAAAATCTTTGGTGGCTAAAGCTTTTCGTCATGGGTTCTACTCATTGACGGCTCATGCCGACGCAGAGGACTTGGTCAGAAAATGCGATGCTTGCCAGAAATTCTCGCGACGTGCTCATGTACCGGCGCAGAAGCTACAGATGATACCAATTACTTGGCCGTTTGCGACTTGGGGGCTTGATATGGTTGGACCCTTTAAGAGATCCCAAGACCAAAAAACCCACCTATTGTTAGAAGTGGATAAATTTACAAAATGGATTGAAGCGGAGCCTGTCAGTAAGTGTGATGCAGCAACAGCGGTTCAATTCATCAAAAAGGTGATTTTCCGGTTTGGTTTTCCACACAGTATTATAACTGATAATGGCACCAATCTATCCAAAGGAGCTATGGAGGAATTCTATCAACGTGAACATATTCGTCTTGATGTTTCATCAGTAGCTCACCCTCAGTCTAATGGCCAAGCTGAAAGAGCCAATCAAGAGATATTGAGAGGCATCAAACCCCGGCTTATGGTTCCTTTACAGAGAAGACCGGGTTGTTGGGTGGAGGAATTGCCTTCTGTCTTATGGAGCATCAACACTATGCCTAACAGATCCACAGGGTACACGCCTTTCTTCATGGTATATGGAGTGGAAGCGGTCCTCCCTAGTGATATCCGGCACGATTCGCCGTGGGTGGCGGCTTATGTTGAAGCGGATAATGAGCAAGCAAGACAAGACGGCTTGGACCGGCTGGACGAGGAACGGGACACGGCAGCAGCGCGATCAGCGATTTATCAACAAGACCTGCGCCGGTACCATACCACCGGGTCAAGACCAGGACGTTTCAGGAAGGAGATCTGGTGCTCCGGCTCATCCAGGACCACACAGATATGCACAAGTTATCCCCACCTTGGGAAGGACCCTTTGTGGTCAGCAAGTACCTGCACAACGGATCATACTACCTCGTCAACGTTCGAGAACATAAGGACTCACGTACGGTGGAGGAGGAGACCAAGCGGCCGTGGAACATCGCTCTTCTTCGACCTTACTATACTTGAGTCATTGGCTCCGCTTTATGTACAATGTACATATTATGATTAATAAAATAAACCGGAGCCCCCGGTAAACCGGGGAATCAGCCATCTTTTTCACAAAAGAGTATCACATGGGGGCTTCCAAAGAAGCTTTCCATGGCATCTTAAACCGGCGCCCTTGATAAAATCAAGGAATCAGTCGTCTTCTTTATACAAAAGAGTATCACATGGGGGCTTCCAAGGAAGCCTTCCATGGCCTCTTAAACCGGCGACTTGCTAAATCAAGGAATCAGCCATCTTTTCTATACAAAACAAGAATCACATGGGGGCTTCCGCGGCAAGGAAGTTTCCCATGGTCTCTTGAGCCGGCGGCGATTTGAAGCCCATCATAAGAGCACTGCTCTGGTTGCTTCGGCAATTTCCACATGATGATGAGGGTAAAAGAGAGTTTGATGCCTAGCACAACTCAAACATATGCCCCGACGAGCAATACTCACACACTACCTGGGGGCTCTCAGCGAGTTGAATACCCTTGTAGTGAACATGGCTTGGAAGCCCGGTGTATACACCTAAAACACCGGATTAACCTGCCTGCATCAAGTAAATCACGCCGTCCAGGTAAAGCTGGTATGACTCGTCGAACGTATCACAAGTCAATCCTTCGGGACCCTGAACTTGGTCACGTTAAATTGACGATCATCAAGTGATTACCCAAGCCAAAATCTTTATGAGATTTTGAAACATTGGGTAGCTATTGACATTGATGATTTGGTTAAAGATTGCGGATCATCTTGACAGGCTTTGCTAAAATGGTTAATGACAGTAGCCTGGCAGCTCATAAAAAGCCTCGAATTTGGAGCCTGGCAGCTCGTAAAAAGCCTCGACTACATGGTCTTATTTGCCCAAAAACTTTATTTTTCATTTTTTTTATGTTTTCACAAATATTTATCTTCAAGGTCATTGGTCTTTTAACCAAGTCCATTGATTCAAGACCGGACAACTACAAGGTTGTCCATATGTCTACAGAGCTAAAGTCTGGGTCATGAACACCAGCACTAGTTAAACCGGCGTTCATCATAAGCTGGATCGGCCTTCATGCTAAGCCGACAAAAGAGCCAAGGGAGTCATCAGCATTCGCGCCTTGGATTATTCCTACCGGGTTAAGGTTTACAGATACACTTAATCACAGGTATGATATATGTTTGTATTTCATATAAAGTTCAAGTTATTTACTTAGAACATGTGTCAGGGTAGTATAACCCTTCCAATGGTAAACCGCCAGGACATCTTTTAGCATTGTTCATGCAGATACAGGTAATATAAAACTGTTAAAGCATTGCAAACAGGAGATAATTGGGGAATTGCCAATCAAAGTAACACCATGAAGGATAACAGTGGGAAAAAGACAGCATCTCAACTATCCTATTACAAGGCACTTGCAGGCCCAAAAGAATATCAGTTTCTTGCAAAGTATTCAGCACATAAAGATTAAACCAGAGCCGGTTTAGGATTCTTCTTCGACTCGCTGTGAAGACTGAGGGTCAGCTTGCTCTGGATCTTCGTCGGCTTTTGGCAGCTGCTGGAAATCAGGAGTGCTCCAGTCAATCTTGGCAAGGGCGCAGAAATATACTTCATCGTTTATGAGTTCTGACGGGTCAATGTCAGGAGCGAAGGTATGCTTAGGAACGGGTGGGATCAGATTTTCGGTGTCATAATCCGGCCGCTCCACCCGCGCATTCTCTAAATCATAACCCGGATGATACCTTGTTAAGTCCGCTTCATCAGCAAGCTTACTGGCAAGAGGGCACATATCTTTGGTTAAAGTGCGAAGATCTTCAACAGAGAAGGCTGACCCGTCTTCTTTCATGCTGGGATAACCATTCATGGCCTCTGCCGGATCAAAATTGGGAACCCATGCCTTTGTCCGGGTTAATGCCATGAGAGAGCCAGCTCTGGCGACAGATTTCTTCACTTCAACAAGTCGAGCAGGAAAGATAGATAACTTCTCCAGAGTACCTTGGATAGTGGTCGGCGCCGGCCTATTGTGCGACATAGCACTGATGGCCCTCTGAGCACCGGAGTAGAGTTGTTCCACCAAGGTATAAGCAGCCTTCAGTTTCCTCCGTACATGATCTCCAAGATGAGTTACGCGCCTCCCTATATACAAGTGATGAGTTAAACCGGAGTAGTATAAGATTGCAAGGATACAAACATATGAAGACAAGTACTCATCGAAGATATTAGATGTCATATCGTCTATATGCTGCTTTAACCCGGATAACTCCTCCGTCACCGGGTTAAAAGCAGCCTCTGCATCCTTGGCTCTTTTCTCTAAAGAAGCCCTCTGTACCTCCCAAGTGGACCACTCCGCTTCAAAATCTTTTTTGAGCTTCTCCATACTCGCTAAAGCAAGGGAAAGGTCCTCTTTGGCTTTAGTTGAAGCAGTCTCTTGAAAAGCCAGGTTATTCCGGAGTTCAGTTGTCTCCGAAGCCCTCCGGTTCAAGTCAGCCTGCAGAAGACAGAAAATGTTAGAACAATAGTTCAATCAAAAGTCTCAAGCACATAACAAGTCATGCACTCGACACTTGGGGGCTAATGTACAACTGAAGTGAAAGAAAGCAACTGTTTCAAGCAAGTCCCAAGCACATAACAAAGCTATATCCTTGGCACTTGGGGGCTAATGTAAGGCCATTCTCAAACATGGAAGAACTCCCGATTCACCCGCAATGGAGTAAACCGACCCTTGGGGGCTATATATGCAAATCAAGCTATTTCAGTTAATCTATCAAAGTCCTGGTTCATCCTAAAGGCTAAACCGGCACTTGGGGGCTACTATGGCCTAATGGTACAATTGCAGGTTACAAGCAGAAATGAAAGGCGATGGGAGAGAAGTTACCTCATATTTCTCCTTCATCTTACCTACCAAACCGGCCTCATGGTCGCGGCTGGTGAAGAGTCGGTTCAGATACCCAGAGTGGAGCTCCTGGGCACTAAGTTGGGAATAACTTGATAAGTCAGTGCTCCACTTGCCCTTGTCTTTCTGGAGAAGCTCCTCCTTGGCAGTATGTTTGGCCAAGATAACAGGTTCCGCAGGAGCAGAAAAACCTGTCCCAGTTATCTCAACATCTTTTGTTGGGGCAGCAGTTGGTCTGGGGGGATCATCGGTGCGCACCGGACTAACAGGAGCCGGGCTAACCCGAGAAGGACTAACCCGGACTGGGTTGGCTGGTTCAGGAGCATTCTCCGTAGCATCGCCCTCCGGAGCAGCAAGGTCTTCGCGGTCCATTGGGGAAGGGTCATCTAGCGGAACTTCAGCGTTCTCAGGATTAGCGGCTTCAAGATCCTCTGACGGTTCAGAAGTGTTTCCGGCTTCCGGTTTATTTAATTTTGCTTTCTTACTAGGCTTGGGCATGCTGAAAGTTTAAAAGAGTAAAGATAATCACAAAGTCAAAACGGAAAGGTAAACCAGACATTTGGAAAGATGACTTACCCAGGAACGGTCTTAAGCACCGGGACTTGGGTGGCAGTTGACTCGCCGGAAGAAGACAGAGGAGCTTCCTGATAGTTGGGATCAGAAGGTTTAAGAGGTTTGCGAATAAGACCTGCTTTTGGATGAAGAAGGGTTGGAGTAAGCAAAACCTCTGAGCGGCGTCTGCGAGATGGCGTATGGGGTAATCCAGATGATTCAACCACGTGACCACTATGGCGTGTGGTCCGGCGAGCCTCATGCTGCTGTTTCTTCAAAAGAAAGTTGGGATCCAATTGAGCATAAGGGTGAGAAAATGGATACTTCCGGGCTACCCGGCGAATCTTGGGTGG
Organism: Secale cereale; assembly: GCA_902687465.1. NCBI lineage: Eukaryota > Viridiplantae > Streptophyta > Magnoliopsida > Poales > Poaceae > Secale > Secale cereale. Next base: position 766,277,692 of record LR738711.1, on the reverse strand, counting down.
CAACGGTTCTTGATCAGATGATAGAGAAATAATCTAAACTTCATCCGCTTTACTCCCCTCTGCCGGATCCTGAGAAAAAACATTATTGACATAAATGCAGACAAAGGGAAATCAAAGGACATAAGAGTCATGCAGTACCTCGGAAGCCGGATCATCTTCTTCGCGGTTTGAACCGGAAGCGGCGGCAAGTTTCTTCTTCTGTTTCTTTACGGCTAAGCTCTTCTTGCGGGTTGGCTTCGCCGGTTTGTCTTGAGCTTTCCTCTTCCATAAGGGTTCATTGGCCTGAGTAAAGGAGTAAAAACATATTGAGGACAAGAAATATAGACGGATTAAAGCAAAAAGAAAAGGACAGAAGAATCTTACGGATGGCGGTTCATTGTTTGCGCAGAATAGAGCTAAGCCGGTTCGGCTGCACTCCTCCAGAGGAATGTACAACATCTTTTTTGCAGATTTGGTAACTTCCTTGTCGGGAAGCACTATGTTTGTGTGACGCTGAGGGTCTTTCGGATTGCCAGTATATTCGCACATTAAGCTTGAGCGCCGGCTTAATGGGAGAATACTCCAAGAGAGCCAGCAGCGGACAAAGTCAACCCCGGTTAAACCGTTAGCTACGAAATCCCTGAGCTTGGAAAGTTGGGGGGCATATCGAGCCCGGTCTTGGGCGCTCAGACGCTGCGGGAAAGGATGATCTGGCGTCAGGTGGTAAGCACGGTAACCCGGCAGCGGATTTTCTCCCTCTGGCGAAGTATCCTTGCAGTAGAACCAAGTCTGGTTCCAATCCTTGGGGTGGCTGTCAAGAGTGGCGTGAGGAAAGCTGACATCCTTCCTCTTCTGGATGCTCACACCACCAAGTTCAGTATGGGGCCCGTCAGAGAATTCAGTTCGGCGATTCAGATGGAAGAAATCCCGGAACAGCTCTACAGACGGCTCCTCTTGCAGATATGCTTCTGAGAAGACTTGGAAGTTGCAGATGTTTGATACGGAATTGGGACCTATATCTTGTGGATGGAGTTGAAAATTGGCTAAAACAACGCGGAAGAACTTTGAACCGGGAGGGCTAAAACCCTGAGCCAGATGATCGACAAAGACTATGGTCTCTCCCTCCTTAGGCTTAGGAGGACACTCTTTTCCAGGGGCCCGCCAGTGCAGAACCTCTTTAGGACCCAGAACGCCAATTGAGGTCGCCTCTACTAAATCGTCCTCAGTGATTCGGGACGGAACCCAGCTGCAGGCAACAAACTATTTCGATGTGGAAGCCATCTTTTTTCGAGGAAGGAATGCTGAAAGAGACAATACAAGATCCGGTTTATGATTTGCGCTGCAATGAACTGACACGTTCTATAAAAATCATTTGATCTAATTAACGATTTAAGCAAGGGACTAATGGTGTCTACTGATCCGGAGCAAGTGTGAATGAGATAGCTACTGGTTTATGAATATAGAAGGAGGAAGTTAAACCGTCAATTACAGGATGAAGGTCTAAATCTAAACCGTCAGTGCAGGCATATAAGGAGCATATTACAATTGAACCGGTGATATCGGAAGACGAGTTACAGATCTAAAATATGAGAAACAACTTTCACATGAGGAGAGGTTAAACATGGATCTACGGTGCAGGAAAAAATCAAGATAATTAAGTCATATCCGTCGAAGGCATTGAAGTTTTCTACAGATCCAATCTAAGCTAGCAGTATGGAGGAATTAAGGTTATAAGGGCGGAGCGGAGTCATACGTAAGAGAGATGACCTAAAAGGTTCTACATATAGAGCTAAAGAACGGCCTACGGAGATGAACTGCGAAGAACAAGTGTTCGTGGGCGAGCTACAGAGAAACCCTAGAGCTAAGATCTATGGGGAAAAAGAGATAACGAACCCGAAGAAGCAAAGGACAGCGATGAGTCTCTGGACGTGGTCAGGTCGATGCAGCAGCCGGGCTTGGTGAACGACGACGAGCTCGAAGAATGGCGGCGGAGCTTGGGTGCTGGAGGACAGAGGAAGACGAAGCAGAGGGGGTAAAGAGATGGCCCTCGGCCCTATTTATAGGCCGAAGAGATAAAGCAGCAGGCGCGGGAATCGAGGAGACAAAAAATTGGATATGGATTGAGTTGTCGCCTCGATTTTCGGGCTTTAATAAATAAAGGTAACAAACAGGTACAGGCATTTAATACGCGAATGATGTCACAACAGTTTAAAGAGACCCAAGAAGCTGACATCATGCCGGTTTATGAAGTATACAGAAGCTGCAGAAAGGAAAACCTGTATAAGACTTTGAAGACTGACATGAACAAGTTCAGATCAATCTGGGGCCTAATGTCAGGGATATTACTACCAGGTATAAACCGGCCAGGAGGGCCCGGTTTAAGTTAACAAGATTGTATTGTCAGAAGCCCAGCTTAGTATAGAGAACATGGTTATGGCCTAGAAGGCTTAGAGCCCATACGATAGGGCCCATAACTTGTAAACCGTCATATTATCTAACTTGCGATGTAAGATAGAAAGAGTTGAGACTGAGGCGGACACTTTTATGAGCCGGACTCGGGACTCTATAAACCGGGCCGGGCGTCACCTCTTATAAGGGGACGACCCGGCGACAGTTCAGGACAAGAAACAACAGCTCGAGACACAGGCAAAGCGGATTTGCTCGCTGGTCATCGAAGCCCAAGCAATACCACACCAAACTAGACGTAGGCTTTACCTTCATCGAAGGGGCCGAACTAGTATAAAATCCCTATATCCTTGGTCCGCTTTAACCCCTTTAAGCTAACCCATAGCGATGGACTCATGACTAAGTCCTTTTGCTAGGACATCTGCCGTGCTAAATCCACGACAAGGGGTGAACGTGAGATCTCGTGGACTGACTTCTGCAAAGATTTCCGCTCTCACCACATTCCAACCAGTGTCATTGAAGGCATGCGTGAGCAATTCCGCAACCTGAAGCAAGGCACCATGCCCGTCTATCAATACAATGTCAAGTTCCAGAATCTTACCCGTTATGCGAAGAAAGACATCCCCGATGCCAAGAGCAAGATTTATCAGTTCCGAGGTGGTCTGAAAGATGAACTCCAACTAGCTCTCACCTTGTTCGAGCCAGATGAATTTAACCAATTCTACAATATGGCTCTCAAGCAAGAGGTAGCCCAGCTCAAGAGTGAAGCTTCCAAAAAGAGGGTCGGAGATGCTATTCACTCCTCCTCTTCCTCTCAAGTGGTTGCCAAGCAGTAGAAGTTCTGGCTTTCGCCTCCTCCAGTGCTCCGTCCTTCAAACAACAACAAGCACTCATGTGGCCGTGGTTTCTCCCACACACCCAACCCAAGCAATCAGTCCAAGCCTTAGTTTCAAGCTTCAAGATCAAGTGCTCCTTATCACCGGCCTCACAAGTTACTTGCAACAAGTGTTCTCAGAAGGGTCACTATGCCAACAAGTGTCCCAACCCAAGGCGCCTTCCGCTTCCTCCACCTGTCAGCACTGCTATTGTCAAGCACAATCCCAAGGCAGCAAGAGTGAATCTGATGAATGCAGCTCAAGTAGAGAATTCTTCAGATGTGATACTTGGTAATCTTCCAGTTAACTCTATACCTGCTAAAGTCTTGTTTGATTCGGGTGCATCATGCTCTTTCATTTCTCACCCATTTGCAACGAAGCACAATTTTGCCACCAAAAATTTGCCGAGGGAGTTATCAATTATTTCTCCAGGAAAACGAATGCATTCTAGCGTGTTTGCTCCGAATATATCTATTCATATGGGTGATTACAGGTTTCTGGTTTCTCCGGTTATTCTCGGCAACTCCGACATTGATCTTATTCTTGGGATGGATTGGCTCTCCAAGCATGATGCAAACATTGATTTTGCAAATAAGGAAGTCAAGCTTACTCATCCTGACGGAAACGTGATTATCTTTGCCTCTCGAGATAACACAATCAGGCTATTCTCTCTCAATGGCAAGGGCGAGATTAATGCCATTTCTCATATTCCGGTGGTTAATGAATGTGAAGATGTTTTCCCTGAAGAGCTTCCAGGCATGCCTCCCCATCGTCAAGTTGAATTCGTCATTGAACTCGAGCCCGCTACCGAGCGAGCATGTCGGCGTCCGTACAAGCTTTCCCCTGATGAGTTGAAGGAGAGGAAGAAACAACTCGATGAGCAAGAACGTATGGGTCTAATCAGGCCTAGTACTTCTCCTTGGGGCTGTGGTGTTCTATTTGTCAAGAAGAAGGATGGCACGGAACGCCTTTGCGTTGATTAACGGCCATTGAACAAGAAGACAATAAAGAATAAGTATCTGCTCCCCAATATCAATGAATTGTTTGAGAAGCTCAAAGGAGCAAAGGTGTTCTCGAAGCTCGATCTCCGGATGGGTTACCATCAGATTCATATCCGTGAAGAGGATATTCCTAAGACCGCATTCAGAACGAGTTTTGGCTCTTATGAATACACGGTCATGTCTTTCGGCCTTGCAAATGCTCCACCCACTTTCTCTCGAATGATGCACTGCATATTCAACCCCTAAACCTTTGAATTTGTTCTTGTCTATCTGGTTGATATCTTGGTATTATACAAGAATGAAGAAGGCCATGCCAAGCACCTCCATTTGGTCCTTGACAGACTCCGTGAACACAAGTTCTATGCGAAGGTCTCCAAATGTGAATTCTGGCTGGATAAAGTCCTCTATCTTGGCCATATTATCTCAGCCGAGGGCATTTCTGTGAACCCCGAGAAGGTTGAATCTATTGTCAACTGGGAACCTCCGCAGAATGTCAAGCAACTCTGAAGCTTCCGTGGTCTCGCTAGCTATTGCAGAAGGTTCGTTGAGAACTTCTCCAAGATTGCCAAGCCTCTTTCCAACCTGTTGCAGAAGAATGTCAAGTACTCCTGGACTCCTGATTGTGATGTGGCATTCAAAACACTCAAAGAGAAGCTCATTTATGCTCTGGTTCTTACTCCTCCGGATGAGTCCAAGCCTTATGAAGTCTTTTGTGATGCTTCATTGCAAGGTCTTGGTGGTGTTCTCATGCAAGACAAGAAGATTGTGGCATACACTTCACGTCAGCTGAAACCAAATAAGAAGAATTACCCCACACATGATCTTGAGCTAGCCGCAGTTGTACATGCCTTGGTCACATGGAGACACCTTTTGTTGGGCAGAAAAGTGGACATCTTCACCGATCACAAGAGCTTGAAGTACATCTTCACACAGCCAAACCTTAACCTTCGCCAGACTCGTTGGGTTGAGATGATTCAAGAGTATGATCCAAGCATTGAGTACACACCTGGCAAGGCCAATGTCATTGAAGATGCCTTGAGCAGATAGGCGTATTGCAACAGTCTCCTTCTCAAATCGTTCCAGCCTAAACTTTGTGAATCTTTCAGGAAGCTCAACCTCCAAGTTGTTCCGCAAGGCTTTATTGTAAACCTTCAAGTTGCTCCTACCTTGGAAGATCAAATCCGTGAGCCCCAACTGTAATGCCCAGTATGATACTATACCTCCTACGTGTCGAGGCATGACTTAAAGGCATAATCTCATACTAGAATGATCTCAAGTATGGTACCTTTGCACAACTCATGTAAAAGAGGGGATGAAAAGGTAAAAGAGTAGTTGGCTTACACTCGCCAAGTCACACAATGAAATACATTAACATACATCATCCAATAACATCAGAGTCCGACTACGGACGAAGATCCAAATGAAAGATACCATAAATAAAGCAACACAAGATCCCGATCATCCTAGTAAGAGCCCTACTGATCCTCCGGGTAAGACACGTAGTATCGCCCACGCTCTTCATAGAACTCCCAATACAACTCCGAACCACCAGCTGTGTAGCTCTCAACGGTACCTGCATATGGTGTTGTGTAGAATCTGTGAGCCACGGAGGACTCAGCAATCCCGTTCCCAGGTAGTAATACTATCAAGCCTTAGGTGTGGAAAAGGCTGAAAACAAGGTTGAAGTAGCACTAGCACTAGCTTACGTGATTAGAGCGAGGAGAGAGAGTGCCAACGATCGTCAAAGTGATCACGAAGTGATCCTAACTAAGCACGTCAAACATAACCCCACCGTGTTCACTTCCCGAACCCCTTCGGAAAACGACCGTCACGGTTACTCACGCTGGTAGTGTATTAAGAACATAGTGTCAAGTTTTCTACAACCGGATATTAACAAATTCCCATCCGCCACATAACCGCGGGCACGGCTTTCGAAATATCAAACCCTGCAGGGGTGTCCCAACTTAGCCCATCACAAGCTCACGATCTACGGAGTCACAACTCCAAGGTGGGAAGACCCGAGTATTCTCGGAATCCCGTGCTCAAGATATTCCGACAAAGGTAAAGCTAATCCAGCAAGACCTCCCGGCGTGCCGACACCCTGATAGTAGCCGCGCGTATCTCGTCTTAGGCCACGACCGGATGGGACAAGCTACAGGTTTTTACCAGCCCTTGAGTTTCCTTGAGGTAGCCCCGCAGGCTGCCCAGTTTGGACCAACACTCATATGGAGCACTGGCCCAGGGTTGTTAATTAAGAACTGGGGTTTGCAACGCCCTATGCAAGTTTTAGTTATTAGGCAAATGTAAAACCAAAGTTGGGCCTTGCTGGAAAAGCTTTAGCACTAAGCAGGTTATCGAGGGGGGCCCTTAAACCCCAACCGTGTTAGGGACGTGAAAACAAGGAACATAACACCGGTTTAAATGGTTCCTAGGGTGGCATGAGTGGAACAAAACACCAAGAAAGAGGCTTAGCCTTCCACCCAATACCAATATATAGATGATTTAGTTTAATAGTTATATATAATATATATTGTGATATCCCAACAATAAGTTCATCATGAAGCAAGAATATTCAAAAATCTTCACCTGCAACTAACAACTCTATAAGAGGGCTGAGCGATTCTTACGTAGCCAATCAATGGATTGCTAGGTTGGGGGGTTAGAGAGGTTCATGGCAACAATAGGAGGCTGACAAACAGACATAGGCATCGAGGCAATAAGCTAAAGAGCGAGACATCTAGCATGGGCAAAGATAGTAGTGATATCTGGGTAAGGTCATCTTGCTTGTTGATTCCACGGAGGGATCATAACCTTGCTCCTCACACTCACCTCGGTAGAAACCTCGTACTCCGTATCGTCATCGGGCTCTAACCAAACACAACAATGCAACAACGGAACAAAACCAATCAACATGCAGTGCTCAACCACATGATGCATGAACATGATGAACAAGGACAACAATAGATATGATGCATGGCCTAGGGGGCACAAGAGTGCAACAACATCACATACAACAAGATCATACACAAGAAAGAAAACAACTAAAGAACAACTACCAAGTTTATGTAGCTGATCAAACAAGCATCCAACAAGTTTTTAGGAGTTGGTTAACATGGCAAGGGTGCAACTAACATTACAGCTACATGCTAGCACTTTTAAATGGGCTGGAATAAATAACAACAATATCCAGAAACTCCCATATTAATTTATTTGCATTTGGGACAGATCTGAAAAACTTCTGTGATAAAGTTGTCAAACATGCTAAACAACAGCATCGAAATATTCTACACATTTTCTACCCCAAATGCATATAAAGTTTGTTAAATTTGGAGTTGTAGATATTTAGTTATGAATTTTACAAGTTTAAGCATATTTAAAACAAGTTTAAAATCACAGCATTTTAAAAGTTTTTAAACATGGCAACAAACAGCATATTCATAATCTACATAAAATTCTAAGAACTTTTCATATAGGACTTATTTTCATGAGGAACATATTTAAACAGATATTAATTAAACAAGAAAAACAGAAAAGAAAAAGAAAAACAGAAAAAGAAAACAAAACAAAACAGGCGCAGGGTCAAGGCTGACCCAGGGCTCAGCTAGCCCAAGCCACTATAGAGCGGGGCCCAGTAGCTGAGCTGGCGCCAGTGGGTGCGTGCGAGGGCTGGGAAGCGGCTGTGAGGTTGGCAGGTGGGGCCTACCTGTCAGCCACAGAAGGAAAACAATAAGGGGCGAATAGCCACTGCGCCCGCAAGGATTCGAACATAAGACCCCCTGTGTTAACTGACGAAGACAAGCCACTACGCTAGATAACGATCCTTGACAGATAACTGGAAGCATATCTGGAGACTAAACAGCAGAAGCAGAAACAGGGGAAAAACGCAGGCTCATCGGAGCTGCTCCGGCGACCAAACAAGGCGCCGGAGTGGTGCGGCGTGCTCCTGGAAGAGTTCCGCATCCATCCAACGTGCTTGCAGCACCTAGCGACTACTACAATGCCGGCGGCGAGCAACGACAGAACGGCGGCGACGGAGCAACGGCGAGGCGATGCAGAGGGCCTAGGGGAACGGCGACTGCACGGGCGGCACCTACACGATGAGACGAAGCGAACGGGAACGAGAACACGGCCTAGAGGGGTCGGAACACTCGCCGGCGACGAGGTCTGACGGCGATGCGCTCGGGCACTCAGTGAACTAGGACCTAGAGGGCGCGCAGAAAGGGGAAAAGGGCATGGGGAGAAAGAGGAGCTCACCACAAGTACGGAGATGTTCTTGGCTGGCCCAGTCATGGATGGACTCGAAGACGGCGGCTCTCGAACAGGTACGGCCACCGGAGATGAAGAAGAGGAAGAAGAGCTCGGCGTGGAGGCGATCGGGTCTGCGTAGGCGTCGTAGTCAAGGTAGTCGACGTCGTGGAAGAAGAAGGACAACGTTGGCGAGGCTGCGGTCGACGGGAGGCTCGCCGACGACGAGGTGGCGCTCTTAGATGCTCTCGGGTGTCGATGGGAACAGCGGATCTGGTGGTGCTGGGCTCTCCAGGCGGCGACGAGGAGGAAGGGGAAACCTACAGAGAGGGGCTGGACAAGCTTCGGGTTTCAAAGGGGGGCTCGGGGCATGAGGCCTCGACGTCCGTGAGTTCACGGCGCGACGGTGAGCGCGCTCTACTGCTCTGCTTTTGCTGACGGAGGAAGACGGAGACGCAGCTCTGTGAACAGACAGGTAGGGCCAAGGGGGGAAAAGCCACGACGCGATTGATGCGGCCTGTTGGCTGGGCCTGCGGGTGGGGCTGGGCCGCGCACTGAGGGGGAAGGACTGGGCCTGACGCAAAGGGAAGGAGGAGGAGGCCCAAGCCACTGTGCTGGCTGCTGCTTTTCTTTCTTTTTCTTTATTTCTTCAAACAGAAAGAAAAAGAAAAGCACAGGATAAAAGGAGAAGAGTTAGGGAAAAAGAAAAATATCCCCATGCTTAGCGATTTATGCCCTATTTAATAAAATTGACTTGGACATTTTTAGAGGCAAAAAATAAAAGGAGTTTGAATATGGTTCCAACTCTAAGTATTTGAAAACCCAACCAAGTCATTTTCAAATAGGGTGATATTTGGTGGTGAGGTTATAGGCATGGTGCAAGATTTAAAGGAGAAGAAAGAATAATAAAGCACTTGGCTAGGTTGCTTGCACAAAGGGGTAAAGAATGGACAGAAAAGAAAAGGAAGAAGAAGAAGAAGAAGAAGAAGAAGAAGAAGAAAGGGGAAGAAGGAGAGGGGTTAGGGTTTAGCTAGGCATAGCTAGAACCACACACACTCATCAACAAAAGTAAACTAAGATTCCATGATGATATGATGATGAAGCAATGCAAGGATGCAAAAAAAATGATATGGCAATGCAAAGAAAAAAATAAATGACAAGAACCCCCAAGGATAAGGAGAAGGATCAAATTGAGAAAGCTATATTGCCATTATTGGAAAGTGTTACATATGGGGCATTACAAACTCTCCTACACTACAAAAAGATCTCGTCCCGAGATCTAGGACTGGAAGAAGGAAGGATACTCGGAACGAAGGTGATCTTCTCGTTCCCACGTAGCTTCTCGGTCGGTATGGTGTGACCACTTTACTTTCAAGAACTTGATTGACATGTCGTGGGTTTTGCGCTCAGTTCCACAAGAATAGCAACAGGGTGCTCACGATAAGACAAGTCTTGTTGAAGATCAATCTCCTCGAATGGAATGGTGCGTTCAGGTGTCTTGAAGCACTTGCGGAGTTGAGACACGTGAAACACATCATGAACATTTGCAAAGTTGGAGGGAAGCTCAAGTTGGCAGGGTAGATCGCCTCTTTTGCCATGAATCTTGAAAGGGCCCATGTATCTCGGAGCAAGCCTTCCTTTGATACCGAATATTTGGGTTCCTTTCATAGGAGAAACACGGAGATAGACATGATCTCCAGTGTCGAAAGCCAAATCACGATGCTTGCTGTCATAGTAACTCTTTTGACACGATTGAGCGGCTTTGAGATTCTCACGTATGACTTTGCACATTTCTTCGTCTTCTGAGATCAAATCATTGCCAAGAAGTTGACGTTCACCAGTCTCGGACCAGTTGAGCGGGGTACGGCACTTTCTGCCATAGAGGATTTCAAAAGGAGCTTTGCCGACACTTGCTTGGAAACTGTTGTTGTAAGAGAATTCGGCAAACGGGAGACAATCTTCCCACTTCATGCCAAAAGAGATGACACAAGCTCTCAGCATGTCTTCGAGGATCTGGTTCACTCTTTCGACTAGACCACTAGTCTGAGGGTGAAACGCAATGCCGAAATGAATCTTAGTGCCCATGGCTGACTGAAAGGAGTCCCAGAACTTGGATGTGAACAAACTTCCACGGTCTGAGGAGATGACTTGAGGAATGCCATGCACCGAAACAATTCTGGAAGTGTACAGCTCTGCCATCTGAGCTACGTTAATGGATGCTTTGACGGGAAGGAAATGAGCTACTTTAGTTAGCTTGTCAATCACTGCAAATATATCATCATTCCCCTTCTTGGACTTAGGAAACCCAGTGACGAAATCCATCTCAATGTGATCGAATTTCCACTCTGGAATAGGTTGAGGTTGAAGGAGACCGGCTGGACGTTGATGCTCTGCCTTCACTCTTCTGTAGACATCACATTCATTCACGAATTGGGCAATCTCCCTTTTCATTCGAGTCCACCAGTATGATTGCTTGATGTCTTGGTACATCTTGGAACTTCCGGGATGAATCGAGAGGAGGGAGTCATGTGCTTCATTCATTATGAGTTTTCTGAGATCACCCTTAGGAACTACAATTATGTCCTCCAAGAACAAGGTGTCTTTCTCATCAACACGATAGCACTTGTACTTGGGAGTACCCTTAGCAATACCATGTTTCACTTTCTGCACCATAGCATCACTTAGTTGGGCCTCACGGATCTGATCTTCCAAGGTAGGAGCAGCTTGAAGATTTGCAAGAAAGCCTTGTGGAACAACTTGGAGGTTGAGTTTCCTGAATGATTCACAAAGTTCAGGCTGGAACGGTTTGAGAAGGAGACTGTTGCAATATGCCTTTCTGCTCAAGGCATCTGCAATGACATTGGCCTTGCCAGGTGTGTACTCAATGCTTGGATCATACTCTTGGATCATCTCAACCCAACGAGTCTAGCGAAGGTTAAGGTTTGGCTATGTGAAGATGTACTTCAAGCTCTTGTGATCGGTGAAGATGTCCACTTTTCTCCCCACAGAAGGTGTCTCCACGTGATCAAGGCATGAACAACTGTTGCTAGCTCGAGATCATGTGTCGGGTAATTCCTCTCATTTGGCTTCAACTGACGAGAAGTGTATGCCACAATCTTCTTGTCTTGCATGAGAACACGACCAAGTCCTTGCAAAGAAGCATCACAAAAGACTTCATAGGGCTTGGACTCATCCGGAGGAGTAAGAACCGGAGCAGAAATGAGATTCTCTTTGAGTGTTTTGAATGCCACATCACAATCAGGAGTCCAGGAGTACTTGACATTCTTCTGCAACAGGTTGGAAAGATGCTTGGCAATCTTGGAGAAGTTCTCAACGAACCTTCTGCAATAGCTAGCGAGACCAAGGAAGCTTCGGAGTTGCTTGACATTCTGTGGGGGTTCCCAGTTGACAATAGCTTCAACTTTCTCGGAGTTGATAGAAATGCCCTCGGCAGAGGTAATATGGCCAAGATATAAGACCTTATCCAGCCAGAATTCACATTTGGAGAACTTTGCATAGAACTTGTGTTCATGGAGTCTGTCCAGGACCAAACGGAGGTGCTTGGCATAGTCTTCTTCATTCTTGGAGAGTACCAAGATGTCATCCTGATAGACAAGAACAAATTCATTGGTGTGGGGGTTGAATATGAAGTGCATCATCCTCGAGAAGGTGGGTATAGCATTTTCGAGGCCAAAAGACATGACCGTATATTCATAAGAGCCAAAACTCGTTCTGAATGCGGTCTTGGGAATATCTTCTTCACGTATACAGATCTGGTGGTAACCCATCCGGAGATCGAGCTTTGAGAAAACTTTTGCTCCTTTGAGCTGCTCGAACAATTCATTGATATTGGGGAGTGGATACTTGTTCTTTATTGTCTTCTTGTTCAATGGCCGGTAATCAACGCAAATGCATTCTGTGCCATCTTTCTTCTTGACAAATAGAACACCACAGCCCCAAGGAGAAGTACTAGGCCTGATTAGACCCAAACGCTCTTGCTCATCGAGTTGTTTCTTCAACTCCTTCAACTCATCAGGGGAAAGCTTGTACGGACGCCGACATGCTCGCTCGGTACCAGGCTCGAGTTCAATGACGAATTCAAATTGACGATGCGGAGGCATGCCTGGAAGCTCTTAAGGGAAAACATCTTCATACTCATTGACCACCGGAATCTGAGAGATGGCATTAATCTCTCCCTTGTCATTGAGAGAGAATAGCCTGATTGTGTTATCTCGAGAGGTGAAGATAATCACGTCTTCGTCAGGATGAGTAATCTTGACTTCCTTATTTGCACAATCAATGTTTGCATCATGCTTGGAAAGCCAATCCATCCCAAGAATAAGATCAATGTCGGAGTTGCCGAGAATAACCGGAGAAACCAGAAAACTGTAATCACCCATATGAATAGATATATCCGGAGCCATCATACTAGAAGTCATTCGTTTCCCCGGAGAAGTAACTTGCAACACTTGAGGTAATGCCACTATACTCACATTATGCTTGGATGCAAAAGGATATGACATGAAGGAACAAGATGCACCCGAATCAAACAAAACTTTAGCAGGTTTAAGATTGACTGGAAGGTTACCAAGTATCACATCTGAAGAATTCTCTGCTTGAGCTGCATTCATCAGATTCACTCTTGCTTGCTTGGGATTGTGCTTGACAATAGCAGTGCTGACAGGTGGAGGAGGCGGAAGGCGCCTTGGGTTGGGACACTTGTTAGCATAGTGACACTTCTTAGTGCACTTGTTGCAAACCACTTCTGAGAGAGGACAGTGATAAGGACCACTTGATCTTGAAGCTTGAAACTGAGGCTTGTATTGATTGCTTGGGTTGGGTGGGTGGGAGAAACCACGGCCACCAGAGTGCTTTTTGTTGTTTGGAGGACGGAGCACTGGAGGAGGCGGTAGCCAGAACTTCTGCTGCTTGGCAACCACTTGGGAAGAAGAGGAGGAGTGAACAACATCTCTGATCCTTTTTTTGGAAACTTCAATCTTGAGCTGGGCTGCCTCTTGCTTAAGAGCCATATTGTAGAATTGGTCAAATTCATCCGGCTCGAACAAGGTGAGAGCTAGTTGGAGTTCATCCTTCAGACCACCGCAAAACTGATAAATATTGCTCTTGGCATCTGGGATGTCTTGCTTGGCATAGCAAGCGAGATTCTGGAACTTGACATTGTATAGATAGACGGACATGGTGCCTTGCTTCAGGTTGCGGAATTGCTCACGCATGCCTTCAATGACACTAGTTGGAATGTGGTGAGAGCGGAAATCCTTGCAGAAGTCAGTCCACGAGATCTCACGACCACCTCTGGAATCTTTATACTGTTGCCACCAATCAGCAGCTTGGTCTTTGAGTTGGAAGGCGGCAAACATGACATAATCCTCAGGTCTCACGTTACTGCATTCAAAGTGCTTTTTGATGTCTGTTATCCAGTCTTCAGCATCTAGCGGATCCACACAGTAACTGAAGGACTTTGGTTGGTTTGCCAGGAATTGGTTGAGGGTTGCAAAGTGAGGTTGATTGAACATATTGCCTTGGCCATGGTTCCCATGACCATCTTGATTTGCTTGGTTGTCTTGAATGTTCTACATCATTTGCATAAGCATCTGGGTGTTCTGGTTGGTCGCTTGCATAATTGCTCTCCAGGCGTCAGACGGAGGAGGAGGGGAAGGAGGACGTTCAGGAACTTCTTCACCCTCTGGGTTAGCATTGGGAACCTTCTTATGAGCCATCCTGAATGAGATGACAACTATTAGCCATTGATTGAAAATATATAGTTGAATCAACGGTTAGAATTGCAACATAAGTCTTCACAAGAACATTCGAACAAAATGATCGAATGTAATCCACAGTTCAATGGTACAACAATCTTCTCGAGAAGCCACTTGGGAGAACAAAAGGTAAATAAAAACAACAAGGAGCAGATAGAACAAATACAAGATAGAAGCGTCGTTCCACATGTTCGTGCCGAAAGCTCATGGAACGTGTTACAAAAGGGTTTTGCAATCCCCGGATCAGCATAGCCAAGGACCCTTTAAGATGCAACTCCCGACTAGAACAACGCCCATAAAACCACTTCACTCAGTGTTGAACCCCGAACTCCATATCATGCACTCATTGGAAGAATGCCTACGAGCTACTAGATGAACCCACCTATTAATTTCCGAAGGTTTCCGGTTATGCAATCGAGTGTTGGGGATACAGGGGAAGCACCGCGCACTCAACTCTAATCCTACATCCAGCTGTATCCATCCTTCAACACATAATCAGTTATTTTCGGAAACCGTTTACCTCGGACCTTCGAAACGCATCTGCTATACAAGCTATGGCAATACTCCCGAACTACCTCCCAGTACTAGGTGATGTCGGGGTTATCTCACCACTAACCGCATAGAAGAGTTTTCGATGTCGGCCGTCTTAAGTATTCTAGAATCGCTGCGATAGATTTGTGACGACAACACCTTGGAGCTCAACTCCCCGGGACACTGCCACAACCCCTAAATGACATGAGGCATCGAGAACAATGTTCTCGTCACAAAGATATCGGAACAATCCAAACAATACTCGTGTGATCCTAAAACAAATTAGTGAATTTTTGAGAGTAGAAGAGATAGAACATTGTCAGGATTCCTCACCAAAGTGATAAAGGGATTAAGAGTAAAAAGAAATCCTACTCTCCGATATATATATATAGGACTCAAAACATTTTCATGTGTGTGTCTAGACTCAACCGTCAATGATTCGATCAATCAGGGGGCTCCTAGGTCGGAGAAGGCTCTGATTACCAACTTGTAATGCCCAGTATGAGACTATACCTCCTACGTGTCGAGGCACGACTTAAAGGCATAATCTCATACTAGAATGATCTCAAGTATGGTATGTTTGCACAACTCATGTAAAAGAGGGGATGAAAAGGTAAAAGAGTAGTTGGCTTACACTCGCCACGTCACACAATGAAATACATTAACATACATCATCCAATAACATCAGAGTCCAACTACGGACGAAGATCCAAATGAAAGATAACATAAATAAAGCAACACAAGGTCCCAATCATCCTAGTAAGAGCCCTACTGATCCTCCGGGTAAGACACGTAGTATCGCCCACGCTCTTCATCGAACTCCCAATACAACTCTGAACCACCAGCTGTGTAGCTCTTAACGGTACATGCATCTGGTGTTGTGTAGAATCTGTGAGCCCCGGAGGACTCAGCAATCCCGTTCCCGGGTAGCAATACTATCAAAGCCTTAGGTGTGGAAAAGTATGAAAACAAGGTTGCAGTAGCACTAGCACTAGCTTACGTGATTAGAGCGAGGAGAGAGAGTGTCAATGATCATCAAAGTGATCACGAAGTGATCCTAACTAAGCACGTCAAACATGACCCCACCGTGTTCACTTCCCGAACCCCTTCGGAAAGCGACCGTCACTGTTACTCACGCTGGTAGTGTATTAAGAACATAGTGTCAAGTTTTCTACAATCGGATATTAACAAATTCCCATCCGACACATAACCGCGAGCACGGCTTTCGAAATATCAAACCCTGTAGGGGTGTCCCAACTTAGCCCATCACAACCTCACGATCTACGGAGTCGCAACTCCAAGGTGGGAAGACCCAAGTATTCTCGGAATCCCGTGCTCAAGATATTCCGACAAAGGTAAAACTAATCCAGCAACACCTCCCGGCGTGCCGACACCCTGATAGTAGCCGCGTGTATCTCGTCTCAGGCCATGACCGGATGGGACATGCTACATGTTTTTACCATCCCTTGAGTTTCCTCGAGGTAGCCCTGCAGGCTGCCCAGTTTGGACCAACACTCATGTGGAGCACTGGCCCAGGGTTGTTAATTAAGAACTCGGGTTTGCAACGCCCTATGCAAGTTTTAGTTATTAGCCAAATGTAAAACCAAAGTTGGGCCTTGCAGGAAAAGCTTTAGCACTAAGCGGTTTATCGAGGGGGGGGGGGGGCATAAACCCCAACCGTGTTAGGGACGCAAAAACAAGGAACATAACACCGGTTTAAATGGTTCATAGGGTGGCATGAGTGGAACAAAACACCAAGCAAGAGGCTTAGCCTTCCACCCAATACCAATATATAGATGATTTAGTTTAACAGTTATATATATATTGTGATATCCCAACAATAACTTCATCATGAAGCAAGAAACTTCAAAAATCTTCACCTGCAACTAACAACGCTATAAGAGGGCTGAGCGATTCTTACGTAGCCAATCAATGGTTTGCTAGGTTGGGTGGTTACAGAGGTTCATGGCAACAATAGGAGGCTGACAAACAGACATAGGCATTGAGGCAATAAGCTAAAGAGCGAGACATTTAGCATAGGCAAAGATAGTAGTGATATCTGGGTAAGGTCATCTTGCTTGTTGATTCCACGGAGGGATCATAACCTTGCTCCTCACACTCAACCTCGGTAGAAACCTCGTACTCCGTATCGTCACCGGGCTCTAACCAAACACAACAATGCAACAACGGAACAAAATCAATCAACATGCAGAGCTCAACCACATGATGCATGAAAATGATGAACAAGGACAATGGTAGATAAGATGCATGGCCTAGGGGGCACAAGAGTGCAACAACATCACATCCAACAAGATCATACACAAGAAAGAAAACAACTAAAAAACAACTACCAAGTTTATGTAGTTGATCAAACAAGCATCCAACAAGTTTTTAGGAGTTGGTTAACATGGCAAGGGTGCAACTAACATTACAGCTACATGCTAGAACTTTTAAATGGGCTGGAATAAATAACAACAATATCCAGAAACTCCCACATTAATTTATTTGCATTTGGGAAAGATCTGAAAAACTTATGTGATAAAGTTGTCACACATGCTAAACAACAGCACCAAAATATTCTACACATTTTTCTACCCCAAATGCATATAAAGTTTGTTAAATTTGCAGTTGTAGATATTTAGTTATGAATTTTACAAGTTTAAGCATATTTAAAACAAGTTTAAAATCAAACAACATTTTAAAAGTTTTTAAACATGGCAACAAACAGCATATTCATAATCTACATAAAATTATAAGCACTTTTTATATAGGACTTATTTTCATCAAAAACATATTTAAACATATATTAATTAAACAAGAAAAACAGAAAAGAAAAACAGAAAAAGAAAAGAAAACAAAAGAGGCGCAGGGTCAAGGCTGACCCAGGGCTCAGCTAGCCCAAGCCACTGACGAGGGGGGCCCAGCAGCTGAGCTGGCGCTAGTGGGTGCGTGTGGGGGCTGGGAAGCGGCTGTGAGGCTGGCAGGTGGGGCCTACCTGTCAGCCTCACAAGGAAAATAAAAAGGGGCGAATAGCCACTGCGCCCGCAAGGATTCGAACACAAGACCCCCTGTGTTAACTGACGGAGACAAGCCACTGCGCTAGCAAATGATCCTTGACAAATAACAGGAAGCATATTTGAAGACTAAACAACAGAAGCAGAAACAAGGGAAAAACACAGACTCGTTGGAGCTGCTCGTCGAAGCTGCTCCGGCGACCAAACGAGGCGGCTGAGTGGTGCGGCGTGCTCCTCGAAGAGTTCCGCATCCATCCAACACGCTTGCAGCACCTAGCGACTACTACAATGCCGGTGGCGAGCAACGACAGAATGGCGGCGACGGAGCAATGGCGAGGCGATGCAAAGGCCATAGGGGAACGGCGACTGCACAGGCGGCACCTACACAACGAGACAAAGCGAACGGGCAGGAGAACACGGCCTAGTGGGGTCGGAACACTCGCCGACGACGAGGTCCGACGGTGATGCGCTCGGGCGCTCGGTGAACTAGGACCTAGAGGGCGCGCAGAAAGGGGAAAAGGGCATGGGAGAAAGAGGAGCTCACCACGAGCACGGAGATGTGCTCGGCTGGCCCAGTCGTGGATGGAGTCGACGGCGGCGGCTCTCGAACAAGTACGGCCACCGGAGATGAAGAAGCGGAAGAAGAGCTTGGCGTGGAGGCGATCGGGTCCGCATAGGCGTCGTAGTCGAGGTAGTCGACGTCGTGGAAGTAGAAGGACAATGTTGGCGAGGCTGCGGTCGACGGGAGGCTTGCCGGCGACGAGGTGGCGCTCTCAGATGCGCTCGGGTGCCGATGGGAACAGCGGATCTGGTGGTGCTAGGCTCTCCAGGCGGCGACGCGGAGGAAGGGGAATCCTAGAGAGAGGGGCTGGACAAGCTTCGGGTTTAAAAGGGGGGCTCGGGGCATGAGGCCTCAACGTCCGTGAGTTCATGGCGCGACGGTGAGCATGCTCAGCTGCTCTGCTTTTGCTGACGGAGGAAGACGGAGACGCGGCTCGGTGAGACAGACAGGTGGGGCCAAGGGGGAAAAGCTACGGCGCGACTATTGCGGCATGTTGGCTAGGCCTGCGGGTGGAGCTGGGCCGCGCACTGAGGGGGAAGGACTGGGCCTGGCGCTAAGAGAATGAGGAGGAGGCCCAGGCCACTGTGCTGGCTGCTGCTTTTCTTTCTTTTTCTTTATTTCTTCAGACAGAAATAAAAAGAAAAGCATGGCATAAAAGGAGAAGAGTTAGGGAAAAAGAAAAATATCCCCATGCTCAGCGATTTATGCCCTATTTAATAAAATTGACTTGGACATTTTTAGAGGCAGAAAATTAAAAGGAGTTTGAATATGGTTCAAACTCTTAGTATTTTAAAACCCAACCAAATCATTTTCAAATAGGGTGATATTTGGTGGAGAGGTTATAGGCATGGTGCAAGATTTAAAGGAGAAGAAAGAACAATAACGCACTTGGCTAGGTTGCTTGCACAAAGGGGTAAAGAATGGACAGAAAATAAAAAGAAGAAGAAGAAGAAGAAGAAGAAAGGGGAAGAAGGAGAGGGGTTAGGGTTTAGCTAGGCATTAACCACACACACAACATACAAGGCCTCACACACACTCATCAAGAAAAGTAAACTAAGATGCCATGATGATATGATGATGAAGCAATGCAAGGATGCTAAAAATAATAAAATGATATGGCAATGCAAAGAAAAAAATATATGACAAGAACCCCCAAGGATAAGGACAAGGATCAAATTGAGAAAGCTATATTGCCATTAGTGGAAAGTGTTACATATGGGGCATTACACCAACGCAGCGATGCAATGGTGCAGAATGTGAAACATGGTATTGCTAAGGGTACTCCCAAGTACAAGTGCTACCACGTTGATGAGAAAGACACCTTGTTCTTTGAGGACAGGATTGTGGTTCCCAAGGGTGATCTCAGGAAGCTCATAATGAACCACATGACTCCCTCCTCTCGATTCATCCCAGAAGTTCTAAGATGTACCATAACCTCAAGCAATCATATTGGTGGACTCGCATGAAAAGGGAGATTGCCCAATTCGTGAATGAATGTGATGTCTGCAGAAGAGTGAAGGCAGAGCATCAACGTCCAGTCGGACTCCTTCAACCTCTACCTATTCCCGAGTGGAAATTCGATCACATTGAGATGGATTTCGTCACTGGGTTTCCCAAGTCAAAGAAGGGAAATGATGCAATCTATGTGGTGATTGACAAGCTAACTAAAGTAGCTAATTTTCTTCCCATCAAAGAATCCATCAACGCAGCTCAGCTGGCAGAGCTGTACACATCCATAATTGTTTCTTTGTATGGCATTCCTCAAGTGATCTCCTCAGACCGTGGAAGCTTGTTCACCTCCAAGTTCTGGGATTCTTTTCAGTTAGCCATGGGCACAAAGATTCGCTTCAGCACTGCGTTTCACCCTCAGACTAGTGGTCAGGTCGAAAGAGTGAACCAGATACTCGAAGATATGCTAAGAGCTTGTGTCATCTCCTTCGGTGTGAAATGGGAAGATTACCTCCTGTTTGCCGAATTCTCCTACAACAACAGTTTCCAAGCAAGTGCTGGCAAAGCTCCTTTTGAAATCCTCTATGGCAGAAAGTGTCGTACCCCTCTCAACTGGTCCGAGACTGGTGAACGTCAACTTCTTGGAAATGATTTGATCTCAGAAGCCGATGAAATGTGCAAAGTCATACGTGAGAATCTCAAAGCCGCTCAATCGCGTTAAAAGAGCTACTATGACGGCAAGCATCGTGACTTGGCTTTCGACATTGGAGACCATGTCTATCTCCGTGTTTCTCCCATGAAGGGCACTTAGAGGTTCGATATCAAGGGCAAGCTTGCTCCAAGATACGTGGGCCCTTTCAAGATTCTTGGCAAGAGAGGCGATCTAGCCTACCAACTCGAGCTTCCCTTCAACTTTCAAATGTTCATGATGTGTTTCACGTGTCTCAACTCCGCAAGTGCTTCAAGACGCCTGAACACACCATTCCGTTCGAAGAGATTGATCTTCAACAAGACTTGTCTTATCGTGAGCACCCCGTTGCTATTCTTGAAGAAACTAAGCGCGAGACCCGCAACAAGTTCATCAAATTCTTGAAAGTGAAGTGGTCACACCATACCGACCGAGAAGCTACGTGGGAACGAGAAGATCACCTTCGTTCCGAGTATCCCTCCTTCTTTCAGTCCTAGATCTTGGGACGAGATCTTCTTGTAGTGGAGGAGAGTTTGTAACACCCCATATGTGATACTTTCCAATAATGGCAATAAAGCAATTCTCATTTTGGTCCTTGTCCTTATCCTTGGGGGTTCTTGTCATTTGAGTTTTATTTTGTTTTGCATTGTCATTTTATTTTTGCATCCATGCATTGCTTCATCATCATCATGGCATCATTTCATCTTAGCTTCATTACTTGTTTTGTTTGTGAGGCCACCTTGATGTTGTTGTGTGTTTGTGTCAAGCCATGCCTTGCTAAACCCTAGACCCCCCTCCTTATTCTTCACCTCTTCTCTTGCCTTCTTTTTCTTCCTTCCTTTAATTATTTGTGCAAGTGACCTAGCCATTCCATTAATGTTCAACTCATCCCCTTCTTTGTTGCTTTGACATGTGTCACCATGCAAAGCCATTCCCCATTTTAAAGTGATTTGGTTGGGTTCAAAAATGACAAGAGTTTGAACCATATTCAAACTCATTTTATTTTTCTAC
This sequence comes from Secale cereale, assembly GCA_902687465.1. Taxonomy (NCBI): domain Eukaryota; kingdom Viridiplantae; phylum Streptophyta; class Magnoliopsida; order Poales; family Poaceae; genus Secale; species Secale cereale. The sequence goes on along the minus strand of LR738711.1, from coordinate 766,256,154 downwards.
CTCCAAAAATTTCCAAACCAATTTTATTAAATAGGGCATAAATCCAGGAGCATGGGGATACTTTATTTATCTCTTAACTCTATTTCCTTGAGCGTGCACTTTTCCTTTTATTTTTTGTCTGAGGGTAATAGAAAAGGAAAAGAAAATATAGCAGCAGAAGCAATAGCTGGGCCTCCTTCGCTCCTGCTCAAGGCCCAACAGCCAGCTAGCAGCCCAGCCAGCAGCCCCTCCGCAGCAGGCCACGGCCCAACCAGCGCCCGTGCGAGCCGCAGTCACACCGTCCCCTTTCCCCTGTGCGGACCCACTCGTCAGCCTCTCTTCCCTCTGCTTCGTCTTCCTTCGTCACTCTGGTCCAAAGTAAGAGCACGTGCTCGTTGTCGCGCCATGATCACGGACGTCGAGGCCACACGATCGGCCGCCCCCTTTTAAACCCAAGCAGCTGCAGCCCCTAGGGTTCCTCCTCCTCCTCCCTCTTTTCCCCTCGTGCCGCCGCCTAAGGTAAGCAGGCACCCACGTGCACCGCACCCGCACGCCATGGTCGTCTCGATCGAGAGCTCGTCTTCGGCGTAGGAGTCATCGCCGGCCTCCTCTCTGTCGTCCACGAGCACCGCAACGCCTCCCCGAGCCGTTCTGGAGCGGATCCGAGCCCCAGGTCGACAAGCCCGGCGGCCACTTCGCATCTTCTTCTTCCTCTGTTCGCGGGTAGTGACCGTGCCAAGTTCAGAGCCCGTCTTCCTCCTCTCCAGCGCGTCTCCGTCGTCCTCTTCACGTCCTAGGGTAAGGAGGTACTCCCAACTCCTCCCTGCTTATTCTTCGCCGCCTGTGGATCTCTGTACGCGTCGCTGGAGAGGTGTCTTCTCCGTGCTCTCGGTTCCCCATTGCTTTCTGAATTTTGTGCTGTCGCGCGCGTCAGTAGTCGTCGTAGGCCTCACGCTTCGCCCGCTCTGGATCCGCCAGCTCGCGCACGTCGCCAGCGCCCGAGCTCAAGCTCGAGAACCACCTGCGCTGGCCTCCATCTCCACATGCAGCGCCCGCACGATTCCAACCATCGCCTCGCCGTGGCCGAGTCGAGTGCAAGCTCATGCTCGAGTCCCTGCCCGCACGCACACCGCAGCAGCATCCGCCGCTCGATCCCGCACGCCCGCAGCTAGTCGCCGCACCGCCACGACCTCTCATGCTCCCACTGGCGCCGCCGCTGCCGTCGCCGTGTCTGTGCTTGCTGAGAGGCCAGATCCTCTCCGGGTCAGCTCTTAAGGAGCCATGCCCCTTTCTGTCTCGATCGCATGCTCAGCCCACTGGTTTGGTTCTTCGTCAGTTAACGGAGAGATCCTGGGTTTGAATCCTATAGGGGGCAGTGGGATTATTCCCCCCATTTTTGCCTCCTGTGAGTCTGACAGGCAGACCCCACCTGTCATTCTCACTGTGCTGCTCCACCCACTTGCTCAACCACCATGCCATGTTGGATACCCCCGGGTCCACCCGTCAGTGCCTCTGTCTAGAGCCAGACCGAGTCAGTTTTGTTTTTGCGTCTGTTTTCTTTTTCTATTTTTTTTGCTTTTCTTTTTCTTTTTTTGCATATACTTTGCATAATTAATATCTGTTTAATTATGTATCTGAAGAAAATGAGTTGTTTATGAAAACTGCTAAGTTTTTCATGTAGATTATTAATATGCTGTTTGTTGCCATGTTTAAAAACATTTAAAATGTTTTTTGAATTATTTTGTGTTTAAAATATGCTTAAACTTGTAAAAACCAAAAGTAAATATCTACAACTCCAAATTTAACAAACTTTATATGCATTTGGGGTGGAAAAATGTGTAGAATAATATGGTGATGTTGTTTTGCATGTTTAACAACTTTAAATCATGGGTATTTCAGTTCTGTCCCAAATGCATTTAAATAATTATGGGAGTTTCTGGAAATTGTTGTTGTTCCTTTCCAGCCCATTTAAATATGTGAGCATGTTGTTGTAGTCCTAGTTGCACCCTTGCCATGTTAATCAACTCTTTTAAACGTGTTGGGTGCTTGTTTTAAAACCTACATAACCTTGTGAACATGTTAGCTTTGTTCTTTTGCTTGTGTTCATGCATCATGTGTTGTGATCTGGATTGCTATGATGCTAGTGCACTCGTGTGTCCCTAGGATATCCATCATATCTATTCATGTCCATATGCATCATACTCATGCATCATGTGATTGAGCATTGCATGTTGATTGATTGTTGTTCCGGTGTTGCTTTGTTGTGTTAGTTAGAGCCCGGTGATGATTCGAAGTACGAGGTTCCTACTGAGGCTGAGTTTGAGGAGCAAGGTTATGATCCCTCCGTGGAATCAACAGGCAAGATGACCATTCCCAGATATCACTACTATCTTTGCCTATGCTAGATGTCTCGCTCTTTAGATATTGCCTCGATGCCTATTCCTGTTTGTCAGCCCTCCTATTGTTGCCATGAAACCCTCTAACCACCTTCCTAGCAAACCGTTGTTTGGCTAAGTATGCATCGCTCAACCCCTCTTATAGCATTGTTAGTTGCAGGTGAAGTTTGAAGATTTAGCCCCGTGAGGAAGTTATTGTTGGGATATCATAATATATAATCTGTTGAACTAAATCACCTATATATTGGTAATGGGTGGAAGGCTAAGCCTCTTGCTTGGTCTTTTGTTCCACTCATGCCACCCTAGGAACCGATAAACCGATGTTATGTTCCTTGATTTTTGCGTTTCTAACACGGTTGGGGTTTATGGGCCCCCCTTGATAATTCGCTCAGTGCTAAAGCTTTTCCAGCAAGGCTCAACATTGGTTTTACATTTGCCTAATAACTAAAATTTGCATAGGGCGTTGCAAACCCGAGTTCTTAATTAACAACCCGGGCCAGTGCTCCTCATGAGTGTTGGACCAAACTAGGAGTCCCACAGGGCCACCTTGGGGAAACCCGAGGGCTGGTAAAAACCTATAGCATCGCCCATCCGGTCGTGGCCTGAAACGAGATACGCGTGGCTACTATCAGGGTGTCGGCACGCCGGGAGGTTTTGCTGGATTAGTTTTACCTTTGTCGAAATATCTTGAGCATAGGATTACGAGAATACTCGGGTCTTCCCACCTTGGAGTTGCGACTCTACAGATCGTGAGCTTGTGATGGGCTAAGTTGGCACACCCCTGCAGGGTTTGATCTTTCGAATGCCGTGCCCGTAGTTATGTGGCAGATGGGAATTTGTTAATATCCGGTTGTAGATAACTTGACACCATGTTCTTAAATCCACTACCTGCGTGAGTAACCGTGATCGTCTCTTTCCGAAGGGCTTCGGGAAGTGAACACGGTGGGGTTATGTTTGATCATGAGTAGTTAGGATCACTTCGTGATCAACTTGGCGATCGTTGGCACTTGTTCTCTTCTTGCTCTAAACTCGTAAGCTAGTTCTTAGTGCTTGCTGCAACCTTTGTGTACAGCCTTTCACACCTAAGGCTTTGATAGTTTTGCTACCCGGGAACGGGATTGCTGAGTCCTGTGTGGCTCACAGATTTAACACACACCAGATGCAGGTACCATTGAGAAGTATACAGGAGATGGCTCAGAGCTGTACTGGGAGTTTGATGAAGAGCGTGGACGTTACTATGTGTCTTATCCCGACGATCAGTAGTGGTTCTTACTAGGAGGATTCGGGCTTGTGTTATTTATGGTTTCTTTTCGTTTGGATTTCATCCGTAGTTGGACTCTGATGTTATTTGGATGATGTATGTTATTGTATTTCATTGTGTGACGTGGCGAGTGTAAGCCAACGATCATTTTACTCTTTCATCCCTGAATTTTACATGAGTTGTGCAAAGATACCATACTTGAGATCATTCTAGTATGCGTTTATGTCCTTAAGTCGTGCCTCGACACGTGGGGGACATAGCCGCATACTGGGCATTACAAAGTCCCTGGTATACTTTGTTTGAGAAACAAAGGTACCCTCCTTAGTTTGCTTGATTTGCAAACCAAGAAAGAACTTGAGTTCACTCATCATAGACATCTCAAACTTTTCCGACATTAGCTATCTAAACTTTTCACTAAAATGGAGGTTAGTAGAACCAAATATGATATCATTAACATAAATTTGGCACACAAATAATTCACCATTAACCCTTTTAGTAAAAAGAGTGGAATCTATTTTTTCAATTTCAAAGCCTTTTCAATAAGGAACTTGGTTAAACATTTATACCACGCTCTAGGAGCTTGTTTAAGACCATAAAGAGCTTTATGAAGTTTGTAAACATGATCGGGTTTCTTAGGATTGACAAAGCCGGGAGGTTGCTTAACATAAAATTCCTCCTCCATTTCACCATTTAGAAAATCACTTTTAATGTCCATTTGGTACAAGGTGATATCATGATGATTAGCATAAGCAAGTAAGATGCGAATGGACTCAAGTCTAGCAATGGGGGCATGTGTCTCACCGTAGTCCATACCTTCGACTTGAGTATAGCCTTGGACGATGAGACGTGCTTTGTTGCGGATGACTTGACCATATTCATCTTGCTTGTTGTGAAACACCCATTCGGTACCAATGATGTTGTGGTTGTTGTCGGGCTTATCGACCAATGTCCACACTTGATTTCTCTCAAAATTGTCTAGCTCGTCGTGCATAGTGTTCACCCAATCCGGATCATCAAGAGCATCTTCAACCTTCATTGGTTCAAGGTTAGATATGAAAGAGTAATGTTCATAAAAGTTAGCTAGACGAGATTTAGAGTGAGTGATTCTCCCGGTTTGGATATCATCGTAGATTTGTTCTATGGGATGATCTCTAGCAATTCTTGCTCTAACCCGTGAAAGCTTTTGCTTGGGTCGAGGTGGAACATCCTCTTCATCATATTCTTCTTCTTGTCCTTCTCTGTTGGTGTTATTGTGCCCTTGTGGAGGTGGAGAAGGAGGTCGATTAGGTTCATCTTGATGCATCTCCTCTTTTCCTTCATCATGGCGTGTTCCACTTGTGGATGCCTCCAAGTCAACTTGTGGTTCACCTTGTTGTGAGGTAGAAGCTTCCACATGGACAGACGAAGTACTCTCCTTTACCTCCGTTGGACGGATCTTGCCAATAGACAAGTCTTGAATTGCTTCCGAAGGATATTTATCTCCTACATCAATTAGCAATTGCTCTACTTGCGAGCCGTTAGATTTTCATCTACCGTCTCTTCAACCTTTTGGGTGAAATTGTTGTAGACACGGTAAGTGTGAGAGTTTGAACCATAACCAAGCAGGAAACCTTCATGAGATTTAGGAGCAAATTTAGAACGATGATACTCATCAAGAATGTAGCACTTTGAGCTGAATACTCGAAAGTATCCAACTTGGGGTTAGTTACCGGTGAGAAGCTCGTATGCCGTCTTGCCGAGAAGCTTGTGAAGATAGAAGTGATTTGTTGCATGACAAGCTGTCTCAACCGCTTCCTCCCAAAAGTGTCTTGGCATCTTGTATTTGTCAAGCATCGTTCTTGCCATTTTGATGAGTGTCCGGTTCTTCCTCTCAACAACTCCATTTTTTTGAGGCGTGTACGTAGCCGAGAACTCATGTGAAATCCCTTCTTTGTCAAGAAAGGTATCCACATTTGTGTTCCTGAACTCCATTCCGTTGTCGCTGTGAACCTTCTTGATATTCACTTCCTAGCAAAGTTTTTGAAGAGCTTTTGAACCTGCGATCTATCATCAAGAAAGAACACATACGTAAATCTTGAAAAATCATCAACAATGACTAGTCCAAAAGAGTTACCACCGAGGCGTTTGTAAGCATTGGGATCAAAAAGATCCATATTAACTAGCTCAAGTGGTCTTCTAGTAGTCAGGATGTTCTTCACAGGATGACTTCCTCCAACTTGTTTTCCTGCTTGACAAGCACTACAAAGTCGATCCTTGTCAAATATAACATCTTTAACACCAAGGATATGTTCACCTTTAATTAGCTTATCAAGATTTCTCATGCCGACATGACCTAACCATCTATGCCACAACCAACCTTTAGAAGATTTAGCAATAAAACAAGTGCGAGATTGGCCTTTCTTAGGGAAGTCAAGTCAACAATATATAGGTCACCTCTACGAATGTCGGTAAAGACCTTATTATGATTATCTCTACGAAAGACTTGGCAATCAACATGAGTGAATAGCACATTTAAACCTAAATCAGCTAATCTAGACACGGAGAGAAGATTATATCCGAGAGATTCTACAAGCATGACATTCTTAATTGAGCTATCATTGGGTATGGCCACCTTACCAAGGCCAACAACCTTACCCTTAGAGTTTTCACCAAAGGTAACATACTTTCGTGGACCATCATTTCTAGCAAGCTCATCAAACATATCCTTATCTCCGGTCATGTGATCCGTGCAACCACTATCAAGCACCCATTCCTTTCCTCTGGCTGCATAACCACGAAGATTTGCCATAAGACCAAAATGTATCATTTGTTCATCAAGATCAAAGTCACTATCATCATCCTCATCATAGTATCCACGTTCCACATCCTCATGTGATTAATCAACACCTAGAGAGAGTGATTCATTAGAAGTATGACCATAACAATGTTCATCTCTATGAATTCTAATGACTTCGGAAATGATATTGCTAATAATTCCAACATCTCCTTTGGCATGCATGAGTTCACGAAGCTCAAATAGACAATCACCAAACTTAGGATCACTAGTACTCATCCTATTCAAGGCAATAGACTTATGGAGAATCTCATCCACATTTTTCAAGGAATTTTGGGAATCGTTCCTCTAGAAATCTCCATATAGTATAAGCACATTCAAAAGTTGGCAAACATACAAGCAAGTTTCTAGGCAATCCTCTAGTGATAAGATTACAGTTCTATGATTGTGAACCATGTCAAGTTTCTCATTGAGAGTAGGATTCGAAGCATCAATGGGGGGCATACAAGGATTATCATTATACTTGTTCAAATGATATTCATTGAAGATCTTAAGCATCTCATTTTTCCATTCATGGAAGTACTCTCCATCAAGCATAGGCACTCCACGTCTAATACTCCCAGATGTAGACTCATCCATCTTCCTCCAACGGTGATTAAACCAAAGCAATGGAGACCAATGCTCTGATACCAATTGAAAGGACCGAGAAGAGGTGTCTAGAGGGGGGGTGAATAGACTCCTAGCAATGGAAAGTGGAAGCTTTTAAATTACTTGATGTTGGAGTGGAATTTTAAGCACATGTTTAAACATTTGCAATACCTAACAAGCATGTAGAACAAGAGTACATAGGTATTGGAAAGTAAAGCATGCCACTTTGACTACTTGACCAAAAACAAAACCTAGCCTTTTCCAAATTTTAGTTCTTGGCAGATTTTAGCAACTTAGCACAAGTCAAGTAATCAACCTACACATGCAATTCTAAGAGTATAGCAGCGGAAAATAAAACAATTGCATATGAAGGTAAAGGGAGGAGTTTGGACAATGCAAACGCAAGTGAAGACACGAATGTTTTTGTCTTGGTTCCGATAGGTGGTGCTATCATACATCCAAGTTGATGGAGACTTCAACCCACGAAGGGTAACGGCTACGCGAGTCCACGGAGGGCTCCACCAACGAAGGGTCCACGAAGAAGCAACCTTGTCTATCCCACCATGGCCATCACCCATGAAGGACTTGCCTCACTAGGGTAGATCTTCGCGAAGTAGGCGATCTCCTTGCCCGTACAAACTCCTTGGTTCAACTCCACAATCTCGTCGGAGGCTCCCAAGTGACACCTAACCAATCTAGGAGACGGCACTCTCCAAAAGGTAATAGACGGTGTGTTGATGATGAACCCGTTGCTCAAATGCTTCAAACGATAGTCTCGCCAACACTCAAATAGCTCCTCACAAATTTGGATATGGTGGAAGAAATATTTGAGTGGAAAGCAACTCGGGAAGGCTAGAGAACAAGATTCATATGGTAGGAATGGAATATCTTGATCTCAACACTTGAGTAGGTGGTTCTCTTCTCAGAACATGTATGATGGAAGTGTAGGTATGTTCTGATGGCTCTCTCCACGAATGAAGAGTGGGTGGAGGGGTATATATAGCCTCCACACAAAATCCAACCGTTACACACAATTTACCAAACTTGGTGGGACCGATTCAGAGAACTCGGTCAGACCGGTTTAGTTAATAATGTGACTGTTAGGCATTTTGGTGGGACCGATTCATTAGGGTTAGGGCATAACGTAATCTCGGTGAGACCGATTACACAAACTCAGTGGGACCGATTTTGGTAATAAGCACACCAGAGAGTTGGTCAGGCAAACTCGGTGGGACCGATTTGCTCGTTTCGGTGAGACCGAAACATTACGAAGAGGGAACAGAGAGTTTGCAATGTTAACTCGGTGAGACCGATTTTCACATCTCGGTTACATCGAAATGTTTCAAATAGGAAACATAGAGTTTACATTCCCATCTCGGTGAGACCGAGATCCCTTTCGGTGAGACCAAAATGATTAGGGTTTCTGGCAGTGGCTATGTCAAATGAACTCGGTGGCGCCGGATAGAACTTTTCGGTGGGGCCGAGTTTGACTTTTGGTTTGGGACATGTGTGGATGTGAGAAAGTGGTTGAGGGTTTGGAGCATATCACTAAGAACTTTGAGCAAGCAAGCCATTAAGCAACACCTCATCCCCTTTTAATAGTATTGGATTTCCTATGGACGCAATGTGATCTTGGATCACTAAATAGAAAATGTAGAGTCCTGAGCTTTGAGCTTGAGCCAATCCTTTGTCCTTATCATCTTGAAGGGGTTGCACATCCTCTAGTCCATGCCACTCCATCTGTTGAACTTGTCTGAAATATACTAGATGAAAACATTAGTTCAACAAGAAATATGTTGACATTAATTACCAAAATCACCCAGGGAGCACTTGTGCTTTCATGTGTGCATGCATGCGTGCATGTGTGCGTGACTGCGTGTGTACCATGTACGTGTGAGTGTTGCGTGCATGCAGTTCGTGTGCATGCGTGCGTGTGTGCGTGTGAGTGTAGCGTGCGGGCGTGGCTACGTGTGTACGTGTGAGTGTTGCGTGCATGAATTTCATGTGCGTGCGTGCGTGTGTGTATAATCACCACACCAACTCTTGTTTGTTAAAAACAGATGGCTGTGCATACCAATACAATGCCACATTGTACGTTGTGCCCGGGGTCATGACTTCGAACCACCATCCAATATTTTTTAATCATTTGTTTTCATTCTTATACACGCCGACAGGTGGGCCCAATGGTAGTGGGATAATGTGATGCAACACTAGAGGTGCGATGTGGAGCGTTTAACTGGTCAACTAGTCGTGTCTTGAACAAATACAGAGCTGTACGGTGAGCCACTGACTGTATAATACCCACAAAACGTTAATGGTGATCGTAATGAGTGGATTCTTAAGTCCAATGTACGTATCGTGCTTTCACTTCAAATACAATGATCGTCACTCTATATATCGCGAGAGAAAGATGAAACATGCGTGAATGTGTTGGGGCGTACTTTTAGAGGACCTGGAGATAGTTTGTGTGCGCACGTGAAAGGGGCGTAGAGGGTGCATGTGCGATGGAGAGAGAGATGCTCTTCGTCTCTCTTTATTATGACTAACTTTATATATAGTATAAAAATATACAAATTCACATTGCGGAATAAATATCATTGGGTGCACCATGCAATGCAAACTAATTTTCATACTCCATATAACTTTGTAATGTTGTATATATGTACAAATTCTACAATAAATTTTTGGCCACACTTTGTGTGGTTTTATTCAAAAGAAATGCTCTATGCAAAGTAAACGTGAAGAGAGGGATCTTTAGATAATGGCGCACGTGTAAAGATGTAAAATGTGTGAATGTGTAGGTGACGTATTTGAGAGGGTCTAGTGAGGGTATGTGTACGTATTCGAGAGAGGCATGTATAGAGGGGCCAACGGGGAGCGACGTGGGAGAGATATCACGAGAAATAAGAGAGGTCTAGAGAGAGAGATGGATAGGATGTCAGGGCGAGAGATGCCCTTGAGTGTGTACACGGAAGGGGTGAGGGGATATATGGAGGCATGAGGAGATTTTTTTTGTGTGTCTATCTTGGTATGTGTGGGTGTGAGAAGATATCTAGACCTAGGGCAGATGGTGCGTCACCGCGTGAGGTCCGATGGGCCGAGGTGAGGACCTTGGGTCGGTTCCATCCTACGCCACATTAGTCGGCCCGTGACACATTCAGGGATACCAATGGAGGACTCGTCGTACAAGACAAAGATACCAGAGTCGGGAAGGACTCTGTGTCCACTAACAAAGCCGGCTAGGATTTGTAACCGTAGGTCCTCGGACTAAGGTAAACCCTTGTCTCTGATATTACCATTCATCCAACCTAAATTTAAGAGGCATCCTATAGAATGCTCTACTCGAATATATTCGTCAATTAGGAAGAGAGGTGGAGACAATGCATGCGAGACATGCCTAAAGATAATGTGCATGTGGAAGACACGTAGGCAGGTCTATGTATAGAGAAAGGGTCGATGGGGATTCTGTGTGCGTATGCGTGTGAGAGGAAGAGTGCTTCTGATAAAGATTAGTGAAAATAGTCGTAAATGGGTGTGAGAGGGAGGGAGGGTGATATCGAGAGCAAGTGTGCGAGAAAGACACATCGGGAGAGAGTGTGTGAGCATGTGCGAGAGACCACCGATGGATATACACTGTGTGCGTGTATGTGTGTGAGAGAAAGTCATCGCGTGTTTGAGGAGGGGCCTATGGAGAGTGAAACTACACGTAGAAGACGGATGTACACATTGATTAAAAATATAAATTGTATCCAAATATTAGGATGGGATCATGATATTTGCAATTCACATAAGGAACGGTCATTGATCCATCAGACATATATATTCTGTCGAATTTGAGCATGTATGTGTTATTATTCGACATAATTGATCCATAGAGTCAATATTTTGAACTCCATACAATGCATCGCTTTAGCAATTCAAATATAAACATGAGTATAGTTCATGTTGTGTGTGTAAAGCACATTATACATACAAAAGTTACACAATGAACATTACAAATAGCTAGCTAGGAACTAACATACATTTGAATTCAACTTAAGGTGGTTTAAAAAAATTCAAATTCAACATGGAGTCCATTCAATTATTTGAATTGGAGATCATGGCATTTTTAAATCATAACTAAAATATGGGGGCACCAATATTTGCTCGGCTTTCGTACATAATAGCATATATAGTCGTGTATCAAATAGATTAAATTTACCTCCTCCATTCCAAAATAATCGTAGTTATAGGATTTCAAGTGTCAAAATTTAAAAAAGAAGCGCATAATTTAATGAGGTTTTCAAACATACAAGGTCAAATTTAACGTTGTCTATTTAGGTCAACCCTCAAAGTTCAAGAGTACTCTAAATGTGAATGCTTCTCTTTCAAAATTTGGAACGAAGCACCAAAAGAGCCTCTACTCGCTCGAAACTGCATGAGAACAATGTTTGGTAGAAGGAATTACTTTTCTAACTCTGACCCGTGAAACCTACCGGTCCGACGTCCAAATATCTAAACCAGGGTACGTTTGTATCTTCATATAGACGACATGCAACCACCTCCGAAAAACATTCATACAGTGTGGCCGCCTAAACACACATGCGCTCGGCCGAAATAGCTCCCGCCCATTATTTGGGACACCTATGATTACCGTCCTACCCCCGACCCGCAGTAAATCTGAAATTAAGAGGGGGGCAAAGTTTGTACTTTCCCCAAATTTCAAACAAACGCGCCCTATCTGTTCAAAAAGAAACAAAAACAAAAACAAGTGCGCCCCAGACCGAAACATGGTTCGCCCTTAGCTCCCCCGTCTTATTCCCCATTCGTACACCGTGGGCGCTAAAACTACCTTACCACCAGCCGTGAAACCCCGACGTCCTCCGTCCGCCACCCCATCCCACCCATCAACCGCTGGCCTCCATCACGCCGAAGCCGATACCCCGACACCGTCGTCCACCGCAACCGCAACGCCCTCCACTGGTAGTAGTTGAAGCCGAGGCCGAGTTGCCTCCAGGACGCGGGCATGTGCTGTACCCGAGCCAGTTCAACCACACCATCCTGCGCCTCATCGCTGTTGTTACAACATCGCCACCGTCCACCGCACCGGAACTGTTCCCGCTACACCGTCCTTCGCCGCCACGGATTTGCTTCTCCTCCGCCGATAGACGGCCACCGAAACATAGTCAACAATTTTGACATTGGTTTGTCCAAGGCTCCACCTTAGCTAGAGTAATGTCGCCTCCCTGGAGTAACTCGCAATGCACAAGGTTTCTCATCATATACTATTTCACCTTAGCTAGAGTTTTGTCGCCTCCCTGGATTTCAATTCCTGGTTAGTTGATTCCCAATTAAAGGAAGCATTCCCCTGCGTAAAAGGCGCTAGTCCGCCAATTAAGCTAGGGAAGCAGCGCCTCGGTGTTTATCTTAGGGGTGTGTGGGGCCTAGGAGCTGCTAGCGCCCGATCTGGAGGTCGGTCGGGCTTAAAGGGATGGCCGGGGGGCGCTGCCAAGAACGACGGTCGTGTGAGGTTGAGGGGAGAGCGGGGCGGCGGAGGCAGGGGTCTGGGCTGGTGGTTGCTAGCGGTTCGAGAAAGATCATCAATAGTGACTACTGGGAGGTAGGCGAAGGCCATCTGCCCATTCCTTCTAGATTGGACGGTTCATAAAAAATAGACTGGCCTATTTATTTTTAGTTGACTGTTATTTTGATAGGACCACATGTGGTGGTGTGCTGGAGGTGTACCTGCATTTACCAGCCATCCCTATGCTCATATATTACAAAATCTTACGAAGTAGAATCTAATTTTGTTTGCCATGCAATGTTGTAGAGCTATCATATGTCTCATGTCATTTATTTTTCAGCCACCTGCTATCTGCTACTTTTACAGTGCACTAGTTTTGTAGACACTTCACCCATACTCTCACTTTTTTATGCATGTGTATTTCAGCCTCTGACAAACTGTTGGTAGAAGCACAAAAGAAAAGAGAGAAACAACTCCAGCTTTCTTCGGGCTTAGGCAAGACACGTTCACCGCTTTAAAGGGTGCAGTGTCAGCAGATGGAGATGGTAAATGTAGCTCTACAGTTTATGATCTCGCTCGCCATGAACCACCATCCCAGGTGCTTGCTTTAACTTCGCGGTGTCATATGTGGTGTCATGTTGCATATGGTGTCTAGCTTGTATTCGAAAGGCCGAAGTTGGTCTTTATTAAGATAAGGAAATATATGTTTTACATGAACCACCATATCGGGAGCACGAGAAGAGAAATAGCTAGTCAGGGAACTGCTCAAGCCAGAGACAAGCCCAGAACAAACATGCATCACCTGGAACCACTCCAACTGGATGTCTGGCTTGTATTGCTTCCAATTTGCTTAAATTGCATCTGCTTAGCTTACACATTATACCTTTCAATATGACATGCCTTCCTGTTTCTGGTACATACTAGTAAATGTGACATGCCTTCCTGTTTTTAGTACATAGTACTGTCTATTAAGCATGTCCTTACATAAAACTACTGTTTTTTTTGTATCCCGCATCAATCAATATGACGAGACACCATTAGTATATGTAGTGTGATATTGGTTGCATCTTTCATATGATCTATAGCATGAGCTGCTTCTAATTTGTTGAAACACCATTTTTGATGGGACGCTTTTAATTTGGCAGAGTCATATTGGTTGCATCTTTCATGTGGTGTCTAGCTTGCATTGCGTCTTATTTGTTGAAATGGCATTTGCTTAGTTTACACAAATAGTTGTGAATATGCCATGTCGTCCTGTTTTTCGTACATATTCCATCCTGGTATCATGTGTTTGCCTTACATAAAAGTAGTGATTGTTAGTATCAAGCATGAATGAGTTCTGAAGAGTGAATTTTATTGCTTTTTCTTGTCGGTTTTACTTGACAATTCAAAATCAATAAAGCGGAAGGAAATTAGCAAGGTAGTGGATAAAGTTGCTCCTTCCAAACGTATGGCCTCTACAGAGTCTACTCCGCCACCCCCATCAGAAGATTTGCAAGACAACACATGCATAGACACTCAACTTAGCTGTGTTGATGATGAGCACGTCTCCCCTAATCTACCATCATCGGTGCTCCCTCTAACTTGGCACTGTTATATGTGGTTGCATGTTATTTATGATCTCTAGCTTGTATTGCTTCTAATTTTGTTGAATACCATCTGCTTACTTTACACATTATACTTGTGAATAAGACACGTGTTCCTGTTTCTAGAACATACAATATCTGTCTATCACACCATGTTCGTACATCAAAGTACTATTGTTGTGTAACCAACAACGATCACTTATCATCAGACACGTTTAACTTGGTAGTGTGATATAGGTTTCATCTCACATTCTTTTCCAGCTTGTAGTACTTCTAATTTGTTGAAATGGCACTTATGACGAGACAATTTTAACTTGGTAGAGTGATATTCGTTGCAACTTTCATATGGTGTCTAGCTTTCATTGCTTCTAATTTGTTGAAATGCCTTCTACTTAGTTTACACATCATAGCTGTGAATATGCAATGATGTCTTTTTTTCTTACACATTCAATCGTCCTATCATGCGGTCTCCTTAGAATAAAGTAGTGCTCACGAGCATCCTGCGTCAATGAGTTCTGAAAAGTGATTTGTTTATTCATTTTTCTTGTGGGTTTGACTTAACAAGGCAATAAAATTAAGAAAGAGGAAGGAAAAATTTAAGGCAGGGACTGATGGCGGTATTTCGGCGAAACCGGCATCACATGTGCTTTCTCTAGCTTAGCAGTGTGATATTGTCTTGCATATTGCATACGGTATCTAGCTTGTATTTCTTGTAATTTGATTAAATTACTTCTGCTTAGTCTACACAAATAGTTTTGAATATGCCATGCAGTCCTATTTTTCGTACTTATTCCATCATTGTATCATGTGTTTGCCTTACATCAAGGTAGTGATTGTCAGTATCACGCATGAATGAGTTCTGAAGAGTTAATTTTATTGCTTTTTCTTGTCGGTTTTACTTGACAATGCAAAATCAATAAATCAGAAGGAAATTAGCAAATAGCAAGGCAGTGGATAAATGTGCTCCATCCATACGGAAGCCTCTACACATTCTACTCCGCCATCCCCCCAACAAGATTTGGAAGACAACACATGCATAGACACTCAACGTAGCTGTGTTGATGATGAGCATGGCCCCCTTGTCCACCATCACAGCTGCTCCCTCTAACAAGGCACGGTAATATGTGGTTGTATGTTATGTATTGTGTCTAGCTTGTATTTCTTCTATTTTTGTTAAATTCCATCTGCTTACTTTACACATTTTACTTGTGAATAAGGCACATATTCCTGTTTCTAGAACATACAATATCTGTCTATCACGCCATGTTCTTACATCAAAGTACTACTATTGTGTAACCTGCAACAATCACTTTTCACAAGACACGTTTAACTTGGGAGTCTGATATAGTTTATATCTCGCAATAATTTCTAGCCTGTACTACTAATTTGTTGAAATGGCACTCATGGCGAGACAATTTTAACTTGGTAGAGTGATATTCATTGCTTCTTACATATGGTATCTAGTTTTCATTGCTTCTAATTTGTTGAAATGTCTTCTGCTTGGTTTACACATCATAGCTGTGAATATGCAACGGCACTAATGATGAGAGACCCTTAACTTGGTAGTGTCATGTTGTTTGCATCTTGTATATGATTTATTTTTTGTAATACTTCACATTTTTTTAAATGCCAGCTATGACGAGACACTGTTAACTTGGCAGAGCGATATTTGTAGCATCTTTCATATGGTGTCTACCTTCCATTGCATTGCTTCTAATTTATTGAAATGCCTACTGCTTAGTTTACACATCATAGTTCTGATTATCTCATGTCGTCCTGTTTTTCATAGATATTACATCCTCCTATCATGCGGTTGTCTAACATCAAAGTTCAGTTTGTCTGTATCACGCATCAATTTGTTCTGAAGAACTAATTTATTCTTTTTCTTGTTGGCTTGACTTGACATGGCACAGAGAAATAGGAAGGAACACATAATTGCAGGGGATGGTGTTACTACTCGGGACACACGGAAACGGAAGCATACGAATTATGCAGATTCTTCTGGTATTGATGGTGCAATAGAAGGTCAAATCCATTGAAAAATTGTACAAATGCGGTATCCCGTGCTACACAAGCTGCAAAACAATCCAAACAGACACTAATAGCTGCCACCAAACAAGCAGCGACAACCCTAGTTGTTGCAACACCTTCCACGGTACCACTAGCTGCACGAGTTACTCGTTTTTCAACTCAGCTAGCAGCAGGTTCCCAGGCTCCCTTGCCACCTAACACTACTTCTGAAGCACTCTTGACACAAGGCGAGTTGGCAAGATCAGATCACTAGTAGAGAAAGGGCCTAATGTGAAGCTCATTAGTCCCGATTTGTAACTGAACCAACACTAATGTGACCATTAGTGCCGGTTCCAACGGCTAGCCGAGCAGCACTCATTAGTCGCGGTTCATTTTGAACCTTTAGTACCGGTTTGTGTCACGAACCGGTACTAAAGGGGTGGTGGCAGGCCTGTGTCAGCCTGGGGCCCCATGAGAGCATTTAGTACCGTTTCGTGTCACGAACCGGTACTATACAGGCACCTTTAGTCGCAGTTGGTATAACCAACCGGGACTAAAGATCATGCTATATAAACCCTTCGTCGAGCCCGAGCTCTCTGTTCTTCCCCTTTCCTCTCATCTCTGTTTTCTTCCTCTCCTCTAGAGTTCAGCCTCCATTTTTGCCAAAATTTGTCAAGATTTGAAGGCACCCCATCCATCCAAGTGATCACAAAGGTTAGCAACTTTGTCCTTTCATCTATCATTGCTAGATTAGCTCTTTCAATGCTCTATAAGTATACTGATTGGTGGGTTTTAGTTTGGGAGTATTTGTATGTGGTAGTTTATTTGATATATATGCAATTTGAGCTCAAAATAACTCTTAGTTTGCATATGTAGGTGTGGTTTACTTAGTGCCTTCCTGTCTCCGTCCTTACCACCATTGATCACCCGCACCGTCCCATCACCGGCACCACCTTGTGCTGAGCCACTTGTTCTTATCTTTTTTATATATAAAAAATCATGTTTGTTTGATTTAGATATATAGTTACTTGTATAATTTTCTTACCCGTACGTTGTTTGTTATACATAGTGCCATGGTTTTGATATCCATCCCCGTCGGCCCTCGTACGATTTATGATTTGGATGTGGTATATTCTCTTTCATAACTATTTGTTGCATTTCATGTTTATGACAAATTATGCCCATCAAGTTGACATAGATATTTTCATTTAGGAGGTATGTGAACCGGAAATTCCAACCGACCCTATTGTCGAGAGGTTAAATTTAGTTGAAAAAGAAAATGAGTATTTGAAAGAGAAATTGAAAAGAATTGAGGAGGAGAAGATGGAATTGGAGTTGCATGTTGCCGATGTCGCCGATGATCACAAGATCAAGATGGAGAAAATGCGCTTGAAGATTAGTAAGATTAGAAAATATGCCATTGATAGTGAGGCTTGGTATCATTATGTTGTTGGATCAATTGTTACCTTAGTTGCGATCTTGATCGCATTTGTTGTTGCATTTAAATGCTTTAGCTACAGAGTTTGTATGTTGTTTTATGTATGAACTTTATGTATGATAATATGCCATTGATAGTGTGTATGAACGTTATGTATGAACTTGTATTAATTTACTCTTTTCGGTGTTGTGTAATAAAGATGAGCCGGCAATGGATGTACGATGACCAATGCTCTCCCCAGTTCGTTAGTAAATGCGTACTTTTCTGCTTGCGGTTGAGGCAAACAAGCGGGAGGATGGTTTCATGTCTTGTCCATGTGCTGCTTGTAAGAATGATCAGAGTTACTCTAAGTCAAGAACCATTCACGTCCACCTGTTTAAGTTCAGTTTCATTCCCCACTATAATGTTTGGACCAAGCACGGAGAAAGAGGGGTTATGATGGAAGACAATGAAGAAGAACAGTACGACGACAGCTATCCTGGCCATGGGTTCCCTGAATACGATGGTACAACAATGGAGGAAGAAGCTGAGTCGGCAATGTGGGAAGAAGCTGAAGAAGAGGCATCACATGAGCCCGCTGATGATCTAGGTCGTGCCATTGCCGACACAAAGAGAAACTGCGCAACTGAAAAGGAGAGGCTGAAGTTGCAACACATGTTAGAGGATCACAAGAAATTGTTGTACCCAAATTGCGAAGCTGACAAGAAAAAGTTGGGCACCACACTAGAATTGCTACAATGGAAGGCAGAGAATGGTGTATCTGACAAGGGATTTGAAAAGTTGTTGATAATGTTAAAGAAGATGCTTCCAAAGGACAACGAATTACCCAAGTGTCGGGGAAACTGATCCACCCACGAACACCTATGGGGACGGAGCCCCTTTCAGTACGGCGGGGGGGGGGGGGGGGGG
>LR738711.1:766190915-766231760 GCA_902687465.1 Secale cereale | reverse complement strand
CCGGCAACCTTGTGGGCGAGGGAACCTTCTTTTCCTTGAGAAAAAGAAAGAAGGGAGAATACAGATATGGAGCTTTACGGCTCGTTATTGCTTACCGGGGGTAGGTGCTGCACAAAGCGTCAGATAACACATGCAAAATATAGAAAGCATGAAATCGACAAGATGTGCGGAGCACATGAGCTTTACTGATGCACGGGGTCTGCGCCCGGCTTTGTACAAAGGATTACATGCAACAGCGGCAAGACCTGTACAAAAGGAGGTTGCGGGAACGGGTCACGGCAACCGCGCCTTACGGGTAAAACTTACGAAGATGCTCGATGTTCCAGGAGTTGCTCACCGGAAAGCCATCTTCGGTCTCAAGGCGGACGGCGCCGGGCCTAGTGACTCGTTTCACCCGGTAAGGGCCTTCCCACTTCGGCGTCAACTTATTGGAATTCTTGGCGGACTGAACGCGCCGAAGAACAAGCTCGCCTTCCTCGAGACTTCTGTCGTTAACTTTGCGGCTATGGTAGTAGCGCAAAGCTTGCTGGTAGCGATCAGCTCGTACAGCATCCTGAAGACGGTCTTCCTCGAGGAGCAGCGCGTCATCTTGTCGCAGCTGCTCTTGTTCGAGCTCATCATAAGCGAGCACTCGAGGTGACCCGTATACGAGTTCCGTGGGGAGAACTGCCTCTGCTCCATAGACTAGAGCGAAAGGTGTCTGTCCAGTGGCTCGATTTGGCGTCGTCCTGATCGACCAAAGAACCACCGGCAACTCCTTGATCCAGTTTCTTCCGCACTTGTGCAGCCTGTCGAAAGTTCTGGTCTTGAGGCCACGCAGCACTTCAGCATTTGCCCTCTCCGCTTGACCGTTGCTTCTCGGGTGAGCAACAGAAGCGAAGCAGACCTTGGCGCCAAGATCTTGGACGTACTGCATGAAGGTGCGGCTCGTGAATTGCGTACCGTTGTCGGTGATGATCCTGTTAGGGATCCCGAAACGGCAAACAATCGACCTGAAGAATTTGACTGCTGACTGTGCGGTCACCTTCCTCACTGCTTCTACTTCCGGCCACTTTGTGAACTTGTCGATTGCAACGTACAAGTACTCCAAGCCCCCGGTTGCGTGGGGAAAGGGGCCGAGGATGTCGAGCCCCCAGACCGAAAATGGCCAGGATAAAGGGATCGTCTGGAGAGTTTGAGCTGGCTGGTGTATCTGCTTGGAATGGAACTGGCACGCTTCACACTTGGTTACTTGTGCAGTTGCATCCTGGAGGGCTGTCGGCCAAAAGAAACCTTGCCGGAATGCTTTGCTGACAAGTGCTCTTGGGCCAATGTGGTGACCACATATGCCTCCATGTATCTCTGCCAACAGCTTTTGTCCGTCTTCCCGAGGGATACACTTCAATTTCACACCGTTGAGTCTTGTTCTGTACAGTGCGTTGTCAACGAACTTGTACATACTTGACTGCCGGGCTACTCTTTCCGCTTCTTCTTGCTCTTCGGGAAGTTCTCCTGTTTGAAGGAAACTGACAATCTGCTGTGCCCATGCTGGAGCTTGTGGCTCGACAACAGGGACTAAAGGCACATCTGCTGCTGCGGGAACATCCGCTTCTACGACGAGAACCTGGCGGCTCAGCCGGAGCTTGATGTTCCTCGGCAAGCTTGCCGGAGCAAAACTTGTCGGGAGTGTTTGCTTCAACGGAACAAACCCTTGGGCTTGCCGGAGCAGACTGCTCCTCAGCACTCTTGGTGTTGATCTTGGGGACCTTCTTGGCGGCGGCTTCGGGAAGCTCTGGCGGAAAATAGTCGCCAGAAATCAACTTCCTCTTCTTGCTCTGTCCAATTGTTGGTGTTACGGATGGTTGAGTCAGCTTGAGCACAAAGATTCCTGGTTCCACAGGTAACTTAAGTGCGGCGCACTTTGACAGGCCATCAGCGATGTCATTCTGAGCTCTTGGAACATGCTCCATCTGTAGGCTGTCAAAGTGCTCTTCAAGCTTTCACACTTCATCAACGTAGGATTCCATCAACGGACTCTGATAATTCTTGTTCACTTGGCGGACGACAAGCTGTGAGTCACCCCTGACAATGAGCTTCTTGATCCCAAGGTCTGCCGCGATCCTGAGACCGGCCAGGAAACCCTCATACTCTGCAGTATTGTTTGTTGCTTGCTCCTTGCAACTGGGCCAGAGTGGCCACAGTGCACGGCCCAAGGCATCCAGCCCAGCCGCACGGGCGCCAGCGCGCGCACGTCGGGTTTTCAAACCTGACGGGCGGGGCCCGGCGGTCAGCGGCTGTGAGGGGAGGGAGAGAGGGGTGAGGATGACAGGCGGGGCCCGCCTGTCATCTTCAACCTCATGGCCACGGCGACGGCGAGCTCACCGGCGACGATTTCGGCCACGGCGATGGCAACGGAGGGCAGGGACGGGTTCAGCGACGAGTTGCGGAGGTAGTGGTGGTGGTGCGGCACGCCGGGGAGGTCGGGTTCGTCGGCGGCGAGGTGGGACGGCGGAGGGCCATCGGGAACCTGCTGGCTAGCTCGTTTCCGGCAGCTGCAGAAGGGGAAAAAGGAGGGGAACACATCAGTGATGCATGGCGGTTCTAAATCGAGCTAAAGGAGGGGCGGAGGAGGCCCGTACTGCGAGATCGCGGGCTGCCCGCCGCGGCGGAGCTCCGGTCGATCCCGAGCACTGAAGCTCTTCGGGGAGGAACTAGCGGTGCTGGAGGACTAAAGGGGATGTGGTGAGGCTGTTAGTGCTGAGCGGGGAGCTCGGGGGGCCTTATATAGCCACGCCCACGGTCCTCCGTGGACTCGTGCGCCAGCGAAGTTGCAGGCGAGGCTAGAAGGGGTTCTGGTGCCTGTGATCAAGCCGGGGAGGATCGTGGACGTGTTCCATGTCCAGTTGAGGGGAGAGGAGGAGCGGGGAACGCTCCAGACCATGCGCGCGTGTGAGGCCGAGGAGTGGGCGTCGCGGGCGGCCGGTGCGCCTGTGGCGACGGCCACTGGAGGGCGCAGGAGGAGGGGGACAGCACCGGTGGAGGCTGCGGACGTCGAGGCGCGTTGAGAGGCGCAAGGGCAGAGCTCGAGGCTGTCGGGGGCAGGCGATTGGGCGAAGCTACAGTGCGTGGGCGCACTGTAGCGCGCTCTGGAGCGCCCTTATCGCATGCCATGGCATGCCATTGGCCCTCTGGACGCGTCCACCGTGTCTGGGGGGTCCAGGGTGATGCAAGCACTACGGATGAGGCTTTGGATGCTCTGGAGATGCTGTGAGAGAGAAGAGGAGCTGGTGACTTGGTAGAAAATGGCTGTCCAGCAGGGTGAACTAGGGTTTTTACCCCTCAATCATAGAGCTGGAGACATGGGAGAGTTACTGGAGGTAGCTGGCAACTAGATGAACGTGTGGTAGAAAGTTGAGGCCAAGGTAAAAGGTAAAAGTGATCAAGAAGAGGGTTTTAGTAAAAAACCAGAAGGTGTTTGATCAGTGTTTGGTCAAGCAAATAACCTCCACTTGCCATGACACTTAACAGGATTGAATGACATGTGAAAATAGGGTGCTTCACCAAATTTGGGCTTATTTGAAGAAACTAGCCAATGTAACTTTGGTGAACCCTAGAAATCAACAAAAATGGCTTCATCTTGTTTGAGTCAAGCTAATCATCTCCCCTTGATGCACCACTTGGTGTAGTTTCCTTATTTGGGGTATTGATCATGCCCACAAAGTTTGAAGCTCCAGGTAAAAAGTTGGTAATGTAAAGTTGTTCAAATTTGCATTTGAACAGAAAGGGTTTTGGGGTGATCTGATCAAGTTGCTCTACTCCAAATCTTGTGCCATTTGGTCTAGATGCCTTATTAGGCATTTCTAGCATGTGCACCAAGTTTGAGAGCATTTGGAAAAGTTTGGCAATGTAAAGTTGCTCAAACTTCAAATATGGACAGAATGGTTATGAAGGGTTTTGAGAATGTTTTCTTGCTTCCCAAGGCATGGGACTTGGCAAGATCACCAAATATGTCATATATGACATGACAGAATTTCCCAGGAATTTTTGGAGAATATTTCCTTTGTAAATATTTCAAAAGCTTGAAATATCCAGAAAGTGTTTTAGAGGGATTAGCCCATTATTTTAAACATGACCAAGTGTTGAAACTCTTATATATGGACAATATATGTCCTATGAGTCTCCCTGAATTTTGGCAAATTTTTTTGAAATACTTAAATAATTTTTCCCTATTAAAGACCATTTCTGGCCTTAAGAAAAAGCTTTTAAATAATATAGGAAAATAACTTTTAAAATTATACCCTTGTGGTTTCTGGGAGTCCTATGACTACTAGGTCTCAAATATACCTTTTGAAATAATTTTCTCACCCTAAATCAAGCACTTGCAGTGCAAACCTTAATTCAGGGGTTTTTGGAAAACTAAATTTATGAAATACATTTTGGCCAAATTAATTTTGTAAGAAAATATTATACTGTTATATAACACTTGGCATGATCATTGGGCAGAAGTTTTGGGTATGGAGATGAATTCTACAAGAGGTAATAGTTAACTTTAATGAGCACATGAAAAAGCACATGAAGAAAAACTCAATTCCAAATAAAAGCCAAATGATGCTAAAAAAATTGCTGGTCCAAATTTTCATGCTTCATTGATGCAAATAACATGTTACAAAATGCAGGGTGTGACAACACATCAATAACATGTATATCAAATATACCTTTGTTCACTTCGCCATCCTTCTTATCCGCCAAATATTTGGGGTAGTTCCACTTCCAGTGACCAATTCCTTTGTAGTAGAAGCACTCAGTTTCAGGCTTGGGTCTAGCTTTGGACTTCTTCTCGAGAGTGGCAGCTTGCTTGTCGTTCTTCTTGAAGTTCCCTTTCTTTCCCTTGCCCTTTTTCTTGAAACTAGTGGTCTTGTTTAACCATCAACACTTGATGCTCTTTCTTGAATTCTACCTTCGCTGATTTCAGCATCGCGAAGAGCTGAGGAATCGTTTTCGTCATCCCTTGCATATTATAGTTTATCACGAAGTTCTAGTAGCTTGGTGCTAGTGACTAGAGAACTCTGTCAATCACTATCTTATCTGGAAGATTAACTCACACTTGATTTAAGTCATCGTAGTACCCAGACATTCTGAGCACATGCTCACTAGCTGAGCTATTCTCCTCCATCTTGTAGGCAAAGTATTTGTCAGAGGTCCCATACCTCTCGACATGGGCATGAGCCTGAAATACCAATTTCAGCTCTTGGAACATCTCATATGCTCCATGGCGTTCAAAACTTTTTGAAGTCCCCGTTCTAAGCCATAAAGCATGGTGCACTATACTATTAAGTAGACATCATATTGAGCTGTATCAAATGTTCATATTGTTTGCATCTGCTCTTGCAATAGGGTTGTCACCTAGTGGTGCATCAAGCACATAATACTTCTATGCAGTAATGAGGATAATCCTCAGATCACGGACCTAGTCCGCATCATTGCTACTAACATCTTTCAACTTAGTTTTCTCTAGGAGCATATCAAAAACATAAGGGAGCTACAACCTAAGCTATTGATCTATAACATAATTTCCAAATACTATCAGGGCTAAGTTCATGATAAATTAAAGTTCAATTAATCATATTACTAAAGAACTCCCACTTTGGTAGACATCCCTCAAGTCATGTAAATGATCACGTGATCCAAATCAACTAAACCATGTGTGACCATCACGTGAGATGGAGTAGTTTTCAATGCTGAACATCTTATGTTAATTATATCTGCTATATGATTCATGCTCGACCTTTCGGTCTCAAGTGTTCCGAGGCCATGTCTGTACATGCTAGGCTCGTCAAGTTTAACCCGAGTATTCTGCATGTGCAAAACTGTCTTACAACTGTTGTATGTGAACGTAGAGCCTATCACACCCGATCATCACGTGGTGTCTCAGCACGAAGAACTGTCGCAACAGTGCATACTCAGGGAGAACACTTATACCTTGAAAGTTTAGTAAGGGATCATCTTATAATGCTACCGTCGTTCTAAGCAAAATAAGATGCAAAAAAAGATAAAAATCACATGCAATCAAAATATGTGACATGATATGACCATCATCATCTTGTGCTTTTGATCTCCATCTCCAAAGCATCGTCATGATCTCCATCGTCACCGGCTTTACACCATGATCTTCATCGCAGCGTCGTGGTCATCTCGCCAACTATTGCTTCTACTACTATCGCTAACTCATAGTGATAAAGTAAAGAAATTACATGGCGTGCGCAATTCATACAATAAAGAGACAACCATAAGGCTCCTGCCGGTTGCCGATAATATACAAAACATGATCATCTCATACAATAACATATTACTCATCACGCCTTGACCATATCACATCACAACATACCCTGCAAAAACAAGTTAGACGTCCTCTACTTTGTTGTTGCAAGTTTTACGTGGCTGCTACGGGATTCTGGCAAGAATCGTTCTTACCTACGCATCAAAACCACAACGATTTTTCTTCAAGTGTGTTGTTTTAACCTTCAACAAGGACCGGCCGTAGTCAAACTCGATTCAACTAAAGTTGGAGAAACAGACACCCGCCAGCCACCTGTGTGCAAAGCACGTCGGTAGATAGAGTCTCATGAATACGGTCATGTAATGTCGGTCCGGGCCGCTTCATCCAACAATACTGCCGAATCAAAGTAAGACGTTGGTGGTAAGCAGTATGACTATTATCACCCACAACTCTTTGTGTTCTAATCGTGCATATCATCTATGATGCCACTGTTGGGGAATGTAGCATGCAATTTCAAAATTTTCCTACGCTCACGCAAGATCTATCTAGGAGATGCATAGCAACGAGAGGGGGAAAGTGTGTCTACGTACCCTCGTAGACCATAAGCAGAAGTGTTATATCAACGCGGTTGATGTAGTGGAACAACTGCACGATCCAACCGATCAAGTACCGAACGTACGACACCTCCGAGTTTAGCACACGTGCAGCTCGATGACGTCTCCTCCTTCTTGATCCAACAAGCGGGAGAGGAGAACTAGATGGGATCACAACCAACACGACGGCGTGGTGGTGATGGTGGTGGTGAAGCATCGACAACGCTTCGCTAAGCATCGCAGGGAATAGGCGATGGAACTATGGAGTAACGGGAAAGAGAGGGGCGCCAAGGTCTTGGTGTGTCCTCTTGGGGCGCTCCCTTCCCTCTATATATATGTGGAGGGGTGTGGCAAACAGCCCCTACAAGCCCTAGGGCGCAGCAATAGGGGAGAGGACTTGGACTCCAAGTCCAATCCTATTCCTATTAGGATTCCTTCCCTTTTTGCCTTCCCTAATCACATGGGCTTTTGAGGACTTGGTGCGTGTAGGATCGAAAGTATGTCTAGAGGGGGTGATTAGACTACTTGACCAAATAAAAATCTAGCCTTTTCCCAATTTTAATTTTTGGAAGATTTTAGCAACTTAGCACAAGTCAAGCAATCAACCTACACACGCAATTCTAAGAGTATAGCAGCGAACAGTAAAACAATTGCATCTGAAGGTAAAGGGAGGAGTTGGAGGGAGCAAACGCAATGTAGACACGTAGATTTTTTACGCGTGGTTCTGATAGGTGGTGCTATCGTACATCCACGTTGATGGAGACTTCAACCCATGAAGTGTAACGGTTGCGTGAGTCCACGGAGGGATCCACCCACGAAGGGTCCATGAAGAAGCAACCTTGTCTATCCCACCATGGCCATCGCCCACAAAAGACTTGCCTCACTAGGGTAGATCTGCATGAAGTAGGCGGTCTCCTTGCCCGTACAAACTCCTTGGTTCAACTCCACAATCTTGTCGAAGGCTCCCAAGTGACACCTAACCAATTTAGGAGAAGCCACCCTCCAAAAGGTAATAGACGGTGTGTAGATGATGAACTCCTTGCTCTTGTGCTTCAAATGATAGTCTCCCCAACACTCAACTCTCTTTCATAGGATTGGATTTGGTGGAAAGATGATTTGAGTGGAAAGCAACTTGGGGAAGGCTAGAGATCAAGATTCATATGATAGGATTGGAATATCTTGGTCTCAACACATGAGTAGGTCGTTCTCTCTCGGAACAATGAGCAATCGTTATGTTCTGATGGCTTTCTCCCTAAATGAAGAGTGGGTGGAGGGGTATATATAGCCTCCACACAAAATCTAACCGTTACACACAATTTACCAAACTCGGTGGGACCGAATCAGAGAACTCGGTTAGACCAATTTAGTTCATAATGTGATCGTTAGGCATTTCGGTGGGACCGATATAATCAACTCGGTAGGACCGATTTCATTAGGGTTAGGGCATAACGTAATCTCAGTGAGACCGATTACACAAACTCGATAGGACCTATTTTGGTAATAAGCTAACCAGAGAGTTGGTCAGGCAAACTCGGTGGGACCGATTCGCTCGTTTCGGTTGGACCGAAATGTTACGAAGGGGAAACAGAGAGTTTGCATTGCGAACTCAGTGGGAACGATCACTCATCTCGGTTAGATTGAAACATTACAAAGGGCAACAGAGAGTTTGCAATCCCATCTCGGTGAGACCGAGATCCCTATCGGTGAGACTGAAGTGACTAGGGTTTGTGTCTATGGCTATGTCAAATGAACTCGGTGGCGCTAGATAGAAAGTTTCGATGGGGCCGACTTTTACTTTTGGTTTGGGACATATGTGGATGTGAGAAAGTGGTTGAGGGTTTTGGAGCATATCACTAAGCATTTTGTGCAATAAACCCCTAAGCAACACCTCATCCCATTTTAATAGTATTGGCTTTCTTATGGACTCAATGTGATCTTGGATCACTAAAATAGAAAATGTTGAGTATTGAGCTTGAGCCAATATGTGTCCTTAGCATTTTGAGGGGTCCATATTCCTAGTCCATGCCATGGCAATCATTGAACTTTCTGAAATGATCATCTTGAGATATCATTAGTTCAATGAGCTATATGTTGTAAGTAATTACCAAAACCACCCAGATAGTTGCACTTTCAATCTCCCCCTTATTGGTAATTGATGACAACATATAGATCAAAGCTTCGACAAATGATTATAAGATTTGAATACATTGTCGCTTTGAGAAGATAAGCAAGAGGTCCCCCTAAATTTGTGCATTATTTAAAATTTGTGTTTGAATGCAAATGCACGATCGATTAGGATCATGGGTTACTCTTCCATGTCACATACATCTTGGTGGAGCGCTCAAAATGATATAGACTAAAAACATGCACTCATCACCAAGCAAAGTGAATGATCATATAGGGATTCAAAAGATAATGTCATTCAAGCAAGCATTAAGGTAACATATGATCAATCACATGATTAAACAAGTATCTCACACACAAAAGATAATGTAAGGTATCAAGCAAACACACAAATGTATCAACCAAATAGCAAGAGACCAAGAAGCAAAACACTCTCTCTCTCGAAGCCTATGATCTATACATATTTCTCCCCCTTTGGCAACAAGTTACCAAAAAGTTCAAATATGCATTGTGATATGCGTCTCTCAAGCTTGATCTTCGGGAGGTGGTGTAGATAGAACTCCAAGGATGAAGGCTTCAGATGATGTAGTTGGAGCTAGTGGAGTGGCAACTGGAGGTGGCATTGAAGTTGTGGCTGCTAGTGGTGATGTAGTAGCTCCTGTATCAGGTAGAGGCACTACAGCAAATCTCTGACCTCTAGGCACTCTCTTAAAGGCATGTGTGGTGGCATGCCCTCTCCTCTCCTCTGCTTCCTCCTGGACCTGCTCAACTGTAGTCTGTATCTTAGTCACTTTCAGATCAAGGCCATAGAACTTTGTTTCAATGATCCTCTCCAAGCTCTCCTAATTTTGAGTCAGAGTGGCCAAGCCCTTCTCAATCCTCAAAGTTGCTTGAATCAGATATGCCATTTGATCTTGCTTTGACTTGAGGGACACTTGAGATGCCTCTTCAACACTTGGCATCTTGGCAGCTTTCTCAGCTCTAGCTTTGGCTCTCTTCTCCTGTGCCCTGATGAAGGTTCATTCTCATCCATCACAACTAGGTTGTCCTCAAATTCAGGATATATGGGTAGATGTTCCTTGTCCAACAAGTATATGCATGTGCCCATCTTGGAGTTGATGATCTCTTGAATGTGTGGAGCATACCCACATGATCTCTTCTGATCTGCATCAGTTCTCTTGATTGTCTCTACAATCAGACTCATGACCTTGAACTTTTGAGGGACATCAAAAATGTGCAGAAATTTGATTGAATGTCCTCTGATCATCTTATGATCTCCTGACTTGGGCAACAATGTATGCCTCAAGATAGTGTTTATTGTAGCTAGACCAGACAACAAGTAATGTACAGATCCAAACTTATGTGTTTCCAAAGTTGTATCAGGGATCTCTTTGTACATGTTTTCCATAGAGTTGTGGTCTTGCTTATTCTTGGCATAGACATCCAAGTCATCTTCATGCTCTTTAGGGGCTTTTATCAACTTGGCCCACTCATCAATAGTTGACTGGTACCTTGTACCATCAGACATCCATAAAATTCTACAATTTGGATAAAAATGTGTTGTAGAGTAGAATTGCATGATGAGTTCATCATTCCATTTTGTCAGCTTCTGACCCACAAACTTGTAAACACCACATGCTTTGAAACTTTCAAGCACACTTGGAAAATGATCTTCATTTTCCTTGATGTAGTCCCAATCAACCCATCTCATATCACATACCATTGGCTTCTTGTCAAGTAGAATGGTCTCATAGAAATCCTGTTGTTCTTTTGTATGAAATATATAGTCCACGACAGTCCTTCTCCTCACAGCATATGGATCAGACTGTCTCCATCTTCTGAGACCTAGATCCTTCCTCAACTTCATGTCCTCAGCAGCACTTGGACCTCAGCATCTTCATCAATCTCAGGCACTGGGGCCTTGTTCTTTTCTGCAGCTGGAATGTTCCTAGTGCTTCTCTTGGTTGCAGACTTGGTGGCTTGAGCAGCAGCTTTGGGGCAGTCTTGCGATTTGAAGGAGCAGCCCCAGACTTGATTGCATCTCACATAAGTTTCTCAGCTTTGGATGCTGGTGCAGTATCCTCTTCCTTTTCTTCTACTTCATCATCATCATCATCATCCCTCATGGATGGCTTGCCAATCACTCTGGTTGTTGTATTTCTAGCTCTCTTCTTAGTTCCTCCTGGCTCATCATCTCTGATTTCAAGAGTGAACACCATTGTTTCTCGAGTAGAGGCTCTGGTCTTTGACATTGGAGCTCTTTTGGTAGTAGCCTTCTTGTTCAGACATGGCTTTGTTGCAGCAGTTGTGCCATACTCTTTCCTCAGCACCTTCTTCTTTGAAGTGGCCTCATCAGCCACAAAGTCCTCATCCTTAGTATCTGAGGTTTTCTTATTTCTTTTCTTGGTAGCAGCCTTAGGCAAGTTGCTTGGTGTGCTCCAGCTACCCTCATCAGAACTGCTAGAGGGACTAGTGCCCTCACTCATTTTAACTTGCTCCTCATACCTGTTCTGGCTGTCACTCCGGTCAGACATCTTGGCAAATACACTAACAGCAAACCCTGTGAATAGATGTAGATGAGGTAAAGTGGATAAGCATCACAAAGTGCAAAGTTTTTGCAAAACAGATGAGTCAAAAACTTAGTTTTAGTTATCAATAAAAAGCATTTCGGAGCTACCGATTTGTTAAACTCGGTGATACCAAAGCAATTTTGGAACCTAAACTAGTGAACTCGGTCAGACCGAGTCATAGTTCAGTGGCACCGAGATTGCTAGGGTTTCACGGAGAGTTGAACTCGGTCGCACCGATTTGAAGTTTTCGGTCAAACCGAAAAGTGCAAGTGCAATGGCCTAAACCAAATCAATGAGACTGATTTCTACAACTCAGTCGGTCCGAGATGAGTTCGGTGGAGACCAAACCCTAAATTTTCGAATCAAAACTAATCTATACGGAGTTTCTGCTGGACAGGATGATTTCAATCCAGGCAAGAATCATGGCAAAGTAATGTGCTATGAATCATAGTTAAGGAATAACACATAGATCGAGCTCATACCCTAACTTGGCGGCGAGCTAGCTACGGCGGAAACGGCAAAGCAGATTGCCATTGACGGTGACGAAGCCAGCGGCGGGAGGTCGCTGGCGGCGAGGAGATGATCCGGAGATCCGAGATGGCAGAGCTGGTTACGCGCGGGCGAGAGGTTTTGGAAAGTTTTCCAAAATTTGACCCCTCGGTATATATAACCTGACCCTGTCGGTGTGACCGAGTGGAACAACTCGGTGGCACCAAGATGCAAAACTGCTAGCAGTTACTACAACTCTGTGTGACCGAAAAGTTCAAATCAGTTGCACCGAGATTGAAAACCTAGATCAACTTAGTGAACTCGGTGTGATCGAAGTGGATGACTCGGTCATACCGAAATGCACAAAGAGGTTTTGGAAGTTTAAGTCTATGACGAATCGGGGACTCTGAGTGCTCCTCACACAGAGTGGTTCGAATATAACTTGATCAAACTTTGTGATGTAGCATGAACAGAGTTTGACACGAGAAAAGCATAGATAGCTAGAGGGAGTTCTTAGGCATTCTTTTCCATCCATTTGGCAAAATAAAAAGAGCCAAACAACCAAAGCAACAAATGGATGTCTACGAATGAGAAAAATATGCATTCAACATGCTCACACAATAAGATAGCAAATAAAACATGTGTCAAAGCATGCACAACCATTCTAGCATCTCTCAAGCAATTGGCGATGACTAGGTTATCTATATATGAGTATATTGACTTAGGAGTCAACTAAGAACATTTGATCATAGGTCATACTCATCATTTAAGCACAAGTGGGGTTACCACTTTTACATAAAGCATTGTTGTGTTCACATAGTTAGAGTTGCTTTAGCTCAATTGATTAGAGTAAAGCTCCCCCTAGATGTGATATCCCCCCTAAGAGGGATGAACTAACCTTGGGTTTTGTCGATGATGACTTCATGTAGATGTTGAAGATGTGGATGCTCAATGTTTATGTAGATCATTTGGAGCAATCCATTAGAGTGAGTTGCACTTTCGATACCTACATGGGTTAGTCCCACAAAGAACAAACAAAGATATCCATAGACAGAGAGTGAATTGCACACAAGATGATGTCCATGAAAGCATTTGGTTACCTTGTCCCTTGTCTTACCAACAAGATGGTTTGTGACTCCTTGAACTAGTGCAAGATATGGAAGTTGTTTGCACTTGTCCTCGCCAAAATGATATGAGTGAAGTATGTTGGCGGAGTCACCCTCAAGAACTCTCTACTTCTTCTTCTTCGGGATCCACACCATCTTGATGGGAATCCTTGGAGTTGTAGTAGTACTTGACGAAGTAGAACTTGATGTAGTCTTGGGAACCGACTTGACCAAGGCCTTGGGAGCTTCTTCAAATGCATCAATCTCTTCTTGAAGCTTGTTGAAAAGATCGATATGGTTGACTAGAGGGGGGTGAATAGGCAACTAACAATTTTTAGCTTTTCTTAACCACTTTAAATTAAATGTCAAAGTAAGTTGTCTAGATAAGTTACTAAGATGACAACTAGTAGGAAGTAAAGATAACAACCTCACAAGCAAGCTATATAAGATAAACAAGTAAGGCTTGCAAAAGTAAAGGTAAGAAATAACCACAAGTGGAACCGGTGAAGACGAGGATGTGTTGCCGAAGTTCCTTCCCTTTGAGGGGAAGTACGTCTCCGTTGGAGCGGTGTGGAGGCACAATGCTCTCCAAGAAGCCACTAGGGCCACCATATTATCCTCACGCCCTCACACAATGCAAGGTACCGTGATTCCACTAGTGGTGCCCTTGAAGGCGGCAATCGAACCTTTACAAACAAGGTTGGGGCTATCTCCACAACCGAATTGGAGGCTCCCAATGACACCACGAAGCTTCACCACAATGGAATATGGCTTCGAGGTGACCTCAACCGTCTAGGGTGCTCAAACACCCAAGAGTAACAAGATCCGCAAGGATTAGTGGGGGGAATCAAATATCTCTTCGTGGAAGTGTAGATCGATGCCTCCTCAAGCTCTCCCGAGGAAATCAACAAGTTTGATTGGCTAGGGAGAGAGATCGGGCGGAAATGGAGCTTGGAGCAACAATGGAGCTTTTGGGTGGAAGAGGTAAGTCTTCTTGGGGAAGAAGACTCCCTATATATAGTGGGAGAACAAATCCAACCGTTATCCCACGTTTCTGCACGCAGAGTGCGGTACTACCGCACGTAAGTTGCGGTACTACTGCTTGGCCAGTGGTACTACCGCTCTGGGTGCGGTACTACCGCTGGAGCAGCACTAGCCAGAATGTACTCCGTTGCAAAGGCATACGGGCGGTAGTACTGCCGGAGCGGTACTACCGCAAGGTAGAGACAAGCAGGCTGAGGACAAGCACGGATGAAATAAAATACATCCGTAGCTACATCCACAGAAATACGGTAGTAGAAAAACACGGCACGGTACTACCGCTTGACTCAAGCGGTACTACCGCGTAGGATGCGGAAGTAAAAATTACTTCCGCACCTACTTCCGTACTTGGTGCAGTGCCGGGCCAGATACACGGTACTACCGTCCTAGACCCGCGGTACTATCGCTGGTGCGGTACTACCGTGCCCGTAGGCGGTACTACTGTGTGGCTGTGCGGTACTACCGCTTATATGAGCGGTACTACCGCTTGCCAGGCAGATGTACTCGTGGGAAGCCATGGTTTGCATATACGATAAGAAACGGCCGGAGCTCCAGAGAAGCAAAGGAAAGGTGGTGCGAGAGTAAGATGTGTACGTGTTGATTCCACCCAAACCTTTCCGAAGCGAACCCCCTCTTAATAGTATGGCTTTCCTTTTACTCAAAGACACCCATAGGGAGCAAAAAGGAAACATCGTCTTCCATCGAATCCGAGGGGCAAACAATCGTCTTGTGCCTAGGTGAGATATACCTGAAAGAGCTTAGAGCACACGATTAGTCCGCAAATGCATTGTCATCAAACACCAAAACTACTTAGGGAGAAATATGCCCTTACAATCTCCCCCTTTTTGGTGGATTGATGACAACACGGGATTTGCACAAGGATATATAAGAAAGTATGCAATCATAATAAATGCTAGAATATAGGTGAGCTCCCCCTAGATGTGTGCAGACACGAGAGAGTGCTTTGGACTGCACAACACACATACTAGGATCAATGCTCCCCCTATATTCTACAGATAATATACTCCTTGCATGAAAAGAATAAGAGTCAATGGACAGTAGTAAGGAGGATAAGGTGAGCACATAAACAAGGGAAAGTAAACTAACTGCTCACGACATAATAGTAAAGACATAACAACGAGTTTAACGGTAGAGGAGCATATGTCTTACACCATACGATAGTCTCACACACACGTCACAAAAGCAGACAAACAAACAGAGTTCGACCAACGAAAAACACAAAGAAGCGGCACAAGACGCACACGACGCAAATCACTCTCTCCCCCTTTGGCATCGAGACACCACAAAGGGAAAGAGGACACTAAGAGAGGTGGTAGCTCTGGCGGAGGATCTCAGTCATCGTGCTCTCCATCGGATTCCTGCTGCTCCACGTCAGAATCAGACCACTTGTACCCCTGATGGGCCATCCATGCCGCCTCAGGAGTGATGATCTCCTCTGACCCACTGGATACATGCTCACCAAGATCCGCATGATCCTTTTGTCGCACTGGCGAGATTGCTTGTGAATGACAAGGGCCTTGTACTGACCTTCAGCTTGCATGCAGAAAAGGGCCTTAATCTTCTTCTTCAGCTTCTTAGCCCAAGAAGGCTCAGATGATGGAGGAGCATATCCTCCAGGACTATCCTCAGTTGGCTCCTCCACAGGCTCCTCGTCAGTACCCATCTGAGCAGCGGCAGCTTGTGCACGAGTGGTAGTGTTGGCCCATCGAGTCTTGATGCGAAGACGAATGGGGTCATGACGGATACACTCGGCCTCGAACTCCTCATCAGGGTAAAGCTTCTCCCAAGTCTTGGAGATGAGTAGGAACAGGAACGGACCATAGATGGGTAACTTGCGAGTGTAGATCGCAAAGCGGAGCTCACACCACATGATATGGGATATGTCAAGTGGTGGAGACTGCACCGTGCGAGCTGCCTCACACATCAGCAGCATGTCGACTAGGTATGCATGGATCTTGTCCTTGTCCCCAACTCGAGGAAACAAGGTGTTGCGGAAGATCCGATGCATGATGTCCAAAAAGGGGTTCAACACCCATGTCGTCTTGCCACTCGCAAGAGTCTTCTCCACATAGAACGGTAACAGTTGGTCCTTGTTGGCAGCTTCTGGATTGGCATGAGGACGAGCTCCAATTGGGTTGTGGAGTCCCTAGTCAGCAATCTGTAAAAGATCCATGAATTCCTTCCAAGTTGTAGTCATCTTGTGACCATTAGTCATCCCATTCATTGGGCGATCTTCCTTGGTGTGGAAGTGGACTGAAGCATAAAACTCAGCAATGATTTCTGGATCAAAATCATTCTGAAAGGTCATGAAGTGCTCAAGCCCAAACTGCTCTACCAGATCCAGAGCCTCGGCAAAGTAGGCCAGGTTATCGGCCCTCCGCATGTGAGCCATGTCCACCCAATGAGCATCCACGTACAGGTTGTGCTTGCTCTTGAGCACCTCTGTGTAGATGCGATATTGCTGCTTGGTCTAGAAAAGTTCATCCCCATGAAACTGAGCCCGGGGTTCTCCATAAGGGTTGTGCTTCCTCCGTGCCATGAACTCATTAGCTGGCATTTCTTCCATAGTCATAGAAGATTCCTTTTGCTTGTTGGCGGCGGTCTTGAACTTGCATTGGGGATTGGAGCCCTCTAGCACATCACTGGGGTTGCGCAGACGCTTGGACCCGGTGTCACGAACGGGATTTTTACGATGGACATCGGAACCGGAGCCACCACCTAAGACACAAACACAAGAACACGACGAAAACACAAAGAGAATCAATGCAAAAGCCACAAAAAGCACATGAAACGAGTAGAAAGGGTAAAATGTAAGTGCTACGAAGGAACTATGATACAAGCGGTAGTACTGCCCGACGAACGCGGAAGTAAAAAATTAGTACCGCTTAGTGAGTGGTAGTACCGCTTGATGGATGTGGTAGTACCGCACAGTATGCGGTAGTAAAAGTTTACTTCCGCGACCGAAGACGGGAGTAAAACATTAGTGTCGCTTAGGGAGCGGTAGTACCGCGTTGGGGTTGCGGTAGTACCGCTCAGTATGCGGTAGTAAAATTTTACTTCTGCATAGTTACGCGGCAGAGCGGTAGTACCGCGGTTGGCCAGCGGTAGTACTGCTCGGGTCAGATCTGAAGAACGGATCTAGACTAGAACGAGCGGTAGTACCGCGGTTAGCCAGCGGTAGTACCGCTCGGGTCAGATCTGAAAAGAACGGATCTAGACTAGAACGCGTAGATCGAAGAACGATACTACGGATGATCATAGTAACTTGGTAGCAACATACATACTAGCATTTCTAGTGCAAAAACACTCTCCTACATCCTAATCTTCCATGGATAAGAACACCAAGAACGCTAGAACACCAAGCATCTCCCCAAACCCTAAAAACAACAACTAGGCCAAAAGAAGACGGGATTTGGGGAGAAACCTTCATCCATGGCAAGGGGTCGAGGTGGGGAGCGATCCCACTGGTCAAAATGCGAGGAGACTGGCCGAGGGAGGAGATCCGGCGAGGTCCTCCAGCGGCGTTCTTGAGAAGGAGAGAGAGAGGCGGCATGGGGGTTAGGAGATGAATGGGTATGGGGGAGTTGGAACTCCCCCTGCCCGCTTATAACCCCCACCCGTTCGGATACGTACGGTAGTACCGTGGTCATCGCGGTAGTACCGCTTGGGCGGAAGTACCGCACGCTAAGCGGTAGTACCGCTCTACCAGCGACAGTAAAAAAATACTGCCGTGCTGGACTTGCGGTAGTTCCGTAGTCTCTTTTGCGGTAGTACCATGACTGCGCACGGTAGTACCGCTCCTCCAAGAACTTGCACGTTTCGACACGAGCCTTTTAGCAAAGGAGAGAAGAAAAACAAAGAAACGCACACGCAAGGCAAAACACTACTCCAACGAGGAGGTCGGTGGCCGAGGCCACCTATGTTTGAGTTATTTGGTATGGCACCGCAAAGAACTATCCTTGGGCCCATGACCAATACTCGTCTTGAAGCACTTATACCATCTAGTTATGGCAAATGAGAAAGACTTGATCAATTTATGCATAATGGGGGGAGGGATAGTTCATTGAGAGAACAATACTCCCCCTATGTCCATGCCTACATCTAGACAAGATAACTATATTGAGTGTGAGGAGTGTGTGCAAAGTCTCAAGCCACATTGCTCAATTCTATGATATTTAGCTCATGCCTTAACTCGTGAAATCTTGCTTCATCCAACGGCTTCGTGAAGATATCTGCAAGGTTATCATGAGTGTTGACATAGTGAAGCTTGATCTATCCTTGCCTTATATGATCCCGGATGAAGTGATACCGAATCTCTATATGCTTCGTCTTGAAGTGTTGCACTGGGTTGAGAGAAATCTTGATGGCACTTTCATTGTCACACCAAAGAGGCACTTTGTCACAAGTGACACCGTAATCCTTTAAAGTTCGCCTCATCCAAAAGAGTTGAGCACAACAACTGCCAGGTGCCACATACTCTGCTTCGGTGGACGAGAGAGACACACAACTTTGCTTTTTGGAAGACCAACTAACGAGAGAGAAACCAAGGAATTGGCACCCTCCGGAAGTGGACTTCCTATCCACTTTGTCTCCCGCCCAATCCGAATCAGAGAAACCTACATGGTTGAAGTTTGCTCCTCTTGGGTACCATAAGCCAAAGTTTGGGGTATGAGCCAAATATCGAAAGATTCGCTTGACTACCACAAAGTGACTTTCATTAGGTGAGGCTTGAAACCGTGCACAAATTCCCACACTCAACATAATGTTTGGCCTAGATGCACAATGGAAAAGCAAAGACCCAATCATAGAACGATATACCTTTTGATCCACCGCTTTACCATTGGGATCAATGTCAAGTTGGCACTTGGTTGGCATTGGAGTGGTAGCCAGCTTGACATCACTTAGATTGAACCTCTTGAGCATGTCTTGAGTATACTTGGATTGTTTGATTAAGATCCCTTCTCTTCTTTGCTTGATCTCAAACCCAAGGAAGTACTTCAACTCTCTCATCATGGACATCTCAAAATGTGTGGTCATGAGTGCGGCGAACTCATCATTGAAAGCTTTGTTAGGAGAACCAAAGATAATATCATCAACATATAGTTGGCAGACAAACAACTCCCCTTTGACCTTCTTACTAAAAAGAGTGGGGTCGATTTTCCCAATTTCAAACCCACGATATTGTAACAACTCGGTAAGATGCTCATACCATGCACGTGGGGCTTGTTTAAGGCCATAGAGTGCCTTATCGAGTTGGTACACGTGATTGGGGAGCTTGGGATCCTCAAACCCCGGGGGTTGTTTAACATACACCAACTCATTAATAGGACCAATAAGAAATGCACTTTTCACATCCATTTGTTGTAGCTTAAAGTTATGATGAGAATCATAGGCAAGCAACAAACGAATAGATTCAAGGCGAGCAACGGGGGCAAAGGTTTCACCGTAGTCGATACCCTCGACTTGTGAGTAGCCTTGAGCCACCAGACGTGCCTTGTTGCGAATGACAATGCCATGAGCATCTTGTTTGTTCTTAAAGATCCACTTGGTTTCAATGACATTATGGTTCTCCTTTGGCCTTGGCACCAGACGCCACACTTTGTTGCGCTCGAAGTTATGGAGTTCTTCATGCATGGCATTAAGCCAATCAGGGTCTTCGAGCGCCTCATAAACCTTCTGAGGTTCAACACAAGAGACAAAAGCTTGATGAGCACAATAGTTTGCTAATTGTCTACGAGTGCTTACCCCCCCCCCCCTTTTGATGCTTCCTAGGATATTCTCCATGTGATGTTCTCTGGAAGCAAGCCTGGAGGCAACTTTTGCAGCACGACGCTCCAATTGCTCTTCAAGACATAACTGAGGAGCACTGAGTTGATCATCTTGAGCGTCGTTAGGAGCTAGATCTTGATCTTGAGCTTCCTCTTGACCTTGATCTTGCTCGGATGAAAGAACTTGGCCTTGTGCATCATTTGGTGGCTCCCCACCATCTTGTGATTGATCTTGCACTTGGCCTTGTTCGTCCGGTTGAGGGCTTTCACTTTGTTCTTCGGAAGCGTGTGGGTCTTGGGTTGGTGATGGTTCCACTTGAGTGGAACATTGTCCTTCTCCTTCGGCCACAAGGGGTTCCTCAATGGGTAGGATATATCCAACACCCATTCTTCTTATGGCTTGAGGAGGAATTTCATCACCTACATCACAAGTACCACTTTGCTCCACTTGGGAGCCATTATTTTCATCAAACTGTACGTTACTCGTCTCCTCGATGAGTCCATTGGACTTGTTGAGGACACGGTAAGCATGAGAGTTTGTAGCATAACCAACAAATATGCCCTCGTGAGCTCTAGATTCAAATTTAGACAAGCGAACACCTTTCTTGAGAATGAAACACTTACACCCGAATACCCGGAAGTACTTGAGATTGGGCTTGTTACCGGTAAGTATCTCATATGGAGTCTTGTTCAAGCCTTTGCGGAGATAAAGCCGATTTGATGCATGGCATGCGGTGTTGATGGCTTCGGCCCAAAAGTTGTATGGAGATTTGAATTCTGCCATCATGGTCCTTGCCGCATCCATCAGAGTCCGGTTCTTTCTCTCCGCTACACCGTTCTGTTGAGGGGTATAGGGAGCTGCATATTGATGTTTGATTCCCTCATCACTAAGAAACTCGTCCAAGGTGTAGTTCTAGAACTCGGTGCCGTTGTCACTTCTAATCATCAAAATCTTTGCTTCATGTTGATGTTGAGCTTCATTTGCAAAGTTGATGACGGTTTGTTGGGTCTCACTCTTCTTCTTGAAGAAGTATACCCAGGTGTATCTTGAATAATTATCCACAATCACCAAGCAGTACTTTCTACCCCCAAGACTATCAAAAGAAGGAGGCCCAAAGAGGTCCATGTGAAGGAGCTCTAGGGGTCTTTTTGAATAGATGATAGTCATGGGAGGGTGAGCCGTCTCATGTAACTTTCCTTCAATGCAAGCCCTGCAAGCACGATCTTTGGCAAAGCTAACATTTGTTAGTCCACGGATATGGTCCCCCTTGAGAAGACTTTGCAAAGATCTCATATTGACATGGGCCAAACGGCGATGCCAAAGCCATCCCACATCAACTTTAGCCATTAGGCATGTCGCGATCTTGGTGGGTTGCTTCGAGAAATTAACCACATAAATACCGTTCTCGACATGCCCAACATAGGCTACTTTAAGAGTCTTGCTCCACAAGAGGGCCACGGTATCAATAACAAAGAATGTAGCAAAGCCCATGAGTGCTAGTTGGCGAACAGAAAGTAAATTGTATGCAAGGGACTCAACAAGCATGACTTTCTCGATCGTGAGATCATGAGAGACAACAACCTTGCGAATCCCCAATACCTTAGAAGATGAAGCATCACCCCATTCGACGTTGGTGGCCATAGATGAACCTAGATGCACGTCCACCACCAAGGCTTTGCTTCCGGTCATATGATTTGTGGGTCCACTATCGAGCAACCATGATCCCCCACCGGAAGCAAACTCCTACAAGAGATCAATGCTTGGATTTAGGTACCCATTTGGTAATGGGTCCTTTGAGGTTAGTAACAAGGGTCTTAGGAACCCAAATGGACCATTCAATCTACTCATAAGAAGAACCAACAAATTTAGCAAGCACATGCCCATCACTAGCACGACATAAAACATATGAAGGATTAAAGTCGCCGGCCATGTTTGATGGTATGGTGGAGTTTTTCTTGACACCACCACCTTTCACCGTTTTCTTCTTCTTTGATGCGCCCTCTCCTTCTTTCACAAAAGTTTGTCGGAGAGGGGGTGGTAGATTGGTCTTGTCATTCTTCTTCTTCTTGGGCTTAGGAATAAACCCAATTACTTCCTTTTCCACAACCTCCTTTTGATTGCTCAAAAGGTTGTTGAGGTTCTTCTCACCTTGTATGCATGTCACAAGGCCTTTCTCAAGTTGCTTCTTTAACTTGGCATTTTCTTCAACAAGATGCACATGCTCGCAACATGGGTTAGTAGCATTTGCATTATCAATTAACACCATGCGAGGAAAGACAGCCTTTCCCTTGGTTAGCGAAACTTGGAGTTGATCATGAGACTCCTTGAGAGAAGCATGCATACCTTTCAAGGCCTTGTGAGCCTTGTCGAGTATAACAAACTCCTCTTTGAGTTTAGCATGGTCAACCCCAAGTTTTGCTTTTTCGGAATTAAGCACACGAGAGACAACTAAGGCATGATCAAGATCTTTCTTTAATTTAGCATGATCATCGTTGTGTGACTCCTCAAGAGCCAAACGAAGACCACGCTCTTCCTCTAGGGCGTTAGAGAGATCCGATATCTCATCGGCATAGTCTCGACTATGTCCTTGCATTTTAGTAATGGTCTCCTCGTGAGCCTCGATCATGTCATTGGCCTCACCGAGTTGTTCCAAGAGAGCAACAAAGTGCTTCTTGGGATTGCCCTTAAGTTTGCTCATGAACACTTCAAGTTCATTTTCTCCCTCCTTAGTTCCCTCACTGTCATCAATACAATCCGTCAATGAAGGATTAGAAGTGATGGTAGTATTGATGTTTGGGGTTACCTTGTTGGAGGCCTTGGCCATGAGACACTTGGTGGTGATGTTCTCATTAGGAGAGTTGAAGAGAGATGAGTGCGAAGTAGTAGCAATAGCAATAGTCGCCATGGTGACCACCTCATCATCTTCATCATTATCATCATCCTCAACATATTCTTCTTGGGCCACCAACCCTTTAGGAGGGGTCTTCTTGTTGAAGTTGTTCTTGTTGGGATAGGACTTGGCCTTGTCCTTCCGGATAAGCTTGCCTCCAAAGTCCTAAAATTTCCACAATTGAAGCAAAGTCCTCACTCGTTGCTTGCCCTTGTTGCCACTTGAGTTGTTCTTGTTGAAGTTGGGTCTTGTGTTCTTCTTATTGCCCCAAAATTGCCGTGAAGCAAGAGCCATGTGCTCATGATAGGCATATTTGGTGTCCTCGGGGCTACTCTCATCATCATCCTCCACCTCCTCTTATTCCACACACGCATTGGCCTTCAAGGCAAGGTTAGGCTTCTTCGATCGTTGAGCTCTTAAGACCGCATTTTCGGCGGTCATGTCCAAGATCCTCATGGCAACGAACTCATCCAACACTTCGTTTGATGACAAGTGGTGGAAGTCCGGTCTTTGACGAATGACAGAG
Source organism: Secale cereale (assembly GCA_902687465.1). Lineage (NCBI taxonomy): Eukaryota > Viridiplantae > Streptophyta > Magnoliopsida > Poales > Poaceae > Secale > Secale cereale. Next base: position 766,208,375 of record LR738711.1, on the reverse strand, counting down.
GACATGGCCTTATGATAGGGCATCATGGCCTTGAGAAACTTGCGCTTGATCCAATTGTCATCCGTGTCCTTACTCCCATGATCTCAAAGAGAGATCGCAAGAGTGGTTAATCTTTGATAAAGTTCACAAGGATCTTCTTCTTCGATCATGGAAAACTCATCGGCTTCATCTTGCACAACTTCATAGTTAGTGCGTTGAATGCTAGCGCTCCCCTTGTACGTAGTGCCAACATGCTCCCAAGCTTCCTTGGCCACAGTGAAGGGTCGAAGATGTGCAATGTCTTCGGGAGGAATAGCATCTTGAAGTATGCAAAGAACGGACTCGTTGAATTGATGATCCACAGTTTCTCTCGGAGTCATGTTGTCGGGATCACGCGGATAAAAACCTTGCTCAATGATTCTCCAAAGATTAGTAGAGCAATGATTTATATGACGTTTGAAACGAAACACCCAAGTAGCAAAATCAGAATTTTTTATAAACTTGGGAGGAGGCCCAACGGAATTTAAATGCGGTGTGGGAACGGGTCCTCCATAGTGAGTAGGAGGAGCGGAGTGGGCAAAGATCCCACTCCCATTCTTAGTAACCGGGGCTTGTTCACTACTAGCTTCTCCCTTGTCGGGATTAGCCTCCGACACGTTGGTAGAGGAACGAACCACGTCCAACAGTGCGGTGGATAATTTAAGCCCCTCAAGCAATTCTTCAAACATGCCTTTGACCTCGGTCGCTAGTGATTCTTTCAATGTGATCATAGCCACATTGAACTCCTCACGAGAGACCGAGGCTCCCCCATCGGACGTAGGCAAGGATGGAGTTCCACCGGAATGATCCTCCATCTCGACTACGTTGTCACCCATACTCTTTGGACGGTAAAGTCCTTAAAAAGAGACGAGGCTCTGCTACCAATTGAAAGGATCGATATGGTTGACTAGAGGGGGGTGAATAGGCAACTAACAATTTTTAGCTTTTCTTAACCACTTTAAATTAAATGTCAAAGTAAGTTGTCTAGATAAGTTACTAAGATGACAACTAGTAGGAAGTAAAGATAACAACCTCACAAGCAAGCTATATAAGATAAACAAGTAAGGCTTGCAAAAGTAAAGGTAAGAAATAACCACAAGTGGAACCGGTGAAGACGAGGATGTGTTGCTGAAGTTCCTTCCCTTTGAGGGGAAGTACGTCTCCGTTGGAGCGGTGTGGAGGCACAATGCTCCCTAAGAAGCCACTAGGGCCACCGTATTCTCCTCACACCCTCACACAATGCAAGGTGACATGATTCCACTAGTGGTGCCCTTGAAGGCGGCAACCGAGCCTTTACAAACAAGGTTGGGTCTATCTCCACAACCGAATTGGAGGCTCCCAACGACACCACGAAGCTTCACCACAATGGAATATGGCTTCGAGGTGACCTCAACTTTCTATGGTGCTCAAACACCCAAGAGTAACAAGATTCGCAAGGATTAGTGGGGGGAATCAAATATCTCTTGGTGGAAGTGTAGATCGATGCCTCCTCAAGCTCTCCCGAGGAAATCAACAAGTTTGATTGGCTAGGGAGAGAGATCGGGCGGAAATGGAGCTTGGAGCAACAATCGAGCTTTTGGGTGGAAGAGGTAAGTCTTCTTGGGGAAGAAGACTCCCTATATATAGTGGGACAACAAATCCAACCGTTATCCCACATTTCTGCCCGCAGAGCGCGGTACTACCGCACGTAAGTTGCGGTATTACCGCTTGGCTAGCGGTACTACCGCTCTAGGTGCGGTACTACCGCTGGAGCAGCACTAGCCAGAATGTACTCCATCACGAAGGCATACTGGCGGTAGTACTGCCGGAGCGGTACTACCGCTCCCCCTTGCGGTACTACCGCAAGGCAGAGACAAGCAGGCTGAGGACAAGCACGGATGAAATAAAATACATCCGTAGCTACATCCGCAGAAATACAGTAGTAGCAAAACACGGCACGGTACTACCGCTTGACTCAAGTGGTACTACCGCGTAGGATGCGGAAGTAAAAAATTACTTCGGCACCTACTTCCGTACTTGGTGCAGTGCCGGGCCAGATACACGGTACTACCGTCCTAGAGCCGCGGTACTACCGCTGGTGCGGTACTACCGTGCCCGTAGGCGGTACTACTGTGTGGCTGTGCGGTACTACCGCTTATATGTGCGATACTACCGCTTGCCAGGAAGATGTACTCGTGGGAAGCCATGGTTTGCATATACGATAAGAAACGGCCGGAGCTCCAGAGAAGCAAAGGAAAGGTGGTGCAAGAGTAAGATGTGTACGTGTTGATTCCACCCAAACCTTTCCGAAGCGGACCCCCTCTTAATAGTACGGCTTTCCTCTTACTCAAAGCCACCGATAGGGAGCAAAAAGGAAACACCGTCTTCCATCGAATTCGAGGGGCAAACAATCGTCTTGTGCCTAGGTGAGATATACCTGAAAGAGCTTAGAGCACACGATTAGTCCGCAAATGCATTGTCATCAATCACCAAAACTACTTAGGGAGAAATATGCCCTTACACTTGTCATTGCCCTTTATCTTGTGGTATTGTGGTGGAAGATCATCTTGTGCTTGTGTCCCCTTGAAAGAAGTAGGATCATACTTCTCTTGTTAAGGAACAAACTTTGTCTTGGGGTATTGTTCTTCTTCCCACTCAACTCCATTGGCATTGAACTTTCATTCAAAACCAACACCTTGATTCTTCCAGTGTCTTCCTTGCTTGCGTACAATCTCCTGAAATTTCTTACTTCCGGCAAGGCTCTTGTAAACACATTTCTCTATAATTCACTTCAATAAGCTATTTTCTTGCTCAAGTATAACTTTTCTAAGAGAATCGTTAGCGGAATCAAGAGAACTACTAGAAGCAACATCATTGGATTTAGCATGATTATTGTTACTACTAGAGGAATAATCTTTCTTGTTCTTGTTTTTAGATTTTACTTGTGGCATGTAGGTAGACAAGAGTAAACGCTTGGCAATGTAAGAAGAACTTTTCTTGCGAAGATCATCATTGATTGCCTTTAAGAACTCATGCTCTTGCTCAAGGTTGAGCTTTTCAAAGCGTAACTTCTCATGAGTCTTTAAAAGTTCTCGATGATCTTCCAAGGTAGTTTCATGAGCTAACTTAAGAGTGTTTAATTCTTTAGTTAGACTCCCAATCTTCTCCTTATCATTGTCATTCGTTTTATCTTAATTAGCATGATTAATAGCAATTTCATCATAGTTTTCATCATAGATTTCATCACTATTGCTACCAACAAGTAAATCATCATCTCCTTGCAAGTCATCTTCATCACTATTGAAATCAAGATACTCGGGGTGTGATACCTTAGGGCCTTTAGCCATGAAGCATGTTCCAATTCCTTCATTTGGTGAGTCAAATATGTTGTAGGAGTTGGATGACACAAGAGCAATCCAGGCAAAACCTTCATCTTGAGTATCTTCGGAGTCGGAGTAATAGCTTCTCTCAGAGTGGTCATCGGAGTCGGAACCGGATACCCATTCACCAACATGAGCTTGATGTCTTTGTCTTGTATAGATCCTTAATGATTTGTCCTTCCTTTCCGAATCCTTGCTTCTACGAGAGGGTATTCGTTCATTACGATCATCTCTACTCCTTCTCTCTCTTGGTGGTGATTCTTCTCTTCTACTTCTCCTTTTAGGTGAGTCTTCTCTTCTTTTGTGGGGAGCCGTGCACTCATTGGAGTAGTGTCCGGGTCTTCCACAATTGTAACAATTCCGATCACGACTTGAAGATCTTTCGTCATTGTAGGACCTTGACTTGGAACTTCTCTCTTTGCTTCTATTCTTGTAGAACTTGTTGAAGTTCTTCGCCATTAAGCTCAATTCTTCATTGAAGACTTGTTTCTCACTTGAGGATGTAGGAGCATCACATGAGGCTTTGTAAGCACCACTAGAGTTGTTGTGAAGCTCTTCTTTATCCTTGAGTGACATCTCATGAACAACAATTCTTCCAATGACTTCTGTAGGCTTGAGATCTTTGTAATTGGGCATCATTTGGATCAATGTGCACACGGTGTCATATTTTCCATCCAAGGCTCTTAGGATTTTCTTGATGATGAATATATCGGTCATCTCTTCGCTTCCTAAGCCAACAATCTCAATTGTGATGAGAGCAAGCCTAGAGTACATTTCAGCGACACCTTCACCATCCTTCATCTTGAACTTGTCAAGTTGACTTTGATGCACATCCAACGTGGATTCCTTGACGGAGTCGGTACCTTCGTGCATATCAATCAAAGTACCCCAAATTTCCTTTGCATTCTCAAGACGGCTGATTTTGTTGAATTCTTCGGGGCACAATCCGTTGAAGTGGATATCTCAAGCTTGAGCATTGTATTGCAACATCTTCAATTGTTATGTCGATGCTTCACGATTCGGTTCCTTCCCATCGAAGAATTCACCATGCAAACCAATACACACAATAGCCCAAACGGCAGGGTTATGTCCAAGAATATGCATTTTCATCTTACGCTTCCAACTAGCAAAATTAGTACCATCAAAGTAAGGACCTCTACGGTGGTAACTTCCCTCGCTAGATGCCATACTCTCCTAGGTTGTGAAACCAAGACTATGATCACCAAAGCTATGGAAACCAAGGCAAATGGATACCAAAGCTCTAATACCACTTGTAGGATCGAAAGTATGTCTAAAGGGGGGTGATTAGACTACTTGACCAAATAAAAATCTAGCCTTTTCCCAATTTTAATTATTGGCAGATTTTAGCAACTTGGCACAAGTCAAGCAATCAACCCACACATGCAATTCTAAGAGTATAGCAGCGGACAGTAAAACAATTGCATATTAAGGTAAAGGGAGGAGTTGGAGGGAGCAAACACAATGTAGACACGGAGATTTTTTACGCGTGGTTCTGATAGGTGGTGCTATCGTACATCCACGTTGGTGGAGACTTCAACCCACGAAGGGTAATGGTTGCGCGAGTCCACGGAGGGCTCCACCCACGAAGGGTCCACAAAGAAGAAACCTTGTCTATCCCACCATGGCCATCACCCACGAAGGACTTGCCTCACTAGGGTAGATCTTCACGAAGTAGGCAATCTCCTGGCCTGTACAAACTCCTTGGTTCAACTCCACAATCTTGTCAGAGGCTCCCAAGTGACACTCTCCAAAAGGTAATAGACGGTGTGTTGATGATGAACTCCTTGCTCTTGTGCTTCAAATGATAGTCTCCCCAACACTCAACTCTCTTTCACAGGATTGGATTTGGTGGAAAGATGATTTTAGTGGAAAGCAACTTGGGGAAGGCTAGAGATCAAGATTCATATGATAGGATTGGAATATCTTCGTCTCAACACATGAGTAGGTGGTTCTCTCTCGAAACAATGAGTAATGGAAGTGTAGGTATGTTATGATGGCTTTCTCCACGAATGAAGAGTGGGTGGAGGGGTATATATAGCCTCCACACAAAATCTAAATGTTACACACAATTTATCAAACTCGGTTGGACCGAATCAGAGAACTCGGTTAGACCGATTTAGTTCATAATGTGATCGTTAGGCATTTCGGTGGGACCGATATGATCAACTCGATAGGACCGATTTCATTAGGGTTAGGGCATAACGTAATCTCGGTGAGACTGATTACGCAGACTCGGTAGGACCGATTTTGGTAATAAGCTAACCAGAGAGTTGGTCAGCCAAACTCGGTGGGACCGATTCGCTCGTTTTGGTTGGACCGAAATGTTACGAAGGGGGAACAGAGAGTTTGCATTGAGAACTCGGTGGGACTGATCGCTCATCTTGTTTAGACCGAAACGGTACAAAGGGAAACTGAGAGTTTGCAATCCCATCTCGGTGAGACCGAAGTGACTAGGGTTTGTGGATATGGCTATGTCAAATGAACTCGGTGGCGCCGGATAGAAAGTTTTGGGGAACGTAGTATTTAAAAAAAACCTACGATCATGCATGATCTATCTACCAGATGCATAGCAACGAGAGGGGAGAGTGTGTCTACCTACCCTCGTAGACCGAAAGCGGAAGCATCTAGTGACGCGGTTGATGTAGTCGAACTTCTTCGCGATCCAACCGATCAAGCACCGAACGTACGACACCTCCGTGTTCATCACACGTTTAGCTTGATAACGTCCCACGAGCTCTTGATCCAGCTGAGCTTCACGGGAGAGTTTCTTCAGCACGACGGCGTGGTGACGGAGATGATGAAGCTACCGGCGTAGGGCTTCGCCTAAGCAGTGCAACGGTATGACCGAGGTGTGTTTCTGTGGAGGGGGGCACCGCACACGGCTAGAACAATGTTTCTTGTGTGTCCTTAGGTGCCCCCCTGCCCCCGTATATAAAGGAGCAAGGGGGAGGTGCGGCTAGGCCATAGGGCGCGCCAAGGGAGTAGGATTCCCACTCCTAGTAGGAATAGGAACCCCCCCTTCCTATTCCTACTACGAGTAGGAAAGGAAGGGGAGAAGAGGAGAAGGAAAGGAGAGGTGGCGCCTCCCCCCGTTTTCCTAGTCCAACTAGGAACCCTAGGGGGGTGCGGCAAGCCCTATGGGTAGCCCCTCTCTTTCCCTCATAGGCCCACTATGGCCCATACTCCCCCGGGGGGGTTCCGGTAACCCCCTCTAGCACTCCGGTTATACCCGATAACACCCGGAACACTTCTGGAGTCCGAATATAGTCGTCCAATATATTAATCTTTAAGTCTCAGACATTCTGAGACTCCTCGTCATGTCCGTGATCACTTCCGGGACTCCGAACTACCTTTGGTACATCAAAACTCATAAACTCACAATACCGATCGTCATCAAACGTTAAGCGTGTGGACCCTACGGGTTCGAGAACTATGTAGACATGACCGAGACTCATCTCCGGTCAATAACCAATAGCGGAACCTGGATGCTCATATTGGCTCCTACATATTCTATGAAGATCTTTATCGGTCAAACCGCATAACAACATAGTTTGTTCCCTTTGTCATCGGTATGTTACTTGCCCAAGATTCGATCGTCGGTATCACAATACCTAGTTCAATCTCATTACCGACAAGTCTTTTTACTTGTACCGTAATACATCATCTCGTGACTAACTCATTAGTCATTTGCTTGCAAGGCTTATTATGATGTGTATTACCGAGAGGGCCCAGAGATACCTCTCCGACACTCGGAGTGACAAATCCTATTATTGATCTATGCCAATACGATGAATACCTTCGGAGACACCTGTAGAGCATCTTTATAATCACGCAGTTACGTTGTGACGTTTGATACACACAAGGTGTTCCTCCGGTATTCGGGAGTTGCATAATCTCATAGTCATAGGAACATGTATAAGTCATGAAGAAAGCAATAGCAGTAAAACTAAACGATCATAGTGCTAAGCTAACGAATGGGTCTTGTCCATCACATCATTCTCCTAATGATGTGATCCCGTTGATCAAATGACAACTCATGTCTATGGTTAGCAAACATAACCATCTTTGATCAATGAGCTAGTCTAGTAGAGGCATACTAGGGACATACTGTTTTGTCTACGTATTCACACATGTACTAAGTTTCCTGTTAATACAATTCTAGCATGAATAAAAGACATTTATCTTGATATAAGTAAATACAAATAACATCTTTATTATTTCCTCTCGGGCATATTTCTTTCATTCTCCCACTTGAACTAGAGTCAATAATCTAGACTACAAAGTAATAATTCTAACACCCATGGAGTCTTTGTGCTGATCATGTTTTGCCCGTGGAAGAGGCTTAGTCATCGGGTTTGCGACATTCAGATCTGTATGTATCTTGCAAATTTCTATGTCTCCCTCCTTGACTTGATCGCGGATTGAACGTCTTTTGATGTGCTTTGTTCTCTTGTGAACCTGGATTCCTTCGCCAAGGCTATTGCTCAAGTGTTGTCAAAAAAGATTTTCATTGGACCCGATGCACTAGGTATCACACCTAGATCAGATATGAACTCCTTCATCCAGACTCCTTCATTTGCTTCTTCCCAAGCAGCTACGTATTCTGATTCACACGTAGATCCCGCCACGACGCTCTCCTTGGAACTGCACCAACTGACAGCTCCACCGTTCAATAAAACTACATATCTGATTTGTGACTTAGAGTCATCTGGATCAGTGTCAAAGCTTGAATCGATGTAACCATTTATGATGAGATCTTTCTCACCTCCATAAACGAGAAACATATCCTTTGTCCTTTTCAGGTACTTCAGGATGTTCGCTCTCTAGTGATCCACTCCTGGATTACTTTGGTACCTCCCTACTACACTTATAGCAAGGCACACATCAGGTCCGGTACACGGCATTGCATACATGATAGATCCTATGGCTGAGGCATAGGGAATGACTTTCATTTTCTCTCTATCTTCTGAAGTGGTCGGGCATTGAGTCTTACTCAACTTCACACCTTGTAACACAGGCAAGAACCCTTTCTTTGACTGATCCATTTTGAACTTCTTCAAAACTTTATCAAGGTATGTGCTTTGTGAAAGTCCAATTAAGCGTCTTGATCTATCTCTATAGATCTTGATGCCTAATATGTAAGCAGCTTCACCGAGGTCTTTCATTGAAAAATTCTTATTCAAGTATCCTTTTATGCTATCCAGAAATTCCATATCATTTCCAATCAACAATATGTCATCCACATATAATATCAGAAATGCTATAGAGCTCCCACTCACTTTCTTGTAAATACAGGCTTCTCCAAAAGTCTGTATAAAACCATATGCTTTGATCACCTCATCAAAGTGTATATTCCAACTCCGAGATGCTTGCACCAGTCCATAGATGGATCTCTGGAGCTTGCATACTTTGTTAGCACCTTTTGGATCGACAAAACCTTCTGGTTGCATCATATACAACTCTTCATTAAGATATCCATTCAGGAATGCAGTTTGGACATCCATTTTCCATATTTCATAATCATAAAATGCGGCAATTGCTAACATGATTCGGACAGACTTAAGCATCGCTACGGGTGAGAAAGTCTCATCGTAGTTAACTCCTTGAACTTGTCGAAAACCTTTCGCAACAAGTCGAGCTTTGTAAACAGTAACATTACCGTCAGCGTTGGTCTTCCTCTTGAAGATCCATTTATTTTCGATGGCTTGCCGATCATTGGGCAAGTTAACCAAAGTCCATACTTTGTTCTCATACATGGATCCCATCTCATATTTCATGGCCTCAAGCCATTTTGCAGAATCTGGGCTCATCATCACTTCCTCATAGTTCGTAGGTTCATCATGGTCTAGTAACATGACTTCCAGAACTAGGTTGTCGTACCACTCTGGTGCGGAACGTACTCTGGTTGATCTACGAAGTTCAGCAGAAACTTGATCTGAAGTTTCATGATCATCATCATTAGCTTCCTCGCTAATTGGTGTAGGAATCACTGGAACTAGTTTCTGTGATGTACTACTTTCCAATTCGGGAGAAGGTACAATTACCTCATCAAGTTCTACTTTCCTCCCACTAACTTCTTTCGAGAGAAACTCCTTCTCTAGAAAGGATCCATTCTTAGCAACGTATATCTTGCCTTCGGATCTATGATAGAATGTGTACCCCAACAGTCTTGTAATGCCCAGGATGGGACTATACCTCCTACGTGTCGAGGCACGACTTAAAGGTATAAGCCCATTCTGGAATGATCTCAAGTTTGGTATCTTTGCACGACTCATGTAAAAATAGGGATGAAATTGCAAAAGGAGATAGTTGGCTTACACTCGCCACTTCACACAATACCTTACATAAGCAAAACATCATTCAAAAACATCACAACCCAACTACGGGCGAAGATCCAAAAGAAAGATACCAAAACATAAAGCCACAGGTCTGAATCGCCCCTAGTAGAAACCACTACTGATCGTCGAAAACGTTACAAGCATACGGCCACTCTCTGCATCGAGCTCCCAGTGAAGTACTTGAACCAGCTCCTGCATCATTCTCGACTGAACCTGCATCTGGTGTTGTAGTATCTGTGAGCCACGAGGACTCAACAATCCCATAACCATGGGTATCAAGACTAGCAAAGCTTTATGGGTAGGAAGAGGTAAAGTGGTGAGGTTGCAGCAGCGGCTAAGCATAATATGGTGGCTAACTTACGAGTACAAGAGTAAGACGAGCATCTACGCAAACGGTCGCAACTAGTAGTGATCGCTAAAGATCCTGAACTACATACGAATCAAACATAACCCCACCGTGTTCTCTTCTCAAAGTGAAAAGAGACAGTCACGGTTACTCGAACAGTTGTGTGTTTTACTTCGGATCCTCTGTCAAGTTTTCTACAACCGGACATTAACAAATTCCAATCTGCCACATAACCGCGGGCACGGCTTTCGAAAGATCATAACCCTGCAGCGGTGTCCCAACTTAGCCCATCACAAGCTCTCACGATTAGCTGAAGTGATAAATATAATATCATCACCCCTTATCTTAGGGAAATCTGATCAGGCTCGGCATCCCGGTGCACAAGACATTTCGACAATGGTAAAACAAGTCCAGCAAGACCTCCCGGCGTGCCGACACCCTGATAGTAGCGGCGCGTATCTCGTCGCAGGCCACGACCGGATGAGCACAGCGTACAGCAGCCAAACCCCAAGTTTCCAAGGGGGGGCGCCGCACACGACTCTATTTGGGACCAACACCATCAGCACTGGCCCCCCTGCTATGTAGAAAAGTGTACCCGAGGGTGTGACCCCCTATGCAAATTTAATTAATTAATTAAGTTGTTATTATGAGGCAAATTAAAACCAATGTTGGGCCTTGCTGGAGGAGTTTTATTCAAAGACGAACTGTCAAGGGGTCCCATATACCCATCGTGTAAGGAACGCAAAATCAAGGAACATAATGCCAGTTTATCGGCGCCTAAGGTGGCATGAGTGGAACAAAACAACGAGCAAAAGGCCAAGCCTTCCACCCATGCCCAGTATATAGGTGTGTTAATAATAATTATAGATATTGTGATATTCCAACAACAAGTTCCCTCCTGGAACGATCTTCATCTTCACCTGCAACTAACAACGCTATAAGAGGGGCTGAGCAAGCAGGTAACATAGCCAAACAGTGGTTTTGCTAGGAAGGTGGCAAAGGTTAGAGGTTTCATGGCAACAAGGAGAGGCTGACATAAAAGATGGGTAGCGCGACATGTAACGATAGCATCGAGACAACTAAGCATGGCAATGGTAGTAAAGATATCCAAGGGTATGATCATCTTGCCTGGGATTCCGCAAAGGAGAAGAACGGGTCCAGAAGAAGACGAAGAAGAAGCCTCACAACTCCGGAACGAACTCGAAGCTAACGAGGGAAGCAAACCGGAAAGAAACAACACGGTAAACACACATATCGTAACCATGGCATACGATGCACATCCAAGTATGATGCATGTCCGGTTTAAATATGCATGGCATGGCAATGTGCACAAACAAAACTACAAGTTAAGTGGAGCTCAATATGCAACGAGTTGCATATTGACGAAACACCACATTTTATTTATTTAGTTGACTCTCGTTTATTTACAAGACAAGGTTAAATGTTTGTTAACATGGCAAGAGGTGAAGCAAGAGCAAACTACCTATTTAGGCAAGTTTAAATGAGGCCGGAATGACAAACAACAATTCCGGAAAACCCCATATGCATGTTTAGCAATTTTAAGCAAACAACAATTCACACATATAATGTTGTTAACATGATGCGGATGACATGATCAAGTTTATGCAATTTTTATTAAAAGTTAACATGAAGATGATAAGGAGTAATTTGTCACCATGGTGGAAGGAAAGGGTGCCACGGCAACGATCCAAAAATGATGCAACGCAACATCTCGGTTCCGGTAACCCGTTGAGAGACTGGTGCAAAAGAAAAGGTGGCGTGTCAAGCAAGAAGAAAGGTGGGGTGATCCCGTCACCGGGTTCCCACGAGTCGGCGACGAGGCTACCGAGGAGCATGACAAAAAAACGAAACGGGCACGGTGCACACAAGGGAAACATCTCATACAACACATGCATTCGTCCACGGGTCATCGTCTCGGGGTTATACCTTTGAAGCGTGCATTTCGGGGTGGAACGAGTCATCGAGGGAAGTAGTGGAAGTAGTCGTTCTCGCGAGTCGTGGTACACGTTCGTAGAGGGAAGTAGTGGTACACGGTGATGGTAGTCGAACTTGACGCTTGCATTACACGGGTCCTCGGCGACGGTAGTTGTTCATGTTCGTAGACGTACATATTCCGTAGATGTTCGCGTCGCAAGAAGAGGTACTTAGCGCATCCGGTAGTCGTACTCGTACGTTGTGGTACTTGCGGTCTTGGTCTCGGCAACGTATTTGTACATGGGTCCTCGGCGCACGTAGTTGTACATGTCATTTTGTAGCCATGTAGTCGAAGTTGAAGGTCGTCGGCGACTCAAAGGGGTACTTGGCGAATCCACGTAGTTGAACTGGATGCTTTGTGGAACTTGGCGTGTCCAAAATCTGCGGCGTCGATAACCAACAAGACAAAACGAGCCGGCTGCAACCGAAGGCAACAGGGCTCGCGGTTGTTGTGCACGGCAGCAACGGGTCGCCTGGGCGTCCATGGAGGTCCGAGCGCGAGCAGGCGGGAGGAGCGCGAGGATGGTGACGTATGCCAAGGAACGGCGATGAGACGAGGCAGCAGGCCGGTGGCGGGACTCATGGTCGCCAGAGGGATGGAGAAGATGGCGCGGAGGCGATGTGGAGGAACCGCGCGGAGGCGTCGGAGCCGAGACCCGCGGCTGGAGAGGCCTTGGCGACGCGGAGAGCTTCAGCGGCGGAGGCTGGCCGCGGCTTGAGGACGGGGAGGACAGGGCGCGCCGCTGCGGCCAGGAGACGGAGGGGCGCGGGCGCTGCGGCCTTGGCGCGCCGGGGGCCGGCGCGAGGCGCGGAGGAGGCCGGAGGGGAAGGGCGCAGGGGCCATTGTGCGGCGGCGCTCGGCCTGGCGATGTGGGGCGAGGACGGGCGAGGACGATGAGGCGCGCACAGGAAGGGAGAGGGAGTCGGGGTTGCGGGGGAGAGAGATGGGGTCGGGATCAAGCGGGCGAAGCCTCTGGGTGCGGCGCTCGGGAGAGAGAGCGAGGGAATCGGGTTGCGGCGGCTGAGGGAGAGGAGCGAAGAGAGAGGTCGGGCTAGGGTTAGGTGCAGCTGGGCCAAGGCGTGGGAAGGACCAGATGGGCCGGCTGGGGGAGGAAAAGGCCGGCCTGACTGCAGGTCCGGCAGGCTGGACTCCACCTACAGATTTTCTTTAACAGAAAAAAAGAAGAAGAAAGAAGGAAAAAGAAAGGGAGGCTTAGGGAAAGATTTAGCACAAGGAATTATTTTTCTCGGGCTCATAAAAATGAGCGCGGTCCGAGAAGAATAGAAATGGCAAGATCGAGATATAATTCAAACATTTTGAATTCAATTCAAAAGAGTTTGAACTAAGACTTGATTTTTGAAGTGTCCAAAAATGTTCGGATTTTTGGAGGAACCTCGATAAAAAATGGATAAGAATTGTTGGCAAGGTTTGACGGTGAAACTTGGAGTGAAATAGGCATGGGGAATATTTGCAAGTGTGTTTGGGTTAATTCCAAACAAATGGAATATTTTATAAAATAGCTCCCGAAATATTAGGAGGATATGTTATAAAGAGAAGTCATCCTTCCCTCGATTTAAATGGACCGAAGGTCCACACAATTTATTTAAGTTGAGATGCAAAAGATTAATGACATGATGGCATGATGACATGATGCAAGGCAAAATAATTAACACAAGCACAAAAGAAACACACGGGAGAAGCCGGAACATCTGGAATCTCTGGAATCTTCTGGGACGTCGGTCTTCGGGCGTCACAACTCTCCCACACTAACAGAGGATCTCGACCCGAGATCCTAGAGATGGCACCGGATAGAAACGAAAAAGAAGAGGTAAAACAAAGTTGCTTCTTGGCAAACGAGTGAAATCACGAACCTGAGAGGTAGACCAAACTTGAAAGAAAGAATAGAATGGAGATGAACGAAGATGAAACACTCCGTTAGAAAAGAGGAACAAGGAGCATTATAAGAACCTTATAGGTTGAAAGACATGAAACTAGAGCTTACGAACCAAAAGAATATGAAACCTCAATGGTATAGCCAAGGAATAAGAATGACAGAATTTGGACAGCACTCCGTCTGAAAATGGAAGCAATTAACAAGAACTTGAGGAGATGGAGTGATACTTGATGAAAACAACAACACACAGCCTCCGGAACATTGATAGAATGGCACAAGGGGTAAGAAAGATTTCAGACAGCACTCCGGTTGCAAAGAGAGGCAAAACTTGATGAGATGAGAGAATTAGAATGGAGAATACAACACTCCGATTAAAGAGATAAACAAGGAAAAGAACATGATCTTGACAAAACGAGATTATGGTTTGGAGAGAGCAACATCACAATGCCTCCGGAATGAAAGAATAGCATATAAATCAACGAAAGAAATGAATGGAGAAGAAAAAATGACAAGTTCTCCAACAAATGAATATGAAAAAATCATCCTTACGAAGAAGGGTTGAATGGAGTAGATTTTAAAAAAATCAACAACGAAAACGAATAAGCTCGTTGTGGGCTTATGGAAAACATCAAAATTATACGGTGACAACCGGCCACTGACAAAACATTTGATTGGATTGAGATCAACAAGGAGACGATAAACTTATTTCACCAGAAGGATAAATGAAGAACTTGGGTCATTTATAAGCACCATAATAGCAACAATCCTTAGAGAAAGCTTTTAGGTGAATTATAACCCAAGATAACTCCAACGAATAATTGAAGGGTTGAAAACATCTCCTGAACAAGGAAAAATGATGGGTTTAAATATCTCATTCTTGATAACTTGTGAATCATAATTAATGAAGGAATTTTCAAGAATGGCATACCACCATCTGAAAAGATAAGGTAGAAAGGATTGCAATTGGAAAGCATGAAGAAGAATGCTTGAGCTCCATCAAGAATCTTGAAGAAGACTTCGAGGATGAATTAAATCTTGTTGAACCACCATGAAGAACTCCGGTAATGAAAGCATGAGAGGTGAAAGATGAAAAGAATAAGATTCAAGGCCTGCGATGAATTAGATGGAGTTTGAAATGATATAATTGAAATAACTTGGAACTCCGAAAAATAAGATGAAGAATTTAGAACCTTGAATATATATGATGAACAAGCTCCGAAGGAAGGGATTAACCTCTTGGAAGAAACTAGAATAAGATTTATGTTATGCATATCCTTCACCAATTTAAATTGGCGACAAGCAATGGATTTGGCATACTACTTATTCTCGTTGCAAAGAATTAAAGAGAGGTCTAGCACAACCTTGGATAAATCTTCAACGAGCACCGGTAGGATTATGAAAAGAACAAATGAATTAATACGATAACAAGGAAGAGTAAACTTGAATGAACCACCGTAAGAATGTTGAGACGAACGAAGAGGCATCAATGAAGAATATTTGGAGAACGAAGTTGAAAACTGAGAACGACAAAATCTTCTGAAATGATGGCCTTCGGAGGATCACAATAGGAAGAATTCATGAAATGCTTCGGATGGTTATAAAAAGAATTCCTCACAATCGGAACAATAATGAGGATGGCATGAAGCTAGAACCACGAATCTTGAAAGAACGGATAAGGATTCAAGAGGAACTCGTCTTCGAGTCTTCAAAATCTGAGAAGACTATGAGATACACCACCATGAATTGTATAGGCCCTCCGTAATGAAGAATTAAAAGGTTGAACCAATGATGAAAAAGAATTTGAAAGCGGTCCTGGAGAAGGCATGTGACTGATGTAATCTATTCTTACGTCACATTTTGAAAAGAATTTGAGTATAGCTCCGGACAAATAGAAGATTCAGGTAAGATCCTGGGAAAAAGACATGTGGGTTAGGCCCACTTAAAAGAAATCACCGTTGAAAAAGATTGCTGAAGAGATATTGCACCGGTTGAATTAAATGGATTGAATAAGATGACAATCTCAAAATAGCTTGAATGGATTAAGAATGGAAACACGAATCTTCAGCACTCTGGAGAAGAATAAATAGATGTGAAGAAATAAGAGAGCCTTCGGATAAGAAATTCCCACATTGGAAAACATGTGGAAACAAGAGGCACAGATATGATCAAGACCGAAGCTTGAATTTAGTCCACCGGAGAAGAATATTGGAATTAAGAATGATGAACTTGAAACTCTTGAGCATCTTCACGATAATTCACCGGATAAGAACATTGAAGGAAAAGAAAATGAAGAAATATCACATGAATAAAAAGGATACTTCATTTAGAATTCTGGCTCCAAGAAGAAGAAGGGTGGGAGGGTGGGGAAACAAAGACAACTTGGGATGAATGAAACAGACACCGTCAGATTTCTCAACGGCGTCCATATGGAATAACTTGAAGAGAAGTCACACCGGTTGAAAAGGATTACCATGAAAATCTTGATGATCAAGAAGAATTAGCACTCTCATAGGAATATGAGAACACCGCTTAGGAAGGTATGGAATCAACATTTGACATCGAAGCAACTCGAATACCAGAATCAAAACGAAAACAAAGGATAGATATGTTGCAACATAATCTTCACAATACCATTCGAACAGAGAATTGAACGAATGAATTCCGTAGGTACATCAGCTTGTCGAGAAGCCACTTGGGAGAAGAAAAGGTAAATAAAAGCAACAATGAGCAGATAGAACAAATACAAGATAGAAGCTTCGTACCACATATTCATGTTGAAGGCTCATGGAACGTGTTACAAAAGGGTTTTGCAATCCCCGGATCAGCATAGCCAAGGACCCTTTAAGATGCAACTCCCGATCGGAACAAACGTCCATAAAACTACTTCACTCAATGTTGAACCCCGAACTCCATATCATGCACTCGTTGGAAGAATGTCTAGAACTACTAGATGAACCCACCTATTAATTTCCGAAAGTTTCCAGTTATGCAATCAAGTGTTGGGGATACAGGGGAAGCACCGCGCACTCAACTCTAATCCTACATCCAGCTGTATCCATCCTTCAACACATAACCAGTTATTTCCGGAAACCGTTTACCTCGGACCTTCGAAACGCATCTACTATACAAGCTATGGCAATACTCCCGAACTACCTCCGCAGTACTGGGTGATGTCAGGGTTATCTTGCCACTAACCGCATAGGAGAGTTTTTGATGTCGGCCGTCTTAAGTATTCTAGAAATGCCGCGATATATTTGTGACGACAACACCTCGAAGCTCAACTCCCCGGGACACTGCCACAACCCCTAATGACAGGAGGCATCGAGAACAATGTTCTCGTCACAAAGACATCGGAACAATCCAAACAATACTCGCGTGATCCTAAAAAAAAAATTGGTGAATTTTTGAGAGTAGAAGAGACAAAAGTAATCGTCAGGAGTCCTCACCAGAGTGAAAAGAGATGAGGAACAAAAGAAATCCTACTCTCT
>LR738711.1:766131710-766179260 GCA_902687465.1 Secale cereale | reverse complement strand
GAACTAACCAGTTATTTCTGCACTGAGTAATCTCTTGAGATAATTTACCGTCATACCAAAGTTTATATAAGCCCTTTTTGTGATGTCGCTCAGACGTCCGACGATGGCATTCTTGTCATTTACTTTCGGATATAAGCCCTTTATGTGATGTCGCTCAGACGTCCGACTGTGGCATTCTTGTCATTTACTTTTGAATATAAGCCCTTTATGTGATGTCGCTCAGACGTCCGACTATGGCATTCTTGTCATTTACTTTTGAATATAAGCCCTTTATATGATGTCGCTCAGACGTCCGACTGTGGCATTCTTGTTATTTACTTTTTAATATAAGCCCTTTATGTGATATCCCTCAGACGTCCGACTGTGGCATCCTCGTTATTTACTCTTGAATATAAGCCCTTTATGTGATGTCGCTCAGACGTCCGACTGTGGCAAGTTTTATTCAATTTAACCGCTTAGACACTCGATCGGTATTCTTTTATTTCTTCAGGATTTCGGGAGGAATACCGCCCGACTCCCATTTTTATTTTGCAGCGCAAGTTTATGCTTGAGTACATATTGCTAGTCTGCTCATATGCATAATGTTTGTATTTGTTATATCTTATGTCTGAATTGTCTTGCCAGTACATTCAAAGTACTCACCTGGCTTGTTGATTTGGCCAAATGTTGACGAAGGCGATCTCATGGATGAAGAGTTCGATAGCGAGTCCGACGCCTAGTGGAGTCCCAGTCAGTCTCTTGCGATCCTGGAGTTGATCACTGTATTATCTTCCGCCAACCACCAAATAAATTCATCGGGTCTCACTCCGACACTCGATGAGCTGTAAGATATTGGAGTCGTGTCACCCACTACACTGTGACACATCCACCACCACTTTTATTACGAGTCAGTAGTTATGCCACCCTACCCTTGTGTCATATCCGCCCTTATGTATTATATCGGCGTGCTTGTAATAAATTGTTGAGCAGCCTCAGCTCAACCTTGTATAATATTCAGTACTCTGGAATTCTGTATCAAGGATTTGTCTACCAGTGAGAAGGATCCTTCTGCACTGGTCCGATAAAAAAGGTTAGTTTCTCAGTAAATATTTTACTGGAAAACCAGTCCTGACAACCTTGGTACCAGAGTCAGGCTGACTGTAGGAAGCCACTAGGTGCGATCGCTAATCGGTTATTAGCGTATTGAGTGCTATTTCAGCATTTTACATTTGTAGCAATTTTCTGTTTGTCGTCATAAATTTATGATTCGACTATTCGGAATTTTTGTCTACTTTTGTAGATGGCCGGCAGCGACTGTGAGTCACAGGTGTTCGCTAACATACCTGAGGGGTTTATCAAGCTCCTCGTCGCCATCACCAAGGTCGCGATTGGGCCATCGACTCGTACAGAGTTCACACTTTACCAGCACAAGATCAGCGACAGCGTGTCGATGCACCAGGCCGCGATGCAATTCAAGGGAGGGCGTTCTGAGGCACGCAGCTTCCGATTTGTGGGCAGGGCCATGCCTACGGAGAGGCATGCCATGCAAATGGCTGCCCGCGAGGTGATAGCTCGTCTCCGGGATGCTCTTCCTTCGATGAAGACTCGTCGCTACCGCTACCTCCCATGCCACGTGCCTTACACGTGCCACTACATGTTTGCTTGCGCAAGGGGAGAACGTGATGAAGCTATCGAATCGTTGGTTGAGTACCTCAAGGCTCTTGAGGCAGCTTTTGATAACCTTGTGGACGACTTGGTGGCTGCTCGTATGGACTTAGTTCAGAGCGGTTCCGCCAATAGGAGGGAGCTTCTCCATACTTCACCACCACTGACATATGTCTCGTCCTCAGCATCTTATGCACCTGCCACCTTAGCCACCGCTCGCCGCCTACCTACCACTGAGGAGTTTGACCAGGTCATTGCCCCTACTCCAATCAGAGCTGCACCACCTGTCGCGCCCGCACCAACTCCTCGAACCAGTATTCCACGCCTGGAGCCTATCAGTGAGGAGGAGGTTGAGTCTCCATCGCCACTGGGTCTTACCCTCGGCAGGCCGAAGGAAGTTTTCACCATCTCCGACTAAGTGCACCTGTCCGCCACACGATATGTCTGCTTGTATGATATGTTTTATATGTAAAATAGGTTGGTGAGTAGTAGTTTGTTTGTGCATCATGTAGGAACTCGGAGAAGTGCACTAGCCTAAATAACATGTCAGGAATGTGTACGCGCATCCTGAGTGATGTATTGTATAATTATGACTCGTGTGTAAGATATGAACTAAGCGGTCCTTCTCCATGCGCAATCAAGTATTTTATTTAAAAAAATCTTTGGAGTTCGCATATTTTCTGCATTTTTTTTATAGAAAGACTGTAAGGGAACCCCCTACAGTATAATTGGTGCAACAAACCCAAATTGCAAGTACCGTGCCTTGAACCTGGGTGGGTGGGAAGGCATCAGCCCCTTCCCACCACTAGGCTATGCCTTAGTCTGCATATTTTCTGCATTTGCAAAATCATTTGTTTATTTTTGCTGCTCAGTTTTTCTCATGAGTTCTGCAATAATACCCCAGAGTGGAAAATGACTCGTCCCTGGACTCGTTCCATGCCAAGTCCGCCAGAGGAAAATTATGGTACCCAGACAAGTAACAATTTCACGCAGGGGCAGTCAAGTCAGCAGGGCAGTGAAACATCATTTTCTCAAGTATGTCGCCTTTACGAGCAAAGCCAACAGCAGCACCAAGAAATGATGAACCATGTTATTAATATGGGAAAGAACCATGAACCACTCAGCAGCATTCTAAATTGTCTGAATTACAGAAGACACGTCCGCCAACATTTTCTCACACTGACAGACCTCTTGAGGCCGATGATTGGCTTCGAGACATTGAAAGGAAATTGATTATTGCACAATGCTCGGATCGTGAAAAGGTACTCTATGCACCACACTATCTTACTGGAGCAGCTGCATCATGGTGGGAGAATTTTCTGCATATGCACCCCAATGAAAATGATATCACTTGGGAGGATTTTAAAGAAGGTTTTCGTGGGGTGCACATCCCTAGAAGCATTATGAAGATAAAGAAAAGGGAGTTTCATGACCTCAAGCAAAGGGGCATGACAGTGACTGAGTATAACAGCCAGTTTACTCAATTATCTCGTTATGCCAACGAAGAGTGTATGACTGAAAATAAGAAGATGGAAAAATTCCTGGACGGTCTGGCACCAGCACTTAAATGCCAGCTAGTCGTACACACATTTCCAGATTTCAAGACACTTGTGGACAAGGCTATTACTTTGGAAAATGAGCGCCGCAGTTTGGAAGATATTCGCAAGCGAAAAAGGGATAAGACTACCCACACTCGCAACAACCGGAACAAGACAAATTTTAAGAAAAATGGGGCGAACAAATCCATGACCAAGGATACGCGTCCGAACAAAAAAATTCATGCAAGGGACAAGGATTTCACGTATCGCCCAGGCGTTACTTGCTATGCTTGTGGAGAAGAGGGACACTATGCCAAACAGTGCCCAAAACCAAGGAACTCAACCCCGAAGCCGAACAGCAATGGTAACAATTCAGCACCCAAGCGTAACAACTTCAACCCCAATAACAACCACAAGAAACGTCACCTGAACCATGTGACCAAGGAGCAAGCACAAGATGCCCCGGATATCGTACTCGATACGTTCCCTGTCAACATAATACCTGCCACGGTTTTGTTTGATTCTGGAGCTTCTCATTCGTTCATTTCTAAGAACTTTGCTTTGCAACATGATTTTTCGATGCTCCCCTTGGGAAAATCAATGACCATCAAGTCCCCCGGAAGTAAGCAGATCACTCAGAGTTACTGCCAAGGTGTGATCATTGAGATTGAAGGATTAAAGTTTCAGGCAAACCTCATCGTGTTGGAAAATAAGGGACTGGATGTTATCCTAGGTATGGACTGGCTGACCACAAACAAAGGATTTATCGACTGCTTCAACCAAACTGTGATTCTTACTCATCATCACGGAAAGACAATAAGAGTCGCAGCTCAAGAAAGACCAGTATCACGGCAACCAAAATTGAACAAGGTAGACACTTCTGAGTTAAGCAAGGTTCCAGTAGTATGTGAGTTTCCGGACGTATTTCCCGAAGAACTGCCAGGCATGCCACCAGAGCGGGAAATAGAATTCATTATTGATCTAGCACCTGGAACCACCCCCATTTACAAGAAACCATACAAAATGGCACCGTCCGATTGGTTGAACTAAAGAAGCAAATAAAAGAGTTACTGGACAATGGATTTATATGGGCCAGCTCCTCATCTTGGGGTTCGCTGGTACTATTTGCCAAGAAAAAGGATGGGACATTGAGACTGTGTATAGACTATCGAGCGCTCAACATGGTCACTATCGAAAGCAAATATACGATGCCACGGATAAATGATTTATTTGACCAGCTCGCCCAAGCCAAGGTTTTGTCAAAAATTTATTTAAGGTCGGGGTATCATCAATTAAAAGTACGGACAGAAGATATCCCGAAGATAGCATTCACCTCCAGATACGGACTATATGAATTTACAGTAATGCCGTTTGGACTGACCAACGCCCCCGCATATTTTGTCCACCTCATGAACAAAGTGTTTATGAAATTTATGGACAAATTTGTTGTGGTGTTTATTGATGATATCCTAGTATACTCTAAGACACCAGAAGAACATGTTGAACATCTCCGAATTGTACTTGAAGAATTAAGGAAACATCAACTATACGCCAAATTCAGCAAATGCCAATTTTGGTTAAGACAGGTTGGTTTTCTAGGCCACGTATTGACACAGGAAGGAGTTGTTGTGGACCCAGAAAAAGTCAAGGCCGTACTTGGCTGGAAACCACCAGCCAACGTAACAGATGTACGAAGTTTCCTTGGAATGGCTGGATATTACCGAAGGTTTATTGAGGGGTTTTCCACCATAGCCAAACCCATGACACATTTACTCAAGAAGGATAAGAAATTCGTATGGACCGAAGTGTCGGGACCCCGATCCTAAGTCACACCGATCTAGCATGTAACACACCATATCACTTTGCGGCCTCACGCACGGTATCCCCACGGGTGCCACCTTACCTGGCCCGGGACCGTTTGCGCATTTTGGCTCACGTATATGATAGTGTCGCTAGCATCCATATGACAGAGAACCCGGGCCGACATGTCCAGTTATAAACCAAAAGTGGCACTAAATTACAGAGACAGGCATTCATGACCCAGCAACGAACGTGTCGGTCATCAACGTATGAACCCAAGTCGTAGCAAGCTACAAGGACTTAAAGCAACAACTCGTGACATTTCCCCTAAGGGACAGACACAGGAACGAAGAAGGACATATGCCGGTCAGCCTAAGTGATCCGGAGCAGTAGCAAGCTACCAAGGCTCAGTGGAAGCACTAGGAGACATTTCCCTGTAAGATAGGCTACCAAGGGTAAACAACTAGGTGTCGGATCCCACACATACCAAGCATTTCAATAACATACACACAATATGCTCAATATGTGCAAGTACAACATGGCATCACAACAAGACTCTAATAAACAAAGTATTTATTCATTAGGCTCCGAGGAGCCAAGTATTACAAACATGGGTCTCACGACCCAACATTCAGAGCATACAAACAACAAGCGGAAGCACTACATGTCTGAGTACAGACATCTACAAATGAAAAAGGCTGAAGAGCCTGACTATCTACAACACTCGTCCAAGATCGTAGCTGAGGTACAAGCTACTTGTCGAAGTCCAAGCGGAACTACTAGTGAGACATCAATCCTATCTGCAAAACATAAATTAAGCAAACATGAGTACAAAGGTACTCAGCAAGACTTACATCAGATCCTATCATACATGCACTTGTATCAAGAAGGCATAGTGGGGTTTAGTTGCAGCAAGCCAGCTTTGACTCAGTGGCTATCCTATTCTACGATTGCTGGTAACTTTGAGGTGGCGCACACGAGTCCACTAAGCACCACACAATACACCACTATGGATTCATTCCCGTCTCCCTACGAGAAGGCCATCCATAGTACTCACACTTGTCTTGAGTATTTTAGAGTATCCACTTCAAGTTGTCTATGTACCACGTAAGCATCCAAGAAGTCCATATCCGCGGACTCGGCTATTCGAATAGATCATGTTAAACCTACAGGGGTGTACTTCTTCACACATGCTCTCGCCACTTACCGCCAGGTACATCTCGTGTATCTCGGCAACCTTCAAGCGGAAGCCTGGCGAGGGTGTCGGCCACGACCTGACTAACCACACAAGACTCTAGTCCAGGTTTATCGCCTATTCGGGTTCCATCCGTGGGGAGATCCGGCCGGGGTGTCGCTCACGGCCCCAAATGATGTGTGCAGGGTTCCCAAGCCCACCTCGCCGAGTGGATCTACGCTTGGTACACCGTGCCACGGTGCCTAGTCTGTCCCAAGCCCACTGGCCGAGTGCCACTTGGTAGACTACTAACACTAACTACAAACACCAGAAACTAGTTGCAACTCCTGGACAGAGATCATGTTGATTAATAAGCCGAGAGGGGTCGAGTTACCGGAACCCAATGTGTGGTAGTAACTAGTCATTGGACAACATACTCGGAACTCAGTTCTTAGGGATGGTTCTAGTGAGACAACCCACCATGTACTCCTACATGGCCTCTCACCGCTACCTTTACCAAATCGTATTCACACGTTTAACCCTCAGCATCAGAACATATCATTTCACTCCAATTCATTCCCGATGAATCAGACCTGACACACTCTAAGCAATAGCAAGCAAGGCATGGTAAGATCACATCATGGCTTCAATCAACTCCTACACATGCTAGTGGGTTTCAACTATTTACTGTGGAAGACAGGTCATGCAGAGGAATGGGTTCAACTACCGCAGCATAAAGTAGCAGTTGAGATCGTTGTTGTCCTAATGCAATAACAAGGAGCAGGAGCGAGAAAGGGGCTGTATCGGAATGAACAAGGGGGTTTGCTTGCCTGGTAAAACAACGTGCAGAGCACTGCTCCTCTGACAGGTACTCTGGATCGGTCTCCGGAGCTGGACCTATCGAGAAGAACGGTGCCGACAATCAAACACAAGCATATGCAACAATATGATGCATGAATATGGCATGAAGTTATGATGTTGTTTGAGCTAATGCAACTAGCATTTTGATTGGTTGAACTCCATTTGAACCAAGGGTTCAAATGCAACTCTAAAATAAGTATTTCTAAATGCCATATATGTGTTTTCATATAAACAGTAGGTTTAACTTCATTTGTCATGCATGAAAATGGTACAGATGGATAGATTGAATTTTTCTGATAATTTCTCATATATAAATTATTTCATTCTGAGCTACGGTTGAATTTCTGTGATTTTTTTGAAGTTTAGGCTAATTTCTGGAATAAATAAATCATTTAAGATTTATTTAAAAAACCAGAACTGATTTACTGCATCAGCATGACACAGGCATGACGTCAGCAGGTCAAAGGGGCTGTTCCAGAGTCAAACCTGACAGTGGGGTCCACTGGTCAGTGACTCAGTTAATTAACTGAGTTAATTAACTCTAAAATAATCCTAACAGAAATAATTAATAGGGCTGGGCCCACATGTCAGTGTCTAAACTAATTAACCAAACTAATTAATTAAACTAATTAGTCAACTAACTAAAAGGGTGGGGGCCCACCTGTCAGTGACACAGGGGGTCAAAGCACGCCGGTCAGTGGTCAAAACCAACCGGCGGCTCGACGCCGGCGACCAAAGACGCGGCGGAGGGGCACGGAAATGCCGCTCCGGCGGTCAAATGGGCAGCGGAGACCACGGGCGAGCTGCTGGAGCTCGTCCGCGTCCATTCCCGCAAGCGGCAGGAGCTGGGACGGCCGGAGCTCGCCGGAAATGAGCTCGCGGCGGCGCCGGAGTTCGGTCGAGCTCGGGCACGAGGCTGTGGTGGTCTAGGCGGGGCAGCGCTAGCAGCTACGGCCTCTACGCGACGCGGGGAGCGTGTTGGTCACACGCCCGGGACCAAAAGGTCACCGGAGCACCACCGGCGACGAGCGCGGGCGGCGGCGCGTGCGGGTGATCGTGGAGCGGCAGCTACGGCCTGCGAGGGGGAGAACGGAGTGGGAGAGCAGGGACAGAAGCGTACGGCGATCGCAGCGGTGCAGGCGGAGGGCTCGGAGGAGGACCGGAGCAAGCAAGGCGGCGGAGGGGATCTCCGGCGGCCGGCGATGAAGAAGAGGTCGAGGTCGAGGCCTCAGAGCGTCCGGCGATGTGTGACTCGTCGAGGAGGTCGGGGATGATGTGGCGGAGCTCTTGGGCACCTTGGCTGGGCGTGGGGGAGACGGTGGCTACGACTACGGCGATCGGCGGCGACGGCGGCGCTCGGGAGCTGCGAGAGAGGGAGATAGAGGAGAGGGGAGGAACCAGGAGAGTGCGAGAGGGTCGGGGGGAGGTGCGTGGCTCGTCCAGAGACCACCAGCGGCGAGGGGAGGTGAAGCAGGCAGGTGGCGTGGCCCTCCGGCCGTGCGCGCGCGCCGGCCACACGCTCGGCCTCCTGTCGTCGCCAGGAGGACGACGACTGGCAACTGGGCTGGCCCAGTGCCAGGCCAGTAAGTGGCCCAGGTAAGGCTCTATCCTTTCTATTTCCTTTTCTATTTTCTATTTTTTTCTGACATTTGTTTTGATTTAATATCTAAATTAAATCATTTGTTTTCCTTCTGACATTTTATTTTGCAGGGACCTAGGAATTAACCCAAACCCCTCAAAATAAAGAATCAGAATTTTGGACATATATAAAATATATAGTATATATAAATCCAAGCAAATAGCTATTGCATTAATTCCAAATGCCCAAAATAAATTCTTATGAGCTCCTAAAATTATTGGCTTGATTTTTATCTCTGACCAATATTTTTAGAGGGCCACATGAACATTTTCTTGGTCCTTTTTGGAGCAACTTTTATTTGGGTCATTTTCAAAAGGGTTTCTGAGGGTTTCACAAGTCCTCATTTCAATTTCATTTGAAAATTAAACATGATGCAAACCACAAGGCTAACCTAGTGCATACCAGAACTAGGGTTGTGACAACTCACCTCCACTCGAAAGAATCTCGTCCCGAGATTCAGGAGTAGGCGGAAAGAAGGTGGGGTACTCCAGTCGGAGACGATCTTCTCGCTCCCAAGTAGCTTCTCTCTCGGAATGATGAGACCATTGAACTTTGAGAAACTTGATGTTATGACGTCGAGTGACACGCTCTGCTTGATCCAAAATGCGAACGGGATACTCTCGATATGTGAGGTTATCTTGGAGATCAAGCGTTTCGTGGTCCACTCCGCGGATGGGATCCGAGAAGCAACGCCTGAGTTGAGAGACGTGGAAGACATCATGAACTCGAGAAAGATGTGGGGGTAGTTCCAATTGGTAGGCAACCTCTCCTTGTTTAGCGAGAATGCGAAAAGGACCAATGTAACGAGGAGCCAACTTGCCCTTGATACCGAAACGATGGGTACCCTTCAAAGGAGTAACCCGAAGATAAGCTTTGTCACCAACCTCATAAGCCACTTCCTTATGATGACGATCATATTGGCTCTTCTGACGAGACTGGGCTATTTTCAAATTCTCACGAATGATGCGAACTTGCTCTTCTGCTTCCTGGATCATATCCCGTCCAAAGAATTGTCTTTCATCGGTTTCTGACTAGTTCAAAGGTGTTCGACATCTCCGTCCATAAAGAATCTCAAAAGGAGCTAGCTTAAGACTGGATTGATAGCTATTGTTATAAGCAAACTCGGCGAAAGGAAGACATTTCTCCCAATCCATACCGAATGAGATAACGCAAGCTCTAAGCATGTCTTCGAGAATTTGATTAACCCGTTCCACTTGACCACTTGACTGAGGGTGGAAAGCGGTACTGAAAGAAAGATGGGTGCCCATGGCAGTCTGTAAACTCTCCCAGAAATGAGAAGTGAAAAGACTACCACGGTCTGAATTGATCTCTAGTGGGACACCATGAAGTGACACTATTCGAGAAATATACAAGTCAACAAGATGACTAGCAGTGATACTCTCTCGAACAGGTAGGAAGTGAGCCACTTTGGAGAGACGATCAATGACTACGAAGATAGCATTATTCCCTCTCTTGGTCCTGGGAAAGCCGGTGATGAAGTCCATACCAACTTTATCCCATTTCCACTCAGGAAGAGCTAGAGGCTGAAGGGTGCCAGCAGGTCTTTGATGTTCTGCCTTAACGCGACGACAAACGTCACATTTAGCAATGAACTCAGCAATTTCTCTCTTCATCCTAGTCCACCAGAACCTCTGGCGTAGATCCTGATACATCTTAGTACTACCGGGATGAATCGTGAGAGGAGATTCATGAGCCTCTTTAAGAATCAATTGTCGAAGATGTTGCTTCTTGGGAACTACCAACCGGTTTTGGAAGATAACAACACCTCGGTCATCTATGGAGAAACTACCAGCAATACCCTTGGCAATGTTTCTCTTTATCCGGGTAATTCCGGTATCATGCTTCTGGGCTTCTATGATATGATCCACAAGAGTAGGTTTCGCCACCAAAGTTGAAAGGAATCCGTGAGGAGCAATGTGAAGGTTAAGCTTACATAATTCCTCATGGAGAAGTGGTTGGCCCTGCTGCAACATGAGATTGTTGCAATAGGATTTACGACTTAGCGCATCAGCCATGACATTGCCCTTGCCCGGGGTGTAGGTAATCCCTAAGTCGTAATCGGAGATCAACTCCAACCAACGTCTTTGCCTAAGGTTCAAATCTGGTTGGGTGAAGATATACTTGAGACTCTGGTGATCGGTGCAGATCTCGCAACGATTACCAAGGAGGTAATGTCGCCAGGTCTTAAGTGCATAGACTACGGCTGCAAGCTCTAGATCATGTGTAGGATAATTCTCCTCATGTGGATGCAACTGTCGAGATGCATAGGCAATCACACGACGATCCTGCATAAGCATGCAACCTAGTCCCTGTCGTGAGGCATCACAGTAGATAACAAAGTCCTTAGTGAAATCCGGTGGCACAAGTATGGGAGCAGAAGTCAGGCGTCTTTTCAGTTCCTGAAAACTGTGCTCACACTGTGGGGACCACTCAAACTTTTTATCCTTCTTGAGAAGTTCTGTGAGAGGTTTGGCCACTTTAGAGAAGTTCTCAACAAAGCGGTGACAATAACTGGCTAGACCAAGGAAACTCCTAACTTGTTTAACTGTTTCAGGCGGAGTCCAATCAAGAACGGCCTGAACTCTCTCGGGGTTGACAGCAATGCCCTTACCAGAGATTACATGGCCGAGATAGGTCACTTCTGGCAACCAAAATTCGCACTTGGAGAACTTGGCATAAAGGCGGTGCTCTCTGAGTTTTTCTAGAACAAGTCTAAGATGTTCGGCATGCTCTTCCTCGTTCTTCGAGTAAATAAGAATATCATCGAGGTAAACCACGACGAACTTATCTAAGTACTCCATGAAGATCGAGTTCATCAAGCGGGAGAAAGTGGCTGGAGCATTTGTTAGACCGAAGGACATGACGGTGTACTCGTACTGGCCATAACGAGTGACGAAAGCCGTCTTGGGAATGTCCCCATTTCTAATCTTGATTTGATGGTATCCTAACCTCAAATCCATCTTGGAGAAGACTGAGGATCCAGCGAGCTGATCATACAGATCGTTGATCCTGGGAAGCGGATACTTGTTCTTTACCGTGACCAAATTAACGGGACGATAATCTACAACCATCCGATCCGTACCATCCTTCTTCTTGACAAAGAGGACGGGGCAAGCCCAGGGAGAAGAACTAGGACGGATGAAACCCTTTTGCAAGAACTCATCAAGTTGTTTCTTAAGCTCGGCTAGTTCTAAGGGTGCCATTTTGTAGGGTCTCCTAGAGATTGGAGCGGTTCCTGGGATAAGCTCTATAACAAACTCTACATCTCGATCGGGTGGAACACCTGGCAGTTCCTCTGGAAAGACATCCGGAAAGTCACGGACTACCGGAACATCTTCAAGATCTGGGAGAGGGCTGGCATTAAGAGAATAGAGTTGACGCTTTGCAACTCTAGTGTTGACAGTGACTATCTTACCAGATGGATGTGTAAGCTGAACAGACCTAGTGAAACAATCAATCTTGGCATGATGAGCTATCATCCAGTCCATACCCAAGATGATATTAATATCTGAAGACTTGAGGGCTACAAGTGATGCAAGGAACACAAGTCTGTCGACAAGGATTTCATTACCATGGCTTACACTAGAAGTTTGCCATTTGGATCCAGGAGTTTGAATAAGTAGTGGGGAAGGCATATCACAAAATGACATGTCGTGCAAACGGGCATAACTTTCGGAAATGAAAGAATGAGATGCTCCAGTATCGAATAGAACTGATGCCGGATGACAATTGACAAGAAGTGTACCAAGAACAACATCTGGATCATCATGTGCGTCATTGGCTGAGACGTGATGCACACGTCCATGTTCGATGGGAGCTGACTTAACACTGATCATCTTGCGTGATGATTTGTCACGTCTAACAGACTTTACGGACTGGGATGGAGCAACACGGGTCTGAGTGCAAATACGAGCAATGTGGCCCGGCTCTCCGCACTTGTAACAAATCCTGGGATTAGGACGTGGACCCGTATTGACAAACGGTCCATCAATAGACCTGGGTGGAGCAAACTGCTGAACTGGAAGAGGTACCATACGAGATGGCCTCGGAAGATAAGTGGGTGGAAGAACAGAGTTCGGAACCCAAATCCGGCGCTTTTGGGAACTGGAACCGGAGGGAGTTCCCAATTCAAGGGTGTGCTTACGAGACTCATCGTAAGTGAGCTGAGCTGTCTCTGCATTGATGGCCTTGTTCACAAGAGCCTGGAATGTGTTGCAATGATGCAAATGGAGATCACGACGCAGTTTGGGGTTGAGACCCTTCCGGAACCTAGCCTGCTTCTTGGCGTCCGTGGACACTTCTTCTGTAGCATAGCGGGCGAGGTTCTCAAACTCTCGACTATAAGCATCAACAGCCATCTTAGCCTCTGTAAGACTACAGAACTCTTCTCTCTTGCGATCGATAAGGGCTTGAGGGATATGATGCTCACGAAAAGCCTCGGTGAAATCTCTCCAGGTAGGAATCTGGCCAGCTGGAATCATGGCCTCATAGTTCTGCCACCAAAGACTAGCAGGACCTTCCAGGTGATAAGTGGCATAGATAACCTTGTCATCTTCAGCTACGTTCGCAGAACGCAGCTTGTGAGTGATACTACGGAGCCAGTCATCTGCATCGAGTGGCTCAATGGAATGATGAAAGGTGGGTGGTTTCAGACGAATGAAGTCATGGATGGTTGTTGATTCCTTGCACTGATGTGCGGTGTTCTCCTCAATACGTGCCAACAGGCGGTTAGACTCACACTTGTTTCTCTCCATCTCTATCATTAACTCTGCCAACGAAGGCTGGTCGGGAGGATCCTCCTCATCCCTACCATCTCCGTGGTTCTGTCTACGAGCAGCTGAGCTTCGCTTAATTGAAGACATCCTGAGAAGCAAAACCAAAGACGGAAACATCAACAACTATAGGAAGCATAAGGTAGAACAAGAAATTAGTATCTCTCGAACTACTAGGATAATTCCGGCAGCATAACGGCGGTAAAATGCTCAGAATGAGACATCCTGCTAACAAAGGATAGTTCAACATCTCAACATCATCACTCAAGGTACTGTGATAGTACTAAAACAACTTCACCGGAAGAGCTTGAAACAAGATTAGGACTCTGATCAACCAATCCTAAGGGACTACGGAGTAGTAACTCGTGATCCTGATAGACGGAAGAGAAAGCCTATTTCCTTAACCCCGTAGGAAAGGTAAGATGACTCAGATCAGAAGACATGAGGTATAAGGAGTAAAAAGAGCCTTACGTTCCCTTCCACAATCAATTCCCTTATATAACTAAAGAATTTCTAGACTCAACTTCGACCATTTTGGCTTGGTAATCCTACAGGCAGTCAGGCTCTGATACCAACGCTGTCGGGACCCTGATCCTAAGTCACACCGATCTAGCATGTAACACACCATATCACTTTGCGGCCTCACGCACGGTATCCCCACGGTTCCCACCTTACCTGGCCCGGGACCGTTTGCGCATTTTGGCTCACGTATATGATAGTGTCGCTAGCATCCATATGACAGAGAACCCGGGCCGACATGACCAGTTATAAACCAAAAGTGGCACTAAATTACAGAGACAGGCATTCATGACCCAGCAACGAACGTGTCGGTCATCAACGTATGAACCCAAGTCGTAGCAAGCTACAAGGACTTAAAGGAACAACGCGTGACATTTCCCCTAAGGGACAGACACAGGAACGAAGAAGGACATATGCCGGTCAGCATAAGTGATCCGCAGCAGTAGCAAGCTACCAAGGCTCAGTGGAAGCACTAGGAGACATTTCCCTGTAAGATAGGCTACCAAGGGTAAACAACTAGGTGTCGGATCCCACACATACCAAGCATTTCAATAACATACACACAATATGCTCAATATGTGCAAGTACAACATGGCATCACAACAAGACTCTAATAAACAAAGTATTTATTCATTAGGCTCCGAGGAGCCAAGTATTACAAACATGGGTCTCACGACCCAACATTCAGAGCATACAAACAACAAGCGGAAGCACTACATGTCTGAGTACAGACATCTACAAATGAAAAAGGCTGAAGAGCCTGACTATCTACAACACTCGTCCAAGATCGTAGCTGAGGTACAAGCTACTTGTCGAAGTCCAAGCGGAACTACTAGTGAGACATCAATCCTATCTGCAAAACATAAATTAAGCAAACATGAGTACAAAGGTACTCAGCAAGACTTACATCAGATCCTATCATACATGCACTTGTATCAAGAAGGCATAGTGGGGTTTAGTTGCAGCAAGCCAGCTTTGACTCAGTGGCTATCCTATTCTATGATTGCTGGTAACTTTGAGGTGGCGCACACGAGTCCACTAAGCACCACACAATACACCACTATGGATTCATTCCCGTCTCCCTACGAGAAGGCCATCCATAGTACTCACACTTGTCTTGAGTATTTTAGAGTATCCACTTCAAGTTGTCTATGTACCACGTAAGCATCCAAGAAGTCCATATCCGCGGACCCGGCTATTCGAATAGATCATGTTAAACCTGTAGGGGTGTACTTCTTCACACATGCTCTCGCCACTTACCGCCAGGTACATCTCGTGTAACTCGGCAACCTTCAAGCGGAAGCCTGGCGAGGGGGTCGGCCACGACCTGACTAACCACACAAGACTCTAGTCCATGTTTATCGCCTATTCGGGTTCCATCCGTGGGGAGATCCGGCCGGGGTGTTGCTCACGGCCCCAAATGATGTGCGCAGGGTTCCCAAGCCCACCTCGCCGAGTGGATCTACGCTTCGTACACCGTGCCACGGTGCCTAGTCTGTCCCAAGCCCACTGGCCGAGTGCCACTTGGTAGACTACTAACACTAACTACAAACACCAGAAACTAGTTGCAACTCCTGGACAGAGATCATGTTGATTAATAAGCCGAGAGGGGTCGAGTTACCGGAACCCAATGTGTGGTAGTAACTAGTCATTGGACAACATACTCGGAACTCAGTTCTTAGGGATGGTTCCGGTGAGACAACCCACCATGTACCCCTACATGGCCTCTCACCGCTACCTTTACCAAATCGTATTCACACGTTTAACCCTCAGCATCAGAACATATCATTTCACTCCAATTCATTCCCGATGAATCAGACCTGACACACTCTAAGCAATAGCAAGCAAGGCATGGTAAGATCACATCATGGCTTCAATCAACTCCTACACATGCTAGTGGGTTTCAACTATTTACTGTGGAAGACAGGTCATGCAGAGGAATGGGTTCAACTACCACAGCATAAAGTAGCAGTTGAGATCGTTGTTGTCCTAATGCAATAACAGGGAGCAGGAGCGAGAAAGGGGTTGTATCGGAATGAACAAGGGGGTTTGCTTGCCTGGTAAAACAACGTGCAGAGCACTGCTCCTCTGACAGGTACTCTGGATCGGTCTCCGGAGCTGGACCTATCGAGAAGAACGGTGCCGACAATCAAACACAAGCATATGCAACAATATGATGCATGAATATGGCATGAAGTTATGATGTTGTTTGAGCTAATGCAACTAGCATTTTGATTGGTTGAACTCCATTTGAACCAAGGGTTCAAATGCAACTCTAAAATAAGTATTTCTAAATGCCATATATGTGTTTTCATATAAACAGTAGGTTTAACTTCATTTGTCATGCATGAAAATGGTACAGATGGATAGATTGAATTTTTCTGATAATTTTTCATATATAAATTATTTCATTCTGAGCTACGGTTGAATTTCTGTGATTTTTTTGAAGTTTAGGCTAATTTTTGGAATAAATAAATCATTTAAGATTTATTTAAAAAACCAGAACTGATTTACTGCATCAGCATGACACAGGCATGACGTCAGCAGGTCAAAGGGGCTGTTCCAGAGTCAAACCTGACAGTGGGGTCCACTGGTCAGTGACTCAGTTAATTAACTGAGTTAATTAACTCTAAAATAATCCTAATAGAAATAATTAACAGGGCTGGGCCCACATGTCAGTGTCTAAACTAATTAACCAAACTAATTAATTAAACTAATTAGTCAACTAACTAAAAGGGTGGGGGCCCACCTGTCAGTGACACAGGGGGTCAAAGCACGCCGGTCAGTGGTCAAAACCAACAGGCGGCTCGACGCCGGCGACCAAAGACGCGGCGGAGGGGCACGGAAATGCCGCTCCGGCGGTCAAATGGGCAGCGGAGACCATGGGCGAGCTGCTGGAGCTCGTCCGCGTCCATTCCCGCAAGCGGCAGGAGCTGGGACGGCCGGAGCTCGCCGGAAATGAGCTCGCGGCGGCGCCGGAGTTCGGTCGAGCTCGGGCACGAGGCTGTGCTGGTCTAGGCGGGGCAGCGCTAGTAGCTACGGCCTCTACGCGACGCGGGGAGCGTGTTGGTCGCACGCCCGGGACCAAAAGGTCACCGGAGCACCACCGGCAACGAGCGCGGGCGGCGGCGCGGGCGGGTGATCGTGGAGCGGCAGCTACGGCCTGCGAGGGGGAGAACGGAGAGGGGGAGCAGGGACAGAAGCGTACGGCGATCGCAGCGGTGCAGGCGGAGGGCTCGGAGGAGGACCGGAGCAAGCAGGGCGGCGGAGGGGATCTCCGGCGGCCGGCGATGAAGAAGAGGTCGAGGTCGAGGCCTCAGAGCGTCCGGCGATGTGTGACTCGTCGAGGAGGTCGGGGATGATGTGGCGGAGCTCTTGGGCACCTTGGCTGGGCGTGGGGGAGACGGTGGCTACGACTACGACGATCGGCGGCGACGGCGGCGCTCGGGAGCTGCGAGAGAGGGAGATAGAGGAGAGGGGAGGGACCAGGAGAGTGCGAGAGGGTCGGGGGGAGGTGCGTGGCTCGTCCAGAGACCACCAGCGGCGAGGGGAGGTGAAGCAGGCAGGTGGCGTGGCACTCCTGCCGTGCGCGCGCGCCGGCCACACGCTCGGCCTCCTATCGTCGCTAGGAGGACGACGACTGGCAACTGGGCCGGCCCAGTGCCAGGCCAGTAAGTGGCCCAGGTAAGGCTCTATCTTTTTTATTTCCTTTTCTGTTTTCTATTTTTTTCTGACATTTGTTTTGATTTAATATCTAAATTAAATCATTTGTTTTCCTTCTGACATTTTATTTTGCAGGGACCTAGGAATTAACCCAAACCCCTCAAAATAAAGAACCAGAATTTTGGACATATATAAAATATATAGTATATATAAATCCAAGCAAATAGCTATTGCATTAATTCCAAATGCCCAAAATAAATTCTTATGAGCTCCTAAAATTATTGGCTTGATTTTTATCTCTGACCAATATTTTTAGAGGGCCACATGAACATTTTCTTGGTCCTTTTTGGAGCAACTTTTATTTGGGTCATTTTCAAAAGGGTTTCTGAGGGTTTCACAAGTCCTCATTTCAATTTCATTTGAAAATTAAACATGATGCAAACCACAAGGCTAACCTAGTGCATACCAGAACTAGGGTTGTGACACGAAGCTTGTGAGAAAAGCTTCCAGGAAATCAAAAGGAAATTAACAACAACCCCAGTATTGGTCGTACCAGACATACACAAAAGTTTTGAAGTGTATTGCGACGCATCCCGGAAGGGCCTCGGATGCGTACTGATGCAAGAAGGAAAGGTAATCGCATACGCTTCCAGGCAACTACGGAAGCATGAAGAAAATTATCCTACTCACGACTTAGAATTGGCAGCAGTCATTCATGCACTTAAGGAGTGGAGGCACTTTTTGCTTGGAAATCGTTGTGAAATATATACGGACCATAAGAGCCTTAAATATATTTTCACACAACCAGAACTCAATTTACGACAACGACGCTGGTTGGAATTGGTGAAAGATTATGACGTTGGCATTCACTATCATCCAGGAAAGGCGAATGTAGTGACAGATGCTCTCAGCCATAACCCCAGCTCGGACAACGGCAGTCTACAAAACTTGAGACCTGAGTTTCAGCAGGAATTCGCCAAGCTCAACTTGATGATGGTCACCGAAGGCGAAGTGTCAAATTTGGAATTACGACCTACACTAATAGAACAGATTAAGAAAGCTCAGCATGGACACCCCAGCATTTAAGGCATAAAAAGAAAAGTGAGTCTGGGCAAGGCCTCGGAATTTGTCATAGACGATGAGGGAATATTATGGTTCGGAGACAGGCTTTGCGTACCCAATAACGAAGACCTCAAACAGCAAATTCTAGCAGAGAGCCACACCGCTCCATATTCAATTCACCCAGAAGGGACCAAAATGTACAAGGACATTCAGGAAAGATTTTGGTGGCACGGTATGAAGAGGGATATAGCCACATACATTGCATGTTGTGATTCATGTCAACGCATAAAAGCCGAGCACCAAAAACCAACAGGACTATTACAGCCAAACAAGATACCTGAGTGGAAATGGGACGATATTGGGATGGACTTCATTGTTGGTCTGCCTCGGTCACAGCACGGAAATGATGCCATATGGATCATCACCGATAGACTAACTAAGGTGGCACACTTCATCCCCGTCAAAACAACCCACACCACCCAGAAGCTTGCCAAACTTTATCTCTCACGTATAGTTTGCCTGCACGGAGTTCCAAAGACTATAATATCCGACAGAGGCACTCAATTCGTCTCTAAATTTTGGGATCATTTACAGCAAGCTCTGGGAACGCAACTAGTATTCAGTACAGCATATCACCGCCAGACTGGAGGACAAAATGAATGTGTAAACCAAATTCTAGAAGACATGCTGAGGGCATGTGTTCTCACCTATGGGACCAGTTGGGAAGCAAGCTTGCCGTATGCCGAGTTCGCATACAACAATAGTTACCAAGCCAGTCTGAAAATGGCACCTTTTGAAGCCTTGTACGGACGAAGATGTCGTACCCCATTAAATTGGTCACAAACAGGGGGCAGTCGTATCTTCGGCCTAGACATGCTCAAGGAAGCTGAGGAGAAAGTTAGACTAATAAGAGACCGACTCAAGACAGCCCAAAGCCGGCAGAAGAGTTATTACGATCAGAAACATCGGGAAGTCAGTTTTGAACCCGGTGAAAATGTGTATTGATACGTCCAAAACGTATCTATAATTTCTGCTTGCTCCATGCCTCTTTTGGGTGATATTGCTATGATATTTATACACTTCCATACACTTTTGATCATATTTGGACTAACCTATTAACTCAGTGCACCCCAGTGCCAGTTTCTGTTTTCGGCTGTTTTTGTATTTCAGGTTTTCACATTACGAGAACTGCCAGAAAAAATCCAGAAAAATTATATAAAAAATCAGCGTTCCAGAAACTACCGTGCGCCCGAAGGACAGCCGGGGGGGCCACCAGGGCTCCAGGCGCCCTGGCGGCGCCCCCCCCCTGGGCCGCGTCGGGGGGCGCCTGGGCCCCCCGAGGCTCCTCCGATGCCCCCTTTGGCATATATTTAAAGCGTCTCCCGAAACCCTCGAGGGAGGAACTCTTTTCGCGATCTCATCTCTGTTCCGCCGCTGTCGCCGCTTCCAAGATCGGGAGCACCAGGAGAACTCTTCCCGGCACCCTGCCGGAGGGGAGGATCACCACCGGGAGCCTCTCCACCACCATGGACGCCTCCCGGATGAGTTGTGAGTAGTCTCCCTTGGACCATGAGTCCATGACTAGTAGCTATGTGATGTTCTCCTCCCGTTCTTGTGCTTCACTAATTAGCCCTCATGAGCTGCCCTACATGATCGAGGCACATATGTAATCCTTATGTTGTTGCTATGATGAGTTTGCTGGGATCCGATGGATTATGAGATTATGTTCAGATTGTGCTTGAGTAATATATTTGATCTACCTCTTTTATATTTATGTTCGTAAGTAATTCTTGCATGTTCTCCGTTGTTATTTATTGCTTTGGCCAAGTAATAGGTAGTGACTCCAAGAGGGAACGTTATGCTTTATTGTGGGTTCATGCCCCTCGATGACTAGTTTGAGTGACAGAAACATGAGTCTAGGGGATGTGTTGTTGCCACAAGGGGGAAAACAACGGTGCTTGTGCCCGCGGGTGCAAGGATTGTTTACTTTACGCAAAGTTCTTTTAATGCAGTTGTCTGTTGCATTGAGTTTACACTATGAGTGGGACTCGCAACTTAATACCAGCGAGATGTTCTGGATAGATATCTCAAGGTGGATGATTAGTAGTAGATATTGATGGATTTAGGTCTACTTACTTTGGCGTACCGCCCGTGCTTTGAACCTCAACCTTTCTTGCAATGTAATCAGCATTGGTTTGCGCACATGGTCCTGTCAATTGCCCAGCTGTAATTCGTTTACCTCACATAGCTGTTGTATCATCTTTTGGGAGAGAGACATCACTAGTGAACATCATGAGACTCCGGTCCATATTACCATCATTGATCACATCCGCTATTTACTTTTCGCTATTATTTACTATTGCAATTATATCTATCACTACTATCACTTGCGTTTAATCCTTTGTGAACTACAAGGCCGGAGGGATTGACAACCTCTCTGTACTCGTTGGGAGCAAAGTTATTTGTATCTGTGTCCAGGTCCATGTTGATTGCTAATATCTGGCGCCGTAGCAGTTGACACCTTCTTGTTGAACCTAGGAGTCTCTGGGGATTCGATCCTTGGTATCTTTGCCAAGGGAAAAACTTCCTCAACACTACATCTCACACCTTCCACTTGGGGTAACCAACGA
Source organism: Secale cereale (assembly GCA_902687465.1). Taxonomy (NCBI): domain Eukaryota; kingdom Viridiplantae; phylum Streptophyta; class Magnoliopsida; order Poales; family Poaceae; genus Secale; species Secale cereale. The sequence goes on along the minus strand of LR738711.1, from coordinate 766,157,937 downwards.
GGGGCGAGAAGCCTAGCAAGAGTTTTTCTGGCGCCGTTGCTGGGGACTCCACTCTTTAAGATAGGGGAGTTGCATGCTATCTTTTACCTTTGCTTTTAGTCTTGTTAGTTTACCTTTCAGTTTTTGCTTTAGTACCTTTTTATCGAAAATCACAAAAATAGTTATCTTGCTTGCTTGCTACTATGGGTTCCACCGAGAACACCAAGTTGTGTGACTTCACTAGTCACAACAACGATGACTTTATCAGCACACCTATCACTACACCTGCCACTTCAGCACCTTCATATGAAATTAAACCTGCTTTACTGAATCTAGTTATGAAAGATCAATTCTCCGGTGCTGGAGATGATGCTGTTTTACACTTGAACAACTTTGTTGAACTTTGTGATATGCAAAAGTACCAAGAAATAGATGGTAATATTGTTAAGCTTAAGCTTTTTCCTTTCTCCTTGAGAGGAGGAGCTAAAATTTGGTTTCAGTCTTTGCCTAGAAATAGCATAGATTCATGGGACAAGTGCAAAGATGCTTTTATTGGAAAATACTATCCACCTGCTAAAATTATCCAACTAAGAAGTAACATAATGAATTTTAAACAATTGGATAGTGAACACGTTGCCCAAGCTTGGGAACGTATGAAATCTCTTATCAAGAACTGCCCTACTCATGGTTTGACTACTTGGATGGTAATCCAAACTTTTTATGCAGGCTTGAACATTACCTCGCGGAAGTTGTTAGATTCGGCCACGGGAGGAACCTTTATGTCAACTACACTTGGTGCTGCCACAAAGCTTCTCGATGAGATGATGACCAACTATTCCCAATGGCACACCGAACGCGCTCCAACAGGTAGGAAGGTAAACTCTGTCGAGGAAATTTCCTCCCTTAATGAAAAAGTTGACTTGATCATGTCTCTACTTTCGAAGCAATCCTCTGTTGATCCTCGTGATGTTTTTTTAAATTCTTTGATTTCTCAAGAACAAGTAGATGTGAACTTTATCTCTAGAAACAATTTTAACAACAATGCTTATAGGAGTAATTTTGGTAGCAATCCTAGACCGTTCCCCTCTAATTCTTATGGGAACAACAATGCTTATCCTAGTACCAAGAACTCCAATACTGAACTAGAGATTATTCTTAAAGATTTCATCACTACCCAAAAAGCCTTTAATAAGAGTGTAGAAGAAAAACTACATAAACTAGATGATCTCTCTTTGAAGGTAGACCGTTTAGCCAATGAGATAGAATTGCTTAAAATTAAAACTTCTCCTCTTGAGGAGAGGAAGGTCACTCCTATTAATGTTACTCAAGTGCAAATTAATGAAAATATTGGGATGATGGCTAAACTTAAAGAAAGATGGGCTAGAGAAAGGGAGGAAGAGGATAGAATTAAGAGCCTTCCTACCCACCACACTGTTGCTACTATCCAAGTTGTTGAGGATATCCAAACTCTTAGCACCCAATGTACTCCTGGTCCCATTGGACCTATTGATGGTGATGCTATGACTATAGAAACAACCAAACATGTGAACCTAAAGGACACCACTACCACTTTACTTGATGCTAGTGACCTTGATTTTGATAATTGCACTCTTACCGAAGTTATTGATTTCCTTCACAAGATGTCTAGAGATCCCCGCACTAGCACGCTTAACCTTGCCTTCACTGAGCATATCACTAATGCTCTCAACAAAGCTAGGGAGGAGAAACTTAGAGTAGAAGCCTCCATACCTAGAAAGCTAGAAGATGGTTGGGATCCTATGATAAAAATTAAATTGAATGACTTCTCTTGCTATGCATTATGTGATGTTGGAGCTAGTACCTCTGTTATGCCCAAAAGAATATATGATATGCTTAAATTGAAACCTTATAATTCTTGTTCTTTTGGTGTTCGTCTCGTTGATTCTTCCATAAAGAAACCTTTGGGGAGGATCGACGATGTTCTTATCGTTGTCAATGATAATTATGTTCCCGTTGATTTTACTATTATGGATATTGAATGTGATCCTTCTTGTCCAATTATTTTGGGACGTCCCTTTTTACGCACCGTTGGTGCTATCATTGACATGAAAGAGGGGAATATAAAATTTCAGTTTCCTCTCAAGAAAGGGATGGAACACTTCCCTCGAAAGAAGATCAAGTTACCTTTTGAGTCCGTTGTACGGGCTAGCTATTCTTTTACTCTTGATAAAACTTGATCTAAATGCATTATGCCTAGCTTAAAGGCATAAAAGAAAGCGCTTTTGGGAGGCAGCCCACATGAATAAATTTATTTTGCTTTTGTTGTGTCTTGATGTTGTTACTACTGTAGCATCATCATTGTATCTTTGCTTTTCAATTTTGTGCCAAGTGTAGCCTCTGATTGCTAGAAAGTTCAAAAGTTGTGAGGTGCTGTCCAGGAAACAGATTCTGTCCTTGGATAGAAAAATTCGTATAAAATCACCAGATCATCTTTTTGGTCTGAATTTTTTCGAAAGCGTGCTCTATATAATTGTCTTTCGTGCGTCTGTTCTGAGTTTTTTTATTAGAGTTGAAGAAGTGCCCCGAACAAATCAATTACTACCTGCTGTTCTGTTTTTCACAGATTCTGTCCTGTTCTGCTTTTCCTTCATTTTGCGAACCAAGAGCTTGCTTTTTCTTTGCAAAAACCTTTTGGCAATCTTGAGAAACAGTAGACCTTCAAGAATATCTTTATTTCCAGCAAGGTACAATTATTTTATTATGGGTACTAACCTCGCTAATCAGATTATGATGAGTTATGTATGAAGGGAGTTTTCAAGTGTGTGAGGGAAGATGATAAAAAGATTCAGGAGTGTCAAGCGCTCAAGCTTGGGGATGCCCCCATGCACCCCCAAGAAATATTCAAGGAGACTCAAGCGTCTAAGCTTGGGGATGCCCCCGTGCATCCCCTTCTCCATCAACATTATCAGTTCGTCTTTCGTTCCACTATATTTTAATCACTTCATGTGTTATGTGCTATGCTTGGAGCGTCTTGCTTTTAGTTTTCTTTAGTTTTTCATAACGAGTCTGAACTCAGCTTTCTTTATGTGGGAGAGAAACACGATCCACTTCTACCTAGAACATAACATAGAATTTTCATGTATATCCTTGCTGTGTGTGTTCTTTGTCTTTTAATAGCTACTACCATGTTCAGCTCTTAGCTTTCATGCTTATCTTTTCAAGAGCTTTTGTTTAGTTGGTTGCTTGAACTCTCTTTAATTACCATGCTCACCTTATTAAGAGAGTTTGCTTCCGTTGCATTGGTTGATATGTCTATGATAAAGATGCTACGTGCATGATGGCGCTTAGTAGTTCATGTTTTCTTATGGTTAGTCTCAAATAACTGGGGGGTTCCCAATGTGTTATTGGAGTACCAACATGATTTATTTGCCTATGATGTGGTATGGTTTAGTAATATCTTCCTTCGAGAATTTAATTTGATTGACTTGGCGTATGCTCATGCATATTTAAGACTGTAAAGAAAGTCTGTCAAGCCTTGATGATCTTTTGTTTCTGAGTAGCGATATAACTACCATGCCTGATTCAATGTTGCTTTGTCGCTCTGCATGATTATGACCGTCATTGCTCTCTTAGTTGGTCGCTCCCAGTCTTTTGCTAACCTTCGCCTGTACTAAGCGGACTGACTGCTTGTGCATCCACATCCTTTAATCCAGTTATGCCATATGAGTCCACCATACCTTCCTACATGGTATTTACCTGCCATTCCTAACGGAGACTTGCATGTGCCATCTCGAAATTATTCAAAGAAAAAGCATTCTTATTTTGTGCCTCTGTTGTAAGTTCATGAGGAAGTAGTGGTTAATTCATGACCTTTTTAAGTTGGACAAGCTTCACCCCGGGATTGCATGTATAATGTGCAAACCCATAATACGAGAAGGAACTGGCATTGAGTGCGCCCGGCTCAAAAACATAATATAACAAACAAACCCTCCTTCACGCTTTGTTCATGAGAAATCAGAAAACTTTGGCAGTGATAAACAAAGGAGATTAAGAGGATGTGATCGTCCTCATTCGGGAGCCGTTCCTCGAAACTTGTCCATCTCAAAAAGTGATTGAGTTGTCTGCTAGCATTCGTTGACGAAACATGCATGATCTAAAATAAATTATTACCTCTGTTTTAAAGCCAAGAGCTCTGGTACATGTTTTGTCTTTGTTTCCGACTACGGGTTTTCAACCTTGCCAACAAAAGCCATGGTTCGAGAGTCTCCACCTTCTTTTAAAAGCACCAACTACTGAGAGCATGATTGTCATTCTGAGTGTAATGTGCATTGTCCCAAAGTAGCATTGTCTTTTGCATGATTGTGATATCGTTTATTCTGAAATCATTGTATCTAGTCATCACTTAAACCTTGGAGGTGCCCCTGCATTTATGTTTTGCTTCACTAAAGGGGGCAAGCTAGATATCACTTTATCATATTTGCACATCATGTTCATTGCAAATCTATTTGATGTTTCAGTATCATATTGTAAAACTTTCAGTCCTTTGTGATTTTCTCATGAGGCAACTTAATTACTATAGATTCATCGTCTCACTAAGCTTTTGTCATATGACTATGAAAAAGTCCTATATGGTTAATAGCATGTCACCACAGAAATTATTCTTGTTATCATTTACCTACTCGAGGACGAGCAGGAATTAAGCTTGGGGATGTTGATACGTCCAAAACGTATCTATAATTTCTGCTTGCTCCATGCCTCTTTTGGGTGATATTGCTATGATATTTATACACTTCCATACACTTTTGATCATATTTGGACTAACCTATTAACTCAGTGCACCCCAGTGCCAGTTTCTATTTTCGGCTGTTTTTGTATTTCAGGTTTTCACATTACGAGAACTGCCAGAAAAAATCCAGAAAAAATATATAAAAAATCAGCGTTCCAGAAACTACCGTGCGCCCGAAGGACAGCCGGGGGGGGGCCACCAGGGCTCCAGGCGCCCTGGCGGTGCCCCCCCTGGGCCGCGCCGGGGGGGCGCCTGGGCCCCCTGAGGCTCCTCCGATGCCCCCCTTTGGCATATATTTAAAGTGTCTCCCGAAACCCTCGAGGGAGGAACTCTTTTCGCGATCTCATCTCTGTTCCGCCGCCGCCGCCGCTTCCAAGATCGGGAGCACCAAGAGAACTCTTCCCGGCACCCTGCCGGAGGGGAGGATCACCACCGGGAGCCTCTCCACCACCATGGACGCCTCCCGGATGAGTTGTGAGTAGTCTCCCTTGGACCATGAGTCCATGACTAGTAGCTATGTGATGTTCTCCTCCCGTTCTTGTGCTTCACTAATTAGCCCTCGTGAGCTGTCCTACATGATCGAGGCACATATGTAATCCTTATGTTGTTGCTATGATGAGTTTGCTGGGATCCAATGGATTATGAGATTATGTTCAGATTGTGCTTGAGTAATATATTTGATCTACCTCTTTTATATTTATGTTCGTAAGTAATTCATGCATGTTCTCCGTTGTTATTTATTGCTTTGGCCAAGTAATAGGTAGTGACTCCAAGAGGGAACGGTATGCTTGATTGTGGGTTCATGCCCCTCGATGACTAGTTTGAGTGACAGAAACATGAGTCTAGGGGATGTGCTGTTGCCACAAGGGGGAAAACAACGGTGCTTGTGCCCACGGGTGCAAGGATTGTTTACTTTACGCAAAGTTCTTTTAATGCAGTTGTCTGTTGCATTGAGTTTACACTATGGGTGGGACTCGCAACTTAATACCAGCGAGATGTTCTGGATAGATATCTCAAGGTGGATGATTAGTAGTATATATTGATGGATTTCGGTCTACTTACTTTGGCGTACCGCCCATGCTTTGAACCTCAACCTTTCTTGCAATGTAATCAGCATTGGTTTGCGCACATGGTCCTGTCAATTGCCCAGCTGTAATTCGTTTACCTCACATAGCTGTTTTATCGTCTTTTGGGAGAGAGACATCACTAGTGAACATCATGAGACTCCGGTCCATATTACCATCATTGATCACATCCGCTATTTACTTTTCGCTATTATTTACTATTGCAATTATATCTATCACTACTATCACTTGCGTTTAATCCTTTGTGAACTACAAGGCCGGAGGGATTGACAACCTCTCTGTACTCGTTGGGAGCAAAGTTATTTGTATCTATGTGCAGGTCCACGTTGATTGCTAATATCTGGCGCCGTAGCAGTTGACACCTTCTTGTTGAACCTAGGAGTCTCTGGGGATTCGATCCTTGGTATCTTTGCCAAGGGAAAAACTTCCGCAACACTACATCTCACACCTTCCACTTGGGGTAACCAACGAGGGGCGAGAAGCCTAGCATGTATCTACGTGTATCTCCGATGAGGGGCCTACAACGATTCAAAGTCAAAGGAAAGCTAGCACCACGGTTTATCGGACCCTTTTGTATAGTTGCACGGAGAGGCACAGTAGCCTACCAGTTAGACCTTCCCAAAGAACTGTCAAACGTCCACGACGTGTTCCACGTCTCACAACTTAGGAAATGTGTAAGCAACCCGGAGAAGCATGTGTCACATGAAAACCTTGATGTGCAACCAGATTTCACCTACAGGGAACGCCCAATAAAAATATTGGAGGGATTTGAAAGAAGGACCCATCAAAAGACAACTAAGTTTCTCAAGGTTCAGTGGAGCAATCACACTGAGGATGAGGCAACATGGGAAAGAGAGGATTTCCTTTGGACAGAGTACCCACACCTATTTGAGGATCAGCTGAAATCTCGGGGACAAGATTTTTCCTAAGGGGGTAGGTGCTGTAACACTCCAAAAAAATTGGATTTGTTTTCATCAAACTCTTTGGTCTTTTGGAAGGGGGATATTTGAACCTTTCTTAAAAACTCCTTCTTCTCAAATATTTCATGACAAAAGTTTGTGTGTTCTTCTCAACCTTGATTCTGGTCTTGAAGGTTTTCCCCTTGTGTTGGTTCAACACAATCTTTCCTTAAAAAAAGGATTTGTTTGACAATTCCTCTTTATGAAAAACCTTCATATAAAAACCATGGAATTATTCCCCCCATTCAAACTTTTCCCTCTTGCCATGCACCCAATGAAGATTTTTCTCCCCAAAGCCTACATTCCCACCTTGAAACAAGTCTAACATCAATTCCAGTAGGTTTTTACCTCTTTTAGATTTTTCTTTTAATTATTTTATCCCAAAAACAAATTTTGTCTTTTAAATTGAGCCTTCGTGATTTACAAAGGAACTACTAGTTTCCTTTTGGTTTTTGATTCCAAACAAGCTCCCCTGGCTAGTCCTTAGTACCCTCAACCTAGATCCATCTTGATCCACTGGTCCACAGTTCAAAATTTTCAAATTTCACTTGCTGCAAATTTGGACCAGATTTGCCTTTTTTGGTGAAATTCATATTTTCTCTCTTCCTAAAAAGCTGAGATAATTCAGGCAGCCTCCAGATACATCAAGAGACCACCTCACCAAAGATCAACTCCAGAAAAAAATTCCACATGCCAAAAACATTTCATCGAACACCTGGCGTGCACTGTTTCTGTCAAAATTCAGAAAGTTCAGAAGTTCAGTGTTTCAGTTCTGTCGCCAGTGTCGTTTCTTCATAGTCGCGGTGTTAATCTCGACAGTGATCGCTCTGGCACGATGCTCAGTGCTCCTTCTCCTTATCCAGAGCGCCGCAAGGTTGTTTGGACGGGCGCGAGCGTCGGTGGCGACGTGGCTCGCCAGCGCCGGCGTCTTCCGCGGTGGCAGAGCCACCCGTGGCGGCCGACAGGCGCCCGCCCTGCAGAACAGCGCCGTCCGGCACCGCCCAAACCACCAGAGGCCTCCGCGTGGCCATTCCCTCCTCTGCGCACGCCGCAGCACCATCGTCGTGGCCTGGCAAGCATAGGGCGCACTCCCTGCCGCCGACGTGCCCATGAGCCGTCCCGTCGAGAACGTGGAGTAGTGCCCAAGTTTTGCCAAGTTTAGCCTCTGGATGGAACCAGTAGACCCGCGCGTTGATGCCCAACCGCCTAAAAACCCCGTTCGACCACTGTCGCGCCATAATCATCACCGGAGTTATCCCGTTCACGGCAACCGCCTCAGATCTTCTATAAAAGGGGACCTCGAGCTCTCCTTCGACGCTGCACCACACCTCCACCTCACCAGAGCCCCGCCTAGCCACTGGAAGAGCCTCAAGGAGCCTTTCTTCCCCAACTACGGCCGCCCCGATCCGCTTCGGGCTCCAGCAGATCCCTCTCTGGTGAGAGCTCCTCCACCGCCCTAGTTTTGCAAGTAGTCTCCTGACACACCTAGACAACTAACCCCCACTCCAATTTGACCCCCGCAGCTCTCCTCGACGAGACCCACGACCACCCGAACCGTCGTCCGCCGGAGACAAGGCCGCCGTCGACGTGGTGCTCGCCGATGTCCAACTCCACCACCCACCGACGCGGAAGAGCACCAGGAACACGTAGGTACCACCCACTTCCCCTACCTCGCCGTGGATCGGCGCCGGCGACCACCGCAGCTCTCTGGCACCGGCGCGACTCTGTTTTCAATTCAAGAATTCAAACCTGACGGGTGGGACCCCCTCGTCAGTCTCTCTATCTCATTCGAATCGTTTTTCTGGAAAGCGCCTTCGGGCAAAGTACGCTTTCCCTATTTAGCTGGCGTATTGCTTACTGAATCGTTTTCTGTTGTTATATTCTAGCCCCTGGAAACTTTCTGTTTCATTACAGACAAGTCCCTGGACAAAAACTTTGATAACTTTTAAACAAAAACTGATTTTGAGTTGATTCTTTTTCTGACCTCTTTGTTTTTCTTTCTAGTTTTTTATCATAGTTATTTGAAAAATATTTGGGACAACTTTTATGCACACACGGTATTTATGTTAGTACCCGTTTTATTTGTATCCGTAGATACCGCAGGAAGTGACGGAGCCGCGAAGTTCACCGAGTTAGACTCCGACTACTCCGAACCAGGCAAGCATGTTTGAACCTTTGATATGATGAGTGTGTTGCATGTTTGCTTGAGTAGTTTTTCTTCATGGCATGGTTATATAAGCATTTTGTGGATGTTATATATTTCATGCCAGCAAGCTCCGTGTGAGCCCCGTAAGATGATGGTAAACCAACCTGATCATGTGGTGACATGATAGGTTGTGAGTTGGTATTGTTGAAGCATGCCAGTCAATCGTTAACCCTAGTGTTAACATGGATCAAGTCATGATCCCGTTCGTCTTCTTTTTGGTACTGTCACATGTCTTCTGCAAAGATTACGGTTTAGTCAGCGGTAAACCTCTTTCCTTGTACACACCAAATAGAGGGGCCGGGATGAGGGTTACATGGCCCTGGATTAAAGCCCATCATCCGGTCAGGGGGCATGGGTGTTTCCGGTTGGGACCGAGAGGGGGGCACCCCTTAGAGTGCGCGATATAAATTTGATCCCATGCTATTCGAGGTTGTAGCCTCCACGTCTTAAAGTTTTTCGTGATCGTTACCTCGGGTGATTCCGGGCAGCATGATGTGAAATGGGTGTGTACTGGTTAATTGTGTTTCTGCTAAAACACCGTAGACGGAACTAGTCCTTTGTGGCTATTGAAATCTGTTGACTGTGATTTAAGAGTACAAACTCTGCAGAGTCAAAACCCACCGAGTAGCCATGTCTATGGTCTAGCGTCAATCTCTGTGTCAACCTTAGTGACCGTCTCGGATATTTTATGATAGTGATAAGAATGGTAATCTAGTCAAGGGTCATCTTGTAGATGAACTAGCCAGTTATTTTTGCACTGAGTAATCTCTTGAGATAATTTATCGTCATACCAAAGTTTATATAAGCCCATTTTGTGATGTCGCTCAGACGTCCGACAGTGGCATTCTTGTCATTTACTTTCGGATATAAGCCCTTTATGTGATGTCGCTCAGACGTCCGACTGTGGCATTCTTGTCATTTACTTTCGGATATAATCCCTTTATGTGATGTGGCTCAGACGTCCGACTGTGGCATTTTTGTCATTTACTTTTGAATATAAGCCCTTTATGTGATGTCTCTCAGACGTCCGACTGTGGCATTCTTGTCATTTACTTTTGAATATAAGCCCTTTATGTGATGTCGCTCAGACGTCCGACTGTGGCATTCTTGTCATTTACTTTTGAATATAAGCCCTTTATGTGATGTCGCTTAGACGTCCGACTGTGGCATTCTTGTTATTTACTTTTGAATATAAGCCCTTTATGTGATGTCGCTTAGACGTCCGACTGTGGCATCCTCGTTATTTACTCTTGAATATAAGCCCTTTATGTGATGTCGCTCAGACGTCCGACTGTGGCAAGTTTTATTCAATTTAACTTACGATGCATCGCATAGACACTCGATCGGTATTCTTTTATTTCTTCGGGATTTCGGGAGGAATACCGCCCGACTCCCATTTTTATTTTGCAGGGCAAGTTTATTCTTGAGTACATATTGCTAGTCTGCTCATATGCATCATATTTGCATTTGTTATATCTTATGTCCGATTTGTCTTGCGAGTACATTCAAAGTACTCACCTGGCTTGTTGATTTGGCCAGATGTTGACGAAGGCAATCTCATGGATGAAGAGTTCGATAGCGAGTCCGACGCCTAGTGGAGTCCCAGTCAGTCTCTTGCGATCCTGGAGTTGATCACTGTATTATAACCGCTTCCGCCAACCACCAAATAAATTCATCGGGTCTCACTCCGACACTCGATGAGCTGTAAGATATTGGAGTCGTGTCACCCACTACACTGTGACACATCCACCACCACTTTTATTACGAGTCAGTAGTTATGCCACCCTACCCTTGTGTCATACCCGCCCTTATGTATTATATCGGCGTGCTTGTAATAAATTGTTGAGCAGCCTTAGCTCAACCTTGTATAATATTCAGTACTCTGGAATTCTGTATCAATGATTTGTCTACCAGTGAGAAGGATCCTTCTGCACTGGTCTGATAAAAAGGTCGGCTTCTCAGTAAATATTTTACTGGAAAACAGGTCCTGACAGAGATTGAGTAGTTTTCATTGGTGAAGATCTTATGTTGATCATATCTACTATATGATTCACGCTCGACCTTCTGGTCTCCAGTGTTCCGTGGCCATATCTGCATATGCTAGGCTCGTCAAGTTCAACCCGAGTATAATGCTACCGCCGTACTAAGCAAAATAAGAAGCATAATGAGATAAACATCACATGCAATCAAAATACGTGACATGATATGGCCATCATCATCTTGTGCTTTTGATCTCCATCTCCAAGGCACCGTCATGATCACCATCGTCGCCGGCGCGACACCTTGATCTCCATCGTAGCATCGTTGTCGTCTCGCCAACTATTGCTTCCATGACTATCGCTACCGCTTAGTGATAAAGTAAAGCAATTACATGGCGACTGTATTTCATACAATAAAGCGACAACCATATGGCTCCTGCCAGTTGCCGATAACTTTACAAAACATGATCATCTCATACAATAATGTATAACTCATCATGTCTTGACCATATCACATCACAGCATGCCCTGCAAAAACAAGTTAGACGTCCTCTACTTTGTTGTTGCAAGTTTTATGTGGCTGCTACGGGCTTAGCAAGAACCGTTCTTACCTACGCATACAAAACCATAACGATTTTTTGTCAAGTATGTGATGTTTTAACCTTCAGAAGGACCGGGCATAGCCACACTCGATCCAGCTAAAGTGAGAGAGACAGACACACACCATTCACCTTTAAGCAATGAGTGCTCATAACGGTGAAACAAGTCTCACATAAACGTACGCGTAATGTCGGTCCGGGCCGCTTCATCTCACAATACCGCCGAACCAAAGTATGACATGCTGGTAAGCAGTATGACTATTATCGCCCACAACTCATTGTGTTCTACTCGTGCATAACATCTATGCATAGACCTGGCTCATGATGCCACTGTTGGGGAACGTAGTATTTCAAAAAAAAATCCTACGATGATGCAAGATCTATCTACCAGATGCATAGCAATGAGAGAGGAGAGTGTGTCTACGCACCCTCGTAGACCGAAAGCGGAAGTGTCTAGTGATGCGGTTGATGTAGTCGAACTTCTTCACGATCCAACCGATCAAGCACCGAACGTACGACACCTCCACGTTCAGCACACGTTCAGCTTGATGACGTCCCACGATCTCTTGATCCAGTTGAGCTTCACGAGAGAGTTTCTTCAGCACGACGACGTGGTGACGGAGATGATGAAGCTACCGGCGCAGGGCTTCGCCTAAGCACTGCAACGGTATGACCGAGGTGTGTTTCTGTGGAGGGGGCACCGCACACGGCTAGAACAATGTTTCTTGTGTGTCTTTAGGTTCCCCTGCCCCCGTATATAAAGGAGCAAGGGGGAGGTGCGGCTAGGCTATAGGGCGCGCCAAGGGAGTAGGATTCCTACTCCTAGTAGGAAGAGGAGAAGGAAAGGAGAGGTGGCGCCTCCCCCCTTTTCCTAGTCCAACTAGGAACCCTAGGGGGTGCAGCCAGCCCTATGGGCTGCCCCTCTCTTTCCCTCATAGGCCCACTATGGCCCATACTCCCTCGGGGGGGAGGGTTCCGGTAACCCCCTCCGGCACTCCGGTTATACCCGATAACACCCGGAACTTCCGCTGTCCGAATATAGTCGTCCAATATATTAATCTTTATGTCTCGGACATTTCGAGACTCCTCGTCATGTCCGTGATCTCATCCGGGACTCCGAACTACCTTCGGTACATCAAAACTCATAAACTCATAATACCGATCGTCATCAAACGTTAAGCGTGCGGACCCTACGGGTTCGAGAACTATGTAGACATGACCGAGACTCATCTCCGGTCAATAACCAATAGCGGAACTTGGATGCTCATATTGGCTCCTACATATTCTACGAAGATCTTTATCGGTCAAACCGCATAACAACATACGTTGTTCCCTTTGTCATCGGTATGTTACTTGCCCGAGATTCGATCGTCGGTATCTCAATACCAAGTTCAATCTCGTTACCGGCAAGTCTCTTTACTCGTACCGTAATACATCATCTCGTGACTAACTCATTAGTCATTTGCTTGCAAGGCTTATTATGATGTGTATTACAGTGAGGGCCCAGAGATACCTCTCCGACACTCGAAGTGACAAATTCTATTATTGATCTATGCCAACACAACGAATACCTTCGGAGACACCCGTAGAGCATCTTTATAATCACGCAGTTACATTGTGACGTTTGATAGCACACAAGGTGTTCCTCCGGTATTCGGGAGTTGCATAATCTCATAGTCATAGGAACATGTATAAGTCATAAAGAAAGCAATAGCATGTAAAACTAAACGATCGTAGTGCTAAGCTAACGGATGGGTCTTGTCCATCACATCATTCTCCTAATGATGTGATCCCGTTGATCAAATGACAACTCATGTCTATGGTTAGGAAACATAACCATCTTTGATCAATGAGCTAGTCTAGTAGAGGCATACTAGGGACATACTGTTTTGTCTATGTATTCACACATGTACTAAGTTTCCTGTTAATACAATTCTAGCATGAATAAAAGACATTTATCATGATATAAGGAAATACAAATAATATCTTTATTATTGCCTCTAGGGTATATTTCCTTCCCAAAGTTTCGGTGGCGCCGAGTTTGACTTTTGGTTTGGGACATATATGGATGTGAGAAAGTGGTTGACGGTTTTGGAGCATATCACTAAGCATTTTGAGAAAGAAACCCATTAAGAAACACCTCATCCCCTTTTAATAGTATTGGCTTTCTTATCGAATCAATGTGATCTTGGATCACTAAAATAGAAAATGTAGAGTCTTGAGCTTGAGCCAATATGTGTCCTTAGCATTTTGAGGGGTCCACATTCCTAGTCCATGCCATGCCAATCATTGAACTTTCTGAAATGGTCATCTTGAGATAGCATTAGTTCAGTGAGCTATATGGTGTTTGTAATTACCAAAACCACCCAGGGATAGTTGCACTTTTAGTGCGCCTGGCCCAATAAGGCCAGGGCGCCTCCCCTTAGCCCATGCCAGCCCTTGGGACGTGGTGAATCCACTAATTCCAGACCCCTTCGGAATCCTCCGGAACCTTCTGGAAGCTTCCCGGCACAATACCGAAAAAACTGCACTTTTTTCCAGAACCCAAAATATGACTTCCCATATATAAATCTTTACCTCTCGACCATTCCGAGACTCCTCGTGACGTCCGGGATCTCATCCGGGACTCCGAATAACATTTGGTTACCACTCATCAAATATCCCAATACTACTCTAGCGTCAACGAACGTTAAGCGTGCGACCCCGCGGTTTCGGGAATTATGTAGTCATGACCGAAACACCTCTCTGGTCAATAACCAATAGCGGAACCTAGATGCCCATATTGATTCCTACATATTCCACAATGTTATTTATCGGTCGAACCGTTATGACAAAATAGGTAATTCCCTTTGTCCATCGGTATGTTACTTGTCCGAGATTCGATCGTCGGTATCTTCATACCTAGTTCAATCTCGTTACCGACAAGTCTCTTTACTCGTTCCGTAATACATCAGCACGTGACTAACTCAATAGTCATTTTCTTGCAGGGCTTATTATGATGTGTATTACTGAAAGGGCCCAGAGATACCTCTCCGATACTCAAAGTGACAAATCCTAATCTTGATCTATGCCAACCCAACAAATACCTTCGGAGACACCTGTAGAGTATCTTTATAATCACCAAATTATGTTGTGACGTTTGATAGCACACAAGGTGTTCCGCCGGTATTCGAGAGTTGCATAATCTCATAGTCAGAGGAATATATATAAGTCATGAAGAAAACAATAGCAATAAAACTTAAGGTTCATCAAATGACAACACATGTCTATGGTTAGGAAACTTAACCATCTTTGATTAACGAGCTAGTCTAGTAGAGGCTTACTAGGGACACGATGTTTTGTCTATGTATCCACACATGTATCAAGTCTCTGATTAATACAATTCTAGCATGAATAATAAACATTTATCATGATATAGGGAAATATAAAATAACAACTTTATTATTGCCTTTAGGGTATATTTCCTTCAATTTCGACTCCCTCTTCTTTTTTTATGCGCATAACCTTTGGATCCGCCCCGGTCGCTGCCGAGGGCTCTTGGTTCGGCGCCTTAAGCGCCCGAACAGCTCCCTGGCGCGTGAAGGAGTCGATCACCCATTTGTTTTCTTTCTGTTAGAAACTACAAGAAGATGTGCGGGGAGCCAGATTCAAACTCGGGAGCTAACCCTTCACATAGGGGTGCATGAACCACTGTACCATCCAACGACATGTGCTCACAATCTTCGTTTCCTTTCTTTTATTCTTTCTCCTGCTCGCAAAACCCCCAGTGTGGGAAGCTTTCCAAACCATTTATTTTTCTATTTTTCTGTAATGGTTTTGTTTGCCTTTTTTTTTCCTTTGTTGTACTAAATACGTGCACTTTTCTAATAAAAATAAAGGAAAACTAAAAAAGGGATGAAAGTTCATTGGTTTTCTAAAGTTCATCAAAATTGAAGAAAGTTATCGAATCTGAAAAAAAAGTTGATCAAATTTGAGAAAAGTTCATCATAATTAGAAAAAGTTCATTAAATCTGAAAAAAAAGTTCATCGCTTTTGATAAAAATCAGCAGATTCGAAAAAAGGTTCATCGATTTTTTTTAAGAAGTTCATCGAATTTGAAAAAAAATCATCAAAATTAAAAAAAGTTAATGACATTTGAAAAGTTCATCCAAATTTAAAAAAATCATCGAATTTGGTAAAAGTTCATCGAATTTGAAAAAAAAGTTCATCGAGTTCACGCATTTAAAGAAAAAAGGAAAAAACAAAACATAAAAAATACAGAAGGCATTTCTTATATACGTAGAAATAAAAGAACGGAAGTGCATATGCACCAACGAGCAGGTGGCCTAGTGGTTAGTGCAGTATCCACGGAGCGATGAGATCGCGAGCCCATCTCCTAGTCTCTCGGGCGCTAAAGGCGCCGAATAGGATCTGGCGTCGCTGCCGGCGGCTGTCTGGCGGAACTCGCCACCTGCGAAATCAGGAATTGGTGTTCCCAAAGTCCTACAGATTCGCTGTTGGCAGGAGCGCTAGAATCGGGAAGGAATTCTAGATTGCAGCAACTCGAGGTAAGTACATCGGCTCCAAGTCTGAAACTAGGTCTCCTTTTCATCTTTAGCCAAGTCTGAAATCTGTGATAAGGATACATCTATCACCGCTAGATTTTTAGGGATTGTCGATGGCAATTTGCCGCAGACAGGCAGAGGCAGAGCACGCAGGGAAAGAAGGAATAGGTTAGCTGCATCAGCCATCAGCCGTACTGCATACAGATTTGGATAACACTCCGTTGGTACCGGCAGAACATTCATACCAACAACTGCCGATCACTGCTACCATCCATTCATCAGATGTGCATTTGTTCAGTCCACACAAAAACAAAAGCATAATCTCCCAGAAGAATGATGACAGAAGGGAATATCAATCCTTGAACTCAGTGATTGATCAATACCAAGCATCTTTTTTGAAAAGTATAAAAAGGGGGTGGAGTAAACCTGTTTTTATTTTCTTCGAAACGCAGAGAAAGGCCCATCGAATGCCAGAGGGAAAGCCTGGCATAAGTGAGGGAAAATGTATCTCTGAAACTTTGGGCAAACATAATGCGCAAAAACTGAATTCACTGAAATGTATATCTGAACAGTTGCTCGTAAGATGCTTTGACCTCGTCGTCATCCCACTCCAACCCATCGAACCAGTCCCTCGCGCATTGTATCACCTTTAGTTCCGCGGCAACGAGTTTAAGCTTCTTGAGGCTTGGACAATCGACGATCTTGAGCCTCACCAGTGACGGGAACTGCAGCATGCATGCGCTACTGCTCAGCGCCCTGAACTTTGGTAAGCCATGGAGATACAGTTCCTTAAGTTTAGGGAAGGGCGTGATCACTTTGCAAGTCCCTGCAGCTTGTTCATCTTGGTTCGCCGCTGCTTCTTGATCTCCATCGCTGAGTGTTATCAGCTCCTCCAGTCCTTGGCAGCACCAGATGAACAATGACGACAGATTCTCGATGCACCCACCCCTGTAGACGATCTTTACCTTCAGAAGGCTCTGCAGGATGATACCCTGCAGGTTATCAAGGGCGGGCTCTTCACACTCGATAACATCACCCATCCTCATAAAATCACAGGGATCTAAAATGGGGCAATCAGTTTCTTCACTGCCGTCAATGATCACCTCCGCTAGATTGCTGCAGCTTGCGATCCACACTCTCTTCAGGTTTGTCATGGTCTTCCAGAGGTGGCTTGAAGGGAGCTCTATCTTTGTCAGGCTACCGCATGCTTTTATCATCAGATTTCTTGTTGTACCGGCGAGGCGATATGACCGCGCCAGTCTCTCTAGGGCCTCGACCGACTGTACTGTGATGTCGATTGCCTTGAGCCTGCGTAGGCTCTCAAGCTCCTGAAAGTCAACACCATTTCCACTCTCACCGACTTTCCAGTCTCCGTAGCTGAAGTCCATGTACAGAACTTGCAGCATTTTGAAGCTATCTATGACACCAGCTGGGATCATTTCAAGCGGCATATGTGAGAGGAGCAGGAACCGCAGAGTGACCAGTGATCCTAGCTCCCTTGGCAGTGATTTGATGTCTGTGCTGTACAGATCAAGGTACTGCAACTGAACCAATGCACTGATCCCTGAGGGTAATTCAGTGATAGAGGTGTGCGAGAGATCTAATACCCTGAGAGATGGCATGAACTGGAAGAAGCCGTCACATATCTTTTTCAACCCAGCGTTGTTTTGTAGCATCAAGGTCTTCAACAGAGGGCAATTAGGCGTCTCATACAGCTCCTCGATGTTATTCCGCATGAAACAAATCCGCTCGGCCTCGCTCCATTTCTCCGCACCTGGTGCTTCCTTGAGCCCAACCCAGGCACGGACAAGCCATTTGGTCTCTTTTGTGCCGAACTCTGATGCTATCCAGAGAGCCATCGCGCGGACCATGGGATGCATACTGATGTGTTCGTCGTCTTCACCTTTTTCCAGCAAAGACGCAATCTTGAGATCACCCAGAAGGTCATGCCCTTTGTTGTATATCTCATCCATCTCAGTGTATAGATCATCTATGAAACCTTCACCGATGCAGTAGCCTATGACCCAATCCTTGGAAATGATGAAGTCCTCTGGAAACAGCGAGCAATACAGCAGGCAGAGCCTTAGCTTGTCACTGGGCAAGTTGTCATAGCTGCTCTTGAGAGGCGTAAGAAGGTCCGTCTCCATGCCAAGAAGCTGCCATGGGGCAATATTTAGAACAGTGATGGCGTGCTTCCATTCTTTTGCAGTGTGCTTGCTGGCCATCGCCCGGCCGACGGTGATGAGCGCGAGGGGCAGCCCACCACATTTCATGGCCACTCCCTTTGCCGGGCGCCAGATCTCTGGGGCGGCACACTCGAGGTGCTCACCGACCTTGTCACGGAAGAGCTCCCAGGCGTGCTGCGGTGACAGGCGTTCCATCTTGAGCTTGCGGCGGACATCCATTCGGTTGCACACGTCCTCGATCCTCGTCGCCATGATGATCTTGCTCTTGGAGTTGTGCTTGGGAACCGGAATGCCGAGCATCCGGAAGTTGAGTGGCTCCCAGAGGTCGTCCAGCAGCAGCACAAAATTCATCTTGGTGAGCACCCTGTAGAGCACCCCAGCACGCTCCTTGGGCGTCCTGTTCTCCCAGCTCAAACCGAGCCGGTCGCCGATGACCTTCTGGATGTCGTCGAGGCTGAACTCCCTGCCAACTTCGATGTAGATGACGACATTGATGTCCTGCGAGCCGATGAGGAAGTCGTTGTTGAACTTGTGGAGCAGCGCGGTCTTGCCGATCCCGCCCATGCCATAGATGCCGACGACGCCGACGTCGCCGCCCCGGACGCAGGCGTGGAGCTCCTGGAGCATCTCGTCCATGCCGAAGACGGGCGCGCTGGGCATCTCCTCGAAGCGGAGCTGCACGAGCTCGTCGGCGACCTTGTGGAAGTCGCCCTTCTCCTTGAGGCCGGCGGCCTCGGCGAGCGTCTCGTCCGCCTTCTGGCTGAGGCGGTAGGTGGCCCTGAGGCCGGGGGCCTGGTCGCGCGGGAGCTGCAGGCGCGCCTGGTACTCGGCGTGGATCCGGGCGGCGGCGTCCTCGAGCCTGGCGACGCACTCGAGCCACCACTTGACCTGGCTGGTGGCCTCCATCCCCTGGCGCTCGGCGGCGTCCACCATGCGCTTGACGTCATCGCGCTTGCTCTTGAGCTCGTCCACCTCGTGGCCCAGCGCGTCGATGTAGTCGGCGCAGGACATGACGTACCCGAACGTCCGCGCGAAGTAGTCCTTGAGCGGCCGGAACGCCGTGTCGACGATGGACGCCACGAACTCCATCGCCGCCGCGAGCCGAATGCCTCAGTGAGTCTACGCCGATCGAGGCCTGGATTCGGTCGGCCAAGAACCTGATCTGGGCACGGATTGAGGGATCTGTGCTGTGCGGCGACGGGAGAAGAATTGAGCGGAATGGGGGGACTAATTACTGAAGCGGAGGCGGAAGGGAGGAACCCGACAAGCTGCAATTGGTGGCCAGGGGAAATCAGTTGGAGCTTCTGGGTGAAGCCATGGGATATGGACAAATTGGTAGCTGGGGGGCGGAGCTCAGAGTAGGAGTATCCTTAGCCAAGAAGGAACACACGGAGGTGGAGAAAACCGAGAAATGCACACCCACGATGCGGAAGAAGATCGACTGCGCACGGTTGGAGTCCCCGGCTTACTGCGACTGCGAGGAAGGTGGCGACTGGCGACTGACTTTCACGGAGAAACGTGACCAGTGTCGAGCATGTCTGTACAACTGTCGATTTTTTTTTGGAAAAAGCTAGTGGTTAACCGGCCGATCTTTTCTCTCACATCTACCACGTTCCATGCTTGACACGTCTTGATGGACCAGCGCAGAGCTTCTCTCCCCCATCCCTATCTCTAAATAGCAGCATATTTTTTTATTTTTTATCTCTTCTATCCGTGCGTTGATTCTAATCTGACCATGCAGAGCGCTCTGTACTACAGTTCTCGCAACTGAGCACCTGTTTTGAAAAGCCATACCGCAACAAAAAATAGGGTGATGCAGAGACCACGGGGTGCTCTCTCTGTTGTAGCCGTCGGTGTTCTTGCAAGTTTTCGCAACAACAGTCTTATTGCAGGAATACATAGAAGAAGCTAGAGATGTTGGATCCTATTGCAATGAAGGTTTTACAACAAGAGTCTTGTTACAGAAAAATAAGAGAAGATATTTTGCATCAAGGGTTCTGTTGCAGAAAAATAGAGAAGAAAAAGATTTGCAACAGAGGTCTTGTTGCAGTAAATTAAAGAAGAGAATATTTTGCAATATAGGTCTTGTTGCAGAAAATAAGAGAAGAGATTTTTGTAACAAGTCTCTTGTTGCAGAAAGTTAGAGAAGAAGAGATTCCACAACAAGAGCATTGTTACAGGAAATTAGAGAAGAATAACGTACGGCTTGTGTTGTACAATCGAGCGGCTCGCGAGGCGGAGGATCTTTTCCAAAGATCCGACGACCGACGCGTAGCATTGCCTTTTTTCTTTTCTTATCGAAGCCGGGAGCTACCACCGCTCCACCATTCAACGTTGCTGAAGACCCATCATGCTTTTATATCTGTTTTCTATAGCAATACTAATTTTATACAAACAGATATACTTCGCTAGACGGGGCCACAATGGACAGGGCCACAACAGTACATTTTGTCAGGGTGATAGCAAACATGGGCACCACAGCTGCATGGAAACACTAAATACATGCACTTTGTTTTCCATGTGACATTTTAAAAGGTTGATAACTTTTGAACTAAGAGGTTGTTTGAGACTGCTCTGCTCTTTAAAATTTAGCTCCACTTCATGAAACACAAACCAAACGAGGTCTTCATAATTCGCCGCTCCGCAAAAATCTAGAAGTTGGGTACAACTCTTAGATTTTTTATGAAGCTCTTCTGGTGATGCTTCAAAAAACTCTAGAAGCTGGAGTTAGGGGGAAAATTATCCACTGTCACCAGTAAGTGGATACCCTTTCGTTTCTCCTCTCTCATCCAATCAAATATATATATTCCACCAAATTTCCTACTTTTGAAGATGGAGCTACATGAAAGCCAAACATTCTCTTTGTAGTGCTACAACTTCTATATGAAACTGATCCAATGTGAATTTAGTGGACTGAAACTGATTTTGATGAAGCGGAGCAGTCTCAGACATGCCCTAAATGTCTAGTTTAGAAATTTTGTATATTTTAAAATTCAGGACGACAAGACCTTTAGAACAAAATCGATCTTGGATACAGTTTGGCTAGTTTGAATTTAATCATTTCACTCATTTTAGAAAACACATTTCAATCAGTTTCACATTTCACTAGCTTCAGAAAATCTTTCAATCAGTTTCACATTTCACTAGATTCAGAAAACACATTACACCCATTTACAAAAAATAGATTTCACTCATTTACAAATCACATTTCACTATATCTAACATTATATTTAATGTATTTCACACCCGAAATATGTGTCCTATGTATGAAAAACAAATTTCACTCAAATATTGGTTTCACTCGATTCGAAAAATATTTCGTTTACTCACGAAACTGATTTCACTCATTTCATAAAAACTATCAGTTAAAAAACAATTTCACTTGTTTCAAAAATAGATTTCACTCGTTTCAGAAAACACATTAGACTCATCTGCAGATCAAAATTTCATTGCGAATTTATGAAATGTATTTCACTCATAAAAAACATCAATTTCAAACACTAGAAAAGCAGTTTCATACAAAATATTAGTTATATTTCACCTTTTTAAATAACTTATGTCACTCATTCCAGGAAACACACTACACTCACTCAATTGAAATTGTATATTTCACTTGTTTAAAAAAATGATTGTAATCATTACAAAATATATTGATTTCACTAATTTCACTAGTTTCAGAAAACACATTACGCTCATTTTTGTTTGAGAAATACACCACTCACTTAATTGAAATACTCCTATTTCACTCGTTTTAAAAAATGATTTTAAAACTAATTTCACTCATTTCAAATATATTACACTTTTGAAATAGAAAGTTTCACCCTTTTGTGAAAATATATTATTGAAAGGATTAAAATATGCTTTTTAAGAAAACAGATCAGTTGTACGTAAGTTGAGAAATAATTAGTTTCACTCTTTTGGGATATATGAAACTGTAATAATTAAAATCAGTTTCATTAAAAAGTGAGAGGCATTAGTATTTTGAAAATGAGTGAGATTTATTTTCTAAAGAATTGAAATTAGTTTTTGAAACAAATTGAAATGTTTTTTTCAAATTCAAACCTACTTTACAAAATATTTTAAATAAGTTTAAAGTGAGAGAGGCTAACTGACATAGTTTGTACGTCTGAAGTGAGAGGTGCGTGAGTAGTAGGTGAAAAAAGTGACATGCACGTGGGTGGGACCCCGACTGATGAATACAATGAATAAAGGAGAGAAATAGATGGATACAACTTTTGCGTTGGCAGCATCCTATTGGTGAGAGAAGCACCGGTAGCTCCCGACACCGATAAAAAATACTTTGTGGTACAATTGTGCAAACAAGACGAGATGTCTGCATAGTGACCGTGCATACTTTTCAACATTGATCTCTAAGGTCTCCGAGACAGTCAATGACAGGTGTCTGCAAGGGAACGGGAGGTGTCTCAAAGCGGTAGCACAGTGTGGGTTTTCATTTTCTTTTGCAGGAGACATCATGGAACAAAAGCTTTTGACCCGGTTTGTGAACGATGGATCGAATCATCCGTCCGCTGGAGTAGGAAAGAATACATGATCGTAGAAGCAATTTAGGAGAGTCGTCATATGAAATATAAAACATGCTTTATATGGATATAGAGGCCGTAACCATTGTGCACAAAACAAAGAGTCGTCATCACCGTAATGTGTTTTATATTATTTTTTGTTTTCTTAATCATTTTCAACTTTGTAGTGGCGATTAAGATCGAGTTAGTCCATATCAACACAATAACTATATTTATTGATCACAATGCGTTGCTTTACACATATTAGTGATTTCAAATGTCGTTTAGCGACATTTTCAAAATAAGCAATGTCTCTATTCGAGCGACATTGCTACCTACTACTACCTAGACTCATCTGTGGTCGACGTCGACTAGTCGTCGCTCTCCTTTTCCTCTCCCCCCTTCTCGTCCTCCTTCGAGAGGTCCTCGAAGTGCGCGTAGGGGTCGGACTCACGAGGAGCAAATGCGAGTAGCCACTGCTCCTCACCGGTCAGTGCGGGGCCGAACTCTAGGAGGATCCATTCCTCGTTGCAAGCTTCGAGGTGGAAGAACCACATAATCGTGTTGATCCTTAGGCTTCGGATGGGCCTCGACAGGGATGATGTCATTCCTAAGACAAGGGGGACAGCAGGGACGACGTATTCCTCATACTTCACCCGGACGAGGGGACTGGAGCCCTCACGACTGGCAGACTCGTCGCTGCCGCGAGAAGGGTATGCAGTGGCAGCTAGTGCATCAAGCGAAAAGTTTGCGCCGGACCGTGGCGTCTGGGATGGGAGGTTTCGCTCTGCCGCCAAGTTGAGCCAATAGGTTGCATTCTTACGCGGCAACATTGTCCCGAATGGTGGAGGAGAGGGGAGGAGAGGAGGAAACTAGGGCTTTGGTGATGGGGATGCCTCGCCGCCATGCTTTTATAGCCGAGGATGAAGCCACGTGGTCATCCGAACGACCGCCTTGGGAATTGGGGGAGGGATGGAGACCATTACTCAGCAGGCGGTTAGCCATCCCGTCGCTAGTGATTATCTGTGCGCGGTGGTGTGTGTACATGTGGCGGGCAGCTTCAAACCATGGTTATGGTGCAAGGAGGAAGAAGTTGAATCTTCCCTCCCGCGCGGGCGGTTAAGTGTGAAGCAAGCATCGACTAGACCTCCTCAGCCATCTAATATGAGCCTACGAGGTTGTTTTTGGAGTGAGTTCCATAATTATGCCGATCGACACCCATATGGGACTCTGCTAGAGTGCCATTTTGGTTAAAAATCACCATATTGGTTGTTTTTATGGCGATCGGGGCCATATATGGCGACTCTGCTAGAGTTGCTCGAAGAGATCCAACAACAACAACACCTCACCATAACTGGACTACAACTTCCCTAGTTCACGCATTTGACGGGACTGAAGGCCAGTCTCATGCTCTCAATGTATCTACCCTAGAGAACCTAAAGCTATCACCTCTAAACAGTCCTGCCACTCGCCACACCTGATACTCCTCATCAATGCAACACAAGACCTCCTGCACAGATGCCACAACTCCATTAAAACTCGGTCGCATTCCTATGCGGCCAGAGGCACTAGATGACAAGGGTGACTCCCACGCATAGATCCTTGAATGCCCTCGTATCCACCTACAAGGACGTCCACCACTCCAAGAGTTGTGAATCACTCTTCGGCACCCAAGCCGTCCCCATTTAGCAAGCAATCAATGCCACATTTGTCGTGCCAACACACAACCCATCTTAAGATGTTGGATGGACTCTAGCTGCTGATCACCAAATAGGAAATAAGTCAAATGAGGCAGACCACGATGTAAGAGTTGGTTTGTCGTATGACAACGGTTAGAGTTGTGAGCCACGAGAAGAACATAAAAGTGGGCGGGGTGTGAGACTTCTAGATCGATCATCAAACTCTATCGCATTCCTATGCGACCAGAGGCACTAGAAGACAAGGGTGACTCTGATGAGTCCAAATTGTGCGATGTTTTACGCCCCTTATTTCGTTCTGTAGCTATATGATTCTTCAGGTTTTACTCCGTTCCCGCACCTCTTTTATATGTTTTCGCTAGGTTGTGCGTGGAAGTGTTTCGGAGTTTAAGGAAAGGACGCCAACTTATGGTGATAAAATCTTGTCAATTAATGTGACAGAATATTGTCATATAAGATTTCAACACTTGGGAGAAGAAATGATTCATGTAGGAGCCATCAGAGCGCAAGACGGTGAAGGTACGAGCACACGCGCTTGTACCATTGGTCTTACCGCTTACAGCCGCCTCCGCTTGGTCAACTAATTTATCCCCGTGCAGATGGATTGCGGATCGGAGACATGCAGCTGCTAGAAAACACATCCATAACAAAGAATCCTAGTATGTTTACGATTGAAAGATAATAGAATTTTATATCCTTTTTATAGGTTAATGTTAATGATCGTCTTGATGTTGGGTGAAGTCAACCATCCAACATATACCTTCTTTGGATAAAAGGTTATTACTATTGGTGTGAAGGTGGGATGCGAAGGTCGGTAGTGACATTGCTTATCTCCCTCCTTCCTAGATCATTGCAATAGGGGATAAACGGAGACTGCCTTAATTGCGTCCACATGGATACCCTAAATTACCATTTGGTAACCGGAGCGGGGATGAATGGTAGTGGTGTATGGGATATTGGGCTGCTGCATATATGCACATATATATACTTGGATCCGCCGGCCACTTGTAGAAACATATAAAGAGGATTGGGAATTCGAATTAGAATTATGCTTAGGCATATCGGTCGTGTTGGATATATACTAGTGGGAAATCCGGACTCCCTGAAAACACTTTAGTCCTATCGATTTCAACAATCGTTACTCGCGTCACACACTCTTTTATTTTACTATTGCTCTTTATTTATGTGCTTGCAAGAACAACTCAATATATTAAACTTATGTTTTCTGCTTTGCTTTGAATCATAACTAATTTGTAGGCACTATAATTTAAATCACTATGAGAGTCAAAGTCCAATTCATGGGCTCCATGTGAGATCGATACTCTTACTTCGAAAAGGCTACAACTAAATCATGTGCACTTGCACGTGCTACTTCTTGAGCTTGCATTGGTTTTTCCCTTGAAGAGGAAAGGGTGATACAACAAAGTAGAGATAAATATTTCCCTCGGTTAAGAACCAAGGTAGAAATCCAATAGGAGAAACACACAAGTCTCCAATAGTTCTACCTGCACAAAACAAACAAATACTTGCACCCAACACGATAAAGGGGTTGTCAATCCCTTCACTGTTACTTGCAAGGATGAGATCTGGTAGTGATATGTATAAAAGATAAGTGAAAGTGCAAAATAAAATGAAGGTAAATATATTGCATCAAGGTATTTTTATGTTTTTGATTTTATAGATCGAAAGCAATATGATAAAAGATAGA
>LR738711.1:766091322-766131546 GCA_902687465.1 Secale cereale | reverse complement strand
GGGGGGGGGCTAGTTTTCACTAAAGGTTTCTCTCTCGATAGAAAGCATACGGCGGGTAAACAATTACTGTTGAGCAGTTGATAGAAAAGCACATAGTTATGATGATATCCAAGGCAATGATCATGTATATAGGCATCACATCCGAGACAAGTAGACTGACTCCTGCTCGTATCTACTACTATTACTCCACACATCGACCGCTATCCAACATGCATCTAGTGTATTAAGTTAACAAGAACGGAGTAACGCCTTAAGCAAGATGACATTATGGAGAGGGATAGATCCAATCAATATGAAAAAAAACCATCTTTTTATCCTTAATGGCAACAAAACAAATATGTCTCATGTCCCTTTCTGTCACTAGGATTGAGCACCGCACGATTGAACCCATTACAAAGCACATCTCCCATTGCAAGAAAAATCAATCTAGTTAGCCAAACTAAATAAATAGATCAGAGAGAAATACAAAGCTATAACAATCATGCATAAAAGAGTTCAGAGAAGACTCAAATAGTATTCATAGTTAATCTGATCATAAAAACACAATTCATCGGATCTCAACAAACACATCGCAAAAGAAGATTGCATCGAATAGATCTCCAAAAACATCGAGGAGAACATTGTATTGAAGATCAAAGAGAGTGAGAGAAGAAGTCATCTAGCTACTAGCTATGGACCCGCAGGTCTATGGTGAACTACTCACACATCATCGGAAGGGCAGCAAGGTTGATGTAGAAGCCTTTCGTGATCGAATCCTGAAGGACATATGCCCTAGAGGCAATAATAAAGTTGTTATTTTATATTTCCTTATTTCATGATAAATGTTTATTATTCATGATGGAATTGTATTAACCGGAAACTTGATACATGTGTGAATACATAGACAAAATACCAAGTCCCTAGTAAGCCTCTACTAGACTAGCTTGATAATCAAAGATGGTTAAGTTTGCTGACCATAGACATGTGTTGTCATTTGATTAATAGGATCACATCATTAGGATAATGATGTGTTGGACATGACCCATCTGTTAGCTTAGCATATTGATCGTTATTGCTACTGATTTCTGTTGGGGAACGTTGCATGGGAAACAAAAATTTTCCTACGCTCACCAAGATCAATCTAGGAGATGCATCTACGAGAGGAGAGTTGGATCCACATACCCTTGTAGATCGCTAAGCGGAAGCGTTCAAGAACGCGGTTGATGGAGTCGTACTCGCCGCGATTCAGATCGCCGAAGATCCTAGCACCGAACGGACGGTGCCTCCGCGTTCTTCACACGTGCAGCCCGGTGACGTCTCCCACGCCTTGATCCAGCAAGGAGAGAGGGAGAGGTTGGGGAAGACTCCATCCAACAGCAGCACGACGGCGTGGTGGTGGTGGAGGAGCGCGGGACTCCAGCAGGGCTTCGCCAAGCGCTGCAAGAGACGAGGAGGGAGAGGGGTAGGGCTGCGCCAAGAGGGAGACGTTCTCGTGTGTCTAGCAGCCCCAAAACCTCACATATATATAGGGGGAAGGGAGGGCTGCGCCCCCTTTAGGGTTTCCCACCCCTAGGGGTGCGGCCAGCCCTAGAAAACCCATCTAGGGTGCGGCCAAGGGGGGGGGGAGAGAGAGGGGGCGCCCCAAAGTGGGCCTTAAGGCCCATCTGGACCTAGGGTTTGCCCCCTCCCCTCTCCATGCGCCTAGGAACTTGGTGGGGGGGCGCACCAGCCCCCTTGGGGCTGGTTCCCTCCCACACTTAGCCCACGCAGCCTTCAGGGGCTGGTGGCCCCACCTGGTGGACCCCCGGGACCCTCCCGGTGGTCCCGGTACATTACCGATATCGCCCGAAACTTTTCCGGTGACCAAAACAGGACTTCCCATATATGAATCCTTACCTCCGGACCATTCCGGAACTCCTCGTGACGTCCGGGATCTCATCCGGGACTCCGAACAACATTCGGTAACCGCGTACATACTTTCCCTATAACCCTAGCGTCATCGAACCTTAAGTGTGTAGACCCTACGGGCTCGGGAACCATGTAGACATGACCGAGACAACTCTCCGGCCAATAACCAACAGCGGGATCTGGATACCCATGTTGGCTCCCACATGTTCCACGATGATCTCATCGGATGAACCACGAGGTCAAGGATTCAATCAATCCCGTATACGATTCCCTTTGTCTATCGGTATAGCACTTGCCCGAGATTCGATCGTCGGTATACCGATACCTTGCTCAATCTCGTTACCGGCAAGTCTCTTTACTCGTTCCGTAACACATCATCCCGTGATCAACTCCTTGATCACATATTGTGCACATTATGATGATGTCCTACCGAGTGGGCCCAGAGATACCTCTCCGTCATACGGAGTGACAAATCCCAGTCTCGATTCATGCCAACCCAACAGACACTTTCGGAGATACCTGTTGTGCACCTTTATAGCCACCCAGTTACGTTGTGACGTTTGGTACACCCAAAGCATTCCTACGGTATCTGGGAGTTGCACAATCTCATGGTCTAAGGAAAAGATACTTGACATATAGAAAAGCTTTAGCATACGAACTACACGATCTGTGCTAGGCTTAGGATTGGGTCTTGTCCATCACATCATTCTCCTAATGATGTGATCCCGTTATCAACGACATCCAATGTCCATGGTTAGGAAACCGTAACCATCTATTGATCAACGAGCTAGTCGTCTAGAGGCTCACTAGGGACATGGTGTTTGTCTATGTATCCATACATGTATCTGAGTTTCCTATCAATACAATTCTAGCATGGATAATAAACGATTATCGTGAACAAGGAAATATAATAATAACCAATTTATTATTGCCTCTAGGGCATATTTCCAACAGCTGTTGGGGAACGTCGCATGGGAAACAAAAATTTTCCTACGTTCACCAAGATCAATCTAGGAGATGCATCTACGAGGGGAGAGTTGGATCCACATACCCTTGTAGATCGCTAAGCGGAAGCGTTCAAGAACGCGGTTGATGGAGTCGTACTCGCCGCGATTCAGATCGCCGAAGATCCTAGCACCGAACGGACGGTGCCTCCGCGTTCTTCACACGTGCAGCCCGGTGACGTCTCCCACGCCTTGATCCAGCAAGGAGAGAGGGAGAGGTTGGGGAAGACTCCATCCAACAGCAGCACAACGGCGTGGTGGTGGTGGAGGAGCGCGGGACTCCAGCAGGGCTTCGCCAAGCGCTGCGGGAGACGAGGAGGGAGAGAGGTAGGGCTGCGCCAATCGACCGAGGTCAAAACTTGTTCTGGGCAGCCCTAAACTTCACATATATATAGGGGGGAGGTAGGGGCTGCGCCCCCATCTAGGGTTTCCTCCCTAGGGGTGGCGGCAGCCCCCCAGAACCCATCTAGGGTGCGGCCAAGGGGGGGAGAGAGAGGGGGCGCCCTAGGGTGGGCCTTAAGGCCCATCTGGACCTAGGGTTTGCCCCCCTCCACACTCCATGCGCCTAGGGACTTGGTGGGGGGGCGCACCAGCCCCCTTGGGGCTGGTCCCCTCCCACACTTAGCCCACGCAGCCACCTGGGGCTGGTGGCCCCACCTGGTGGACCCCCGGGACCCTCCCGGTGGTCCCGGTACATTACCGATATCGCCCGAAACTTTTCCGGTGACCAAAACAGGACTTCCCATATATGAATCTTTACCTCCGGACCATTCCGGAACTCCTCGTGACGTCCGGGATCTCATCCGGGACTCCGAGCAACATTCGGTAACCGCGTACATACTTTCCCTATAACCCTAGCGTCATCGAACCTTAAGTGTGTAGACCCTACGGGCTCGGGAACCATGTAGACATGACCGAGACAACTCTCCGGCCAATAACCAACAGCGGGATCTGGATACCCATGTTGGCTCCCACATGTTCCACGATGATCTCATCGGATGAACCACGATGTCAAGGATTCAATCAATCCCGTATACGATTCCCTTTGTCTATCGGTATAGCACTTGCCCGAGATTCGATCGTCGGTATACTGATACCTTGCTCAATCTCGTTACCGGCAAGTCTCTTTACTCGTTCCGTAACACATCATCCCGTGATCAACTCCTTGATCACATATTGTGCACATTATGATGATGTCCTACCGAGTGGGCCCAGAGATACCTCTCCGTCATACGGAGTGACAAATCCCAGTCTCGATTCGTGCCAACCCACCAGACACTTTCGGAGATACCTGTAGTGCACCTTTATAGCCACCCAGTTACGTTGTGACGTTTGGTTCACCCAAAGTATTCCTACGGTATCCGGGAGTTGCACAATCTCATGGTCTAAGGAAAAGATACTTGACATATAGAAAAGCTTTAGCATACGAACTACACGATCTGTGCTAGGCTTAGGATTGGGTCTTGTCCATCACATCATTCTCCTAATGATGTGATCCCGTTATCAATGACATCCAATGTCCATGGTCAGGAAACCGTGACCATCTATTGATCAACGAGCTAGTCATCTAGAGGCTTACTAGGGACATGGTGTTTGTCTATGTATCCACACATGTATCTGAGTTTCCTATCAATACAATTCTAGCATGGATAATAAACGATTATCGTGAACAAGGAAATATAATAATAACCAATTTATTATTGCCTCTAGGGCATATTTCCAACAGTCTCCCACTTGCACTAGAGTCAATAATCTAGTTCACATCGCCATGTGATTAACACTCACAGGTCACATCGCCATGTGACCAACATCCAAAGAGTTTACTAGAGTCAGTAATCCAGTTCACATCAATATGTGATTAACACTCAATGAGTTCTGTGTTTGATCATGTTATGCTTGTGAGAGAGGTTGTAGTCAACGGGTCTGCAACATTCAGATCCCTATGTACTTCGCAAAACTTTATGTCATATCGTAGATGCTGCTACCACGTTCCACTTGGAGCTATTCCAAACCGTTGCTCCATTATACGTATCCGGTATCTCCTCTTAGAGTTATCCGGATAGGTGTTAAGCTTGCATCGACGTAACTCTTTACGTCGAACTCTTTATCACCTCCATAACCGAGAAACATTTCCTTACTCCTCTAAGGATAATTTTGACCACTATCTAGTAATCCACTCCTGGATCACCTTTGTACCCTCTTGCCAGACATGTGGCAAGGCACACATCAGGTGCGGTACTTAGCATGGCATACCGTACAGAGCCTATGACAAAAGCATAGGGGACGACCTTCGTCCTTCCTCTTCCTTCTGCCGTGGTCAAGTTTTGAGTCTTACTCAACTTCACACCTTACAACTCAGGTAAGAACTCCTTCTTTGACTGATCTATTTTGAACTCCTTCAAAATCATGTCAAAGGTGTGTGTTCTTTTGAAAGTATCATCAGGCGTCTTGATCTATCTGTATAGATCTTGATGCCCAATATGTAAGCAGCTTTATCCAGGTCTTCCTTTAAAAAACTCATTTCAAACAACCCTTTATGCTTTCCAGAAATTCTACATCATTTCGGATCAACAATATGTCATTCACATATACTTATCAGAAATGTTGTAGTGCTCCCACTCACTTTATTGCAAATACAAGTTTCCAACAAACTTTGTATACCCAAAAACTTTGATCACTCCATCAAAGTGTATATTCCGACTCCGAGATGCTTGCTCTAGTCCATGGAAGGATCGCTGGAGCTAGCATATCTTTTAGCATCCTTAGGATCGACAAAACCTTTCTGATTGTATCACATACAACCTTTCCTTATGAAAACTGGTAAGGAAACTTGTTTTGTCATCCATCTGCCAGATTTCATAAATGCAGCTAATGCTAACATGATTCCGACGGACTTTAAGCATCGCTATGGGTGAGAAAATCTCATCGTAGTCAACTCCTTGAACTTGTGGAAAACTCTTCGCCACAAGTCGAGCTTCATAGACGGTGACATTACCGTCCACGTCCGTCTTAGTCTTAAAGATCCATTTGTCTCAATGGCTTGCTGATCATAGGGCAAGTCCACCAAAGTCCATACTTTGTTTTGATACATGGATCCTATCTCGGATTTATCGGCTTCTAACCATTTGTCGGAATATGGGCCCACCATCGCTTCTCCATAGTTCGTAGGTTCATTGTTGTTCAACAACATGACATCTAAGACAGGATCACCGTACCACTCAGGAGTAGTACATATCCTTGTCGACCTACGAGGATCGATAGCAACTTGATCTGGAGCTTCATGATCACTATCATTAGTTTCCTCTTCAACTGTCGTAGGTTCCATAGAAACATCTTTCTGTGTTGCACTACTATCCGGTTGAAGTGAGGGTTCGACAACCTCATCAAGTTCTATCTTCCTCCCACTCAATTCTTTCGAGAGAAACTCCTTCTCGAGAAAGGACCCATTCTTAGGGACAAACATTTTTGCCCTTGGATCTGAGATAGGAGGTATACCCAACTGTTACCTTTGGGTATCCTATGAAGATGTATTTGTCCGCTTTGGGTTCGAGCTTTTCCCGGCTGAAGCCATAAGCATCGCAGCCCCAAACATTAAGAAAACGACAACTTTGGTTTCTTGCCAAACCATACGACGTCGTCTCAACGGACTTAGATGGTGCCCTATCTAAAGTGAATGCAGCTGTCTCTAATGCATAACCTTAAAATAACAGCGGTAGATTGGTAAGATACATCATAGATCGCACCATATCTCATAAGGTTCGATTACGATGTCCGGACACACCATTACGCTGTGATGTTCCAGGGGACTTCAACTGCGAAACAATTCCACAATGTCTTAAGTGATTGCCAAACTCATAATTCAGATAATATCCCCTTGATCAGATCGTAGGAACATGATCTTCTTGTTATGATGATTCTTAATCTTCACTCTGAAATTTTTTTGAACCTTTCAAACGTTTCAGACTTTTGCTTCATTAAGTAAATATACCATATCTACTGAAATCGTCAGTGAAGATGAGAAAATAACGATATCCACCACACGCCTTAATTCTCATTGGATCACATACATCAGCATGTATGATTTCCAACAAGTCACTTGCCCGTTTCATTGTACCTGAAAACGGGATCTCAGTCATCCTGCCCATGAGGCATGGCTCGCATGTGTCAAGTGATTCAAAATCAAGTGACTCCAAACATCCATCAGCATGGAGTTTCTTCATGCATTTTATGCCAAAATGACCTAAGTGGCAGTGCCACAAGAAAGTGGTACTATCATTATTAACTCTACATCTTTTGGCATTAATATTATCATCATGTGTATTGCTATAATCAAGATTCAATAAACCATTGGGTGCATGACCATAAAGGTATTATTCATGTAAACAGAATAACCATTATTCTCTAACTTAAATGAATAACCGTATTGCAATGAACATGATCTAATCATATTCATGCTCAACGTAGACACCTGATAACATTTATCTAGGTTCAACACTAATCCCGAAAATAGAGGGAGCGTGCGATGGTGATCTTATCATCCTGGGAAACACTTCCAACATATCGTCACCTCGCCCTTAGCTAGTCTCCGTTCAGTCCGTAGCTTTTGCTTCAAGTCACTAATAATAGCAACTGAACCGGTATCCAATACCCATGTGCTACAAGGAGTACTAGTAAGGTACACATCAATAACGCGTATATCAAATATACTTTGTTGAAGTTGCCAGCTTTTCTTATCTACCATGTATTTGGGGTAATTCCGCTACCATGTGACCGTTACCCTTACAATCGAAGCACTTAGTCTCGAGGTTTGGGTGCAACCTTGGGATCCCTCATTAGAGCGACAACTGGTTTGCCATTCATGAAGTTTCCCTTCTAGCCCTTGCCCCTTTTGAAAACAGTGGTCTTGTTAAACCATCAACACTTGATGCTCCTTCTTGATTTCTACTTTTGCGGTACTAAGAACCGCTAACAGTACCGGGATCATCTCCATCCTTTGCATGTCATAGTTCATCACGAAGTTCTAGTAGCTTGGTGATAGTGTCTAGAGAATTCTGTCAACCACTATCTCACCTGGAAGATTAACTTCCACTTGGTTCAAGTGGTTTTAGCACCCAGATATTCTGAGCACGTGCTCACTAGTTGAGCTATTCTCCTCCATCTTTTTGGCAAAGGAACTTGTCAGAGGTCTCATACCTCTCAACACGGGCATGAGCCTGAAATCCCAATTTCAGCTCTTAGAACATCTCATATGTTCCATGGCGTTCAAAACGTCATTGGAATCCCGATTCTAAGCCGTAAAGTATGGTGCACTAAACTATCAAGTAGTCATCAGGACGTGTCTCTCAGGTGTTCACAACATCCACAGACAACGTTGTAGGGGTTTGCACATTGAGTGGTGCATCAAAGACGTAAGCTTTCTGTGTAGCAGCGAGGACACTCCTCGGAATACGGACCCAGTCCGCATCCTTGCTTACAATATCTTTCAACTTAGTCTTTCTCTAGGATCGTATTAAATAGGGAGCTACCACGCAGTTATTGGTCTACTACATAATTTGCGAAGACAACTTAGACTATTGTTCATGATAAGTGAGTTTAACTAATCAAATTACTTATAGCTCCCACTCAAATTGACATCCCTCTGGTCATCCGAGCGTGACATGATCCAAATCCACCAACCCAAGTCCGATCATCACGTGAGATGAGGTGGTGTCAATGGTGAACATCTTCATGTTGATCATATCTACTATATGACTCATGCTCGACCTTTCGGTCTTCCGTGTTCCGAGGCCATGTCTGTACATGCTAGGCTCGTCAAGTCTAACCCGAGTGTTCTGCATGTGCAAAACTGGCTTGCACCCGTTGTATGCGAACGTAGAGTCTATCACACCCGATCATCACGTGGTGCTTCGAAACGACGAACCTTCGCAACGGCGCACACTTGGGGGGAACACAATTTTATCTTGAAATTTTAGTGAGGGATCATCTTATAATGCTACCGTCGTCCTAAGCAAAATAAGATGCATAAAAGGATTAACATCACATGCAAATCATAAGTGACATGATATGGCCATCAACTCGTGCTTTTGATCTCCATCTCCAAAGCACCGGCATGATCTCCATCGTCACCGGCGTAACACCATGATCCCCATCATCATGATCTCCATCATCGTGTCGCCATCGGGGTTGTCGCGCGCCCACCATGCTCTTACTACTATTGCTACCATTTAGCGATAAAGTAAAGCATTACATAGCGCTTAATGATTGACACGCAGGTCATACAAAAATTAAAGACAACCCTATGGCTCCTGCCGGTTGCCGTATACATCGACATGCAAGTCGATATTAACTATTACAACATGATCATCTCATACATCAAATATATCTCATCATGTCATTGGCCATATCATATCACAAACATACCCTGCAAAAACAAGTTAGACGTCCACTAATTTGTTGTTGCATGTTTTACGTGGCTGCTATGGGTATCTAGCAAGAACGCTTCTTACCTACGCAAAGCCACAACGGTGATATTTAAGTTGCTATTTAACCTTCTACAAGGACCGCCTTTGTCTATTCCGATTCAACTAAGATAGGAGAGACAGACACCCGCCAGCCATCTTATGCAACAAAAGTCGCATGTCTGTCGATGGAACCGGTCTCATGTACGTGGACATGTAAAGTTGGTCCGGGCCGCTTCATCCCATAATACCGCTGAATCAAGAAAGACCAAGGAGGGAAGCAATCTAAACATCAACGCCCACAAACTCCTTTGTGTTCTACCCGTGATTGCATCTACGCAAAGACCTAGCTCATGATGCCACTGTTGGGGAACGTTGCATGGGAAACAAAAATTTTCCTACGCTCACCAAGATCAATCTAGGAGATGCATCTACGAGAGGAGAGTTGGATCCACATACCCTTGTAGATCGCTAAGCGGAAGCGTTCAAGAACGCGGTTGATGGAGTCGTACTCGCCGCGATTCAGATCGCCGAAGATCCTAGCACCGAACGGACGGTGCCTCCGCGTTCTTCACACGTGCAGCCCGGTGACGTCTCCCACGCCTTGATCCAGCAAGGAGAGAGGGAGAGGTTGGGGAAGACTCCATCCAACAGCAGCACGACGGCGTGGTGGTGGTGGAGGAGCGCGGGACTCCAGCAGGGCTTCGCCAAGCGCTGCAAGAGACGCGGAGGGAGAGGGGTAGGGCTGCGCCAAGAGGGAGACGTTCTCGTGTGTCTAGCAGCCCCAAAACCTCACATATATATAGGGGGAAGGGAGGGCTGCGCCCCCTTCAGGGTTTCCCACCCCTAGGGGTGCGGCCAGCCCTAGAAAACCCATCTAGGGTGCGGCCAAGGGGGGGGAGAGAGAGGGGGCGCCCCAAAGTGGGCCTTAAGGCCCATCTGGACCTAGGGTTTGCCCCCCTCCCCTCTCCATGCGCCTAGGAACTTGGTGGGGGGGCGCACCAGCCCCCTTGGGGCTGGTTCCCTCCCACACTTAGCCCACGCAGCCTTCAGGGGCTGGTGGCCCCACCTGGTGGACCCCCGGGACCCTCCCGGTGGTCCCGGTACATTACCGATATCGCCCGAAACTTTTCCGGTGACCAAAACAGGACTTCCCATATATGAATCCTTACCTCCGGACCATTCCGGAACTCCTCGTGACGTCCGGGATCTCATCCGGGACTCCGAACAACATTCGGTAACCGCGTACATACTTTCCCTATAACCCTAGCGTCATCGAACCTTAAGTGTGTAGACCCTACGGGCTCGGGAACCATGTAGACATGACCGAGACAACTCTCCGGCCAATAACCAACAGCGGGATCTGGATACCCATGTTGGCTCCCACATGTTCCACGATGATCTCATCGGATGAACCACGATGTCAAGGATTCAATCAATCCCGTATACGATTCCCTTTGTCTATCGGTATAGCACTTGCCCGAGATTCGATCATCGGTATACCGATACCTTGCTCAATCTCGTTACCGGCAAGTCTCTTTACTCGTTCCGTAACACATCATCCCGTGATCAACTCCTTGATCACATATTGTGCACATTATGATGATGTCCAACCGAGTGGGCCCAGAGATACCTCTCCGTCATACGGAGTGACAAATCCCAGTCTCGATTCGTGCCAACCCAACAGACACTTTCGGAGATACCTGTTGTGCACCTTTATAGCCACCCAGTTACGTTGTGACGTTTGGTACACCCAAAGCATTCCTACGGTATCTGGGAGTTGCACAATCTCATGGTCTAAGGAAAAGATACTTGACATATAGAAAAGCTTTAGCATACGAACTACACGATCTGTGCTAGGCTTAGGATTGGGTCTTGTCCATCACATCATTCTCCTAATGATGTGATCCCGTTATCAACGACATCCAATGTCCATGGTTAGGAAACCGTAACCATCTATTGATCAACGAGCTAGTCGTCTAGAGGCTCACTAGGGACATGGTGTTTGTCTATGTATCCATACATGTATCTGAGTTTCCTATCAATACAATTCTAGCATGGATAATAAACGATTATCGTGAACAAGGAAATATAATAATAACCAATTTATTATTGCCTCTAGGGCATATTTCCAACAGCTGTTGGGGAACGTCGCATGGGAAACAAAAATTTTCCTACGTTCACCAAGATCAATCTAGGAGATGCATCTACGAGGGGAGAGTTGGATCCACATACCCTTGTAGATCGCTAAGCGGAAGCGTTCAAGAACGCGGTTGATGGAGTCGTACTCGCCGCGATTCAGATCGCCGAAGATCCTAGCACCGAACGGACGGTGCCTCCGCGTTCTTCACACGTGCAGCCCGGTGACGTCTCCCACGCCTTGATCCAGCAAGGAGAGAGGGAGAGGTTGGGGAAGACTCCATCCAACAGCAGCACAACGGCGTGGTGGTGGTGGAGGAGCGCGGGACTCCAGCAGGGCTTCGCCAAGCGCTGCGGGAGACGAGGAGGGAGAGAGGTAGGGCTGCGCCAATCGACCGAGGTCAAAACTTGTTCTGGGCAGCCCTAAACTTCACATATATATAGGGGGGAGGTAGGGGCTGCGCCCCCATCTAGGGTTTCCTCCCTAGGGGTGGCGGCAGCCCCCCAGAACCCATCTAGGGTGCGGCCAAGGGGGGGAGAGAGAGGGGGCGCCCTAGGGTGGGCCTTAAGGCCCATCTGGACCTAGGGTTTGCCCCCCTCCACACTCCATGCGCCTAGGGACTTGGTGGGGGGGCGCACCAGCCCCCTTGGGGCTGGTCCCCTCCCACACTTAGCCCACGCAGCCACCTGGGGCTGGTGGCCCCACCTGGTGGACCCCCGGGACCCTCCCGGTGGTCCCGGTACATTACCGATATCGCCCGAAACTTTTCCGGTGACCAAAACAGGACTTCCCATATATGAATCTTTACCTCCGGACCATTCCGGAACTCCTCGTGACGTCCGGGATCTCATCCGGGACTCCGAGCAACATTCGGTAACCGCGTACATACTTTCCCTATAACCCTAGCGTCATCGAACCTTAAGTGTGTAGACCCTACGGGCTCGGGAACCATGTAGACATGACCGAGACAACTCTCCGGCCAATAACCAACAGCGGGATCTGGATACCCATGTTGGCTCCCACATGTTCCACGATGATCTCATCGGATGAACCACGATGTCAAGGATTCAATCAATCCCGTATACGATTCCCTTTGTCTATCGGTATAGCACTTGCCCGAGATTCGATCGTCGGTATACCGATACCTTGCTCAATCTCGTTACCGGCAAGTCTCTTTACTCGTTCCGTAACACATCATCCCGTGATCAACTCCTTGATCACATATTGTGCACATTATGATGATGTCCTACCGAGTGGGCCCAGAGATACCTCTCCGTCATACGGAGTGACAAATCCCAGTCTCGATTCGTGCCAACCCACCAGACACTTTCGGAGATACCTGTAGTGCACCTTTATAGCCACCCAGTTACGTTGTGACATTTGGTTCACCCAAAGTATTCCTACGGTATCCGGGAGTTGCACAATCTCATGGTCTAAGGAAAAGATACTTGACATATAGAAAAGCTTTAGCATACGAACTACACGATCTGTGCTAGGCTTAGGATTGGGTCTTGTCCATCACATCATTCTCCTAATGATGTGATCCCGTTATCAATGACATCCAATGTCCATGGTCAGGAAACCGTGACCATCTATTGATCAACGAGCTAGTCATCTAGAGGCTTACTAGGGACATGGTGTTTGTCTATGTATCCACACATGTATCTGAGTTTCCTATCAATACAATTCTAGCATGGATAATAAACGATTATCGTGAACAAGGAAATATAATAATAACCAATTTATTATTGCCTCTAGGGCATATTTCCAACAATTTCTTCATGACAAATACATATTCCTCTGACTATGAGATTATGCAACACCCGGATATCAGAGGAATGCCTTATGTGCTATCAAACGTCAGAACATAACTGGGTGATTATAAAGATGCTCTAGAGGTATCTTCGAAGGTGTTTGTTGGGTTGGCATAGATCAAGATTATGATTTGTCACTCTGAGTATCGGAGAGGTATCTCTGGGCCCTCTTGGTAATGCACATCATAAAGAAGCCTTGCAAGCAATGTGACTAATGAGTTAGTTGCGAGATGATGCATTACAGAACGAGTAAAGAGAGTTACTAGTAATGAGATTGAAGTAGGTATGAAGATACCGACGATCGAATCTCGGGCAAGTAACATACCGATGACAAAGGGAATAATGAATGTTGTCATTACGGTTTGACCGATAAAGATATTCGTAGAATATGTAGGAACCAATATGAGCATACAGGTTCCACTATTGGTTATTGACTGGAGATGTGTCTCGGTCATGTCTACATAGTTCTTGAACCCATAGGGTCCGCACACTTAACGTTTGATGACGATTTGTATTATGAGTTATGTGTTTTGGTGATCGAAGATTGTTCGGAGTCCCGGATGAGATCACGGACATGACGAGGTGTCTCTAAATGGTCGAGAGGTGAAGATTAATATATTAGATGATAGTATTCAGACACCGGAAGAGTTCCGAGGGGTAACTGGTACATATCGGAGTGCCGGGGGGTTACTGGAACCCCCCGGGGGAAAGAAATGGGCCACATGGGCCATAGGAGGGAGGCAAGGGAGCCCACAAGGGGTAGCCCCCCCATGGGGAGTCCGAATTGGACTAGGGGAAGGGGGCGGCGCCCCCTTTCCTTCTCCTACTCCCTCTCCTCCCCCCTTTCTCCCTCCAATAGAAAGGAATAAGGGGGGGTGGCGAATCCTACTAGGACTAGGAGTCAAAGTAGGACTGCCCTCACTTGGGGCGCGCCTAGGGGTGGCTCCCTCCCCCTTTCTCCTTTATATACATGGGGAGGGGGCGCCAAGAACACACATCAATTGTTCCTAGCCGTGTTCGGCGCCCCCCTCCATAGTTTGCTCCTCCGGTCATATTGTCGTAGTGCTTAGGCGAAGCTCTGCGCGGATCACTTCACCATCACCGCCACCACGCCATCGTGCTGATGAAACTCTCCCTCGACACTTTGCTGGATCAAGAGTTTGAGGGACGTCATCGAGCTGAACGTGTGCTGAACTCGGAGGTGTCGTATGTTCGGTACTTGATCGGTTGAATCACGAAGACGTTCGACTACATCAACTGCATTGAACCAATGATTCACTTTCGGTCTACGAGGGTACATGGACACACTCTTCCCCTCTCGTTGCTATGCATCTCCTAGATAGATCTTGCGTGAGTGCAGGATTTTTTTTTGAAATTGCATGCTACATTTCCCAACAGTGGTATCATGAGCCAGGTCTATGCGTAGATGATATGCACGAGTAAAACACAAAGAGTTGTGGGCAGTGATAGTCATACTGCTTACCACCAACGTCTTATTTTGATTTGGCGGTATTGTTGGATGAAGCGGCCGGGACCGACCTTACATGACCACGTTCATGAGACCGGTTCCACCGACACACATGCAACTAGTTTTGCTTTGCATAAAGGTGGTCGGCGGGTGTCTGTTTCTCCTACTTTAGTTGAATCGAATTTGACTGCGGCCGGTCCTTGTTGAAGGTTAAAACAACAAACTTGACAAAACACCATTGTGGTTTTGATGTGTAGGGAAGAATGGTTCTTGCTAGAAACCCGTAGCAGCCACGTAAAACTTGCAACAATAAAGTAGAGGACGTCTAACTTGTTTTTGTAGGGCTTGTTGTGATATGATATGGTCAAAACGTGATGAGTTATACTATTTTGTATGAGATGATCATGGTTTGTAAATTATCGGCAACCGACAGGAGCCTTATGGTTGTCTCTTTATTGTATGAAATACAAACGCCATCTAATTGCTTTACTTTATCACTATGAGTTAGCGATAGTAGTAGAAGCAATAGTTGGAGAGACTACCACGACGCTACGATGAAGATCAAGGTGTCAAGCCAGTGACGATGGAGATCATGACGGTGCTTTGGAGATGGAGATCAAAGGCACAAGATGACGATGGCCATATCATGTCACATATTTTGATTGCATGTGATGTTTATCTTTTTATGCATCTTATTTTGCTTAGAACGCTGGTAGCATTATAAGATGACCCCTTACTAAAATTTCAAGGTACAAGTGTTCTCCCTGAGTATGCACTGTTGTGACAGTTCGTCGTGCTGAGACACCACGTGATGATAGGGTGTGATAAGCTCTACGTTCACATACAACCGGTGCAAGACAGATTTGCACATGCGGAATACTCGGGTTAAACTTGACGAGCCTAACATGTACATACATGGCCTCTAAACACTGGAGACCGAAAGGTCGAACGTGAATCATATAGTAGATATGATCAACATAGAGATGTTCACCATTGAAAACTACTCCATCTCACGTGATGATCGGACATAGCTTAGTTGATTTGGATCACGTGATCATTTAGATGACTTGAGGGATGTCTATCTAAGTGGGAGTTCTTAAGTAATATGATTAATTGAACTTAATTTATCATGAATTTAGTCCTGATAGTTTTTGCATATCAATGTGTAGATCCATGGCTCGTGCTACCGTCCCCTTGAATTTTAATGCGTTCCTACAGAAAGCTAAGTTGAAAGATGATGGTAGCAACTACACGGACTAGGTCCGTAACTTGAGGATTATCCTCATTGCTCCACAGAAGAATTATTTCCTTGATGCACCGCTAGGTGAAAGGCCTGCTGCAGGAGCAACTGTTGATGTTATGAACGTCTTGCAAGCTCGATCCGATGACTACTCGATAGTTCAGTGTGCCATGCTTTACGGCTTAGAATCGGGACTTCAAGACATTTTGAATGTCATGGAGCATATGAGATGTTCCAAGAGTTGAAGTTAATATTTTAAGAAAATGCCAGAGTTGAGAGATATGAAGTCTGCAACAAGTTCTACAGCTGCAAGATGGAGGAGAACAGTTATGTCAGTGAACACATACTCAAAATTTCTGGGTACCATAACCACTTGAATCAGATGGGAGCTAATCTCCCGAATGATAGTGTTACCGACAGAGTTCTCCAATCACTGCCACCAAGCTATAAAGGCTTCATGATGAACTATAATATGCAATTCCTGACCTGGAGGTACAATTGGTGGCGGCTCTTCATGCCATTCCTGATTGGACAGTTCCGTATTTGGCTTACATGACCCGGGGCGAGTTGCATGAGGATGAGATTGTAACGCCCCGGACACACCCGCCGGTGGTCGTTACTCCTTGCGGGATCTAGACTGGCCTCACATATCAATACTAGTCTTTTCTGCGCACTTTGTCCTCACTCGTGTGCACCCGGGAGCAACTTCCCGGTCGGTCACCCATCCTGAAATTACTCCAAGCTGAGCACGCTTAACTTTGGAGTTCTATCCGAATGGGCTCCCGGAAAAGAAGGAATTCCTTATTGATATGAGTAGTGTATTATCCCTAATAAGCCAGGCCATCACAGAGATTTTGGCCAGACAGATAACCCGGCGGTCTAAGTCAATGACGATTGTCAATGGAGAATTGCACCATCGCAGTGTCAGAGGTGCGTTTCAACGTTGTGTTTCTCCTGAAGAAGGCTGTGAGATCCTGCGAGAGATCCACGAAGGAGATTGTGGTCATCATGCGGGCTCTAAATCTCTTGTAGCCAAGGCTTTTCGTCATGGATTCTATTGGTTGACGGCTCATGCTGATGCTGAGGATTTGGTCAGCAAATGTGACGGTTGTCAAAAAATTCACGACGAGCTCATGTTCCGGCTCAAGAGTTGAGGATGATTCCAATTACTTGGCCGTTTGCAACCTGGGGGCTTGATATGGCCTGGCCTTTCAAGAGGTCAAAGGATAAGAAAACCCACCTTTTGGTAGCAGTTGAGAAGTTTACTAAGTGGGTTGAAGCAGAACTGGTTAGCAAGTGTGACGTAGCAACGACGGTTCACTTCATCAAGAAGGTGATCTTCCGTTTTGGCTTTCCCCACAGCATTATAACGGATAATTTCACTAATCTGTCTAAGGGTGCTATGAAAGATTTTTGTCGATGAGAGCATATTCGACTTGACGTTTCTGCCGTGGCTCACCCCCAGTCTAATGGTCAAGCGGAACGAGCTACTCAAGAGATTCTGCGAGGCATCAAAGCCCCGACTTATGGTTCCTTTGAAAAGAACGTCGGGTTTTTGGGTGGAGGAGTTACCCTCAGTGTTATGGAGTATCAATACAACCCCAACAGATCTACGGGTTACACACCTTTCTTCATGGTCTATGGAGCATAGGCGGTTCTTCCTAGTGACATCCGTCATGACTCGCCCCGTGTGGCGGCTTATGTTGAAGATGATAATGAAAGGGCACGTCAGGATGCATTGGACCTGTTGGATGAGGAGCGGGATCTCGCGGTGGCTCGTTCAGTGATTTATTAGCAGGATCTACGTCGTTATCACAGCCGCCGGATCAAAACCATAACCTTTCAGGAAGGCAACTTGGTGCTCCGGCTGATCCAGGATCAAACTGATATGCATAAACTATCACCGCCTTGGGAAGGACCTTTTGTGGTCAGCAAGAATCTGCATAATGGGTCATACTATCTTATCGACATTCGAGAACACAAGGACGCACGCACATCGAAGGAGGAGACCCGTCAGCCGTGGAATATTGCTCATCTTTGGCCCTACTATACTTGAGCTACCAGCTTTCATGATGTACATAGTTTGATGATGTATATATTAGCAACAATATAATAAAGCCGGCATCCCTGATAATTCAGGGCCTATGTCATTTCACTTCCTCGAAGCTGAGTATTTATCATCGTCTTACATGTTCACTTAAGAGGCTTGACACCCAAATTACATGGACCAAAGAGAGTTGGATGCACAGTAC
This sequence comes from Secale cereale, assembly GCA_902687465.1. Classification (NCBI taxonomy): domain Eukaryota; kingdom Viridiplantae; phylum Streptophyta; class Magnoliopsida; order Poales; family Poaceae; genus Secale; species Secale cereale. Next base: position 766,113,283 of record LR738711.1, on the reverse strand, counting down.
AACTCAAACATAGGTCCCCGACGAGCATAATTCGTAAGTATGTCACTTGGGGGCTTTCTTATCAAACATAGGTGTATTCACCAAAGAGAACATAGCATTACTACCCTCTTGACCAGGTTATCTTGTTCAAACATAGGTGTATTCACCAAAGAGGACATAACCTTTCCGGGTCATCCTGCCTGTATACCAGCTGCTTCTTCTCCATCAGGTAATCCTGATTGACCCGCCGAACTCTTAGCAATCAATCTTTTATGGTGTATTCGCCAAAGATCTTGAGCTTGTTAAGGTTAAAACGCCGATTTGTCATGTGAGACCATGGCTTACAGATAGTCAGGATAGATCTAGACTCATAAGCCGCCTTCCTTCAAACTTGGATAAATCGGCTTGTGATGCATGATGCTACTCTGACCCCGCGTACTCTAGATAAGTCTATCTTTAAACAAGACCTGAATTTATCTAGGTTCAAATGTTGATTGGGTACTGTGAGAGCCGGCTCACAGAAAGCGCGTACCTTCGAGTGGCCAACAGGCTAGTTTCATTGAAGAAGAAACTTTGGCTTGGCGGCCTGCAAAAGCCTCGGATTTATGATTTTCTATCTTTGGCTTTGTTTCATCTCTTTTTTCTTGCCATATGTTTTTTTACAAGTCGGGCCAAGCTGCCCTATTTATGTCTCATATTTGAAGCATCTTTCGGTCTTTGCACCCCACCAGGATGGCAGACTCTAAGTCGCCAGAGGATAATAATCTTATGTTTAGAGTTATAGCTCTAAAAACTCTAACTGCATGGAGCTGATAAGCCGCCAGTCTAAGCACGCAACACGTGTACGATTCTTTATTGTATCAACATTGTGGTTAAACGGGCCCTGGTTATGGACTATCTGTCCTCAGTGGTGTCAATTGGGTATCATGACCCGCCCGGCGATAAACCGCCAGGGCACTTGTTATTTGTTTGTGTGTAGGGTAACGATCAATCTCATCTGCATAAATCAACGCTATCATAAGCATAAAGTGATAGTTTCTTCAACTGGCGGATCAACAGTATTGCGCAAAAACAGAAGCGTGCATGATGGCACGATAGATTAAAGTTTCACTACCCTATTACATGACTCCGTGAGCCAAACAAGATCAAGTGTTTTCAAAGGATCAAATATATAAACCGCCTGGCGGCTCACTCTTATCGGCCTTAATGACTTGAAGCTTATGGGTTATCCTTCTCCAGTTCTTCGTCCTCCTCCGTCTGAAAGTTTGGTGATGACCAATCGATGCCAGTCAGGGCTTGAAATTCAGCTTCATCATCTATAACTTCGGACGGGTTAACTTCAGGGGCGAAAGTATGCTTACGGATTGGAGGGATTAAATCCATCACTTTATAAGCCGGAGTGGGCATCTTCGCTGTAAGCCGGATGATACCTTGATAGGTCCATTCCATTTGCAATCAGATTGGCCAGAGGACGTATTTCTTTCACATAGGCAGCAAAGTCCTTTTGATCAAATACAGTGTCATCTTCTTTAAAGCTCGGATATCCAGTAGCTACATCAGATGGGTCTAGCTCTGGTAACCATGCCTTGGCCTGGCTCAAAGCTGTCACGGCACCGGCTCTTGCAGACGACCGCTTCATCTCGTCTATCCTAGCACGCATCACAAAAGGTTTTTTCAAGACATCTACCAAGAGAGTAGGTGCCTGATTGGCCGGAAAAATTGTGGCCAGTGCACGCTGAGCTCCAGTATATAACTGTTCAACAAGTGTGTACACAACCTTGAGCTTCACAAGCATATCTTGGTTAAGATTGCTACTCCTGCGACCTGCATAAGTCATAGATTGGTTAAGAGGCGGTTTATACTATCAGGAAAAAAAATTCACTTTTGATGATTAACAAGGCGACTCACCTAAGATAGCAGAAACCATCTGGGATACACGGTGTTTTAAACCAGTGAGATCAGTGGTTACATCTTGAAGAGTTGCCTCCGCTTTTTCAGCTCGCTGCATCAAAGCGGTCCTGTCTTCAGCCCAAGCATTTTTCTCCGTCTCAAGACTGGTCTTCAGTTTTTCCGTTTCAGACACGCTAAATCAGAATTTTGACTCAGGTTTCTGGGTCTCAGATTCTTGACTCTCCAGCCGGGTCTTTGCATCAGCCAATTGTGATTGAAGTTCAGTAGTGGTTTTCTGTACTAACAAAGAGTTGCAAATACATTCATATCCAGGTTGCAGGAATATAAGTCCTAAGCCTTTTGCAAGCAACAACACTTGGCACTTGGGGGCTAATGCCTGTCAAAACATTCTTCATACAACGGCTCATATAAATAAGTCCCAAGCACTTTGCATGCAAGAATACTTGGCACTTGGGGGCTAATTCATATCGATCATGTCTTCTTACTCCTTTATGCTAACCCGATGGTGCCGTAAACAATCACAGCCGGTTTATGGAGACTATACAGGTAAGCCCTATTTTATGTACAATGGTGAACAATACCGACTCATTCATGCTGATTAAGCCGGCCCTTGGGAGCTACGGATGCAATGTTAATCAAAATCCGGTTTAGTTATAATGGTGAAAGCCGGCCTTGGAAGGATTCTACTAAAGATGCTCATGCTTATTCCAAAAGTCTACAACATATTCAATTTTATCATACCCAGTAGACTTGGGGGCTGTCAGGATGTATATAACTTATTCAAGCAGGAATTCATACCTCAATTTTTTGGTGCATCTGCTTCACCATATCAACTTCAAGATCATGGCTGCTATGTACTTTATTGAGGTAGCCAGAAAGTATGTCACTACTACTCAGTTGTGCATAGTGGGTGACATCAAACCTCACTTTCCGCATTTCAAAGACCTCTTGTTTGCCGGAGTGCTTAGCCAAGACAGTTGCATTTCCTGGTTCTCTAAAGCCGGCGCCAGTGATCATTACATCCTCACTACGTTCTTCTGACAGCTTAAGTGGGCTTGATGATTCAGTATTCAAGGAATTGACATTTGTATGGTCAAAGGATAGCTTAGGAATTTCAGGCGGAACGTCATGGGTAGTTTCTTCTAGTTGTTTTTCAGAAGCATCTGAGGCTGGGACTTGCTGCTCCAGTTCAACGACTTTAGGATTTTCAGTCAGCTGGGTCACCTTTGCCTTCTTACTAGGCTTTGCTTGGCCACTGCACATGTTATGACAAATCAGTATAATTATAAAAACATAAGGAGGAATAGAATGAAAAGTAATTGTTGTTACCCAGGGGCAGTTTTGAAAGCCGATAGCTAGGTCTGAGATGAGTCACCGGAGGAAGAACGAGAAACCTCCTGGTAGTTTGAATCGGAAGAATTCAGTGGCTGTCGAATACGACCCGCCAGCGGGTAAAAGAGTTTAAGTGCAGAAGGACCTCGTTTTGATGTTTCCGTCGAACTGGAGTATTCGGTAAGCCGGAGGACAATTCTTCGCCTCCGCTGTTCCGAGTCTGTCGCCGGTTCTCGTGCTGTTGTTGCTTCAAAAGAAAGTGCTGTAGTTTTTGAACATTTTCCCAATACCTTTTGTACCACATCAAATATTGGTCTATTTATCCATGTATAGCCAATTTTGCAAAATCATAGGAAATTATTTTGAACTCCAAATCAAGTGAAACCAACTCCTAGCTGCTTCTAAAATCACTCCTTGTTAAATGGGTGCCTTTGCACATTTTTCAAAATAATTCTTCTGTACACTTCTTGTAGGTCCATTAAATCCATTGGTTCCATCATATTGAAATATTCCAAACTACCCATTGATCCAATGCCTATGAAACCACCTTTTCATATGACCAGAGGTATCCTAGAAAAGTCCAACTCCTATTTTTAGAGCACTTTTATTTTTGCCTTGTCGTGTTGCTTATTATGATTGTTTCCGTCGTTAGTTGACGAAATAGAAGGAGTACTTGGAGATGGACCAGAAGGTTTGAAGACTCTGAAGGACAAGGCAAGCAGGCCTTTGACCATGTTTAAGAAACCCTTTTTATGCATGTCATATAGCACCTTATTATCGAGGCATCGGAATCATGTTGATATAGGGGACCACTTTGGTTGGTTACCTTTATTACTTTCCTATTGAAACTTGCATCAGGCATGATCCTACCTTCCAATGAGGGTTATGCGGGAGGGAGTAGATAGGATGCTATAGTAGTAGCTACGCAAAGGTGACGGGAATATGCATGGTGACGGAGGCAGAGTACGTTCAAAAGACTTTTCGAAAACCCCGTCGGGTGCCACTTATGCCCGAGGGAGATGATGAGTTGGGTAACCACTTGATGACGAAGTGGTGTACCGAGGCAAGTGTGTGTGTTGTTTTGAAAATGGATTGGTTTAAGTTGCAACCGTTATTCCAACCTTACATGCGCAACCACTCTACCCTTATATGGGAAAGGGCATTATTGATTACCTAGGCCGATACTAGCATGGTGCCCGCATTAATAGTGACGGCGGTGACACGAGGTCACTCTCGGGACGGGGTCGTGCTTGGATAGGCGGCCATGACTGTTTTCACAGGGCACCGGACACACCGTTGGTACCCCGTGCCAGTGGTATGTGATGAATATGGGAGCGAGGCTCCAAAAATCTTAAGATGTGAAATGTTGGGCACGGGGGTTGCTACCAATCGAGTGGACTCCATGTTAGTGTCATCTAGGGAAAGATAGTGATCGGGTGCTTACCCTGGGTACTTGAAGTACCGCGGGTCGTGGATGACACGGAAGTTCCCCGGATCTTGTGGGTAAGGTGTGCAACCTCTGCAGAGTGTAAAACTATTCGAATAGCCGTGTCCATGGTCAAGGACAGTTGGGTAACCGCTCTTGGGCTACGTCCAATGTTTGCGAAACCTGGTGTGTGTGTCTGAGGAAAACAACACGGTTCGGTGATATTGGTGATGTGATTCTTGAGGAAGTCATGATGAGCTTGAGCATGAGTTGTTTATAACTCTTTCTCGATATTGATGTCTGTAACCTCCTGATACTTGTTGCAGACACATTCATATCCTTGATAAATATTGATCATACTTGCATGAGAAAAACTAGCTTTCTGCAAAACTGCCAACTTAGCAGTAGAGCCTTGCATAATTATTCTGTTATCACTCTTGGGTTGCTTGCGAGTACATTCAAAGTACTCATTGGCTTTCCACTGGTTATTTTATTGGCCAGGCATGAAAGAACATGATATGTTGAAGATTTCTTCGTGACGAACATGCGAGCTAGGACGCTTCCCAGTCAGAATGCATGTAGAGTTAAGGAAGATGGCATGGGTCCAAGTTATTATTGAAGATTTCCGCTGCGATGATTTATACTCAGGACTTGACCATAAAGGTCACAATTTGTGTAACACGGTATGTATGGATGTAAGACTCTTGTTATTCAGCTTATGTGTGTTCAGTGAGCATTGATCTCTGGGATCACTATACACGTGCATTCGGTGATCTCGACTTATGAGTCGAGGTCCCCACAGAGCTGGTATCAGAGCCATCCTGACTGTAGGAAGCCTTAGTTAGCATGGTCGTTAGTTAGGGTAAAACTATTTCCAAAACTATTGCTAGTTTTCAAAACTATCTATACTTCTCCTCCCTTCTCAGTTTTTCGAAAACTAAGGTATACCTTCCTTATTGATCTCTTCCCCTTCAAAACTTTTGGTCGCTAGAACCCTTATGCCCCTGACCACTAGGTTCCATGTAATCCTCGTGGATAATCTAGAAAGATGATAGCTTGCCCACCTCTTCTAAACACAATATTGGCGACACCACGACAAGACGATACCAACAGAAAATACATCCTCGAGGAATGAGGACATGAAGACCCAGAAGATGGTGAAACCCTTGACACTTCCCCAAGATGATCCGACCTTAGCCGACGATGATCAGGGAATAAGATATGCAAGATCATGATATACATCGCTAATAGAGTAACCTTGTCACTACCGTTGTTGTGTCGGCAACCATCGGTGGATGAGAACCTCGCCATTTGGTCTGCCTCACTATAGTGAGCAGGAAAACGGTTCTCTTTGTCCCCCGCTCTTGGTGACGATGTTGTCATCAACGTAACTGACATGTTGGACCTCTATTATGCCTTGTTATTGTCATTGCATAAGGATTACCTACCCAGTACCGTCGATGCCTTAGAAGACACAAGGGATCATTATGATTAAGAAGACAAGAGGAGAACAAGTCAACGCCAGCTACGAGGAGACACCTTCACCACATCACCTCATCAGGCAAGAAGTTGTTGAAGATTCTTCAAGCTCAACCCGGGTCGTTCATCAAACAACTACAAGGGACATAGCAACACCTGAGGAAAACTCAGAAGACTGCACGAGGCACAAGGCACGACTACTAGTCCGAGAACCCCTAGGGTAGGATGAGTCGTGTATCCCCTATGCGCAGTCGAGTCTGTATGATGGTTCGAATAGAACCATGATTGTGTGTTTCTTGTTTTTATTGTTTGTGTTTTGATATGGGTCGCACTTTTGCCCTAGGAAGCAAGTACACGGCTATATCATCTTCCTTACCTTGTTTCTTTTGTTTCGCCCTTTCTGCACCTGTTTGTTTGCACTTGCACTATAGAACCCCCTTTAGGCATTCCCCTTCTCTATGCTACTTTTCCCCTCTCTTCTCTCTCCTCAACTAAAGACCAACAAGACAAGATACACCAAGGATTCTACTTCGGCAACCAACTGGCACAGAAGACTTTTGCTGCAGCCTCCTCGACCAAGTGCAACCCCATGGAGTTATGGATTCCCCTCAAGATTAGAAACCAATCCCCAGACCCTTCGGGTCTTCACAAGATACCCCAGCTCGGATCCTTAACCATGTGCTTAACCCACATAATTGCTAGAAAACCAGTTAAGCCTCCGTAACCCTGCACAACACGGGGTTCGTAATGGAACTAGTGAACACAGTGAACGAGCACATTCTCATCCTAATATAGCACAAGAACTGACGATGCCATAGAGGAGGCCAAATTGAGGATATAGGAATAGAGGACAAATGACTTGATGAGTTTATATAAATGACTTTGAGGAATTATATTAGGATATTTGGTGGATTATGAGGCTTTCTTGTTGACGGATGAATTTGATGGAATCCCGTCAATAGAGTAGCATAGCCTTCATTACCCTGAGAAGGTTGGATTTAGTGGGACAATTATGACCGCAAATTGAAATTCTTGGAGGTATAAGGATTTGACCTAGCCAGGGGATATTGATAGAAGGTAGTTGACATTTTGAGAATGATTTGGGGGAAATGTAGGAGTTCTCGTCGGGCATGGGATTTGGATTTATGTAGGTGATTCTGGTTGGGTATAGATGCTAAATATGTCTACATGGTCTGGAGTGAATTGGATTTAGACCGTTGATCTTGATCATGATACCATATTTCTCGGTGAATGGCAAACTAGGAGATTGGATTATTTGTCGGAGTTGATTTAGGGATCTATATAATCATGACCTTGGAGTTTACTTGACCATGATGGTGGGAATTGGGTGGACTTACTATAATAATTCATAGCCCTTCCAAGTATTTGGGTATTATAGGGACTTGAGAACTTGTGGAACACCGTAGACATCGGATTTGCAAAATTGTTGGATTACATGGTGATTGATGGAAGTTAACAGGCCGTTGGAGTTGATCCATAGGAAGGAAACAAGATCTTGGAGTGGCATATGACGTGTTTCCTTAGAATAGAGATGCATTATCTTGAACCTTGGAAGAATAGGCTGAGCACTTGGATTGTCATGTTTAACTCAAGCTGGGAAGCTTGTATGCTCTACCCATGGATTTTATGGGGTATACATACATATGATTTTTGGGGATAATTGACATGTATGATTCTGTTAGACCTCCTCTTGGGAGTCGTGAGGATATGAATATCATGAGTAATGGTTGGAGTTGACCTATGCGAGATGATGCTTTCGGTGGTATGAAGTGGTCTGTTTAGAGGACCCGATAGCACTACTGGCATCTCAGAAACTGTGCTCAAGGATAAGATGATAAACGTTCACTCACACACTAGAATCCTTGAAACCCTTAAGCCCCACCAAGCCACAACATGGCCAGGTCCTGACCACAGCTGTCGTGGAATTAACACGGCAGATGTCCGGTTTAACGGACTTAGTTGAGGAACCATCACACGGATTATCTTGAAGGGGTTAAAAGCACACAAAGGACACAGAGGGTTTATACTAGTTCGGCCCCTTCGAGGAAGGTAAAAGCCTACGTCTAGTTTGGTTTGATATTGCTTGGGCGTCGATGAACAGGGAGCGGATCGCTTGCCTGTGTCTCGATGGGTTGTTTGTTGTCCTCGAACCGTCGCCCGGTCGTCCCTTTATATAGAGGCGACGCTCAGTCCGGTTTACAGAGTCCCGAGGCCGGCTCATACTTGTGTCCGCCTCGGTCTCTGTTCTTTCTTCCTTGTCTCTCAAGTTACATGATCAGGCGGTTTACAAACTATAACTCTATACATGGGCCCTAAGCTTTCATGGGCCGCAACCTATACTAGGCATTACAATTATACTATTACATTATCATAATCCGGTTTACACTAGCCGGTTTATACCTGCTAGTAATATCCCTGACATTAGGCCCCAGAATGATTTGAATTTGTTCACATCAGTCTTCCCAGTCTTGTGTAATCTTCTTTCTTGTACCTTCTCAATTTTGTGAACCGGCGATGACGTCATCCCTGGAAATTACTTAATTCGACCGTGACATCACTTCCGTATTTTACGCGCACAACTGTCTATTATGTTTGTTTAAAGGATATCCCGAGAATCGAGGCGACAGGGAATCTCTATCCAATCTCTCACTTCCTCAAATCTCGCGCCTGCCGTTTTGTCTCTCTCCCTTTATAAATATTGCTGCATCTCTCCTTCATCTCCTTCCGCCCGTCTTCTTCCTCTGCCGCCCGAGCTCAAGCCTCCACCGTCGTCCGTCAAGCTCACCGTCGCCGGCCGCTGCATCAACCTGAGTGCGACCAGATAACTCCGTTGCCGCTTTCTGCTGCTTCAGGTATTCTTTCCTCCCTTGCTATAGATCTGTAGCCTTTAGGGTTCTTCCCATGCCTCCACCATTGAACCTAGAGAAAGCTTCATCTGCTCGTCCTAGACGTCAGGCTCGTAGTGGTTTCACTCCTTTAGATTTGTCTTTAAAACTTGCTTCCACTCCGCTACCTTATGCTTAGATTTTGGCATTAGATTCAATCTTTAGATTCGTCCGCCCTGCATAAGACCCCTGTAGTTCTTTCCGTAATAGACCTGCATAAGTTTTCTCTTTTTCTTACCGCTCAGATCTGTTTTACCTTAGCTTTCCGTAGAAACTTGTTTCTTTATCCTTATGAATCTGTACTATATTCTCCGGTTTAGTCAGTCATATGTTGCTTATGTAATGCATCAATAATGAACGCGACGGTTTAGCTCCTCTCTTTTGTTATCATGAACTGGTAGTAGTGCGTTTCCTGCTTATTGTCGGGTTAGCAATGTCATTAGTCCCTTGTCTAAACCGTCGGTGTGACTTTGCGTATGTGATCCGGTTCATACATATGTACTTGAATAATCCGGATTCTATACTTCTTCCTTTCAGCACTTTCATTCTGCTACTATGGCTGCCAAACAATTTGTTGCTTGTGACTGGGTCCCTTCCGTCATTACGGAAGAAGATTTAGTCAATGCTGCTGCGATCGGCACTCTGGGCCCTCAGTCAGTTTTAAAATGGCGGGCCCTAGGAAATGAATGCCCCCCTGCTCCAAAAGAAGGAGAAGTCATTGTCTTCTTCCACCACATGGCCCGAGGCTTTACTCCTCCCGGTTCGAAATTTTTCCGGGACGTGCTTGCCGCTTTTCAACTTCATCCTCAAGACATAGGCCCAAACTCCATTTCAAACATCTGCGACTTTCAAGTTTTCTTAGAGGTGTATCTGCAAGAGGAGCCATCAATCGACTTGTTCCGGGAATTTTTCCATTTGAACCGGCGAACTGAGTTTACTGGCGGTCCTCATCAAGAATTAGGCGGGGTCAGCATCCAAAAGAGAAGAGATGCAGTCTTTCCTCATGCCGCTCTCCATACACACCCGAAAGAGTGGAACAAGTCTTGGTTCTATTGCCTTGACACTTCACCTGAAGGAGAAAACCCACTGCCGAGTTATCGCGAGCATCGTCTTCCTGAAGACCACCCTTTGCCGCAGCGCCTCAGCTCCTCAGAACGGCCCCGGTTTGCTTCTCAACTTGCCAAGCTCAAGGCCTTCATGGCCAACGGATTAACTGGGGTTGATTTTATGCGTTGCTGGCTTTCTTGGAGTATCCTCCCTCTGAGTCCACGCTCCAGTTTGATGTGTAAATATTCTGGAAAACTGGATGATCCTCAACGGTTTTCCAAGGAAAAGCTTTCTGAATCGGAAGTCATTGAATCTGCCAAGAAGATGCTCAACGTCTCTTTGGAAGAATGTAGCAAAACCGGATTGGCTCCGTACTATAAGAAGAACAAGCTGCCTGCAGTAAGTCTTATTCTCTTCCGTATGTTTGTAATCCGTTTATTTAAATCGTTTTCCAATTATCTTTCATCTTTTGAACAGGCTAACGATCCTTTCTGGAAAAGGAAACCTCAGGAAAAGGCAGGCAAACAGCCACGCCGGAAAACTTACGTTATCAAGAAGAAAAAGGCGGCTGCTGGCTCCGGTTCACATGCTGAAGACGATGATTCGCACTCTGAGGTATGAATTAATCCAGCTATGATTTGTTTACTTTTATTCAGACTTGTGTTGACGGTGTCCTTTCACAGGATTTGGCTGAAGGAGATAAAACGGCAGAAGCTGAGGTAATTACTGTTTCTTCAGATTCAGAACCACCTCCACCAAAAATTCGTCGGGTAGTCCAGAAATATCAATGTTCTCATCCTTACGCTCAACTGGACCCCAATTTTCTTTTGAAGAAACAACAACATGAAGCTCGCCGGGCTACACGCCATAGTGGCCTTGTAGTTGAATCGTCCGGAATATCTCTTACTCCAGCTCGGAGGCGCTGCTCTGAGGTTATACTCTCTCCAACTCTTCTTCATCCCAAGGCCGGGCTTATACGCAAACCACTTAAACCGTCCGACCCTAATTATCAGGAGACTCCCTTATCTTTTTCTGGTGAATCCACTGCCACACAAGTCTCGGCTCTGAAGACTGTCCCTGGGTAAGTCCTTTACTTCATCCGGTTTACCTTTACATTTGCCTTTGTGATTCGGATTCATTTTCTAATTCCTTTCAGCAAGCCTAAGCCTAGCAAAAAGGCAAAGGCCAGCAAAACAGCTGCTGAGACTGCCACTGATGATCCGGTGGCTGATCCGGACACCACCATCCCTCCAGAGAATGAGCCTATCGTTCCGCTTGAAGATCCTGCTCCCATGGAGCACACTTATACCACTGCTCCTGAAAATCCCAACATTGAAAACATCCATGAACCGGCGAGTCCTGCCCGGGCCAACCCTCCTCGGACTAGCCCGGTTCCCGCTAGTCCGGTTCACACTGCTACTCCACCACCGGCAGCTGCTCCTTCTCCGGATGTTCAAGTAACCGGTACAGCTTACACCGCTCCTGCTGAGCCCACTGTTTTGGCTAAGCATACAGCTAAAGCGGAGAAACTGCATCAAGAAAAGGGCAAATGGAGTACAGAGTTGTCTAGTTTCGCCGACATGAGTGCCCAGGAGCTCTATTCCGGGTATTTGAACCGGCTTCATACTAGTCGAGACTATGAAGCGGGCTTGGTCAATATGATGAAGGATAAGTATGAGGTATCTCCCTTGCCTTTGATTTTTGCCTTTGTTGTGTTTCTGTCTATATCATGGTAGCCCCCAAGTTCCGGTTTAGCTATGTTTTAGAAGGTGAACCGGTACTTCCAATTCGAGCAAATGATCTTACATTAGCCCCCAAGTGCCAGGGGCATAATTTGGCTTATGCGTCTCGGACTTGTCTGAATCTTTTCTTTGATGTTTCAACTATCCATTAGCCCACAAGTGTCAAGTAGACAACTTGTTTGTGTGCTTGAGACTTGTTTGAATTTTGACTCCTTGATACTTTAATCGTCCATTAGCCCCCAAGTGTCAAGTGGATAACTTGGTTATGTGCTTGAGACTTGTCTGAATTTTGCCCTTATTCCACTTGATTTCCCTTGCAGGCTGATTTGAACCGGAGGGCTGAAGAAATCAATGAACTCCGGAACAGACTTGCTGAAATTGAATCTGCTGCTGCTAAGGCCAAGAAAGACTTGGCGCTGAGCTTAACTACTGCTGAACAACTGAAGAAGTATTTTGAAGAGGAGCGGACATCCTTTGAAGTGCAAAAGAACGCTCTGGAAAAAAGAGCAAAGGATGCTGAGGAAGCTCTTAATCCGGTAACAGAAGAGTTAACCGGTTTAAAACGGCAAATAGAACTGATGACTTCTGCTGTCTTCGGTAAGTACTTAATCTGCACGCATGCTTTCATCCTTGCAATCTGTATTCCGGTCCGGTTTAACTGTAATAATCTTATGTAGGGCGCCGTGTTACCCATCTTGGGGATGATTTACGGAAGAAACTCAAGGCATCTTATACTTTGGTCGAGCAACTGTATTCCGGCGCTCAAAGGATCGTAAGCTCAATGTCTTTCAAGAAACCGGCCCCCACCAGTATCCAAGGCACACTAGAGAAACTTTCTGTCTTGCCAGCACGCTTGGAGGAAGTGAAGAAGTCTGCTGCCCGAGCCGGTTCTCTCATGGCGCTCACCCGAGCCAAAGCGTGGGTTCCAGATTTTGATCCAGAAAAATCCTTGAACGGGTATCCCAGCACTAAAGAAGACGGATCAGCTTTCACTGCCAAAGATCTTCACGCTTTGACTAAGGAGATGCGTCCTCTTGCTAGCAAGCTTGCTGCCGAATCAGACTTGTCCAGGTATCATCCGGGGTATGATTTACAGAACGAGCGGGTGGATCGGCCGGTTTATGATACCGTAAAACTAATCCCACCAGTGCGCCCCCATACTTTTGACCCAGATATTGATCCGTCTGAACTTATCACGGAAGAGATGTACTTCCGCGCTTTAACGAAAATCAATTGGTGCGTCCCTGACTTTCAGCCGCTTCAAGAAGACGAAGAAGCTCCGGAACAAGTTGATCCCCAGCCGTCGCAGCAGGAGGAAGCGTAGGCCATATAGTTTATCTTTGTAGTTGCAGTCTCATTTTGTTGGAAAGACTTTAATCCGTTCAGGCTTGCTATGCCTTGTAATAGGATAGCATAAAAACATTGTTCGTCTTGATCCGGATGTCCCAACTTATTGCTTTGACGTTTGCCAATTTGAATTTTGTCTGATATGGTTTATCTTGCATACTATCTATTTCTGCATAGATAATACTTAAAAGATGTCCTAGCGGTTTACCGCTGGACCGATTAAATCGCTCACACAATATATCAAACAAGTGTTTGTTTATACCAGAAATGACTTCATACCTGCGATTAAGCATGCTTCATACTCTTAATCCGGCGAACTTTGCAGTTTTCTGAGGAAGCCTTTGTGATATACCCAATAATAACTCTGGGCTTATAGATGCTACCGGTTTAGATCATGCTGGAACTCTGTCCAGACTTTTGAAGATACGTGGTCAACTCTGGAGTTGTCCCACTCCGGATCAAAGAACCATAAAACACAAATACAAGAAATACAAGTTTGCAAATAAAACCATGTAGTCGAGGCTTTTTGCGAGCTGCCAGGCTCCAAACCAAAACTTCTGATTCAAATACGATCAGTAAAACGGACCATAGGGGCTAAGCTAGGATTCAGATACGATCCTGCCCCCTACTGGCCTTGAAAATTTAGCCAAGCAATGGATTCGGATACGATCCATTGAGCTTATGGTTCGAATACGACCATACAAACCGGACCACAGGGGCTAAGCTAGGATTCGGATACGATCCTGCCCCCTGCTGGCCATTAAAAAATTTAGCCAAGCAATGGATTCGAATACGATCCATTGAGCTTATGGTTCGAATACGACCATACAAACAGGACCACACGGGCTAAGCTAGGATTCGGATACGATCCTGTCCCCTGCTGGCCATTAAAAAATTTAGCCAAGCAATGGATTCGAATACGATCCATTGAGCTTATGGTTCGAATACGACCATACAAACCGGACCACATGGGCTAAGCTAGGATTCAGATACGATCCTGCCCCCTGCTGGCCATTGCCATGTTCTCTTTGGTTCGAATACGACCTATGTTTGAACAGAATGGCTATGCTCTCTTTGGTTCGAATACGACCTATGTTTGAGCAGGATGGCTATGTTCTCTTTGGTTCGAATACGACCTATGTTTGAACAGGGAGCCCTTTAGTGATCACAGCTCCAGAGTACATATACAGCAATTGTCCTACACACCCTGATAGACTGATCGAAGCATTTTGAGATATGACATATAATAAGAAACGTAAGTTGTAGATGGTTATCACCATAAGACAATTATATTGGAAAAAGGCTGATCCCCCTGTTTACCGAGGGGCCGGTTTATTCATTAATCATGATATATACATAGGATATAGCGGAGCCCATGGCTCAGGTATAGTAAGGCCGCAAGAGGGCGATGTTCCACGACCTCTTTGTCTCTTCTTCCGATGTCCGTGAGTCTTTGTGTTCTCGAAAGTCCACCAGGTAATATGGACCGTTGTGCAGATTCTTGCTGACCACAAAGGGTCCTTCCCAAGGCGGGGATAACTTGTGCATATCTGTTTGATCTTGTATGAGCCGGAGTACCAAATATCCCTCCTGGAACGTCCTGGTCTTGATCCGGCGGCTGTGATATCTGCGCAAGTCCTGTTGATAAATTGCGGACCGTGCTACTGCTATGTCACGCTCTTCATCCAGCCGGTCTAAACTGTCTTGTCTTGCCTGCTCATTGGCCGTTTCAACATAAGCCGTCACCCGTGGCGAGTCATGACGGATATCACTTGGAAGGACCGCTTCAGCACCATACACCATAAAGAAAGGTGTATAACCTGTGGACCGGTTTGGCGTAGTATTGATGCTCCAAAGGACAAAAGGTAACTCCTCGACCCAGCACCCTGGTGTTCTTTGCAAGGGAGTCATAAGCCGGGGCTTGATACCTCGCAAAATCTCCTGATTTGCTCTTTTAGCTTGACCATTGGATTGAGGATGAGCTACAGAAGACACATCTAACCGATCATGCTCCCGTTGACAAAACTCTTCCATCTCTCCTTTAGATAAATTGGTGCCGTTGTCTGTGATGATGCTGTGTGGAAAGCCAAACCGGAAAATTACCTTTTTGATGAATTTAACCGTTGTTGCCGCATCACACTTGCTCACAGGCTCTGCCTCAATCCATTTTGTAAACTTATCCACAACCACCAACAGATGAGTTTTTTGATCTTGGGATCGTTTAAAGGGCCCAACCATATCAAGCCCCCAAGTCGCAAACGGCCAAGTTATCGGTATCATCCGGAGCTCCTGTGCCGGAACAAGAGCACGTCGGGAAAATTTCTGGCAAGCGTCGCACTTCCGGACTAGATCCGTTGCATCGGCATGGGCTATCAACCAATAGAACCCATGTCGAAAAGCTTTAGACACAAAGGATTTTGAACCGGCATGATGACCACAATCCCCTTCATGGATCTCACGAAGTATATCACAACCTTCTTCAGATGACACACACCGTTGAAACGCTCCAGAAACGCTGCGATGGTGAAGTTCTCCGTTTGCAATTGTCATGGATTTAGAGCGCCGGATTATCTGCCTTGCTTCGATTTCATCGTCCGGCAGCTCTCCCCGGCTTAGATATGCTAAATATGGCAGCGTCCAATCTGGAATAAAATGAAGTGCTGCAACTAGCTGTGCCTCCGGATCAGGAACAACCAGGTCTTCCTCCGATGGTACTTGAACTGATGGACTGTGCAGCTCATCCAAAAAGGTATTCGGTGGTACCGATTTATGTTGAGAACCCATCCGACTCAGAGCACCGGCCGCTTCATTCCTTCGCCGGTCTATGTGATCCACTTGACACCCCTTGAAATATCCTGCAACTGCTTTCACTTCTCGTCTGTAAGCTGCCATGAGAGGGTCTCTTGAATCCCACTTGCCGGATACTTGCTGTGCCACTAAATCTGAATCGCCAAAACACTTAACCCGGCTCAAGTTCATTTCCTTGGCCATCCGTAAGCCATGAAGCAATGCTTCATACTCTGCTGCATTATTAGTACAAGGAAATAGTAAATGGAGGACATAACAAAATTTGTCCCCTCGTGGGGAAGTTAAAACAACTCCAGCCCCCGAGCCTTCTAACTGCCTTGAACCGTCAAAGTGAATCGTCCAGTATGTAAGATCCGGCTTCTCCTCTGGTGTTTGCAGTTCTGTCCAATCATTGATGAAATCCACTAATGCTTGAGATTTGATAGCGGTTCGTGGCACATACCTCAAACCGTGTGGGCTAAGCTCAATGGCCCCCTTTGCCACTCTGCCAGTAGCTTCCCTGTTCTGGATTATATACCCCAATGGTGCTGAATTAACAACAGTTATTAGGTGGCCTTGGAAATAATGTTTCAACTTCCGGTTTGCCATGAACACACCATATACCAACTTCTGCCAATGTGGGTACCTTTGCTTGGATTCAATGAGAACTTCACTGACATAATAGACTGGACGTTGAACCGGGTACTCCTTTCCTGCTTCCTTGTGCTCAACCACGATTGCCACACTGACTGCCCGTGCATTGACAGCGACATATAACAGCAATGGCTCATTATCAACAGGGGCAGCAAGGACCGGCGATTCTGCCAGCTGCCGCTTCAAATCTTCAAACGCAGCATTCGCCTCATCACTCCATATAAACCGGTCCGTCTTTTTCAGCATCTGATAAAGTGGAATCGCCCTCTCCCCCAAGCGGCTGATGAACCGGCTCAATGCTGTGATCCGGCCGGCGATACACTGAACGTCATTGATGCAAGCCGGTTTAGTCAAAGATGTGATTGCCTTGATCTTCTCCGTATTGGCTTCTATTCCTCAGTTTGACACCAAAAATCCAAGGAGCTTGCCCGCTGGGACACCGAAAGCACATTTCTCTGGATTAAGCATCATTTTATAGGCTCGAAGGTTGTCAAAGGTCTCCTTGAGGTCCTCTATCAGTGTCTCCTCCTTCCTTGACTTCACCACAATATCATCCACATAGGCATGAACATTCCTCCCTATCTGCCCCTTAAGACAATTCTGTACGCAACGCTGATAAGTTGCTTGGGCACTCTTGAGCCCAAAGGGCATAGAAACATAGCAAAAAGCACCAAAAGGGGTTATGAAGGATGTCTTCTCTTGATCTTTAACTGCCATCTTAATCTAGTGATACCCTGAATACACATCCAAAAAACTTAGCCGCTCACATCCCGCTGTAGCATCGATGATCTGATCAATGGGAGGGAGAGCAAAAGGATCGGTTGGACAAGCCTTGTTTAGGTCCGTGTAATCCACACACATTCTCCACTTTCCATTTTTCTTTAACACCAACACCGGATTAGCCAACCACTCCGGGTGAAAAACTTCAACTATGAATCCTGCGGCCAAAAGCTTGGCCACTTCTTCTCCTATAGCCTTGCGCCTTTCTTCGTTGAAGCGGCGCAGATACTGCTTGACCGGTTTAAACTTCGGATCAATGTTAAGACTGTGCTCAGCGAGTTCCCTCGGTATACCTGGCATGTCAGAAGGTTTCCATGCAAAGATATCCCGGTTCTCACGGATGAACTCGATGAGCGCGCTTTCCTATTTAGGATCAAGGTTAGCGCTGATAGTGAACTGCTTGGATGAATCGCCTGGCACAAAATCTACTTGCTTGGTCTCCTCCGCTGACTTAAACTTCAACGCCGGATCATGCTCTGTAGTTTGCTTCTTCAACGGGGACATATCTGTCGGATCAACATTGTCCTTGTAAAACTTCAACTCCTCCGTAGCACATACTGCCTCCGCGTAAGAAGCGTCTCCTTCTTCACACTCCAATGCAATCTTGCGACTTCCATGAACCGTGATTGTTCCTTTGTGACCCGGCATCTTGAGCTGTAGATAAACATAACACGGCCTGGCCATAAACTTGGCATAAACCGTCCTTCCAAACAGAGCATGATAAGGGCTCCGGATCTTGACAACTTCAAAGGTTATCATCTCTGACCTGGAATCCTGTTCATCTCCAAAGGTAACTTCTAAGTCAATTTTCCCAACTGGGTAAGCTGATTTACCTGGCACTACCCCATGAAACACCGTGTTTGACTGTCTTAACTTCTTATCCGTCAGCCCCATACGACGAAAAGTCTCATAATATAAGATATTGATGCTGCTACCGCCGTCCATGAGCACTTTAGTGAATTTGTAGCCACCCACCTGTGGTGCTACTACTGAAGCCAAATGGCCCGGATTATCCACTCTCTGCGGATGATCCTCTCGGCTCCACACGATAGGTTGCTCGGACCAGTGCAGGAACTGTGGTGTTGCCGGTTCAACCGCATGCACTTCCTGTTTTAAGACCTTCTAATCTCGTTTGCACAAACTCGTAGTGAACACATGATACTGTCCGCTACTCAGCTCCTTCGGATTACTCTGATATCTGGACTGCTGCTGCTGCTGCTGACGCTGCTGATTGCCTTGGTTATTGTGATTACCCTGGCCCTGCTGTTGGTTGTTTTGATTATTGTAACCACCTTGACCATGCTGCCGATTGCCTTGGTTATTATAACCGCTCTGACCATACTGATTATTTCCTTGGTTATTATAACCATTGTTATTACCACGATATCCTGACCCGGAGCCGTTCCCCTGGTGACCCGGACCGTAAAACCCGGGGCCTGATCCGCCGCCAGGTGGCCCGTTATTAGACCTGAACCGGCTCATGGCTTCCATCATGGCCTTGCATTCTCCTATGGTGTGTTTAGCTGGATGTTCCCTTGATCCGTGTTTCGGGCAAGGCTCATTCAACTCTTGCTCCCAGCTAACGGGCCCTTCGCCGGTTTGTAGAGGCGGTTTACCCTTGTTGCGCTGAAAGCCCCCTTGAACATGGGTATTGGCCATGAAATCAGAGCCGCCCTCTGCCTTTCGTTTGCCTAAGAAGCTTGTACCGACCGGATTAGCCTGCGCCGGTTTACCAGACTTATTTGCCTTCCCAGATTTATCCTCATCCGCTTCTGGATACTTAGTGCTGTCGGAGTCCCCGTACTTTACCAGAGCCCTCATGAGGGTTCCCATTTCATTACAATCCCGTTTGAGCCGTCCCAGCTTTAACTTCAGAGACTCAAACCGGCAATTGTTTTCCAGTGTTACTATCGCCGTGCTAGGGCTGATACCGTTCGAAGAGTGCAAGATCTCTGATACTCATCGCACCCATGCCCCCGTAGGCTCTTGCTCCCCTTGTATGCAGGCCGCTAAATCCACCACTGACATTGGCTGCTTGCATGTATCCTTAATTTTTTTGATAAATTGGCTGCGTAATTCACCCCATGATCCGATGGAGTTAGGTGGTAAACCCTTTAACCAGGTCCGGGCTGTACCCTCGAGCATCATGGTAAAGTACTTCGCGCACGCCGCTCCATCCACATCCACCATTTCCATGGCCATCTCGTAACTCTCAACCCAAGCTTCTGGAGCCAAATCAGCTGTGTAATTAGGCACCTTACGTGGACCCTTAAAATCCTTGGGCAATTTCACGCTCCGTAAAGCGGGAATAAGACACTGCACCCCGAAGGAACTCGTCGTGACTCCTGTTTCTGCTGTAGTTGTGTGAACCGGCGTCGTTTGGCGGATCTCCTGACGAGCTGCGGATCTAACCCGGTTTTCTACTTCCTGAGCTTGCGCCTTAGCGCCCACCGGATTACCCTGTCTGTGACGGTGTTGCCTCCGTTCACTACTGGATACTTCCGGTTCTTCCTAATGCCTGGTATAACTCCGGCTGTGGCGTGGTGTTGAATGGAGCCTCTCCCTGCTATGAGAGTATGCCTGCTGCTGTGTTAACGCCGTGTTAAGCAGATCCTTAACCATGCGTGCCTCCATTGCGACGGGGGATGTCCCCTCAATGGGTAAAGCGGCCAGACGTGAAGTGGCCGCAACAATGTTATCTAAAGGGTTTGATTAATGACCCGGAGGAGTGGGGATGTGAGGTGTGGACGTAACCCGGCGATCTTGCTCCGCAGTGGGCTGTCGAACCGGTCCCCCCCTCACTGGAGCCGTCCTCCGGTTTACCTCTGGATCATTGCTAGCTCCCGCTCCTGGCGTCCCGAAGAGATTCATCGCCTCATAGACCGGCGGTAAACGAGACTGGTGCCTTCTATCCCTCACTGCCTGTATAGAGGCCTGATCCATCCTTAACTGAAAAGCCTGGGAATCCAGCTCTGCCTGTCTTGTTGCTATCATAGCTTTCTCTGCCTTCAGATCCTCTCTTGCTTGCTCGATCCGGCCCATCAGCTGCTGGATTTCTGCATCATGCTGCGCCTTGTCTGCAGGAGCCACCACTGCTACTGCTCGTGCTGTCAACTCCTCCACCAAGGTTGATAGAGCGTCAGCGGCCGAGGGAGCTTACCCGCTCCCTCCTGCTCCGGCTGTGAACGCTCTGGTCACCGTGGGCTGCGGCGTATGCTGTGATCCAGCCATAAACACAGCCACCCGGTTTGGCAGATCAAAGGGGTCCGGAATACTGCCTCCATCGGACACACCCTCAGATCGGCCGTCCCGCAACTAATACAAGGACTCAGTCTCTCCGGATGAGGATCCATCATCGGAATAGACAACTGTCTCACCCCTGGAATCCGATCCGTCCCCGGATTGGACTCTGTGTATTGCTCCAACGAAAACGTGCTTCATGGCTGGCTGAATCCGGGCCGATTTCGCATGCTGAGCCGGCTCGAAGATTTCGGGGAAGATGTCCGGCTCAGGTCCCGGTTCACCAATCTTGCCGATGAAGACGTGGATGCTGCCGAAGGGAACCCGGTACCCGTATTCGATTGAATCGGCCTCCGGTCCCCAGCCTGCGTCGTCGATGTAGATCCGGCCGCGGCGACTCTTTGTCATCCGGCCGACCGCGTAACCCTTAAGCCCTTCAAAGCCGCCCTTCAAGAACTCGAAACCATCGTGCGGAGGCCCCACGGTGGGCGCCAACTGTTGTGGAATTAACACGGCAGATGTCCGGTTTAACGAACTTAGTTGAGCAACCATCACACGGATTAGCTTGAAGGGGTTAAAAGCACACAAAGGACACAGAGGGTTTATACTAGTTCGGCCCCTTCGAGGAAGGTAAAAGCCTACATCTAGTTTGGTTTGATATTGCTTGGGCGTCGATGAACAGGGAGCGGATCGCTTGCCTGTGTCTCGACGTGTTGTTTCTTGTCCTCGAACCGTCGCCCGGTCGTCCCTTTATATAGAGGTGACGCCCGGTCCGGTTTACAGAGTCCCGAGGCCGGCTCATACTTGTGTCCACCTTGGTCTCTGTTCTTTCTTCCTTGTCTCTCAAGTTACATGATCAAGCGGTTTACAAACTGTAACTCTATACATGGGCCCTAAGCTTTCATGGGCCGCAACCTATACTGGGCATTACAATTATACAATTACATTATCATAATCCGGTTTACACTAGCCGGTTTATACCTGCTAGTAATATCCCTGACAACAGCCTTGACTCTAAGTCAAGAAGACCGTTGCCAATACTCAACCGATACCACCACCAATACCCCAGCCTACCATGCGTACCCCATGGACTTCATGAAGTACTTGGACAAGTCAGTTGTCATCATAATTTGGCAACATACTTGACTACCCGAAGACGGAAAAGAGCCGTTCAGCTGGTTAGAAGACATTTGAAGACCGCCATGTCAAGAAGGAAGAACTACACCAACTACCATCATCAAGAAATAAACTTCGGTGTTGAAGACCAGGTGTGTCTGCAAACCACTCCTCTCGAAGGAACCAAGCATTTCCATGTCGAAGGAAGCTCACAC
>LR738711.1:766008304-766091263 GCA_902687465.1 Secale cereale | reverse complement strand
CGCCCCCCCCCCCCCGTCCAAGACCACCGCAAGACGAATAGTAAACGGCTATCAGCTAGATTTACCACCTAAGTTACCGTCGTGCACCAAATTTTCCACGAGACACAACTCTGGAAGTACTTTTTACTTCCTAACTAACCCGATCTCTACAAGGACATCGATCACCGAGCCTTTAACATCTAGCCCAACCTAACCTATGCAAGAGACCCCTCAGCAACCTGCATAAAAAAGGGCAACAAGCGAGAAGCCACACTACCAAGTACTTCAAGGTTCCATGGAGCACCACTCGGAAGCAGAACCAACAAGAAGAAGTGAAGACTACCCCATATCCAAGTCTACGTATTCCTTTCCACGCCTAGTCTGGGAATCTCGGGGACGAGATTCTTGTAAGGGGGGTAGGTCTGTCACACCCTGATTTTCATGCCACATCACTTAAGCAAATAATCATGCTAAAATGTGGTTTGGCAAAAACTTTTGAGTGTTTTTGACCTTGCTTGATTGGTTTTCTGTTTGTTGTTTGCAAGTGCTCTAAAAATAAAATAAATCCTCCTACTCTTATACTTCATCTCCTTGATCCAAAACCTTTTCCCAATGATCATGCCATGTGTATAGAACAGTATAGTATTTTCTTATAAAAATAATTTGGCCAAATTGTATTTTCTAAAATTAGTTTTCCAAAAACCCCATAATTGAAGTTTGTACTGCAAGTACCTTATTTAGGGTGTGAAAAATCTTTCAAAAATTATATTTGAATCCTATTAGGTATAGGACTCCCATAAACCACAAAATTATAAGTTCAAAAGTTATTTTTATATTTTATTTAAAGGCTTTTTCTTTAGGCCAGAAATGGTCTTTAATAGGTTAAAATTATTTAAATGTTTCAAAAATATTTTTTCAAAATTCAGGGAAGCTCATAGGACATATATTGTCCATATATAAGAGTTTCAACACATGGTCATGTTCAAAATATTGGACAAATCCTTCAAAAACCCTTTCTGGATATTTCAAGCTTTTGAAATATTTACAAAGGAAATATTCTCTAAAAATTCCAGGGAAATTCTATCATGTCAAATATGACATATTTGATGATCTTACAAAGCCTCATGCCTTGAAGATCAAGAAAACATCATCAAATCCCCTCAAAATTATTTATGTCCATTTTGAAGTTTGAGCAACTTTACATTGCCAAACTTGTCCAAATGCTCTCAAACTTGGTGCACATGCTAAAATGGTCTAATTAAGCATCTAGACCAGATGGCACAAGCATTGGAGAAGGATAACTTGATCAAAGTGCCCCAAAACCCTTTCTGACCAGATCCAAATTTCAACAACTCTACATTACCAACTTTTTACTTGTGACCTCAAATTTTGCGGACATACTCACAACCCCAAATGATGACACTACACCAAGTGGTGCATCAAGGAGGGATGATTTGCATGACTAAATCTTGGAAAATCCATTTCTGTTGATTTCTAGGGTTCACCAAAGTTACATTGGAAACTTTCTTCAAATGAGCTCAAACTTGGTGGAGCACCCTATTTCTATATGCCATTTGATCCTGTTAAGTCTCATGTCATTTGGACTTCTTTTTCTTGCCCAAAACATCATCAAACACCTTCTGGTGATTTTTCAAAACTGTTATTTTCACCTCTTTCCTTGTCCTCCATGAGCTAAGCTTTTTACCATAGCCTCTCCTAGACCCCTTCTAACTCCAGTAACTCTCCCATGGCCAGAGCTCAATGATTGAGAGGTGAAAACCCTCATTTTACCCTTCTAGACAGCCCCTGTTCATCTCTCTCTCAACCCCACCTCTCTTCCATTGGGTCACCAGGGCATCCCAGGCCGTTTGTGCTTAGTTTACTCACCCCCAGACCCATTAGACACCAATGAACAAGGTGGCCACGTCCAGAGCGCGTGGGAGCATGGCCACGCCGACCAAACGGGCGCTCTGGAGCGCGCTACAGTGTGCTCCCGCACTGTAGCCGCGTCCTGCCCGAGGCACCCGACCACCTAGGGCGTTGGGATCGTGTCCCCCGAGGCCGCCTCGACGTCCGTGACACGCAACACTGCCGGCCCCTTCCTCCCTCTCCCTCCTCTCTCTTCTGCAGCTCGTGCCCGTCGCCGCCCCGTTCGGCCAGTGCCGCGCCCGCGTCTGTGACCCACCTCGAGCTTGCTCTGCTCCTCCTCTCCCTTCCCAGAACCCTGAGCCATCCCCACGAGCACCTCAGAGCCTTCCACGCTCGCGCCCTCGACCTCCAGAACCATCCCCGCGATCGGCCGTGAGCCCCGTCCATGGTAAACCTCGGGTTGGCCTATATAAGGCCTTCCCCGAGCCCTCTTTGTGCTCCTTTGGCCGTGTCTCCCTCCCATGCACCCCCTGGACCAACTCAATCCCCTCCTCGTACCCTCCTTGCATCTCCCTGGCCGGAGCAATGCCGCCGGCCTCCACCTAAATTCTCACCACTAAGAGCCCCTCCTCCCCACCTCTTTGTTCCAGAGCATCACCAGCACCACCAACAACACTCCCCGCACACCAGCCCTTCCTCCCCGTGCCTGCCTCGCCATGCCCATCCTCGCCGTCGCCGATCTCCGCCATGGCCGTGGCTCCGCTCGCCACCGTCCTCCCCTGGACGTGCTGGCACGCAGGGCGGGTGCGGCACCGTCCCCCGAGCATGCCCGTGCCCCCGGCGCGTCCAACGGTGGCCGGTGGCACCGGCTGTCGACGCCGGCGTCTCCCCTTTCTCCTCCTCTACGTCGAGTGGGAGGAGGGAGATGATCCTGCTAGCGGGGCCTGCTCGTCAGCGACTCAGCTGGGCGGGCCCCTCTGTTTAAGTGGACGCGCACACGAAGAATTCCGCCTACCCCGCGCGAAGGCTCATTCCCGTGCAGCCGCCTCCAACGTGGCCCCTTCGCACATGCAGCCGAGCAACTGGGCCGGCCTGCGGGCTATCTGCCGCCCTGTGCGAAAGATAAGGTTAAAGCCTAATTTCCCTTTTTTTTCTTTTCCAGACAACTTGTAAAATCCATAAACAATTAATTTGAACTCCAAAATTGGTGATTCAAATTTCTAGTGACTCCATAAAACATCATCCATCACATGGTGCCATTTGCACATTTTTCCAGAAACATTTTCCTCACAGATATTTATCAAAATGCTGTTTATCCATTTCTGTGATGACCTTAAGAAAATCACAGAGAGCTCAAAATTTATCCAAATGCAATGATTCAAATTCCTAGGTACTTATATGCTCATAACTTAGTTTTTGAACATTTTCCCAATACCTTCTGTACCACATCAAATATTGGTCTATTTATCCATGTATAGCCAACTTTGCAAAATCATAGGAAATTATTTTGAACTCCAAATCAAGTGAAACCAACTCCTAGCTGCTTCTAAAATCATTACTTGTTAAATGGGTGCCTTTGCACATTTTTCAAAATAATTCTTCTGTACACTTCTTGTAGGTCCATTAAATCCATTGGTTCCATCATATTGAAATATTCCAAACTATCCATTGATCCAGTGCCTATGAAACCACCTTTTCATATGACCAAAGGTATCCTAGAAAAGTCCAACTCATATTTTTAGAGCACTTTTATTTTTGCCTTGTTGTGTTGCTTATTATGATTGTTTCCGCCGTTAGTTGACGAAATAGACGGAGTACTTGGAGATGGACCAGAATGTTTGAAGACTCTGAAGGACAAGGCAATCAGCCCTTTGACCATGTTTAAGAAACCCTTTTTTATGCATGTCATATAGCACCTTATTATCGAGGCATCGGAATCATGTTGATATAGGGGACCACTTTGGTTGGTTACCTTTATTACTTTCCTATTGAAACTTGCATCAGGCATGATCCTACCTTCCAATGAGGGTTATGCGGGTGGGAGTAGATAGGATGCTATAGTAGTAGCTACACAAAGGGGACGAGAATATGCATGGTGACGGAGGCAGAGTATGTTCAAAAGACTTTTCGAAAACCCCGTCGGGTGCCACTTATGCCCGAGGGAGATGATGAGTTGGATAACCACTTGATGACGAAGTGGTGTACCAAGGCAAGTGTGTGTGTGTGTGTGTTGTTTTGAAAACGGATTGGTTTAAGTTGCGACCGTTATTCCAACCTTACATGCGCAACCACTCTACCCTTATATGGGAAAGGGCATTATTGATTACCTAGGCCGATACTAGCATGGTGCCCGCATTAATAGTGACGGGGGTGACACGCGGTCACTCTCGGGACGGGGTCATGCTTGGATAGGCGGCCATGACTGTTTTCACAGGGCACCGGACACACCGTTGGTACCCCGTGCCAGTGGTATGTGATGAATATGGGAGCAAGGCTCCAAAAATCTTAAGATGTGAAATGTTGGGCATGGGGGTTGCTACTAATCGAGTGGACTCCATGTTAGTGTCGTCTAGGGAAAGATAGTGATCGGGTGCTTACCCCGGGTACTTGAAGTACCACGGGTTGTGGATGACACATAAGTTCCCCAGATCTTGTGGGTAAAGTGTGCAACCTCTCCAGAGTGTAAAACTATTCGAATAGCCGTGTCCACGGTCAAGGACAATTGGGTAACCGCTCTTGGGCTACATCCAATGTTTGCGAAACCTGGTGTGTGTGTCTGAGGAAAACAACACGGTTCGGTGATATTGGTGATGTGATTCTTGAGGAAGTCATGATGAGCTCGAGCATGAGTTGTTTATAACTCTTTCTCGATATTGATGTCCGTAACCTCCTGATACTTCTTGTAGACACATTCATATCCTTGATAAATATTGATCATACTTGCATGAGAAAAACTAACTTTCCGGAAAACTGCCAACTTAGAAGTAGAGCCTTGCATAATTATTCTGTTATCACTCTTGGGT
The DNA here is from genome assembly GCA_902687465.1 of Secale cereale. NCBI lineage: Eukaryota > Viridiplantae > Streptophyta > Magnoliopsida > Poales > Poaceae > Secale > Secale cereale. The sequence continues at coordinate 766,086,392 of LR738711.1, read as the reverse complement.
TGCTTGCGAGTACATTCAAAGTACTCATTGGCTTTCCACTGGTTATTTTATTGTCCAGGCATGAAAGAACAAGATATGTTGAATATTTCTTCGTGACAAACATGCGAGCTAGGACGCTTCCCAGTCAGAATGCCTGTAGGGTTAAGGCAGATGGCATGGGTCCAAGTTGTTATTGAAGATTTCCGCTGCGATGATTTATACTAAAGACTTGACCATAAAGGTCACAATTTGTGTAACACGGTATGTATGGATGTAAGACTCTTGTTATTCAGCTTCTGTGTGTTCAGTGAGCATTGATCTCTGGGATCACTGTACACGTGCATTCGGTGATCTCGACTTATGAGTCGGGGTCCCCACAGCGATGGACTGCGCGAGGGCGGCGGCGACAGAGTGCGGGGAAGAGGGTGTGGGGAGAGTGGGGGAGAATTGGGACTTGGCGGTTTTGGCCAAATTTGAGGTTAACTCAAAATAGTAGTAGCGTTGGATTGCTATCCAGCGCTATAGCTAACTTAGCTATAGCGCTGGGTTGTAAAGCAGCTCTACTGCTAATGGCACATAGTAGTAGCACTTTTCTAGAGTCTAGTGCTACAACTAACTTAGCTATAGCGCTGGTTCTCAATCCAGCGCCACTGCTAACTATTCCAATTTTTTTTCTTTTTATTATTTTATTTTCTAGTTTTTTGTTTTATTTATTATTATTAATTACCTTTTCTTTTCTGTTTAATTTCCTTTTTCTTTTGTACTGCTTTCTCCCTTTTGTTTTTTTGTTTTTCTCCCAACGATGGCTTCTCCCTCTCCCCACTACGCGAATATCATCGGAACCGGTGCATGTGGTAACATATCAGTTTACCGATAATGGTTACTTAAATGCGTACACAAAATAGATACATATATATAAATGTAGGTTTCTGATCAGCTGCGTCGACGACATTTCACATTGAGCTTCTTTCCTTTCTTGTTCGTTGCCGAGTAATTGAGCCCCTCTTGTGACTTTTCCGGAGCCATGAATTACGATCTTTCTTAGGTAATGTAGTATTGATTCTTGTTTTCACGTATGCTTCATCGTCATCGTCATCTTTCCTCATCGAGTTGCCGTATTGGTCGTAGTCTTCCTCGTTGGCTACTCCATCCATTCCTACGATGCTCCTTTTGGATCTCCTCACGACAACATGGCTAGGATTGGCCGGGTCGGTTATGAAGAAGCATTGTGTCACGTGCTTAGCGTGTACCCATGGCTCATTTTTGGCGATGACATTAACGTTCATGGGAGTGCTCTTCGCGTCGGGTATAGACATGTTGGTGAAATACTTGTTTTCTATTACGACGTCCTTGGCCCATCTGACACGAAACATCATCGCATCGTGCATTCCAGCATAGTCAAGCTCCTAGATCTCTTCGACCCTTCTGTAGAATCTTTCAGTTGTGCCATTGGCATCAGTCACAAATTGAATTGTCACCCCGAAGTTCTGGTAATCACTGTCCATGTCTTTGGCATCCGTGTAGAACGTGTACCCATTGATATCGTAGGACTGATAGGTCGCGAGCTTGGGCGCGGGGCCATGTGCTAAGGCATGTATGAGCAATTCGTCCGAATTGCCCTCTTCCGGGGGATTTTCAAGAACTTGCTCTTTGAACCAACGCAAGAAAGTGGCGTTGTGCTCTATAGTAACTTCGTCGTCCATTTTGAGCATCCCCTTATCACGGTACTTCTTTGCGATGCATTCTTTGTGCTGTGCCACATAATCATCTACCATATATAGGTGTTGTAGCACTACTAAGTTAGCCCTGTCAAAGTCGTTCCGTCGATCCGAGTAGTCCACGTGCAATTCCGTCCGGCCGTTGTTGTGACCATCTCCTTCGAGCTTCCCATCGTGTTTCTTGACGGGCAAACCAACAACAGGGTCTCCGACGCCTATATAATTCTCGTAAAAGGAGATGCACTCATGCGTCAGATACCCCTGGACAATGCTCCCTTTGGGATGTGACATGTTACGAACGAATCCTTTGATGACCCCATTCATCCTCTCGAACGGCATTGATAACCCACAAGTGTAGGAGATCAGAACAGTTTTTGAGGGTAAAGTATTCAACCCAAATTTGTTGATTCGACACAAGGGGAGCCAAAGAATACTCTCAAGTATTAGCAGCTGAGTTGTCAATTCAACCACACCTGGAAACTTAGTATCTGCAGCAAGGTAATTTAGTAGCAAGGTAATATGGAAGTAACGGTAGCAAAAGTAGCGATAGTGTTTTTGTAGTGATTGTAACAGTAGCAGCGGAAAAGTAAATAAGCAACAAGCAATATGTGAAAAGCTCATAGGCATTGGATCAGTGATGGAGAATTATGTCGGATGCGATTCCTCATGTAATAGTTATAACATAGGGTGACACAGAACTAGCTCCAGTTCATCAATGTAATGTAGGCATGTATTGCAATACGTGCTTATGGAAAAGAATGTGCATGACATCTTTTGTCCTACCCTCCCGTGGCAGCGGGGTCCTAATGGAAACTAAGGGATATTAAGGCCTCATTTTAATAGAGTACCGGGCCAAAGCATTAACACATAGTGAATACATGAACTCCTCAAACTACGTTCATCACCGGGAGTGGTCCCGACTATTGTCACTTCGGGGTTGCCGGATCATAACACATAGTAGGTGACTATTGACTTGCAAGATAGGATCAAGAACACACATATATTCATGAGAACATAATAGGTTCAGATCTGAAATCATGGCACTCGGGCCCTAGTGGCAAGAATTAAGCATGGCAAAGTCATAGCAACATCAATCTTAGAACATAGTGGATACTAGGGATCAAACCCTAACAAAACTAACTCGATTACATGGTAAATCTCATCCAACCCATCACCGTCCAGCAAGCCTACGATGAGATTACTCACGCACGGCGGTGAGCATCATGGAATTGGTGATGGAGGAAGGTTGATGATGGCGACGATCTCCCCTCTCCGGAGCCTCGAACGGACTCCAGATCAGCCCTCCCGAGAGAAATTAGGGCTTGACAGCGGCTCCGTATCATAAAACGCAATAATTCCTTCTCTCTGATTTTTCTCTCCCCGAAAGTGAATATATGGAGTCGGAGAAGACGTCGGTGGAGCAACAAGGGGCCCACGAGGCAGGGGGTGCGCCCAAGGGGGCACCCCCACCCTCGTGGACAGGGTGTGCCCCCCCTAGTCTGGTTCTTTCCGCGGATATTTTTTATATATTCCAAAATAATTCTCCGTTGAATTTCAGGTCATTCCGAGAACTTTTATTTCTGCACAAAAATAACACCATGGCAGTTCTGCTGAAAACAACGTCAGCCCGGGTTAGTTCGATTCAAATCATGCAAGTTAGAGTCCAAAACAAGGGCAAAAGTGTTTGGAAAAGTAGATACGTTGGAGACATATCAACTCCCCCAAGCTTAAACCTTTGTTCGTTCTCAAGCAATTCAGTTGATAAACTGAAAGTGATAAATATTTTTTTTACAAACTCTGTTTGCTCTTGTTGTTGTAAATATGCAAGGCCAACATTCAAGTTTTCAGCAGAGGTCATAAACTAACCACATTCACAATGACTTTCAGGTCTCATGTCTACTTATATCAATGGCATAATCATCTAGCGAGCAATAATAATAAACCTCGGATGACAACACTTTCTCAAAACAATCATAATATGATATAACAGGATGGCATCTCGCTAGCCCTTTCCGAGACCACAAACCGTAAATGCAGAGCACCTTTAAAGATCAAGGACTGACTAGACATTGTAATTCATGGTAAAAGAGGTCCAGTCACAGTCATACTCAATGCAAATTAATAGCAATACATGCAAATGACAGCGGTGCTCTCTCACTGGTGCTCTTTTATAAGAAGATGATGACTCAACATAAAAGTAAGTAGATAGGCTCTTCGCAGAGGGAAGCAGGGATTTGTAGAGGTGCCAAAGCTCGATTTTGAAATAGAGATGAATAATATTTTGAGCGGTATACTTTCATTGTCAAAGTAGCAACCAAGAATCTCGATATCTTCCATGCTACACAGATTATAGGCGGCTCCCAAACAGAATGGTAAAGTTTATACTCCCCCAACCACACCAACAAGCACACTCCACGGCCATCCGAATCCACAGGGTATCGTCCAAACAAGCAACAACCCTGGGGGAGTTTTGTTTAATTATTATGATTTGAGCATGGGACTGGGCATCCCGGTTACCAGCCATTTTCTCATGAATGATGAGCGGAGTCCAGTCATCGTGAGAATAACCCACCTAGCATGGAAGATATAGACAGCCCTAGTTGATACATGAGCTGTTTGAGCATACAAAACGGAATTTCATTTGAAGGTTTAGAGTTTTGCACATACAAATTTACTTGGAACGGCAGGTAGATACCGCATATAGGAAGGTATGGTGGACTCATATGGAATAATTTTGGGGTTTATGGAAGTGGATGCACAAGCAGTATTCCCGCTTAGTACAGGTGAAGGCTAGAAAGAGACTGGGAAGCGACCAGCCAGAGAGCGACAACAGTCATGAACATGCATTAAAATTAATTAACAATGAGTGCAAGCAAGAGTAGGATATAAATCACCATGAACATAAATATCGTGGAGACTATGTTGATTTTGTTTCAACTACATGCGGGAACATGTGCCAAGTCAGACCACTTGAATCGTTCAAAAGGAGGATACCACCCTATCATACCACATCACAACCATTTTAATATCATGTTGGCACGCAAGATAGACCATTATAAACTCCTAGCTAATTAAGCATGGAATGAGCAGCTATGATCTCTAATTGTCACTGCAAGCATGTTTCATTCATAACAAGCTGAATCAGGAACGATGAACTATCATATTTAAAAAAACAAGAGAGGTCGAGTTCATACCAGCTTTTCTCATCTCAATTAGTTCATCATATATCGTCATTATTGCCTTTCACACTCACGACCGAATGGTGTGGATAATAATAATAGTGTACGTGCACTGGACTAAGCTGGAATCTGCAAGCATTTAATACAAGAGAGAAGACAAGTAATATGGCTCAAGGTTAAATCAACAATAAAGCATATGAGAGCCACTAAACAATTCCATCATGGTCTTCTCCTCTTGACCCCCAAAGAAAAGAAAAGAAACTACTTACACGGCAAAGCTCCCAACAAGCAATAGAAGAACGAGAAATATTTTTGGGTTTTCTTTTAATTACTACTACATGCATGAAAAGTAAACTAGCTAAAAAGCTGCAACTCTTTTTTTTGTTTTTCTTAAGGTTTTTCTAACACACAAGAAAAAGACTAAGAGAAGAAATGAAACTAGCATGGATAGTACAATGAAAGAGTGTGAGCACCGACTACTGGAATAAGTGTGTGAACATGAATGTAACGTCGGTGAGAAATACGTACTCCCCCAAGCTTAGGCTTTTAGCCTAAGTTGGTCTATGGCCACGGGTCAAAGCTACTTTCTCCCGTGTACGGAGAAGCGTCCTCTGGGTGCCACTGGTTGGCAATCTCATCCGGATCCCACCGATAAACCGACTGCCGGTAAGGGTCAAGTGGCGGTTCCGGTTCTGGCTCTGAAGCTTGTTCCTGGCTCCCGTATTTATAGACGACATCTGGCAAAATGAGGTACGTGCCTGAAAATAGATCAAACAGAGATGGTGCAGGGAAGGTGATGATCTCACAATATTTTCATCAAACCTCAATTTATACTTAAGCAACTTCATCTTGTCTTTAACAATAAAACCATGTGCTATCATACTCTTATAATCTAGAAACATTGGGGTCAACAACTTTTCTTCCTTCTCATGATGCCTAATAAGTATTCTAAAGTGTTCAGATAGGACCCTTTGTACGGTTCAGGCTTAATCGTTTAGCAACAACAGCACCCAAGCTAAAAGTTGTGTCTCGAAACGAAGCATGGCGCAAAATGACAATATCAGGGGCACTAAGATTCCCACTATTCCCGCGACCAATTAAGCATCTACTAGAAAATATAGCAAAGTAGCGTAGAACAGGAAAATGTATACTAGTAATTCTTGCCCTTGAAACATGTCTCGTTTCCCCTACAACTATCATATCAATAAACCCCTCAACATCTTTGCGATGTGGTTCCTCAAGACTACCATCAAAGGGTATCTTACATACTTGGACAAAATTCATAGAACGACATCTCCTTAACCTCATCATATAAATGAAATTCCACTGAAGGTGGTGATTTCTTAGCATGGAAGTGAAAATTTTGCACGAAAATATTAGTGAGTAAGAGTTACTGTTCGTGCTGGTCGTGGAGGAAGTCGGTGAGGCCTGCATTCTCCACCAAATAATAAAAGTCTTTATAAATCCCAGCGGCTTCCAAAAACTCATTCCAAGACCATTCACACGGTCGAACTTCCGTAGTGTGAGGAAGATTGTATTTGGGCTTCTTATTCTCTTCCTTCTGCTTATCCTTTGAACTTTGACTGGAGGAGCCTCTCAACAATCTCCTCATCATTTTCCTCCTCTGAAAATTTCTGAAATTTTTAGAGACTCAAAATAAAATTGAACTAAACTCAACAAGATTGATAGCAACTACTCCTACAAGTGCCTAGAGGCTATATCATGCATTAGAACTACTTGAAACCACATAAATTTGACATGCAAGCTCACGAACAAGGTCACCTAAGCAACAAAAATTTGCAATAAATAAATCACTAGAACAAAAACTAATTGGACCAATGGAGGAGTCACATACCAAGGAACAATCTCCCCAAACAGTTTTGTGAATGGAGCTTTGAGCAAGGAGATCAAAAATGGCAGCAAGATGAGCTAGAACTCGTGCTTGAGCTGGATAGTGATTTTTTGGGAGGAAGAAGGAGTGTGTGGGAGCAGGAATAAGTGGAGGGGGTCCACGTGGGGCTCACGAGGTAGGGGGGCATGCCCTGCACCCTCGTGGCCAAGTGCTGGCTCCCCCTGTTGTGTTCTCAGTGCCAAATATTCTCAAATATTCAAGAAAAAACATATTTCATTTTCGGGGCATTTGGAGAACTTTTATTTTCGGGGTATTTTTTAATTGCACGGATAACTCTGGAAACAAATAGAAAATACTATTTTTTTCTTTATTTAATCTATTTAACAGAAAGTAAAAGAAGGGTACAGAAAGTTGTGCTATCTAGATTCACCCATCTCATGCTCATCAAAAGGAATCCATTAACAAGGTTGATCAAGTCTTGTTAATAAGCTCTTTCCGAATAACATGAAACCGGAGAATTGTCAAATAACACTAGGTTACCTCAATGGGGATATGCATGTCCCCAACAATAAGAATATCATATTTCTTCCTGACAGTAGGAAGAGGAAATTCAAAACCTCCAATAGTAATCGTTGAAAATTTTCCAATAGAATTGATATTGTGGACCTGAGGTTGTTTCCTTGGAAAGTGTACCGTGTGCTCATTACCATTAACATGAAAAGTGACATTGCCTTTGTTGCAATCAATAACAGCTCCTGCAGTATTCAAAAAGGGTCTACCAAGGATAATAGACATACTTTCGTCCTCGGGAATATCAAGGATAACAAAGTCCGTTAGAATAGTAACATTTGCAACCACAACAGGCACATCCTCACAAATACCGACAGGTATAGCAGTTGATTTATCGGCCATTTGCAAAGATATTTCAGTAGGTGTCAACTTACTCAAGTCAAGTCTACGATATAAAGAGAGAGGCATAACACTAACACCGGCTCCAAGATCACATAAGGCAGATTTAACATAATTTCTTTTGATGGAGCAAGGTATAGTAGGTACTCCTAGATCTCCTAGTTTCTTAGCTATTCCACCTTTAAAAGTGTAATTGGCAAGCATGGTGGAAATTTCAAATTCCGGTATCTTTCTTTTATTGGTAATAATATCTTTCATATACTTAGCATAAGGATTTGTTTTAAGCATATCAGTCAAACGCATACGCAAAAAGATAGGTTTAATCATTTCAACAAAGCACTCAAAATCCTCATCGCCCTTTTTCTTGGATGGTTTAGGAGGAAAAGGCATGGGTTTCTGAACCCATGGTTCTCTTTCCTTACCGTGCTTCCTAGCAACAAAGTCTCTCTTATCATAATGTTGATTCTTTTATTGTGGGTTATCAAGATCAACAGCGGGTTCAATCTCTACATCATTATCATTGCTAGGTTGAGCATCATCATGAACATCATTATTAACATTATCACTAGGTTCATGTTCATCACCAGATTGTGTGTCAGCATCAGAGATAGAGATATCATTGGGATTCTCAGGTGTGTCAGCTATAGGTTCACTAGAAGCATGCAAAATCCTATCATTTTTCTTTTTCTTCTTCTTAGAAGATCTAGGTGCATCTGATACGTCCAAAACGTATCTATAATTTCCGCTTGATCCCTGCCTCGTTTGTGTGATATTTCTATGATATTTATGCACTTCCATACACTTTTGATCATATTTGGACTAACCTATTAACTCAGTGCACCACAGTGCCAGTTCCTGTTTTCTGCTGTTTTTTTATTTCAGGTTTCCCCCATATTAAAGGTGCCCTAAAAATTCCGGGAAAAATACAGGAAAAATCAGCGTACCGGGAGCTTCAAGAAAAACCAAAGCAGGGCCAGAGGGGAGCTAGGGGCAGCCCAGGCGGTCAGCCCAGGCGGCCCCACCCCTGGCCGCCCTAGGGGGGCGCCTCGGCCCCCCTCTCCACTTCTGGTGACCCCCTTTGGCATATATACTCCTCGCGTCCCGAAACCCTCGAGGCCGGAACCCTTTTCTCCAGAAGCAATTCCGATCTCCGCCGCCATCGCCACCAAGTTTCGGGGGACCAGAATTCCTGTGCCGGCATCCTGTCGGGACGGGGAAGTGCCCCCGGATTCATCTCCATCGATGTTGCTTCCTCCCTCCATGATGCGGGAGTATTCCTCCTCGGGGCTGAGGTTTCTACCAGTAGCTATGTGGTCAATTCTCTCTCCCATGATGTGATCTTCGTTGTGATCATAGGCTATGTTAATCTAGGGTGATCCCATGATATTTCTCCTTCCTCTATGTATTGGATTGATGTACTCACTTGTCTTTATCTAGTATAATCCCCGAGACCAAGGTGACAGCGGTCTATTGGACATGGATTAGAAGAATATTTTCATGAGTGATTTCCTCTTTTGTGTGTTGATTGAAGATTGAGAGTCTCTTGGTGCTTGTCTTTGACTATCCTTGAGATATGTTGTGGTGATTGTGGTACTCTCTTTGGATGGCCGCGGTGACATTGGGAAATCCATAGATTGAGAACTACGAACTTAGAGGTGTGCTTTTGTAGCCCTACATAATTCTCGTCCTCTCTTGACCACAAAGGAATGACCTCCGAGTGCATGTTTTATGGGAAATATCATGTGATTCGATTATGTTAATGTTGTTGGGAGTTGCCACTAGTGAAAGTATGAAGCCTAGGCCTTGTTTTCACCATTGCAATACCATTTGTGCTCACGTTTACCACTTGTTTGCTTGCTGCACTTTTTATTACATATTTATATTACTTTGCTTTGCCACTCCTACCATCCATATCACTTGCCATTTAACATCTCTTCGCCGAACTAGTGCACCTATACATCTGACAAGTGTATTAGGTGTGTTGGGGACACAAGAGACTTCTTGTATCTTAATTGCATGGTTGCTTGAAAGGGGTACGTTCAACCTCCACTTCCCTGAGTTCGATAAACCTTGGGTTACTCACTTAAGGGAAATTTGCTGCTGTCCTACAAACCTCTGCTCTTGGAGGCCCAACACTGTCTATAGGAATAGAAGCATGTAGTAGACATCAAGCTATTTCTGGCGCCGTTGCTGGGGAAGTGAGGTAAGTGAAGGTACCTTCTCTAGATCTTGCAATTAAATCTTTTTGTTTCTTGTTTTTATTTCACTAGTTTTGCTTAATGGAAAACAACAAAAATATGAGAGAGCTTTATAAGCTCTACCTTGAACTTGGACATGATGTGTTCGAAGAGAAAATTAAAAAACCTTTAGAACTTTATTATTTGCATAACAATCATGATGGTGGTGATGTTATTAGTATGTTTTTTTTAATATCAATATTGCTAATGACATGGAAAGCTCTAAGCTTGGGGATGACACGTTTGATGAACATGATATTTTTAGTCCCCCAACTTTTGAAGAGAAAATTTACTTTGATGATACTTTGCTTCCTATATATGATGATTACAATGATAAATGTGAGCTTTTTAGTCCACCTACTATTGAGGATAAAATTTATTATGATTATGATAGGCCTCCTAAATATGATGATTACCATGATGGTTATGGTTGCTTTACTCTCACTATTCCTAATAAGAAAGATTATGCTTATGTGGAGAGTAAGAGTACCTTTTTGCATGTGGATCATGGTAACAATGCTTTATGTGATGCTTATATTGTTGAGTTTATTCGTGATTCCACTGAAAATTATTATGAGAAGGGAACATATGCTTATAGATATTTCAATAATATCAAGTTGCCTCTCTTTATGTTGAAGGTTTTGAAGCTGCACTTGTTTTGTCTTCCTATGCTTATTGCTTTGTGGTTCAATGAATTATTCTATTGCAATATTCCTATGCATAGGAAGCATGTTAGGCTTAAATGTGTTTGGTATTTGCTTCTTGATGCTCTCTTTTGTTCTTCAACTCTTATTCCTACGAGAGCATCATTAAAGTCTTAAGCCTATCTATATGGCTATAAAGAAAGAGCTCTAGGGAGACAACCCTTGTTATCTTTGCTTTCAGTTTGTTCTTTCAGTTTTTAGTAGTCTTGATGTTTGTTACTACTGTAGCAACATCATTGTATCTTTATTTTTCAGCTTTGTGCCAAGTTTAGCCTCCGATTGCAAGAAAGTTCGAAAGTTGTGACGTGCTATCCAGGAAACAGATTCTGTCCTTGGACACAAAAATTCGAATAAAATCACCAGATCATCTTTTTGATCTGAATTGTTTTGTCAGCGTGCTCTATACAATTGGCTTTCGAGCGTATGTTCTGAGTTTTTTGATTTGAGTTGCAGAAGTGCCCCGAAAAAATTATTTACTACCTGCTGGTTTGTTTTTCACAGATTCTGTCCTGTTTTGCCTTTTCTTCGTTTTGCAAACCTTGAGCTTGCTTTTTCTTTGCAAAAACCTTTTGGCAATCTTGAGAAACAGTATCTATTCAAGATTATCTTTATTTCCAGTAGGGAAAAATTATTTTATTGTGGGTACTAACCTCGCTAATCAGATTATGATGAGTTATGTATGAAGGGAGTTTTCAAGTGTGCGAGGGAAGATGATAAAAGAAGATCAAGGAGGGTCAAACGCTCAAGCTTGGGGATGCCCCCGTGCACCCCCAAGAAATATTCAAGGAGACAAAAGCATCTAAGCTTGGGGATGCCCCCGTGTATCCCCTTCTCCATCAACAATTATCAGTTCGTCTTTCGTTCCACTATAATTATCACTTCATGTGTTATGTGCTATGCTTGGAGCGTCTTGCTCTTAGTTTCCTTTTTAGTTTTCTTTAGCTTTGCTTGCTGTTCATAACAAGTTAGAACCCAACTTTCTTTGTGTGGGAGAGAAACACGCTCCACTTCAACCTAGAACAGAACATAGGATTTTCATGCTTATCTTTGCTGTGTGTGTTCTTTGTCTTTCCATAGCTACTGTCATGTTTAGCTCTTAGTTTTCATGCTTTTCTTTTTAAAGAGCTTTTGTTTAGTTGGTTGTTGAACTCTCTTGAGTTTTCATGTTTATCTTGTTAAGAGAGTTTGCCTGTTGCACTGAGTTCTGTGTCTTAACTTAAAGTAGGTAATTGAGGTTGCTATTTAATTTTGGTAGTAACTTGCAATAGTTTTGAGGTATTGCCATGAGTAATGTCTGAACTTTTGGTGTCAAGAGCTTTAGCCTATTAGTGATAGATGTAGTATTTTGGGCAATCCGTGTTTATTTTCGAAAACCTACAAAATAGTTGAGAACTTTAGCTACTAAATGGATCACTAATCTTTGGAGGGATCGAATATTAGAGTACACTCACGTACCATGGGTCGAGGATGCGCAAGGGTAACCAAACCCCCATACACTCCTCCTCAGGGTACTTGTCTCTTTGTGAACCTCCTAATTAGATTGAGAGTTACCGATAATAAGTGCATGAGTTCTTCGGATTAATGTGAGTATTCGAAAGTTGACACTTCCACCTATCCATATTTTTCTAGCCTCTTCGGTACCGTGCATTGCCCTTTCTCACCTCGAGAGTTTGCGCATACTTCGCCGGTGCATCCAAACCCTTGGCACGATACGCTCTGTCATCATAAGCCTCATTATATCCTTCCTCAAAACAGCCACCATACCTACCTATCAAGGCATTTCCATAGCCTTTCCGAGATACATTGCCATGCAACATCCATCTTCTCATGACTTGATCTTCATGTCATACATGCTTTTTGTTTGATCGATGAGCCGCATGCTAGTTGGGCCTTGCCCTAATCATTTCTACATGACGCGCTAGTATCATTGCATTTCCTGCTACACTGGAAGAGGCATACATTTGCATACATCATGGTAGTTTCATTTTCTTTATGTTGAGTACTTTTGTAAAGTGTGAAAGATCTTCTATACTTCTTGTAATATATAGAGTGTTGCCCCTAAAGTGAGGAAAAGATCCCAAAGAGGACAAATCAAAAGATCCCAAAGAGGACAAAATCAAAAGATCCCAAAGAGGACAAATGAGAGATAAATAGAAAGAGCCATTGAGGCCACAAAAAATAAAAAAATAATAGAAAAAAGAGAAAAAGAAATAAAAAGAGAGAAGGGGGCACACTACTATTTCTTTTGAGAGATCCACACTCGTACTCCATCTTATACCTTGTACTCCATAGAGATTATCATTCATGCATGTAGCTATGTGGGGACCTTTACACTATAGAACTTGGCTTGTATATTCCAATGATGAGCCTCCTCAAAAGAGCTCTAGGTCTTCTTGAGCAAGCAAGTTGGATGCACCCCCACTAGTTCCATTGGAGATCTTACCTTAGCTCATATGTGCATCCGTTGCATGGCAATCCCTACTCCTCACATCATATCTATCATTTGGCTTTCTCTCGCCTATGATTGTCCTCATTGATGTGAGCCTTTCACACCTTTTTTGTCTTCCCCCTTCATCATTTTTCTCTTTGCCATCCTAAGTGTCAACGTTCTTGCTTACGCTCATCCATTGCATGAGTGCTCAAAATATCGAAAGGGAGTGGATCATTTTAACTTGTACCTGGTTGACGGTCTGGGGATGAGTCAAGATAAGATTCCAAAGAAGACCAAGTGTGAAACTTTAGTAGATTAAGTTCTCAACAATACAAAAACTATGTTTTAGTCTCTCGTATATCCCTATCCCCTTTCTTGCACGCAAACACCATTTGGAGACATTAGAGTCACGGACAGCGAGAGCTCTTGCACCTTTCTGTTCTTATGTTACTTGTTAAAATGCTAATATAGACTCTTGCTTGTTATGACTTGAATTGAATTACATGCCTTGATTGCTTTACTTAAAAGTTCTTATATGGTTGATAGCATGTCACCACAGAAATTATGCTTGTTATCATTTACCTACTCGAGGACGAGCAGGAATTAAGCTTGGGGATGTTGATACGTCCAAAATGTATCTATAATTTCCGCTTGCTCCATGCCTCTTTTGTGTGATATTGCTATGATATTTATGCACTTCCATACACTTTTGATCATATTTGGACTAACCTATTAACTCAATGCACCACAGTGCCAGTTCCTGTTTTCTGCTGTTTTTCTATTTCAGGTTTCCCCCATATTAAAAGTGCCCTAAAAATTCTGGGAAAAATACAAGAAAAATCAGCGTACCGGGAGCTTCAAGAAAAACCAAAGCAGGGCCAGAGGGGAGCCAGGGGCAGCCCAGGCGGCCACCCCAGGCGGCCCCACCCCAGGCGGCCCTAGGGGGGCGCCTGGGCCCCCCTCTCCGCTTCTGGTGACCCCCTTTGGCATATATACTCCTCGCGTCCCGAAACCCTCGAGACCGGAACCCTTTTCTCCAGATGCAATTCCGATCTCCGCTGCCATCGCCACCAAGTTTTGGGGGACCAGAATTCCTGTGCCGGCATCCTGCCGGGACGGGGAAGTGCCCCCGGATTCATCTCCATCGACGTTGCTTCCTCCCTCCATGATGCGGGAGTAGTTCCTCCTCGGGGCTGAGGTTTCTACCAATAGCTATGTGGTCAATTCTCTCTCCCATGATGTGATCTTCATTGTGATCATAGGCTATGTTAATCTAGGGTGATCCCATGATATTTCTCCTTCCTCTATGTATTGGATTGATGTACTCACTTGTCTTTATCTAGTATAATCCCCGAGACCAAGGTGACAGCGGTCTATTGGACATGGATTAGAAGAATATTTTCATGAGTGATTTCCTCTTTTGTGTGTTGATTGAAGATTGAGAGTCTCTTGGTGCTTGTCTTTGACTATCCTTGAGATATGTTGTGGTGATTGTGGTACTCTCTTTGGATGGCCGCGGTGACATTGGGAAATCCATAGATTGAGAACTACGAACTTAGAGGTGTGCTTTTGTAGCCCTACATAATTCTCGTCCTCTCTTGACCACAAAGGAATGACCTCCGAGTGCATGTTTTATGGGAAATATCATGTGATTCGATTATGTTAATGTTGTTGGGAGTTGCCACTAGTGAAAGTATGAAGCCTAGGCCTTGTTTCCACCATTGCAATACCATTTGTGCTCACGTTTACCACTTGTTTGCTTGCTGCACTTTTTATTACAGATTTATATTACTTTGCTTTGCCACTCCTACCATCCATATCACTTGCCATTTAACATCTCTTCGCCGAACTAGTGCACCTATACATCTGACAAGTGTATTAGGTGTGTTGGGGACACAAGAGACTTCTTGTATCTTAATTGCATGTTTGCTTGAAAGGGGTACGTTCAACCTCCACTTCCCTGAGTTCGATAAACCTTGGGTTGCTCACTTAAGGGAATTTTTTTGCTGTCCTACAAACCTCTGCTCTTGGAGGCCCAACACTGTCTACATGAATAGAAGCGTGTAGTAGACATCAGCATCTAAATTAGCTCTCTAAGAATCTTGCTCAATTCTCTTAGGGTGGCCTTCAGGATACAGAGGTTCCTGAGTCATTTTACCACCTTTAGTCATAACTCTAACAACATTATCATTTTTCTTACTATTTAATTCATTGAGCAAATCATTTTGTGCTTTAAGTACTTGTTCTACTTGAGTGGTAACCATGTAAGCATGTTTTCTAATGAGTTTCAATTCACCTTTAACTCTAGACATATAATCACTCAAGTGTTCAATCATATAAGCATTATGTTGCAATTGTCTACCAACATAAGCATTGAAGTTTTCTTGTTTCACAATAAAATTGTCAAACTCATCTAAGCATTGGCTTGCAGACTTATAACGAGGAATATCACCTTCATCAAATCTATAAAGAGAATTTACCTTTACTACCTGTGTCAGGTTATCAAGACCATGTATTTCTTCAACAGGCGGTAAATTCTTAACATCTTCAGCTTTAATACCTTTTTCTTTCATATATTTCTTTGCCTCTTGCATATCTTCAGGACTGAGAAACAGAACGCCCCTTTTCTTCGGAGTTGGCTTAGTGGCTGGTTCTGTGGTTCAGGAAGTGTCCAATTATTTTCATTCGTCAACATATTATTCAATAGTAATTCAGCTTGATCAACTGTTCTTTCCCTGAAAACACAACCAGCACAACTATCCAGGTGGTCTCTGGAAGCATCGGTTAGTCCATTATAAAAGACATCAAGTATTTCATTCCTCTGAAGAGGATGATCATGCAAAGCATTAAGTAATTGGAGAAGCCCCCCCCAAGCTTGTGGGAGACTCTCTTCTTCAATTTGCACAAAATTATATATTTCCCGTAAGGTAGATTGTTTCTTATGAGCGGGAAAATATTTTAGGAGAGAAGTAATAAATCATATCCTGGGGACTACGCACACAACGAGGATCAAGAGAATTAAACCAAGTCTTAGCATCACCCTTTAATGAGAACGGAAATAACTTAAGGATATAGTAATAACGTATCTTTTTCTCGTTGGTAAACAGGGTGGCTATATCATTCAACTTAGTAAGATGTGCCACAACAGTTTCAGGTTCAAAGCCATGGAAAGGATCAGATTCAACCAAAGTAATTAACTCAGGATCAACAGAGAAATCATAATCTTCCAGCTTAGCTAATATTTTCTTAAGATCATATCTATCGTTGCAAGCAAGAAAGTCTCTAGCAGTTTCTTCATCCATAACATAACCCTCAGGAATAACAGGCAATTCATACCTAGGGGGAGAATCTTCATCATCACTTTCATCAATATTATAAGTTTCAATATTTGCAATCTCCCTAACCTTAGCAATTTGTTCATCTAGAAATTCACCTAGTGGAAAAGTATTATCACGCACAGAAGTAGTTTCATCATACATAGCAGAGGTGGCATCATCAAGAACATGCGACATATCAGATTCAATAGCAGGAGTAGGTGTCGCAAGTTTACTCATAACAGAGGGTGAATCAAGTGCAGAGCTAGATGGCAGTTCCTTACCTCCCCTCGTAGTTGAGGGATAAATCTTGATTTTTGAGTCTTTCAAGTTCTTCATAGTGATCAACAGATATAAATCCCAAGTGACTTAAAGAATATAGCTATGCTCCCCTGCAACGGCGTCAGAAAATAGTGTTAATAACCCACAAGTGTAGGGGATCGCAACAATTTTTTAGGGTAAAGTATTCAACCCAAATTTATTGATTCGACACAAGGGGAGACAAAGAATACTCTCAAGTATTAGTAGCTGAGTTGTCAATTCAACCACACCTGGAAACTTAGTATCTGCAGGAAGGTAATTTAGTAGCAAGGTAATATGGAAGTAACGGTAATGGTAGCAAAAGTCGTGATAGTGTTTTTGTAGTGATTGTAACAGTAGCAGCGGAAAAGTAAATAAGCAACAAGCAATATGTGAAAAGCTCGTAGGCATTGGATCGGTGATGAAGAATTATGTCGGATGTTATTCCTCATGTAATAGTTATAGTATAGGGTGACACAGAACTAGCTCCAGTTCATCAATGTAATGTAGGCATGTATTCCGAATATAGTCATACGTGCTTATGGAAAAGAACTTGCATGACATCTTTTGTCCTACCCTCCCGTGGCAGCGGGGTCCTAATGGAAACTAAGGGATATTAAGGCCTGCTTTTAATAGAGGACCGGACCAAAGCATTAACACATAGTGAATACATGAACTCCTCAAACTACGATCATCACCGGGAGTGGTCCCGACTATTTTCACTTCGGGGTTGCCGGATCATAACACATAGTAGGTGACTATTGACTTGCAAGATAGGATCAAGAACACACATATATTCATGAAAACATAATAGGTTCAGATCTGAAATCATGGCACTCGGGCCCTAGTGACAAGCATTAAGCATGGCAAAGTCATAGCAACATCAATCTTAGAACATAGTGGATACTAGGGATCAAACCCTAACAAAACTAACTCGATTACATGGTAAATATCATCCAAGCCATCACCGTCCAGCAAGCCTACGATGGGATTACTTACGCACGGCAGTGAGCATCATGGAATTGGTGATGGAGGAAGGTTGATGATGACGATGGCGACGATCTCCCCTCTCTAGAGCCCCGAACAGTCTCCAGATCAGCCCTCCCGAGAGAGATTAGGGCTTGGTGGCGGCTCCGTATCGTAAAACGTGATAATTCCTTCTCTCTGATTTTTCTCTCTCCCCGAAAGTGAATATATGGAGTCGGGGAAGACGTCGATGGAGCAACAGGGGGCCCATGAGGCAGGGGGCGTGCCCCCACCCTCATGGACAGGGTGTGGGCCCCCTGGTCTGGTTCTTCCGCATATATTTTTTATATATTCCAAAATAATTCTCCCTTGAATTTCAGGTCATTCCGAAAACTTTTATTTCTGCACAAAAATAACACCATGGCAGTTCTGCTAAAAACAGCGTCAGTCTGGGTTAGTTCGATTCAAATCATGCAAGTTAGAGTCCAAAACAAGGGCAAAAGTGTTTGGAAAAGTAGATACGTTGGAGACGTATCAGGCATCATGCTGTGAAGGAATGTCGGCCCGAGGTCGATGATGTCGTCCACGATGTGGACACACAGATGCACCGTGACGTCAAAGAACGCGGGCAGGAAGTACATCTCAAGCTCACATAGTATGACAACGATCTCTTCCTATAGTCTTCGGAGCTGCTTCACACTTATGGACTTTCGAGATATAACGTCGAAGAAGTTGCAGAGACTAGTAAGCGTCTCACGGTCATGCTTGTCCATTATCCCTCTAATGGCAACTGGGAGTATCTCCGTCACCATCATGTGACAGTCATGAGACTTCATCCCGCTGAACCTTTTCTTCTTGGGGTCTAGAAATCTGCTTATCTTCCCACAGTAACCAGAACTGACTTTGATTCCCATAAGGCACTTGATGAATTGATCGATCTCCTTCGCACTTAAGGTGAAGCAAGAAGGGGGCAATAATTCTCCTCCTTCTTGTTGACTTTTCTGCCCCTTTCCCCCTCCTTCGTCTCCATCTCCGTCTCCTCCATTGACTTTTTACGGTGGAGCTCTTTCCTGATCTTCAAATCCTCCAAGTCTTTCCTTGCCTTCAGCCCATCTTTTGTCTTCTCCGGCATGTTCATCAGTGTGCCAAGCAAGCTCTCGAGGACATTCTTTGTGATATGCATTTGATCAATGCAATGAGGTGTGTCGTGATTGGGCCAATACTCCAAGTCCCAGAAAACAGACCTCGTTTTCCATACCTTCAGCAACGGCTCCGGCGCCTTTCGATCTTTCTCGGCGCAGGGCATTGTTCCCAGTTTCTCAACAGCTCATCGATTTTGGCGCCGCTCCGCTTACGTGGAGGTCCTCGAAGCTCAGCCAACCCATTGAATTGATCTCCACGCTTTCTCCTCGGGTCATCCTTCTCGAGCCATCTACGATGCCCCATGTACATGATTTTCCCGGACCCACCATCTTTCGTTGATGTAAGGTGCTGAGACGTTGTATCATCCATGCACCTCGTGCATCCGTAGTATTTGTGGCACACCTGGCCCGAGGTATACCCGTAACCGAGATAGTCATGCACTGTCGTCATCAGTGCGGCTCTCATATGGAAATTTTCTCGTTTGCTGGCGTCCCATGTCCATGCCGCTATTTTCCATAATGTGCCTAGCTCCTCTTACAGAAGCCCCATATACAGGTTAATACTATTCCCCGGTTGTTTCGACCCTTGAATCAGCATGATCATGTGTATGTACTTTGTCTTCATGCACTTCCATGGGGGGAGGTTGTACATCCATACAAACACGGGCCATGTGATGTGGTTGGTGTTCTGGTTTCCAAACGGATTCATGCCATCGATACTCGCACCAAGCACGGTGTTCTTTGGATCTTCTGCAGCAAATCCATATACGGCGTTGAATGCTCTCCAGTGGCTACCATCCACGAGGTGTCTCGGCCTCGGATCATCTCCATCGTCGGGCTTCTTCCTCTCCGCGTGCCAGCGCATGAGCTTTGCTTCCTTAGGATCTACGAAATACCGTTGCAGACGGGGAGTGATCGGAAAGTACCATACAACTTTCCGAGGAGCTTTCTTTCATGCCTTCTTGTATCGAGAAGCGTTGCACACTGGACAGCTAGGTTTTTCCGCGTGCTCCCCCCGATAAATGGTGCAATCGTTTATGCATGCGTGGTACCTAATGTGCGGCAAATCAAAAGGGCAAACAATTTTCTTGGCCTCCTCGACATTAGTAGGACACAGGTGCCCTACAGGAAGAACTTTATTACGTAGATACTTCAAATGCTCATCGACGCTTTTGTCTGTCCATTTGTTTTTGGCCTTCATCTTTAGAAGTTCGAGCGTGAAACTATAGCTGGTCGCCTTGGGATCGGAACCGTCATACAATGGAGTCCTCGAGTCTACTTAAAGTTGTGCCAGCTTGGCCTCGTCTCTAGAAGCAGCTCTCTCTCTAGTTGTACTCTTGCGAAGGAGGTCCCGAATATGAGGGTCATGCACGACTGCACTTAGTAGCGTCGAAGACTGCGGCGTGACCGCCGCCTCTTCTCCGCCATGTCCGGACTCTTCTTCGCCGTGTCCAGAATCTTCTCCGCCGCCGTCATCATTTCCGGACTCTTCCCCGCTGACATGTCCGGCGCCATCATCTTCATGTCGATCAGTCATCTCTTCGTCTAGCCCCATGTCGTTATTCCCTGCCATGTGGACGTCCTCCTCCTCCTCATCATCATCTTCTTCACTTATCCACTGAGTATAGCCATCCATGAAACCATTCATCAGCAGGTGTGCCTTCAAAGTGCCACGATCAAAAGGGTCCAAAAGGACTCCTTCCTTGCATCTTGCACATGGACACCTAATCCTAGTCCGATTATTTGCATACATGTCCATCACCGTGGATTGCATGTACCGCTCCACCTTCCATCCACTCACCTTCATGACCGACTGCAGGGTATAACAAGCAAAAGGGTTATAAAATAAATAATGCATGCTTCAAAGTCATATATATAAAATTTTGGCATGACCTTGCCTAAAATAGGACATTTTGAGTTTGCTCGAAATTCACCGAAACGGAAATAAATCGACATTTCGGCAAAACATAAGCAACTCGAGGGCATGTCACTCGCACAAATCTCTCCTAATATATATATATATATATATATATATATATATATATATATATATATATATATATATATATATATATATATCCCAAACACACATATTCTCATTCACAAACATATTCCCATTCTTGAAATGAATAATTTTTTACTCACCTATATATATATATATATGAGAGACCGAGAGCACGCGGTTAATTAGATGATGAGGGAGAACGGTCGGGAGAGCACGTGTGGTTGGCTAAATAGGTAGCTAGATCTAGTTGTTGGGGAGGAGAGGTGAATTTAGCTAGCTAACTAATGGAGAGGGGTTATGGTGGAGGGGGCATTCACGGGAGAGAGAAGAGAGGTGTAGGAGAAAGAGAGAGGCCATTTATGGAGGAGGGTGCCATTAATGAGGAGAGAAGAGAGGTAGGAGGAAGAGAGAAGAAGAGCAACATTGGTGGAGGGTGGAGAGTGGAGTGGAGAGGGGAAAGGAGGGGGAGAGAGGGCAAAGTGGGGGGAGGAGGGGGAGGGGGTGGAAAAAAGGTGGCACCAGTCGCAGCTAGCAGTAGCGCTGCTTTAAAAAAAGCGCAGCTGCTACGCGAAATAGTAGTAGCGTTTTTTAGGAAAAAATGCTACTACTAAGTGGGTCCCACTAGCAGTAGCGGCGCAGTAAAACCAAGAACTGCTACTAAATAGTTAGTAGTAGCGCTTTTTCCTGTACACCGCTACAACTCTGGCTACTGTCGGTGGCCTCGTCTGGTCCCACATAGTAGTAGCGCTTTTTTTCATACCAGCGCTACTACTATGGAGTTACTAGTAGCGCTTTCCAAAAAAAGCGCTACTGCTAAATAGCAGCAGCGTTTACTATTATCCAACACTACTACTACGCTACTGTGTATAAGCATTTTCCTAGTAGTGTTAGGTCATATTGGTGTAAAGCGCATGAAGAAACTCCATGTAGATGGGCTTTTGGAATCACCTGATTATGAATCATTTGATACTTGTGGAGCATGCCTCATGGGCAAGATGACTAAGACTCCGTTCTCTGGAACAATGGAGCGAGCCACTGACTTATTGGAAATAATACATACCGATTTATGCGATCCAATGAGTGTTGAGGCTCGCAGCGGGTATCATTATTTTCTAACCTTCATAGATGATTTGAGCATATATGGGTATATCTACTTCATGAAACACAAGTCTGAAACATTTGAAAAGTTCAAATAATTTCAAAGTGAAGTAGAGAATCATCGTAACAATAAAATAAAGTTTCTACGATCTGATTGCAGAGGCGAATATTTGAGTTACGAGTTTGGTCTTCATTTAAAACAATGTGGAATAGTTTCGCAACTCACGCCACCTCGAACACCACTGTGTAATGGTGTGTCCGAACGTCGTAACCGTACTTTATTAGATATGGTGCGATCTATGATGTCTCTTATCGATTTACCACTATCGTTTTGGAGTTATGCATTAGAGACAACCGCATTCACGTTAAATAGTGCATCGTCTAAATCTGTTGAGACGACAACGTATGAAGTGTGGTTTGGCAAGAAACCTAAGCTGTCGTTTCTTAAAGTTTGGGGTTGCGATGCTTATGTGAAAAAGCTTCAGCCTGATAAGCTCGAACCCAAATCGAAGAAGTGCATCTTCATAGGATACCCAAAAGAAACTGTTGGGTACACCTTCTATCACAGATCCCAAGGGAATATCTTTGTTGCTAAGAATGGATCATTTCTAAAGAAGGAGTTTCTCTCGAAAGAAGTGAGTGGGAGGAAAGTAGAACTTGATGAGGTAGTTGTACCTTCTCTCGAATTGGAAAGTAGCTCATCACAGAAAACCGTTCCCGTGATGCCTGCACTAACTAGTGAGGAAGCTAATGATGATGATCATGAAACTTCAGATCAAGTTACTACCCAACATTGTAGGTCAAACAGAGTATGTTCCGCACCAGAGTGGTACAATAATCCTGTTCTGGAAGTCATGTTACTAGACCATGAAGAACCTACGAACTATGAGGAAGCGATGATGAGCCCAGATTCCGTGAAATTGCTTGAGGCCATGAAATCTGAGATGGGATCCATGCATGAGAACAATGTGTGGAATTTGGTTGACTTGCCCGATGATCGGCAAGCCATAGAGAATAAATGGATCTTCAAGAAGAAGAGTGACGCTAATGGTAATGTTACTATCTACAGAGCTCGACTTGTTGTGAAAGGTTTTCGACAAGTTCAAGGAGTTGACTACGATGAGACCTTCTCACCCATAGCGATGCTTAAGTCTATCAGAATCATGTTAGCAATTGCCGCATTTTATGATTATGAAATCTGGCAAATAGATGTCAAAACTGCATTCCTTAATGGATTTCTTGAAGTAGAGTTATATATGATGCAACCAGAAGGTTTTGTCGATCCTAAAGGTGCGAACAAAGTGCGCAAGCTCCAGCGATCCATCTATGGACTAGTGCAAGCATCTCGGAGTTGGAATATACACTTTGATGAGGTGATCAAAGCATATGGTTTCATACAGACTTTTGGAGAAGCCTGTATTTACAAGAAAGTGAGTGGGGGCTCTGTAGCATTTCTGATATTTGTGATCGAAAATGATATAGAATTTCTGGATAGCATAAAATGATATTTTAATAAGAATTTTTCAATGAAAGACCTTGATGAAGCTGCTTATATATTGGGCATCAAGATCTATAGAGATAGATCAAGACGTTTGATAGGACTTTCACAAAGCACATACCTTGATAAAGTTTTGAATAAGTTCAAAATGGATTAGTCAAAGAAAGGGTTCTTGCATGTGTTACAAGGTGTGAAGTTGAGTCAGACTCAATGCCCGACCACTTCAGAAGATAGAGAGAAAATAAAAATCATTCCCTATGCCTCAGCCATAGGTTCTATCATGTATGCAATGCTGTATACCAGACCTGATGTGTGCCTTGCTATAAGTCTAGCAGGGAGGTACCAAAGTAATCCAGGGGTGGATCACCGGACAGCGGTCAAGAACATCCTGAAGTACCAGAAAAGCACCAAGGATATGTTTCTCGTTTATGGAAGTGACAAAGAGCTCGTCGTAAATGGTTCCGTAGATTCTAGCTTTGACACTGATCCGGATGACTCTAAGTCTCAAACCGGATACGTATTTTTGTTGATTGGTGGAGCAGTCAGTTGGTGCAGTTCCAAGCAGAGCGTCGTGACAGGATCTACGTGTGAAGCGGAGTACATAGCTACTTCAGAAGCAGCAAATGAAGGAGTCTGGATAAAGGAGTTCATATCCGATCTAGGTGTAATACCTAGTACATTGGGTCCAATGAATATTTTCTGTGACAACACTGGTGCAATTGCCTTGGCGAAGGAATCTAGGTTTCAGAAGAGAACCAAACACATCAAGAGACGCTTCAACTCCATCCGCGATCAAGTCAAGGAGGGAGACATAGAGATTTGAAAAATACATACGGATCTGAATGTGGCAGACCCGTTGACTAAACCTCTTCCACGAGCAAAACATGATCAGCACCAAGACTCCATGGGTGTTAGAATCATTACTATGTAATCTAGATTATTGACTCTGGTGCAAGTGGGAGACTAAAGGAAATATGCCCTAGAGGCAATAATAAAGTTGTTAATTTATATTTCCTTATTTCATGAAAAATGTTTATTATTCATGCTGGAATTGTATTAACCGGAAACTTGATACATGTGTGAATACATAGACAAAATACCAAGTCCCTAGTAAGCCTCTACTAGACTAGCTTGTTAATGAAAGATGGTTAGGTTTCCTGACCATAGACATGTGTTGTCATTTGATTAACACGATCACATCATTAGGAGAATGATGTGATGAACATGACCCATCTGTTAGCTTAGCATATTGATCGTTCAGTTTTATTGCTACTGATTTCTTCATGACAAATACATATTCCTCTGACTATGAGATTATGCAACTCCCAGATATAGGAGGAATGCCTTATGTGCTATCGAACATCAAAACGTAACTGGGTGAATATAAAGATGCTCTACATGTATCTCCGAAGGTGTTTGTTGGGTTGGCATAGATCGAGATTAGAATTTGTCAATCCAAGTATCGGAGAGGTATCTCTAGGCCCTCTCGGTAATGTACATCATAAAGAAGCCTTGCAAGCAATGTGACTAATGAGTTAATTGCGGGATGATGCATTATGGAACGAGTAAAGAGACTTGCCGGTAACGAGATTGAACCAGGTATGAAGATACCGACGATCGAATCTCGGGCAAGTAACATGCCGATGACAAAGGGAATAATGAATGTTGTCATTCCACTTTGATCGATAAAGATCTTTGTTGAATATGTAGGAACCAATATGAGCATCCAGGTTTCACTATTGGTTATTGACCGGAGATGTGTCTCGGTCATGTCTACATAGTTCTCGAACTCTTAGGGTCTGCACGCTCAACGTTCGATGATGATTTGTATTATGAGTTATGTGTTTTGGTGACCGAAGATTGTTCGGAGTCCCAGATGAGATCACGGACATGACGAGGAGTCTCGAAATGCTCGAGATGTGAAGATTAATATATTAGATGATAGTATTCGAACACCGTAAGAGTTCCGAGGGGTACCGGGTACATATCGGAGTGCCCGGGGGTTACCAGAACCCCCCGGGGGAAAGATATGGGACATATGGGCCATAGGAGGGAGGCAAGGCAGCCCACAAGGGGTGGGGCGCACCCCCCCAAGGGGAGTTCGAATTGGACTAGTGGAAGGGGGCGGCGCCCCCCTTTCCTTCTCCAACTACCTTTCCTTCCCCCTTTCTCCATCGAATAGAAAGGAATAATGGGGAAATCCTACTAGGACTAGGAGTCCAAGTAGGACCCCCCTCACTTGGGGCACGCCAAGGGCTGGCTCCCTCGCCCTCCCTCCTTTATATACGTGGGGAGGGCGTGACACCTCGAGACCGGTGCGCCAGGTGTTAGTCCGTTATTCGTCGCAGTTGCCATGTCTTATGCTTGCGTGTTGCAATCTGCCTTGTCATCATCTGCATGTCATCATCATGTTTACAAAACTTGCATCTGTCCGAGTCCCCCTCGTCCTTTCCGTTGTTCGTTCTGAGCCCAGACACACTCGCACGCGCCTGCGGCACTTCCGAATATTTATTTTATAAGTGGTCGGAAAATGTTCTTGGAATGGGATGAAATTCGGCGTGTGGTCTTATTATAGTGTAGACAGACTGCGTGCCAAGTTTCATCGCATTGGGAGTCCGTTTGATAGCCCAACGGATAACTATAGCGGCACTATAGCCGGTTTAACGTCGGATGTTTTTCGGTCTCCGGAAAACCCCCGCGGGCCTCTCTCTCTTCTCTCCCCACATCCTAAGGCCTCTCCGCATAGCCTAACCCCACCTAGGCCCAACCTACCCCTTCATCTGTCCGGAGCCGCACGATCACGATCGGAGGGCCCTGATCTGCCCCCAAAACACCCCCAAACCCTCAAACCCTAACGCCTGCCTGTTTAAACTCCCTCCGCTTGCCATTTTTTGGCCTTCTTCCACCTCTAGCCTCGATTTCCGTGCCACCAACCACCTCCCACCTCCTCTCTCCTCCAAATATGTGCCGGCCAACTCACACCTGCCAAGTGGCATCCAACCATTGGCTGAACCACCGCCCCAGCCAATCCTAGCGCGCCACATGGCCATGCCACTGCCGCCGGACCTCCTCTCTGCCCGCGCGCGCCAGACATGTCCGGAGGAGCCCGGACATGCTTGACGCCCTTCTCTGTGCCTGTGTCACTGCAAGGTGGGCCCATGCGTGCCCATCGACGGACATGTCCGTCCGGACCCGGACATTGTTCGCCTAGTCACCCCGAGGTAGTTTTTTCACTAAGTCCTAGAAAAACTGTTGCATGATGCATACTTTGAGTTATGATATCTTTGTGCACGTTTATCCAAATGAGACATATGATATGTCCAAATGTTCGTCTCGTGATGCTCTTCATAATGTTGTACAGTGGCATGCTTGTTTGAGTTCATCTTGATGCCCTAATCATCGTTGCAAAAGTGCTAAATGTTGTAAACTGCTGATAACTGTTATTATGTGTGCATGTTTGGGTGATGATATCTTTTTGGATGGTGATCCAAATTGAGCATATAATATGTCCAGATGTTCGTTGTGATATGCTCTACATGCTAGCTGCATTTGCATGCATGTTAATGTTCGTATTCATGTCTTAATCTTTGTTGCAAAACTGCTATGTGGTGTTTATGTCAAGTGCTTGTGGTCTGGCAACAATTTGTTAGCATGTTTGTGAGGTGATAACTTTGTGCATGTTGGTCCAAATGGAGTATATGATATGTCAAAATGTTCATCGTGAAGTGCTCTACATGTTGGTTGCTGTAGCATTCATGTTAGGTGTCATATTGCCATGTTTATCTCTATTGCAAAAGTGCATGTGGCTGTTAAGTGCTGAAACTTGTTATGAGATGCTGATTTGTCCTTTTCATATCTTTATGTGTGACTTTTGTTTGAGCTACATGTCAATATGTTTTAGAAGCACAATCGTTTCATCTTTGCTGTAGTGTAATTAGTTTTCCATGTTATGCCTTGTGGTGTTTGCAACAAGCTTGCAAAGTGACCTACTCGCTGTTGTTGTTTTCTGAGACTTGTTGAAAACTGCTAAGTCTGAAACTGCTATAACCTGATGCCATGTTTGCTTGATGCCCGACTCAAATCCATGAATGTTTTGGGTTGTCCAATGATCATGTCTTGTTTTCCATATTATGCTCTATCCATCCATGCCCTTGTTTGCATATATGACATGTTGTAGCTTGTTGTTTTCATGCTCTCAACTTGCTATAAAATGTTTCTGTCAGCCTGTTATCAGCAAGTTCAGTTTTGCCATGTGAATAGCTAGTGTTCCATGCATCACATGACCATGTTCTTGCCATGAGTAGCTTCATAAACATGTATTCTTGCTGTTGGTTTTCTTCATATGCCATGATATGCTTTGAGATGAGTTGCACAAGCTTGCAAACATGCCTACTTGTCGTTGTTGCTGCCATGTCTAGTTTATTTTCATTAAGTCTGCGAAACCGTTATCTTTTGCAATCTTGCCATGATGTTTTGAGCATGTTCTAGTAGTGTTTTGTAGTAGCTCTTTGGCCATTCTTGTGGTACTGGACATGTACATGCTTGCCATGTCCTTTGTTGCCATGAAATGTTATTGTACCATGTTGTTTTGATGTCAACTAAGTGTCATGTTGCTGTTTTTGGACAGCTTGTTGTTATATCTTGTTTCATGTGTAAGTGTTGAACCGTTGCTCCGTTTTAAGCGTGCTCTATATGAAACTTGTGTGTTTTTGCATGTAGATGCATAATACCATGTTGTTTACCTGTTTGGAGTGTGTTTGCTTGATGCTTGGATGCATTTTGCATCAGTGCCATGATTGTCTTGTTTTGCTCATATCTTCTAGGCTGTAGCTCCGAATTAAATGAACTTTATATGTAACTTGACTAGAATTTTGAGTAGATCATCATGGTTCATGTTAACTTGCTGTTTAACAACTTTAACTTGATGTTGTTCAGTTCTGGACCAATTTCAAAATGGGCATATGAGGACTTACCGGAATTGTTATATGTTGTTTCCGGCCTCATTTAAACTTGTTGGATTGTGTTGTTCTTGTATGCTTCATCCCTTGCCATGTTTTGCATCTATAGACTTGTCTTCCATCATACTTGGTTGAGCATCTTGTCATGTTCTTGAGTGGTGTGTTTACCATGTTGTGTGCTTCTTCTCGCTAGTTC
Source organism: Secale cereale (assembly GCA_902687465.1). Classification (NCBI taxonomy): domain Eukaryota; kingdom Viridiplantae; phylum Streptophyta; class Magnoliopsida; order Poales; family Poaceae; genus Secale; species Secale cereale. The sequence goes on along the minus strand of LR738711.1, from coordinate 766,057,906 downwards.
ATATTCCGTTGCGATCGTGAGGATTCGTTCGACTACACTTGGTTCGACTTCGTGGCTTCTTCTTCGTCTTCTTCATGGACTCGTTCTTCTTCCTTGCGGGATCTCGGGCAAGATGATCATCCCCTTGGATACCTTTACTATCATTGCCATGCTAGTTGTCTCGATGCTATCGTTATATGTCGCGCTACCCATTTTTTTATTGTCAGCCTCCCTCCTTGTTGCCATGAAACCGCTAACCTTTGACACCTTCCCAGCAAACCGTTGTTTGAATATGTTACCCGCTCGCTCAGCCCCTCTTATAGCGTTGTTAGTTGTAGGTGAAGATGAAGATTGCTCCATGTTGGAACTTGGTTACTTTGGGAATATCACAATATATCTACTATATATATTAACACACCTATACACTTGGCAATGGGTGGAAGGCTTGGCCTTTTGCTCGGTGTTTTCTGCAACTCATGCCGCCTTAAGAACCGTTAAACCGGCGTTATGTTCCTCTATTTTGCGTTCCTAACGCGGTTGGGTATATGGGGACCCCTTGACAGTTCGTCTTTGAATAAAATTCCTCCAGCAAGGCCCAACATTGGTTTTAATTGGCAACATATAAAATCTTAATTAGTTAATTAATTGCATAGGGAGTTAGCGCTACCCGAGGATTCTTCTACATACAGGGGGGCAGTGCTGATGGTGTTGGTCCCAAACGGGGGTTATGCGGGGCCGCCACGGGGAAACTCGAGGTATCTGGCTCCCGTAGGATCACCCATCCGGACGTGGCCTGAGACGAGATATGCACAGCTACTATCAGGGTGTCGGCACGCCGGGAGGTCTTGCTGGACTTGTTTTACCACTGTCGAAATGTCTTGTGCACCGGGATTCCGAGTCTGATCGGATTGTCCCTAAGATAAGGGGTAATACTTTACTTCTGCTGATCGTGGGAGCTTGTGATGGGCTAAGTTGGGACACCCCTGCAGGGTTATAATCTTTCGAAAGCTGTGCCCGCAGTTATGTGGCAGATTGGAATTTGTTAATGTTCGGTTGTAGAAAATTTGACAGAGGATCCGAAATAAAATACACGAACCACGTGAGTAACCGTGACTGTCTCTTTTCACTTCGAGAAGAGAACACGGTGGGGTTATGTTTGACTCGTAGGTAGTTCAGGATCTTTAGCGATCATTACTAGTTTGCGACTGTTTGCATAGATGCTCATCTTATTCTTGTACTCGTAAGTTAGCCACCATACTTATGCTTAGCCACTGCTGCAACCTCACGTCTTAACCTCTCCATACCCCTATAAGCTTTGCTATTCTTGATACCCATGGTTATGGGATAGCTGAGTCGTCGTGGCTCACAGTTACTACAACAACAATTGCATGTGTGGGTTTCCGATGACTTGATGTGAGAGCGATGTTACCTTTTGTTGGAGTTGTTTCTTCTTCTTCTTCGTCAGTGTTGGGCTAGGTTCCTGGTTGGCAGCCTAGGATAGCAGATGGATGTCGTTGTGCTTTTCATGTTTGCATCCATAGTCGGATGCCTTGTATTGATGTTGTTGTATTCATGTGACTTGTATGAATTGTTGTGTCCCCGTCTATTTATGTAATGGTACAATGTAATGATATCCATCTTGCTAAGCGCCCGAAATGCGGTTGTGCCCCAATCACGAGTGTGTCACGTGATCGGGATAGAATCGCATCTTGGGCCTGACAAGTTGGTATCAGAGCCTCGACCGACCATATGATGCCCCTTGATTGATCGTAGCTAGGCCATTGCTGAGTCTAGCAGAAAACTTTTTCGGAGTCTAGTTATATCGGAGAGTAGGAATTCTTTTGACTCCTCAGCCCCTTCGTCGCTCTGGTGAGGAATCTTGACGTAGGTGTTTTGAATTACTCCTCTTCCCCTTCAATTTTTTTTAGGATCACGCGGTTAGTTTTTGTTCGTTGTGATGTCTGCTCTTTTCATCTGGTGTATCTCGTGAAGTCGATTTGACCCTCCTCTTCTTTTGCTTCAATCCTCGGTTCTTTCCAACGGATGTTGTTTTCCCTTTCGAAGTAGTCTTTCTTTTTTTCACCCGCCCACCCTTTTTCTTCTCAGAGTCAGAGCCCGTAATCGAGTATCCATCCTACTCGTGTGAAGCCTTTGCTTTCTTACTCAATTATTCCAACTGGTGAATTCTCGTCTAGTTCGTTATTCTTCACCTCTTCTTCTTTTCGGTGGATTCAATTCAAGTATTCGGTATTCATCTTATTCTTTTCCTCGGCTCATAGTTTCCCCTTGCTCATTCACCTCTCGCCATTTAATTATTCCGGAGTTTTGAAGAAATCTTAGGAGATTCGTCTGTGTTCCAATTAATTCGAGGTTGTCACCTCATTCGAGTCATTCAATCGTTTCGGTGCATCATCTCCTTTTCGATCCTTTTCAACAGTGTTTTCTTTTCAGTGGGCTCATAACCCACAGGTCTTTTCCCAGGATCTTACCTGACTCTTCTAATTATTTCCCGGAGTGTTCCTAAATTCTTTTCAAGTGTGACGTACGTATGGATTCCATCAGTCATATGCCTTCTCTAAGATCGCTTTTATTTTTTTCATCATTGGTTCAACCTTTCTTCTTTCATTCCTTCGGAGTATTTCATGAATTCTTTCTATTGTGGTTCCTCCGAAGGCCATCATTTCAGAAGATTTGTTCATTCGCAGTTTTCAACTTTGTCCTCCAACTATTTTTCATTGATGCCTCTTCGTTCGTCTCCACATTCTTCCGGTGCTTCATCCAAGTATTCTCTAATCAGTTCACGATCTCTTTGTTCTCTTGTATCATAACTTCCTCAAGTGCTTTACTCTTCCCGGTGATTCATTCTCTTGTATTCACTCAATTTTTATTCCTTACGGTGGCTGTTCTCTTTCTTCACTTGGTTTCAATTCTACAGTGGTTCGCTCAAGAGTTCTTTTCATTTGTTATCATATCAATTCGATCGTTCCTTCAATCCTACCGGTGTTTCATGAAGATTGTCGCAAGTTCACGATATATCCCTCTTTAATCATTTCAATGGGAATAAGTAGTATGCGAATACATTGTTCATCAATTTAATTGATGGAGGAGAAGCATAACATAATTCTTATTCTTCATTGTTAAATTGATTTATCCCTTCCTTCAGAATTTGTTCTTGATGAATAAATTTTAGCACCAAGTACTTTCATCTTTCTTTCCGGAGTTCATAATTTCTCAGCCTTCTCGCCGGAACCCCGTCTAAATCATTGCAAGGCTTTAATCTTATTTTTTTCATCCGTCATTTCTATATCATCATCCTTTTGTTATCGGAGTTCCTCATGGTGGTCCTTTATAAGATAATTCATTCTTCAAGTGTTCTGCAAAATTCTTTTGGAGCAGCTCAAGCATTCTTATTCTTGCCTCTTGAGTGCAATTAATTCTCCGTATTCTTTTATAGTGGAGTTTTGCATTTTTTTTCCTTCATCTCATCTATTCAATCTTCCGTAGTGGCAGAATTTCACCTCAAGTTTTGAGATGTTTTCCATAAGCCCACATCAAGTTAATTCTGATGTTGTTGATTTTTCCCAACAACTCCGTTCAAGTCTTTATTTTGAAGATGCTCTTTCAATTCATTCGTGGTGTAAGTTGTCATCTTCTTCTCCGTTCTTTTCACTGCATTCTTTCCATTCTTCCGGAGGCATTGTATTGTTCATTTCCTCATGTTTTCGTTTCATCTTCTCAGGTTCATGTCCATTCCTTCCATTTTCAGCCGGAGTGTTGCCCGAATTCCTTCATTTGAATTCCTTTTCAATCTCTTTTAGCCGGAGTGGTTTTGAATTCATTCTTGTTCCTTCAACTCGTGCTTAATATTCTTCAACCTTTTGGTTCTCGTCGTATTCCTTGTTCTTCTTTGTCCATCGAAGTGTTTGCAACTTCGTTCTCCTCCATCGTGTTCGTTCTTTCAAATTGTTCAACCTCTCAAGGTTCTTTGGCTTCACTCTTTTGTTCTGAAAGAACTTTGTTCTTCTTTTCCTCTTCCGTCTTGTTCCTGAGATCTCGGGACGAGATCTCTTGTTAGTAGGGGAGTGTTGTGACACCCCGAGACCGGTGCGCCAACTGGTAGTCAATTATTCGTCGCAGTTGCCATGTCTTCTGCTTGCGTGTTGCACTTTGCCTTGGCATCATCTGCATGTCATCATCATGTTTTAAAAACTTGCATCCGTCCGAGTCCCCCTCGTCCTTTTCGTTGTCCGTTCTGAGCCCAGACACACTCGCACGCACCTGCGGCACTTCCGAATATTTATTTATAAGTGACAGGAAAATGTTCTCAGAATGGGATGAAACTTGGCGTGTGGTCTTATTATACTGTAGACAGACCGCCCGCCAAGTTTCATCGCGTTCGGAGTCCGTTTGATAGCCCAACAGATAACTATAGCGGCACTATAGCCGGTTTAACGTTGGACGTTTTTCGGTCTCCGGAAAACCCCCGCGGGCCTCTCTCTCTTCTCTCCCCATAGACTGAGGCCTCTCCGCACAACCTAACGCCACCTAGGCCCAACCTACCCTTTCCTCTATCCGGAGCCACACGATCGCGATCGGAGGGCCCCGATTTGCCCCCAAAACACCCCAAACCCTCAAACCCTAACCCCTGCCTATTTAAACACCCTCCCCTTGCCATTTTTGGCCTTCTTCCACCTCTAGCCTCAATTTCCGTGCCACCAGCCACCTCCCACCTCCTCTCTCCTCCAAATCTGCGCCGACCAACTCACACCTGCCAAGTGGCATCCAGCCATTGGCTGAACAGCCGCCCCAGCCAATCCTAGCACGCCACATGGCCACGCCACTGCCACCGGACCTCCTCTCTGCCCGCGTGCGCCAGACATGCCCGGAGGAGCCCGGACATGTCTGATGCCCTTCTCTCTGCCCGTGTCACCGCCAGGTGGGCCCGTGCGCGCCCACCGATGGACATGTCCGTCCGGACCCGGACATTGTCCGCCTAGTCACCTCGAGGTAGTTTTTTTCACTATGTCCCAGAAAAACTATTGCATGATGCATACTTTGAGTGATGATATCTTTGTGCACGTTTATCCAAATGAGACATATGATATGTCCAAATGTTTGTCTCATGATGCTCTTCATAATGTTGTACAGTGGCATGCTTGTTTGAGTTCATCTTCATGCCCTAATCATAGTTGCAAAAGTGCTAAATGTTATAAACTGCTGATAACTGTTATTATGTGTGCATGTTTGGGTGATGATATCTGTTTGCATGGTGATCCGAATTGAGCATATAATATGTCAAGATGTTCGTTGTGATATGCTCTACATGTTAGGTGCATTTGCATGCATGTTAATGTTCATATTCATGTCTTAATCTTCGTTGCAAAACTGCTATGTGATGTTTATGTCAAGTGCTTGTGGTCTGGCAACAATTTGTTAGCATGTTTGTGAGGTGATAACTTTGTGCATCTTGGTCCAAATGGAGTGTATGATATGTCAAAATGTTCATTGTGAAGTGCTCTACATGTTGGTTGCTGTTGCATTCATGTTAGGTGTCATATTGCCATGTTTATCTCTGTTCTAAAAGTGCATGTGGCTGTTAAGTGCTGAAACTTGTTATGAGATGCTGATTTGTCTTTTTCATATCTTTATGTGTGATTTTTGTTTGAGCTACATGTCAATATGTTTTAGAAGCACAATCATGTCATCTTTGCTGTAGTGTAATTAGTTTTCCATGTTATGTCTTGTGGTGTTTGCAACAAGCTTGCAAAGTGACCTACTCGCTGTTGTTGTTTTCTGAGACTTGTTGAAAACTGCTAAGTCTGAAACTGCTATAACCTGATGCCATGTTTGCTTGATGCCCCACTCAAATCCATGAATGTTTTGGGTTGTCCAATGATTATGTCTTGTTTTCCATGTTTTGCTCCATCCATCCATGCCCTTATTTGCATATATGACCTGCTGTAGCTTGTTGTTTTCATGCTCTCAAGTTGCTATAAAATGTTTCTGTCAGCCTATTATCAGCTAGTTCAGTTTTGCCATGTGAATAGCTAGTGTTCTATGCATCCCATGACCATGTTCTTGCCATGAGTAGCTTCATAAACATGTCTTCTTGTTGTTGGTTATCTTCATATGCTATGATATGCTTTGAGATGAGTTGCACAAGTTTGCAAACATACCTACTTGTCGTTGTTGCTACCATGTCTAGTTTATTTTCACTAAGTCTGTCAAACTGTTATCTTTTGCAATCTTGACATGATGTTTTGAGCATGTTCTAGTAGTGTTTTGTAGTAGCTCTTTGGCCATGCTTGTAGTGCTGGACATGTACATGCTTGCCATGCCCTTTGTTGCCATGAAATGTTATTGTATCATGTTGTTTTGATGTCAACTAAGTGCCATGTTGCTGTTTTTGGAGAGCTTGTTGTTACATCTTGTTTCATGTGTAAGTGTTGAACCGTTGCTCCGTTTTAAGCGTGCTCTATATGAATCTTGTGTGTTTTTGCATGTAGATGCATAATACCATGTTGTTTACCTGTTTGGAGTGTGTTTGCTTGATGTTTGGATGCGTTTTGCATCAATGCCATGCTTGTCTTGTTTTGCTCATATCTTCTAGGCCATAGCTCCGAATTAAATGAACATGTAACTTGACTAGAATTTCAAGTAGATCATCATGGTGCATGTTAACTTCCTGTTTAACAACTTTCACTTAATGTTTTTTCAGTTCTGGACCAATTTCGAAATGTGCATACGAGGACTTACCGGAATTGTTATATGTTGTTTCCGGCCTCATTTAAACTTGTTGGGTTGTGTTGTTCTTTTATCCTTCATCCCTTGCCATGTTTTGCATCTATAGACTTGTCTTGCATCATACTTGGTTGAGCATCTTGTCATGTTCTTGAGTGGTGTGTTTACCATGCTGTGTGCTTCTTCTCGCTAGTTCATATTCCGTTGCGATCGTGTGGATTCGTTCGACTTCGTGGCTTCTTCTTCGTCTTCTTCATGCACTCGTTCTTCATCCTTGCGGGATCTCAGGCAAGATGACCATCCCCTTGGATACCTTTACTATCATGGCCATGCTAGTTGTCTCGATGCTAACGCTATATGTCTCGCTACCCATTTTTCTATTGTCATCCTCCCTCCTTGTTGCCATGAAACCTCTAAGCTTTGACACCTTCCCAGCAAACCGTTGTTTGGCTATGTTACCTGCTTGCTCAGCCCCTCTTATAGCGTTGTTAGTTGCAGGTGAAGATGAAGATTGCTCAATGTTGGAACTTGCTTACTTCGGGAATATCACAATATATCTACTATATATATTAACACACCCATACACTTGGCAATGGATGGAAGGCTTGTCCTCTTGCTCGGTGTTTTGTTCAACTCATGCCACCTTAAGAACCGTTAAACCGGTGTTATTTTCCTTGATTTTGCGTTCCTAACGCGGTTGGGTATATGGGGACCCCTTGACAGCTCATCTTTGAATAAAACTCCTCCAGCAATGCCCAACATTGGTTTTAATTGGCAACATATAAAAACTTAATTAATTAATTAAATGCATAGCGAGTTAGCGCTACCCGAGGATTCTTCTACATATAGGGGGGCCAGTGCCGATGGTGTTGGTCCCAAACGGGGGTTATGCGGGGCCGCCACGGGGAAACTCGAGGTATCTGGCTCCCGTAGGATCACCCATCTGGACGTGGCCTGAGACGAGATACGCGCGGCTACTATCAGGGTGTCGGCACACAAGGAGGTCTTGCTGTACTTGTTTTACCATTGTCGAAATGTCTTGTGCACCGGGATTCCGAGTCTGATCGGATTGTCCCTAAGATAAGGGGTAATACTTTTACTTCTACTGATCGTGAGAGCTTCTGATGGGCTAAGTTGGGGCACCCCTGCAGGGTTATAATCTTTCGAAAGCCATGCACGTGGTTATGTGGCAGATTGGAATTAGTTAATGTCCGGTTGTAGAAAATTTGATAGAGGATCCAAAATAAAATACACGAACCGCGCGAGTAACCGTGACTGTCTCTTTTCACTTCGAGAAGAGAACACGGTGGGGTTATGTTTGACTCGTAGGTAGTTCAGGATCTTTAGCGATCATTACTAGTTTGTGACCGTTTGCGTAGATGCTCATCTTATTCTTGTACTCGTAAGTTATCCACCATACTTATGCTTAGCCGCTACAGCAACCTCACCACTTAACCTCTCCATACCCCTTTAAGCTTTGCTAGTCTTGATACCCATGGTTATGGGATTGCTGAGTCCTCGTGGCTCACAGTTACTACAACAACAGTTGCAGATGCAGGTTTCCGATGACTTGACGTGAGAGCGACGTTACCTTTTGTTGGAGTTGTTTCTTCTTCTTCTTTGTCAGTCTTGGGCTAGGTTCCTGGTCGGCAGCCTAGGATAGCAGATGGATGTCGTTGTGCTTTTCATGTTTGCATCCGTAGTCGGATGCCTTGTATTTATGTTGTTGTATTCATGTGACATGTATAAATTATTGTATCCCCGTCTATTTATGTAATGGTACGATGTAATGATATCCATCTTGCTAAGCGCCCGAAATGCAGTTGTGCCCCAATCACGAGTGTGTCACGTGATCGGGATAGAATAGCTTCTTGGGCCTGACAGAGGGGGCGCCTAGAACACACATAAATTGTTCCTAGCCGTGTGCGGTGCCCCCTCCGTAGTTTGCTTCTTAGGTCATATTTGTCGTAGAGCTTAGGCGAAGATCTGCGCGGATCACTTCACCATCACCGTCACCACGCCGTCGTGCTGACAAAACTCTCCCTCGACACTTTGCTAGATCAAGAGTTTGAGGGGCGTCATCAAGCTGAACGTGTGATGAACTCGGAGGTGTTGTATGTTCGGTACTTGATCGATTGAATCGCGGAGACGTTCGACTACACCAACCGCGTTGAACCAACGCTTCCGGTTTAGGTCTACGAGGGTACATGGATGCACTCTTCCCCTCTCGTTGCTATGCATCTCCTAGATAGATCTTGCGTGAGCGTAGGATTTTTTTTTTTAAATTGCATGCTACGTTTCCCAACAAATTCCCCTCCGGCAAAGTACCGGAAAAGGTCCCCAGATGAGATCTCACGAAGATAGAAACTTGCGGTGGCGGAAAAAGTATTTTGGGTTTCTCATGGGCCTTCGGGGAATATTTGGGTATTTATAGAGAAAGAATTAGGGTTGGAAGTGCCACGATGGGCCCACAAGCTTGGGGGCGTGCCAACTGAGCTTGTGGCCACCTCGTGGCTCTTCCGGCCTCCTCCCGCAGCTACCATGGTGTCTTGTGGTCCAAGAAAGTCATCAAAAAGTTTTTTTGCATTTGGACTCCGTTTGGTATTGATTTTGTGTAAAGACAAAAAGAAGGAAAAACGACAATTGGCACTAGGCACTAGGTTAATAGGTTAGTCCCAAAACATGATATAAAATACCATAATAATGCATACAAAACATCCAATATTTATAATATAATAGCATGGAAGAATTAAAAATATAGATACGTTGGAGACGTATCAAGCATCCCCAAGCTTAATTCCTGCTCATCCTCGAGTAGGTAAATGATAAAAACAAATTTTTTGATTTGGAATGCTACCTAACATGTTTATCATGTAACCTTTTTTATGTGGCATGAATATTCAGATCCATAAGACTCAAAACAAACGTTTAATATTGACATAAAAACAATAATACTTCAAGCATAAGGAATTACTTCTACTGAAGCCCATCAAGACAGAGTATGGCGCGTTACTACAGAAGGTTGAAGATCCAGGGCCCAAAGGGTGTTAGGGCCCGTAAATGTAAACCACCATATGGTGTGTAACTTGTACAGTAAGATAGGAAAGATAGAGACCGAGCCGGGCACGTTTATGAGCCGGCCTCGGGATTCTGTAAACCGGACCGGGCGTCATCCTGTATATATAAAGGGATGACCCGGCAGCGGTTCAGGGACAGAGAACAACAACTCGAGACACAGGCAAAGCAGATTCGCTCCCTGGTCATCGAAACCCTAGAAATACCACACTAAACTAGACATAGGCTTTTACCTTCATCGAAGGGGCCGAACTGGAATAAAATCCCTTGCGTCCTTGTCCGCTTTAACCCCTTTAAGCTAACCCGTAGCAATGGCTCCACAACTAAGTCCTTATGCTAGGACATCTGCCGTGACAAAACCACGACAGTTGGCACCCACCGTGGGGCTATCGCACGATGGTTTCGAGTTCTTGGAGGGAAGCTTTGAAGGACTTAAGGGCTATGTAGTGGGCCGGATGACTAAGAGTCGTCGCGGCAAGATCTACATCGACGATACAGGCTGGGGCCCCGAGGCTGATTCAATCGAATACGGGTACCGGGTCCCCTTTGGTGGCATCCACGTTTTCATCGGCAAGATCGGCGAACCGGGCCCTGAGCCGGACATCTGCTCCAGCCTCGTCGAGTCGGCTCAGTGTGCGAGACCTGCTCGGATTCGGCCCACCGTGAAGCGTGTCTTTGTGGGAGCCGTTCATGGAGTGGAAGCCGAGGATGGATCAGAATCTGGTGGTGAGACCGTCGTGTATTCCGGTGATGAGTCATCTACCGGAGAAACCGAATCTTTATATTTGCTGCAGGATGGACGGTCTGGGGGCTGTTCCGATGGTGACAGTATTCCAGACACCCTTGATCCGCCGAGCCGGGTCGCGGTCTTCATGGCCGGATCACAATCTGTGCAACAATCTTCAACTACGACGGCGTTAACATCCGATCTGGCGACGGCAGCAGCAGCTGGGGCAGGAGGCCCTGTTCAGCCGCCGACTCAAGTTCTATCCGCTTTGTTCAACACCTTGACAGCGCTGCTAACCACGGAGGTCAGCCAGGCCGAGAAGGTACAACACGACGCGAAAGTTGCCAAAGTAAGGGGCCAAATAGATCAAGCCAAGATGGACCTGGCCTCTGAAAACACCAGGATGGCCGCGAGGCAGGCCGAGTTAGATGCTCAGGCTTATCGGCTCATGTTGGATCAGACCGCATCAAATGACGTAATGAGGAGAAGGTGCCAGTCTCGCCTGCCGCCGGTTTACGAAGCAAGGAACCTCTTCAGCACGCCAGGAGCGGGAACCAGCAATCAGCCAGCGATAAACCAAGGAGAGGTGTCTGGAACGGGGACGTCGGTCCAGCCACAGGCCGCGGATCCAACCCGTCAGATCATTCCATCACAGCCTACGCCAACGCCTCCCGGTCACTACTCCAACCCTTTGGATAACATCGTTGCAGCCGCTTCACGATTGGCGGCCCTTCCCATTGAAGGAGGATCCCCAATAGCAGTAGAGGCGCGGCGAGCTAGGGAGTTCCTGGAGACGGCTTTAACTCAGCAGCAGGCTTATTCTCACAGCCGCGAGAGGATACATTCCACCCCCACCCAAGCCGGAGTTACAGCAGGCATATGGATGAACCAGCCGTATCAAGTAGTGCGCGGAACCGTAACCCGCCGCGGAGGGATAACCCGGCAGGTGGAGGTGCAAATGCTCAAGAGGTAGTGCATCAGGGCAGACACCGCTGAGAGAACGAGCTAGCATCACAATATGAAGCCCGTCAGCCTATGCCGGTTCGTCCATCTACCACAGTCGAGCTAGGAGTTTCTTCAAGCTCCTTGGGAGTACCATGTCTCACCCCCACTTTATGCAACGTGCGGCTACCTAAGGACTTCAAAGGACTGTGCAAGGTGCCCAATTATACTGTTGATCTGTCCCCCAAAGCGTGGGTTGAAAGCTACGAAATGGCGATGGAGATGATGGACGTGGACGATGCGGCGTGTGCGAAATACTTCACCATGATGTTGGAGGGCATGGCTCGTACTTGGTTAAAGAGTTTACCGCAAAATTCCATCGGATCATGGGCCGAGTTACAACGCCGGTTTATCAATAATTTCAAGGATACATGCAAGCAGCCCATGTCCATTGTAGACTTGGCGGCTTGTGTTCAAGGGGAGAATGAGTCATTGGGTGTGCCGGGTGTCAGAGATCCTGCATTCCTCAGACCACATCAATCTGGACACAGCAGTGGTGACATTGGAAGGACATTGTCAGTTTGAACCTGTGAGGCTGAAGTTGGGGCGGCCCAAGCGTCATTGTAATGACATGGGAACACTTATGGGGGCCCTGGTGAAGTATGCCGATTCAGATAGTGCCAAATATCCACAGTCTGATGATGAGAAGCCAGGGAAAGGAAAGAAGAATGGTAAAGCGCCGCAGTCTAATCCGGCGAATCAGGGATACAGCGGTAAGCGTAAGGCAGATAGCAATTCAGATTTTGTGGCTAACACTAGTACACAGGATGATGGCCAGCGCCGCAAAGGTAGACCGCCCCCACGGGGCGGAGGATCAAACATTAATCTGGAGCGCCAGATGAATTTGTCGTGCCCTCGACACGGCACGAAGGAAAAGCCGGCCACACACCTCTGGAACGATTGCTTTATTATGAGGGAGTTCAAAAATCGGTTCCAATACGATCACGGATCGTCCGGCGGTTTAGGCCCTGGTTTCCAGGGGCCGGGTTATCAAGGTGGTGGTTTCGGTCCAGGATTCCAAAGCAATCAGGGCAGCCATGGCAATGAGAACGGGCACAACCAGCAAAACGGCCAAGGTGGTTATAACCATCAGGGCCATCATCAGCAACAGCAATCGGGCTATTAGAGTTACCCGAAGCAACTGAGTAGCGGGCAATACCATGTCTTCACCACTAGCTTGTGCAAACATGATCAGAAGGTCTATAAGAGGGTGGTGCACTCTGTTGAACCGGCAATACCTCGTTACTTACGCTGGTCGGAGCAGCCCATAGTGTGCACTCGTGAGGATCATCCACCCTGGGTTGATAATCCGGGTTAGCTGGCATTAGTGGTGGCGCCTCGTGTTGGGGGTATAAGTTCACTAAAGTGGGGGATACAAGGGCAAAGCCTGATGCGGTTGGAGAGCCTGTCACACCCAAGTTCACTTAAAGAACAGAAAAAGTTCATCATGGCGCACCCACCGCTCCACCCACCCTCTCCGGCGATCTCCACACCCCACCACTTATTGCTTGATTGTCTCCGGTCATTGGCTTCGGCGTCCTACGCTGATCAAGTTAATACCCATCTCTCATGGGTTCTCACGGTGGTTCGACCCTGGGCTTGGATTTCTCCCCGGGTCTCAAGTTTACAGATGGGATCTTCAGATCTATGGGTTGCTCAGTCCATCCTATGAGTGGGATGCGTTCTTTCAAGTTAGTGGTTTCCTTCAGACGCCACATCTTCCGTCTAAATGAAGATTCTGCCGCGGCAGCCATTGAATCAGCGATTGGGGGTTCTGCTATTGATTTGCAAGTTTCTCACATCAAAGGAAAGGTATTTGCGTTCCACGTCTCTTGTAAGCAAGTTGGGTTTTTCATCATGGATCTTCGTTCCTACTCTTGTTATGATTTCAAGTGCTATTTCAATCTTTGGGGCAATGGGGGACCTAACTAGGAACAAGAGGTCAATATTTGGAGAAAGGAATGTGATGCTAAATGGATCTTTGTTAGCCCTAACAAACGTCGTTCATCTTTAGCATTGCTAGCTATGCATAAGCCCCCAGTTCGTTCTTGTATTAAGTCTGCGAATCCGGTACGGAAGAAGCTCTCTTTTGCCACCTTTGAGAAATACACTGCCTGCAGTGGTTATCGTTTTCCTGCGACTGAAGATCACATTCAATCTGTTATAGAAGGTGGATATGATTTGCCACCTCATGAGCGTGTAGTGATCCATCCGCCACCCCCTACTGAACTCCGCTGGATGGTGGCGCGGCCACCTATCTCTTTTGGCACAGTCAGGCCTTTCTCCCCGGCGACTAGCCGCCCGACACCCCCACCGACCACTCAACGCATGCAGCCCGAAACTTCTCCCGTGATCAGCGCGGATAGCGCGACTGTTACGGAGGCGCCATGCTCGGCTTTTCAAACTGGTGGGCCTTCGACTGAGTTTGCTAAGGATTTGTCTGGGCCAAGCCAAATGGCTCTGGGCTACATGGAGGCGCTGGCAACGCATGCCTCGGATTTTTCTATGGATCACACTGGGCCGTCTGGGCCGGATGTTATCTCTGGGCCCTTTGCTCCCCCTTCGACTGCCAGACCGGCCCCTCTGCGGGGGTGTTCGAAGAGCCCGGATTTACCGACTTCTCAGGAAGCGGCGGCTCAATTATCCTCTATGGTCGATGACATGGTGGACCAAATTCTTACCTGTACGCTATGCTCCCAGCGGGGCCACCTGTCATCCTCCTGTGGAATCCGAACGGTATGCTCGGCTTTCTCCCGTGTCGGTCACTCAAGCAACGTTTGTAATGATTTCGCCCGGCGCAACGGATTGGTTTGGAAACCGATTTTGCAGCGGCAGCTCTCTGATTTTTCGGCATCGCCTGCCACTCTTTGAATTCGCATGTCAGTTATTGTGGACGACCCCAAGGTCTCATCGGCTTTCTTCCCCTCTTCCTCCTCTGCCGGCGACCTCAAAGAAAGCCTAGCTCCAACTCCACCACCTCCATTGCTCTCACCACCACCTGGACCTGCGCCAATGGCGAACTTTGAGCTTGATCCTGAGCGTTTCGTGCTGGCGGGACATCACATCGTTGATGGTGGCGCCTTCCGGCTGCCGCGCACCTTCATCACGCCATCTGCTCGTCCGGCCCGCCGCCATGAAGATTACATGGTTGCAGAAGTAATGCCTGCACCCCCGGCAGGCGAGGAAGGACATGTTCGCGAAGAAGTCATTCTGTTCCTGCAAAACAGAGGTATTCCGGTCCGCTCCGCCCAACCCTGGTTCCATGGTGTTGGTCTTATTCAAGTTAGGGATCCGGCTGTTAGATTCAGCTTAACCCAGCATGAGCCATTTGATATTGGAAACGACCGTTTTGTTCGCTTTATGAATCATGATGAAGGTGAAAATTTCAGAGGAGTTCATGGCTTTCGCACTGGTTGGCTGATGTTTATTGGAATCCCATTGGATTATCGCAAAACGGAGTTTATTTCTAAGGCAGTGAGCACTTTTGGCAAATTTTTATCTTGGAACAGTGAAGATCCTTACCTTGTCTGCTCCATTGTTCATGCAAGTTTCCCTGACAAACCCCTTGTGCCGCGGGATGTTGTTTTTGGGGATTACGCTGATTGGGGTGGCGCTCGTGTTTCTTGGACGGCTGCTTGCTATGTTTTGGGAGCTAATTTTGCTGATCTGATGCCCAATGATGAGGATCCCATGCCACTTGATGGAAACCCGCACCCCCTGCCTGGCAATTTTCAGCCGGATAACCTACCTTTCGTCATGCCACAATACCCGCTTCTGGGTTGGAATGAGCTGCCTCAGTTGGAGCCGGAACAACCAATACCTGAGGGATGGGGCCATGCGGTCTGGGGCGAGGATGAAGAAGTTAACCAACCTGACATTCCCGCTCAGGTTCAGGTCTCAATTGACATTGATCAACCTGAAGATTCGATCTCCTCCCAGACACAGGAAGTTCACTACCAGCAGCAGGAGACCCAGCAAGTCCAACCTCTCGCCATAGTGCCGTACCAGCCGCCATTGATTCAGCAACAACAGATTTTTGTTGGAATGATCAAGATTGTGGCGGGTCCAGTTCTGCCACCTGACATGCTTTGGAGGAGGTCTTTTGAATCTCTCATGGAAGACATCGCTGTGGCTAAAGTGCCACGCCCTCTGCTCTTCAAACCCATGGGCACCGTCATTTATCCCAAGAAGAACTGGTCCATCGTCTTCGACGCTGATGCTGGAACACCTTCTCTTCTTCTGCAACAGGAGCAAGTGTCACCTATGGTTTCTTCTCCACCGGCAAGACGTCCGGTGACGCGCGCTCTTTTCCCTACTCTAGAGAAACCTTCACAGTCTCTGGTATTCACTGCGCAAGCTGACAGGGTGCCCAGCGCGTCGAAGAAGAAACGCAAGGGTGCCCCTGTGGTTGACACCGCTGTCAGAAGGTGCACGAGAAGCTCTGTCGGGCTTAATGGGTACAAAAATGCTGTCTTTGAACAGCTTGTTTCCTAGCCCAGGAAGAAGCGTCCTCACTCCAAGCCAATTGCAGATGCCATCAACAAGACTGATGTGGATCAGGGGATGCCCCATGAAGATGTTCAAGTTCCACCTTATACCCCAATTAAGGTGCTGCAAGTAGCTGGGGCCGAGCTGGAGATGTACCCTTCCCTTCTGACGGCGGAGAAGCTTATGGCTGATCCCCAGGTGGATTCCTCGTCGCCAAAAGATGATTAATGTTGATGACACAAACTTATGTTCGCTACGTGCCATGTAATTGGGCTCTCTATCCTTTTGGTTACTTCTGTTATGAAACAATCTTTGTGGAGGGAGTTCTAGAGTTGGCTACTGTTGAACCTGCCATGGTACTATGTGCCATGCATCTATCTTATTGCTTATCTAGTTTATCTAATGAGTAATTTCGATACACGTACTTGGAATGTTCTGTGTTGGAATGTGAGAGGGCTCAACTCTAAGGCCCGCCAACGTGCAGTCAGAGAAAATGTGGTCTCTAGCAAATGTGCTATAGTTTGCTTACAGGAAACTAAATTACAGAACGCTGATCGTGCTCTCATAAATAAGATTTGCCCCCCCCCCCTGTTTTGATCATTTCATTGAATCGCCATCCAATGGTGCCTCTGGGGGTATCCTCACTATTTGGCGGTCTGACATGTTCACGGGCACGTTACTTCAAGTTGAACCATATGGTATTATTGTCAAATTCGCTTCGGTTCATAACAATGTGAATGTTTATGGACCTTATCAGGGTATAATGAGAGATGCTTTTGTAGCTTGGTTATACAGCCTAGATATTGATCCTGATGCCAACTGGATGCTCATGGGAGATTTCCATTTCATAAGGTCATTGCATAATAGAAACCTTCCTGGCGGAGATATGAATGATATATTTATCTTCAATGAAATAATTGGCCATTTGGGTCTTCTGGAATTACCTCTTAAAGGAAGAAAGTTCACTTGGTCAAATATGCAGAGCTCACCCCTGCTTGAGCAGCTTGATTGGGTTTTCACTTCTGCAAACTGGATCCTCCAGTACCCAATGACTCAGGTCACACCACTGGCCAAAACCACTTCTCATCATGTACCTTGCCTCATTGCTATTAGCACAAATATACCCAGGGCACATATTTTCCGTTTTGAAAACTTTTGGGTTGAACAGCCTGGCTTCATGGAGTGTGTTCGGGAAGTTTGGCATAGGAAATCAACAAAGTCACATATTTCTGCAATAATAGTTGACAAGTTGAAATCCTTGAGATATACCCTCAAGAAGTGGCAGAAAGGGCTCTCACATATTAAGAAATTGCTCCTAAAGACAAATTGGGTCATTCTATGGTTTGATGACTTTGAAGAGATCAGACCCCTCTCAGTGCCTGAGAGAAACTTCAGAAAGTTGGTCAAGCTACACCATGGGCACCTTCTGCATCTCCAATTCTTATATTGGAAGAAAAGGTGCACAATCAGATATATAAAGGTGGGAGAGGACAAAACAAATTTTTTTCAAGCTATGGCAACTGAGAGGCATAGAAAAAATGCCATAGCAAATCTACTGTTACAAGATGGGACGTCAACGGCTAATCATGATGACATGGCAGCTGAATTCTTGCAGGTGTTCAAGAACAGAATGGGAACAGTCAAACCCATAGTGTTGGGGGAGGACATCTTGTCTCTTATTAAGCATGTTCCTGGTCTAGAGGTTTTGACTAAACCTTTCACTTCCATAGAGATTGAAAAGGTTATCAAAGAAATGCCCATTGATAAGGCGCCTGGACCTGATGGTTTCAATGGACTCTTCCTCAAGCGTTGTTGGCCAATTATATCTCAGGACTTCATCACTCTGGTTCATGAATTCCATACAGGAACAGTCAGGTTGGAGAATCTCAATGATGCTTTCATCACACTTGTTCCCAAGAAGAACTCACCTGAGACTACTAGTGATTTTAGGCCTATTTCTCTCACTAGTGTGGGCCTAAAATTCTTAACCAAATTGGCTGCCAACAGATTTTAGGAAATGATTATGGGCTGCATCCATAATAACCAATATGGCTTTATAAAATTTAGAACAATCCAGGATTGTTTGGCCTGGACTTTTGAATACATCCATCAATGTAATCAGTCTAAGAGGTCAATTATTCTGCTCATATTGGACTTTGAAAAGGCTTTTGACTCAATACAACATGAGGCAATGATCAGAATCCTGCAAGCTAAAGGTTTCACTCCTAAATGGATTGGTTGGTTTAAGGAGCTCCTATCTTCTGGCACATCCACAATCTTACTCAATGGAGTGCCAGGTAAGCACTTCAAATGCAAGTGTGGGGTTAAGCAAGGTGATCCAATGTCCCCATTGCTCCTTGTTATAGCTGCCGACCTTCTACAAACAATGATAAATAATCTTCTGTGCCAAGGAGACATCAATCTGCCCATCCCAACTCAGGATCCTGATTTTCCCATAGTGCAATATGCTGATGACACACTACTGTTTATTCCAGCAGAGGAACCACAACTGCTTGCACTAAGAAGGGTTTTGGACTCCTTTGCCACAGCTACTGGCCTGCAGATCAACTACCACAAGTCTTCAATGTACCTTATTAATACTGATGTCAGCACAGCATCTGCTTTGGCAAATCTGCTTGGATGTAAGTTAGGATCAATGCCATTCACATACCTAGGCCTACCAGTAGGCACCACCAGGCCTAAGATTGTTGACTTCATGCCCCTGGTTGATTGCATGGAGAGAAGGCTCACCGCTAGCTCCTGGTTCTTACCTCAAGGTAGCAGGTTACAACTGGTTAACTCTGTTATCTCCTCTCTACCAATATTCTTCGTATGCAGCCTCTCATTACCTGCTAGCATTCTGAAACAATTGGAGAGAATACAAAGGCAATGCCTATGGAGAAAGTATGGCCAGGAGAAGGGCCCTTCTCTGGCTGCTTGGCCCCTAGTTTGTAGGCCCAAATCCAAGGGGGGACTTGGTATCCTGAATCTTGGATTGCAGAATGAAGCCCTCCTCATGAAACACCTGAGCAAATTTTACAATAAAGCAGATGTACCCTGGGTAAACTTGATTTGGGACACTTATTACTTTCACAGGATCCCACATGACAGTACTCTATGTGGATCTTTTTGGTGGAAGGATGTGTCTATGTTAATGGACAAGTTCAGAGTAGTAACAATGATAAAGGTGAACTCAGGAGACACTGCCCTGTTCGGGTATGATAGCTGGGAATTGGAGAGCCAGGTTATACCTTTGAGGGATAGATTTCCAAGACTGCACTCTTACTGCTCCAATAAATCCATTTCAGTCAGGGATTACTTTTTGACTGAGGACATTCAAGAATTATTCTCCCTTCCTCTTTCTCAGATGGCCCATGATGAAATGTTGGCTCTCTCAACATTGTTATCCACTGTGCATTTGAACCAGGAACTTCCAGATACATGGCTCTGGAAGCATGGAAAGCCCTCCGAGTATACTGCCAAGAAGTTCTACCTATATGTGCATCAACCTATGGTGACTAACCCACTCCTGGATTGGATTTGGAAGAGCTCTTGTACCATGTCTATAAAGATGTTTGCCTGGTTGGTCATCATGGACAGGATCAATACCAAAGACATGTTACAGCGCAGGGACTGGAAGATCAGTGATGGACCACAATGTCTGCTTTGCCCTACAGCAGCACTTGAGGACAGGAATCACCTGTTCTTCCAATGCAACTTTAGTGTGAGAGTTTGGAATTACTTGCAGATTGAATGGACTGATAGTTCAGATATGTATCAAATTGATAAGCAAGCTAGAAGAGATTTCGGTCAGCCTTTCTTTACAGAAGTAGTCTTCTTGGCATGGTGGAATATTTGGAAAGTCAGAAATGATAAAGCTTTCAGACACATTCCCCCAACCTTCAGACAGTGGAGAACTGGCTTCACCCATGACATCACCTTGATCTCTCATAGGATCAAATCCAAATTCAGGGATGTACTCCTCAAATGGATAGACTTCCTTCCCCCTTGAACTTTATTTCTATCTTTAGCTATGTAAGTAGTAGGTTTTTTCTCTTTGCTTATAGTCTAGCCCCTCCCCCCCTTGTCCTTCTTTGTAGGTTGTAATTATTTGCACTTATTTTCAATAAAATGTTGTGAGGTGTAAGCCTTGCAGTCTTCATGGTCAAAAAAAAAGTTCACTAAAGTGCTCATGGATGGGGGCAGCAGCATCAACATCTTGTATTATGAAACTTTCCGTCGCATGGGACTGACAGACAAGAAGCTTAGGCCATCCAACACTGTTTTCCATGGCGTGGTACCTGGTAAATCGTCGTATCCGGTCGGCAAGATAGACTTGGAGGTTACTTTTGGAGATGAGCATGACTCGAGGTCAGAGACTTTAACCTTTGAGGTGGTAAAAGTCAAGAGCCCATATCACGCTCTGTTCGGGCGGCCGGTTTATGCTAAGTTCATGGCGAGGCACTGTTATGTTTATCGGCAGCTCAAGATGCCGGGTCATAAGGGAACTATTACGGTCCATGGGAGCCGTAAAATCGCTTTGGAATGCGAGGAAGGCGATGCCGCCTATGCTGAGGTGGTTTGTACAACCGAGGAGTTGAAATTTTATAAGGACAATGTTGATCCGGCAGATATGTTTCCGTTGAAGAAGCCGACTACAGAACATGATCCGGCCTTGAAGTTTAAATCAAGTGATGAGACCAAGCAGGTCGACTTTGTTCCTGGCAATTCATCGAAGCAGTTTACCATCAGCGTTAACCTGGATCCAAAATAGGAAAGCACGCTCATCGAGTTCATCCATGAGAATTGCATGGAAACCTTCTGACATGCCAGGTGTACCGAGGGAACTCGCTAAGCACACTCTTAATATTGATCCCAATTTCAAATCGGTTAAACAGTTTGTCCGCCGCTTCAATGAAGAAAGGCGCAAGGCTATTGGTGAAGAGGTAGCCAGGCTCTTGGCGGCAGGCTTTATCATTGAAGTGTTTCATCCTGAATGGTTGGCTAATTCGGTGCTAGTGCTAAAAAAGAATGGCACTTAGCGAATGTGTGTTGATTACACAGACCTGAACAAGGCTTGCCCGGCTTATCCCTTTGCTCTCCCCCGTATTGATCAAATCATTGATGCTATGGCGGGTTGTGAGCGCTTAAGCTTTTTGGATGCATATTCCGGTTATCATCAGATCAAGATGGCAGTTAAGGACCAGGAGAAAACAGCTTTTATAACTCCCTTTGGAGCCTTCTGCTATGTATCCTTGCCTTTTGGGCTCAAGAGTGCACAGGCGACCTATCAGCGTTGCGTACAGAATTGTCTTCATAAGCAAATTGGGAGAAATGTTCATGCATATGTAGATGATATTGTGGTAAAGTCCAGGAAGGAAGAGATGTTGATAGCTGACTTGAAGGAAACTTTTGACAATCTTCGAGTTTATAGGATGATGCTTAATCCGGCCAAGTGCGTTTTTGGTGTACCAGCAGGCAAGCTCCTAGGGTTCCTGGTGTCAAACAGGGGAATTGAAGCTAATCCGAAGAAGATCAAGGCTATTACGTCCTTGGCTAAACCGGCGTGCATCAACAATGTTCAGCGCTTGACAGGCCGCGTTACGGCATTGAGCCAGTTTATCAGCCGTTTGGGAGAGAAGGCCATCCCGCTTTACCAGATGATGAGAAAGACAGATCGCTTTGTCTCGAGTGATGCTGCTGATGCTGCATTCGAGGACTTAAAAAAGCAGCTGGCAGAGCCGCCTATCCTTGCCGCCCTAGTTGATAATGAGCCGTTGTTGTTATATGTGGCTGCTAACGCCCGAACCATAAGTGTTGCCATTGTAGTAGAGCGCAAGGAGGCGGGGAAGCAATATCCGGTTTACTATATCAGCGAGGTGCTTATTGAGTCGAAGCAGAGATACCCGCATTTGCAGAAATTGGTATACGGAGTCTTCATGGCAAACCGGAAGCTTAAGCAGTATTTTCAAGGCCATCCAATCACTTTGGTTAGTTCTGCCCCTCTGGGAGATATAATCCAGAACAGAGAAGCAACTAGCCGGGTTTCCAAGTGGCCATTGAACTTAGTCCTCACGGGCTAAAGTATGTGCCTCATACTGCAATAAAATCTCAAGCACTGGTGGACTTCATCAACGATTGGACGGAGTTGCAAGCACCGGAGGAGAAACCGGATCACACGTACTGGACTATTCATTTCAATGGATCTAGGCAATTGGAGCGCTCGGGGCTGGAGTCATATTAACTTCCCCACGAGGTGATAAGTTTTGATATGTCCTCCGTTTAATGTTCCCTTATACTAACAATGCAGCTGAATATGAGGCTCTCCTCCATGGTCTGCGAATGGCTAAGGAGATGAATTTAAGCTAGGTTAAATGCTTCGGTGACTCGGACTTGGTGGCCCAACAAGTATCTGGTACTTGGGATTCCAAGGACCCGCTCATGGCAGCATATCGTCGAGATGTGGACGTTGTCGCTGGGCGTTTCAAGGGTTATCAGGTGGATCATGTGGACCGGCGAAAGAATGAAGCGGCAGACGCATTAAGCCATCTCGGCTCCCAGCGTAAACCGGTTCCACCTAATGTCTTCCTGGACGTACTGCATAATCCCTCGGTGAAATTACCTTCACATGAAGACTTGGCTATTCCTGATCCGGAGGCTCAATTAGTAGCGGCGCTTTACGCTATTCCGGATTGGATAGTCCCGTACCTGGCGTATATGAATCGAGGTGAATTACCAGAGGTTGAAGTCTTGGCCAGACAGATAATCCGGCGGTCCAAGTCGATGACTATTGTCAATGGGGAACTACATCATTGCGGTGTATCCGGGGCGTTTCATTGCGTATCGCCAGAGGAAGGCTGCGAGATTCTTCGAGAGATACACGAAGGAGATTATGGTCACCACGCCGGTTCAAAGTCTCTGGTGGCTAAAGCTTTTCGTCATGGGTTCTATTGGCTGACAGCTCATGCTGATGCGGAGGACTTAGTCAAAAAGTGTGATGCTTGCCAGAAATTGTCACGACGTGCTCATATACCGGCTCAAGAATTGAGGATGATTCCAATTACTTGGACGTTCACAACTTGGGGGCTAGATATGATTGGGCCCTTTAAGAGATCTCCAGATAAGAAGACCCACCTTTTGGTGGCGGTTGATAAATTTACCAAGTGGGTCGAGGCAGAGCCGGTCAGCAAGTGTGATGCAGCAACAATGGTTCAATTTATCAAGAAGGTGATTTTCTGGTTTGGCTTTCCACATAGTATTATAACTGATAATGGCACCAATTTGTCCAAGGGGGCTATGGAAGAACTTTGTCAACGATAGAACATACGGCTTGACATATCTTCAGTGGCTCACCCACAATCCAATGGTCAAGCTCAGAGAGCCAATCAAGAGATCTTAAGAGGCATTAAACCCCGGCTCATGGTTCCTTTGCAGAGGACGCCCGGTTGTTGGGTGGAGGAACTACCCTCTGTGTTATGGAGCATCAACACCACGCCCAACATGTCCACGGGTTACACGCCTTTTTTCATGGTATATAGAGCTGAAGCGATTCTCCCTAGTGACATCCGTCATGATTCGCCTCGGGTGGCAGCTTACGTTGAAGCTGATAACGAGAAGGCACGGCAAGACGCATTGGACCGGCTGGATGAGGAGCGTGACATTGCAGCGGATCGATCGGCGATTTATCAGTAGGATCTGCGCCGATACCATAGTCGCCGAGTTAAAACCAGAACGTTTCAAGAAGGCGATCTAGTGCTCCGGCTCATCCAAGACCTGACAGATATGCACAAGCTATCCCCACCTTGGGAAGGACACTTTGTGATCAGCAAGAATCAACACAATGGGTCATACTACCTCATCGACGTTCGAGAACACAAGGACTGACGCACCGTGGAGGAGGAGACCCGACGGCCGTGGAACATCGCTCATCTTCGGCCTTACTACACCTGAGCCATAGGCTCGGCTTTATGTACATATATTCAAAATGTATATATTATGATCAATACAATAAACCGGCATCCCTGTCAAAGCGGGGTATCTGCTGCTTTTTTCATAAGAGTTTGTCACATGGGGGCTTCTGTATGTAAAACAGAGTTCCTATGGCCCTCTTAGACCGGCTATCAAGCCAATATCATCGTAAGAGCACAGCTCTGGTTACTTCAGTAATCCGGCTATCAAGCCAACATGATGGTAAGGGGAAAAAGAGAGTTTGATGCATAGCACAACTCAAACATAGGCACCCGATGAGCACAAATCACAATGTTACTTGGGGGCTCTTGTCGCATAGCGACAAAGAGCTTTTAAGGCCCTTGTAATAGGCTATCAAGCCACGACTTGGAAGCCTGGTGTATACACCTAAAACCACGGGTTAACCTGTCTACATCAAGTAAGTCACTCCGTCCAGGTGAACCAGGTATGACCCGTCGAACGATTGACAAGTCAATCTTATAACAGACCCTGAACTTGTCAACGTTAAAACAACGATTGGTTAAAGATTGAGGTCCATCTTAACAGGATTTGTGAAATGGTTTAACTCAGCGGCCTGGCAGCCCATGAAAAGCCTCAAATTTGGAGCCTGGCAGCTCGTAAAAAGCCTCGACTACAAGTGTTTCTTTGTTTTTGTTTGCCAAGTTTCTTATCTTTTGAGATCATTGGTATTTATCCAACATCAATCGATTCGGCTTAGTGGTTGGATACAAGTCACCACCGTTAATAAACTGGTGCTTATCACAACCCGGTCTGGTTTGATTACAAATTGCCAGTATTATCTGCAGCTAATCCGGTGTTTATTACAACCCGGTATGGTTTCATCATAAACCGGTGAAATATTGCAGGAGTCATCAATACTCACAATTCGGGAACATCACCCTTATTGCAAAAGTTGGTCAAGCCAACGATACGATTTGATAACACAGGTATGATATATGTTTCCTATTTTAATACAGCTCAGGTTATAAACCTAGATCATGTATTTGGGCATTATGACCCGTCCGGCAGTAAACCGCCAGGACCCTTTAAATTTTTGTCTTATGCCAAAACAGGTTGAGTAAAGTTGTTCAATGTAATAAGCAGAAAATACTATGAAACTGCCGGATTGAGCAATGTTATGCAAAGGAAATATGCATGAAGACATAACCAAATGTGTCAGCTAGCCTATTACGAGGCGTTTTACAGCCCAAAAGAATATCAGTTCCTCATCAAGTATGGCGACGTATTAAACAGTTAAACCGGCACCGGTTCATGACTCCTCGTCGGCCCGGCCAGACGGTTGTGGATCATCCTGCGTCGTCTCTTCCTCGTTTCCATATAGCAGCTGGAAGTGAGTAGTTGCCCAATTGATCCTAGTCAGAGCCTGAAAAACAGCTTCATCGCTTATGAGCTCAGACGGTTCAACATCAGGGGCGTAGGTATGCTTACGGACGGGCGGGATGAGATCCTCCACTTCATGGATCGGCGCGTTGACCCGACAATTGCCAGCATCGTAACCCGCCTAATAGCAGGACAGATCAGCTTCATCGGCTAGTTTGCTGGCCAAGGGCCGCATTTCTCTTGTCAAAGCTCGCAGATCTTCATTGGTGAATTATGATCCGTCTTCTTTCATGCTCGGATAGCCATTTATTACGTCCGCCGGATCAAAATCAGGGACCCATGCCTTTGCCCGAGTTAATGCAGTTAAAGCGCCCGCCCTCGCAGCCGATTTCTTCAGCTCTTCAAACCCGGGCGGGTAGCACTAACAGTTTCTCCAAGGTCTCTTTGATCAAGGTTGGGGCCGGTTTGTTATGAGAGGCGGTACAGATGATCCTTTGTGCGCCGTATAGAGCTGTTCTATAAGAGTATAAGCAACCTTCAGCTTCTTCCGCATATCGGCACCAAGATGAGCAGTACGTTTTCCTGTGTCAATGAAACTAGCGTTAAACCGGAAATTGGTAGGGATGCCATATTCAGAGTTATGATAAGGGTGCTTACCAAAGAAAACAGCAGTCATAGTGTTTATCTGACGCTTTAGGCCAGAAAGCTCTTCTGACACCGGATTAAGGGCGGCCTCTGCATCAACTGCCCTTTTCTCCAAAGCGGTTATTTTTGCCTCCCAAACCGCCCGTTCCTTCTGGAAGTCTTTCTTCAATTTCTCCATGTTTGCTAAGGCGCTGGTCAACACATCCTTGGTCTTGGAAGCGGCGGTTTGCTGGAATTTCAGGTTTTCTTGGAGATCAGCCACTTGAGATTCTTTTTGATTTAGATCAGCCTGCAAAGAGATGCACATATCATACATTGGTAAAGCATATTGGAAGTCCCAAGCACATAACAAGTTATACACTTGGCACTTGGGGGCTAATGCGTATTTGCAGTTATCAGGCATCTTTATCAAAGTCCCAAGCACATAACAAGTTACACACTTGGCACTTGGGGGCTAATGCGTTATTGTTCAAAAGAAGGTTACAAAATAAAGTCTCGGTTCATCCTGAAGCAATAAACCGGCCCTTGGGGACTACATAGGCAAAAAGCTACATATTCGGTATTCTAAAGTCCCCGTTCATCCCGAAGCGATAAACCGGCCCTTGGGGGCTACGGTGGAGTCGAGACAAGTTATTGGACTTAGGGAGGAATAATATTGCAGAAATTAAGCGAAAGTATACCTCATATCGTTCCTTCATAAGATTCACTAAACCGGCTTCATAATCGCAGCTTGTATACAACCGGTTCAGATAGCCAGAATGAAGGTCCTAGGCACTGAGTTGAGCATAGCTTGACAAATCAGCATTCCATTTGCCTTTGTCCTTGCCAGAGACTTCTTCTTTAGCGGTATGTTTGGATAAAGCAACGGGTTCACCAGGAGCGGTGTGATCAAAACCAGTAATTTGGACATCTTCTGTTGAAGCAGCAGCGGCTCTAGCAGGGCTGGCCGGAGTATTACTGGCCTGGACTGGGCTAGTTTGATTATCGCCAAGGTCCATTGGCGCAGCTTCTTGTTCAGTAAAAGTTTCATGATCCGGTCGAGGAGGATCATCACGCAAGACATCAGCATTTTCTTCGGCTGGTTCTGGAGTCTTTTCTGGTTCAGGGTTTGTATCATCACCTGCCGGTTTACTCAATTTAGCCTTCTTGCTAGGCTTTGGCCTACTACAAAAGATAAAAGTAAAAATAGTCAATGGAATAAAAAGAAAGGATTAACAGGAAAATAAAAACTCACCCATGAACAGTCTTGAGAGGAGGAAGCTGTGTGGCTGTTGACTCACCAGATGACGGACGAGGAGTGTCCTGATAATTTGAATCGGACAGATTAAGAGGCTGGCGGAAATGACCAGCTTTGGGATAAAGAGCATCTGGAATATACAAGACCTCTGATCGATGTTTCCGGGCCAGAGTATGTGGTAAACCGGTGGATGTGATTACTTGACCACTGTGTCGTGTGGTGCGGCGAGCTTCATGTTGTTGTTTCTTCAAAATAAAGTTTGGGTCCAAGTAAGCGAAAGGATGAGAAAATTGTACTTTCCGGCTTGCTCGATGAATTTTTGGTGTTGGCAGAGGATCTGAACCGGAGGAAAGGGTAATTACCTCGACATCATCAGCCTCGCTGCCTTCAGCATTTTCCTGAGTATAATCATTGTCAATAAGATGCAAAAATACGGAGCCAAGGGAGTCAAGTGATACCTCTGAGGCCGCTTCATCATCATCATCAAGGTTCAAATCGGATGTCTTAGTGGTTTTCTTTTTTGAAGTTTTCTTAACAGTCTTGGTCTTAAGGCGAGTTGTCTTTACCGGTTTATCTTGGGGTTTCCTCTTCCAGAACGGATCTTTACCCCGATAAAGGTTGTGGGGTCATTCAGAAAGGATACTAAAACAGATTGAAATAAAGCAAATAATATAAGAAGCCTTACCGATGGCGGTTTGTTGGATTCATAGAAAGGAGCCAGCCCAGTTTTGCTGCAGGCGTCCACCGGTTCATTCAATATCTTCTTAACACACTCATTGACTTCATTCTCTGACAGCACAGCTTCAGTATGGCGTAAAGGATCTTTGGGATTTCCGGTATACTCACACATCAAACCGGAGCGTCGGCTTAGCGGTAGAATACTCAAAGAAATCCAACAGCGAACAAAGTCAATGCCTGTTAAGCCGTTTGCGGTGAAGGCCCGGAGCTTTGAAAGCTGCGGTGCGTATTGGGCTCGCTCCTGGGCACTTAGCCGTTGGGGGAAAGGATGATTATAGGGAAGACGATGAGGACAATAACCCGACAGAGGATTTTCATTGACTGGAGATGTGTCTAAACAGTAAAACCAAGTCTGGTTCCAGTCTTTAGGATGGCTGTGATGTTTGGCGTGAGGAAAGCTGACATCCTTCCTTTTTTGAACGGGCATTCCGCCAAGTTCAGTGTTAGGCCCGTCCGTAAATTCTGTGCGGCGGTTTAAGTGGAAGAAATCCCTAAACAGTTCAACTGAAGGTTCCTCTTGCAAATAAGCTTCACATAATACTTGAAAATTGCAAACATTGGACACATAGTTTGGTCCAATATCTTGAGGGTGGAGTTGGAAGCTAGTCAGTACATCACGAAAGAATTTTGATCCGGGAGGGCTAAACCCTCGGGATAAATGATCAACGAACACAATCACTTCTCCATCTTTGGGCTTCGAAGGACATTCCGGACCTGGGACTCTAATGGATGACGTCTTTCTTGCCTAAAGCGCCAGATTTAACCCAGCCGTTCAGTTCCTCTTCAGTAACCCGAGATGGAGCCCAGTTGCAGGAAGTGAATTGCTTGGTTTGCTTTGCCATTTCAAGGGGAAAAAAAGCTGAAATTACAGTAAAGGGTCGGTTTATGATCTACGACTGGCAGGTATTGAGAAATATGCAATAATATACCGGAGTTAACTGTCGGAAATATTATGAGGGCGACTGCAACGGCGGTTTAAGCGGGGCCTAATGATATCTAACGGTTTATGATTTTTTCTAAAAGCTAAACCGCCGGTGAGAATATGAAAGGTGCAGATCTAAAGTTATAGAAAAACAGGTTTTGCAATTCAGCAACAGAGTTACAGATCTACAACATGTCAAAAAGTTTAGAAATATTCAGGATCGAAACTGAAGGGATACTGCAGCAGTTCAAATGAACCTGGATTGGGGATTACTTTAAAGAAAGGATAAGCATGTTAACGAGCGGAGTTATCGTTACAGTCGCGGGCAAAAGCATCAGATCTATACTGACCATTGAAGCTATGACGAAGAACAGGGAAGAACAACGAAGAACAGCGCCCTAGCCTTGATGAACTCGCGGAAGAAACCCTAATGAGATCTATACGGAAAGAAAGGAAGGACTTACTGGAGTTGTCGGATGCAGAGGCGCGCCGGCGAAGTTCTGGTCTGAACAGGGTGATGCAGCGGCCTGGGCTGAAGCAGAGGCGAAGGTCGACGGCGGCGGCGATGCTTAGGCACTAACGGGCGCGAGGAAGAAGAAGGAGCAAAGAGACGAGGGAAAAAAAAGAAAAGACCCCTCGCCCTATTTATAAGCTGAAAGGATAAACGGCAGGCGCGGGAATCGAGGAGCCCGAAAAATGGATATGGGACGGCACGGTCGCCTCAATTTTCGGAGGTTCAATAAATAAAGATTAAAACAGGTATAGGCATTGAATGGACAGGTGACGTCATGGCGGGTTAACATGATCCAGGAAGATGAAGTCATGGCGGTTTACAAAATATTTGAAGCCACGGAGGACCAAACTTTTCCAACGTGTCGAAGATTGACATGAACAGGTTCAAATCAATCTGGGGCCTAATGTCAGGGATATAACTATTAGGTATAAACCGCCCAGCAGGGGCCGGTTTATGCCCATAAGGAATTACTTCTACTGAAGCCCAGTAAGACAGAGTATGGCACGTTACTACAGAAGGTTGAAGATCCAGGGCCCAAAGGGTGTTAGGGCCCATAAATGTAAACCGCCATATGGCGTGTAACTTGTAATGTAAGATAGGAAAGATAGAGACCGAGCCGGGCACGTTTATGAGCCGGCCTCGGGATTCTGTAAACCGGACCGGGCGTCATCCTGTATATATAAAGGGACGACCCAGCGGTGGTTCAGGGACAGAGAACAACAACTCGAGACACGGGCAAAGCGGATTCGCTCCCTGGTCATCGAAACCCTAGCAAAACCACACCAAACTAGACGTAGGCTTTTACCTTCATCGAAGGGGCCTAACTAGAATAAAATCCCTTGCGTCCTTGTCCGCGTTAACCCCTTTAAGCTAACCCGTAGCGATGGCTCCACGACTAAGTCCTTATGCTAGGACATCTGCCGTGACAAAACCACGACACATCTAATACCCCTATAAAAGCACGAAGTGTGGAGATCCAAATCCATCTTATCCATCCATAGAGGAAATCCAACAACCTAAATTCACCCAATCTTTAGTGCTAATTGCAATTAGCACTGACCCAACTCTGCCCACGGCCCCTCCCCTTAAGAAAAAAACACCCCTCGCTATACGCGACCCCCCACGCGCAAGACCCTCGCTTGCACGCCTCCCCGCACACCTCTTACGAACAGTCTCACAAACAGCCTCTCCCCCACCGTAGGTTCTCCCACACCCCCACCGTTCTGTGTCTGGTCACCGCCAGCGCCCCTCCTCTTCTGGCCTCCGCGACGTTATCCTCCGCGTCGGGCCGCTTTGTCGCGTTCCTCCGCGCCAAGCCACCGCCGCTGCAGCTCTCCCGGATCCAACACCAAGCTTGCGACGAAGGGGTTCGAACTGCTCGTGAGTGCTCGAGGTCCACTCCTTCTCCACAGCCGCGCCCCAGGACGGTAGCCTCCGCGTGCTCCTGCTCTTGTGATGACGCATTCGTTCTAACACTGGACGACTCCATCCCCCACCACATGTCTGCCCCTCCGATCTCCATCTCGATATGTGTTGTGCAAGATATGACAGTACAGATTGAAGACCAAGGTCACTTCCTACTGAAAGGACCAAGTGTGTCATTTGTATGCATCTCCATTAGGTTCTTTCGTTTGTCATCTAAGAGGTACTATTAGACATATATAATCCTGATTGGCTGCCTGTATTTTTTAATTCGTCTGTAGACCTGGACTGGCCCTTATTTTGGCATAGGACATGAATGTACATTTTGTGGAAGTTACAAGAGATGCATGCTATTTGAAATGAATACGTTTCAAATTTTGGTATAGCTCCATTGGTCAGCACCTAACCATAGAAGAGTGAACACTCAATGATGTCAAATGAAGTACATTGGCCAGGATCTCCATGTAGTAAGTGTTATTCTTGCTCCACTAGCTTACACATCCACATTGTCTGTCGGCGGGTTGAATGGTTGGTTATGAAAGGGTCGTCGCTTGTTACAGCCGCAAGGGGAAGGGGCGGCCACTGAACTACATTGGTCAGGACCTATAGGTAATGAGTATCATGATTCATGATTTATACTAGTGATAAAGATGTGATATCGATGCACCCTGGTTTGCTTCTGAAGGAACTAGCAATATTTTTTGTTTCTTACATGCACAAAATTGCATCTCAGAAGTTAATTTGATGGATTCTATAATTTTGCCGGCTTATGTGAAAACCACTTATTCTCATTCCTCTATACATGCACTTGCATCTCTTTTTTTTCCCGGTACTTATTGACAATAAGATTGAAGATGTATTTTTCTTGATTGGAAAAATTATGCCTCAAATTTGATTCAATTGTGGATACAGTGACGACTTTATGCCCTCAAGTGATTATGTCAGTTATACATTTTATGAGGTTTAGGAATTAGGACGGGTGACAACATGTGAGCACCAAGACATGAACCAGTGAGCTTAACATTTTTTTATAATCTCAATACATTATGTAAGCTTAATATTTATTTATAATCTCACATCAACCATCACCAACAACATATGAGCTCAGTATTTATTTATTATCTCATTACAGTATGTTTTTGATCATTCCCATGGTTGGATCAATAGAACCAGTATAGGTGATTGATCACATAGACAAACACATACATCACTCGATAGTTGCACAAGACACATTGGGAATTAAAATAGTTTTCTAAGCATGTCTAATATCTAGCTAATTAGATATGCACAATATTTAGTTACTTCTTTGGATAACGTGCTCTCTGATGGTGGCATTTGGAACGACGACGCGCTTGCGGACAGTGGCATCCACCATTACAAAGGTATTCCCACGGAAGGCGGTGTCAGGCAGGGCGACTCGTCCATCTGTATGATGGCGTGCCCACGGTGGTCGGTGTCCACCAAGGTGATGACGAGCTCATGGACGGATGCCACGGCGACGGCCATGCCGCTCAGGAGGTTTGCAGCCTCGCGCGGCCCAATAATGATGACAGCCATGCCATTCAGGAGGTTTGCCACCTCGCTTAGCCCAACGATGATGACTATGTGGTGCATAGAGGCGGCCAAAATGCACGAGCTGATGATGTCCACGGCATGGCGCAGGCCGATGTCCAGCACCTGCATGCCTCGCGGAGTCGTGGGCATCTACGGACTCCTCCAGGTTCTCGCGGATGACGACCACGTCTTCGTCATTGCTGTTCTGGAGGACGGTCTCCATGAGCAGGCCGATGATGGCAACGATGTAGGCAGCCATCATGCAGGTGCCGATGATGACCACTGCATGGCGCAAGTCGATGACCACCACCACTTGCTCGCAGGCGTCCACACTCTCACCAAAACGGCGCAGTCGCTTGGCCTCTCAGGGGCTCTGCGTCATCATCTGGTAGTCATGGACCGGTGAGTAAGTGAAGAGTAGAGTGAGGAGAGAAGAGCACAAGAAGCACATGGTGTGCAAGTGGTTTATAGTGATGTTCTACTACGCTTAGACATGGCTGATCAAAATTTGGCAACAGGTTGATGGATACAAAATAGTGTTGTCTTATGATCAATGATCTGCAGTACTAACCACATGGTAAAGTATAAATTCATTTTTATAAATTAGGTGATTACGAGAGGGTGTAGAAGAAAGAAAATAGCTCAATCGCAAAATTGTGTTCTTGAGATGCTTTTCCTGTTTATAACACAAATGCATTCCTATCTATACCACAGAAGAGTTTGTTCATGGATTTTTTTCTGAAGAGACAGCGATATTTAGTTTCAGGCAGTATCTTGTCCTTGTTTTATAGTAGTTGTTTAAACTTTGCGGCGCGTGGTGCTGCTCTTGTTGGCCTTCTTTAGGTTGATGTACTCTTTGCCTAGATGTTCTCAGAAAAAAGAAAATGAGTGTTTGCTAAATTAGAGCAATGCCCTTTTAAGTAAAATTTCGGGCATTATTTTTAGCAGAAAATTACTTATCTATATGCATACTATTTTCCTGTTTTTAGTAGTCTTGCAGGACATGTGTCGGTGTACTGAGGTAGGGGTGCCTCAGTACCCCAACTCATGCACGGGCAGTTGCAGCTCCCCGCGGCAGGGCTTACCACGTGCTCGCCGGAGACCTTCCTGCTCCATGTCAGACCATTCAAAAACAAAGTATACGAGACAGAAGATCGAGACCCCGGCAAGCGGAGCTTGCCGGGAAAGCCGTTCCAGACTTAAGGTTATCTCACTCACGCAAGGCCCTGGCAAGAGGAGCTTGCCAGGAAGACTAGAAGATTACATCATAGAAGACACGCCTCGGCGCTATATGCGTCCCGGCGAGGGCCCGGGGAGCGACAAGCTTCAGAGCCCGGCAAGCTCCCGGGCCCGGCAAGGTCAAGACCCCGGCAAGGTGCTTGCCGGGAGAGTTGCGCTGTGTGCCCGCGCTCCAGCTCATCGGCCCACGCGTCGCCCTGGGGCCATTCCAGGGACGCGTGGCGGATGGCTGTGCAGCCTGGGGGACACGGTGGCACTCCACAGAGGTGAAGCCATCGCCGTGGCGAACGGAGACGCAAGGGCGGGAGCTTTTGGGGTCGACGGCGACGGGCATTAAATGCCTTTGTCCCCCACTGTCAAAGTAGGTAGCGACCACTGTTCACGCACTGTAGCTCCACTATTCCCGCACTGTTACAACTACCACCACATTTACATTTTTACCCCTTTCTCCTACGTTGACACCTGTCGGTGACCCCTTGCTCTATAAAAGGAGGCCCATGCACAACGTGGAGGGGGTTCGGAACCTAGATCGTTCATACGCTCGGTGTAGCTAGTTCTTCAAGCTCCCGAGCTCTCCAACTCAATACAAACTAAGCAGCAGTAGGGTTTTACGCGTCCACCGCGGCCCGAACCTGGGTAAACTGCCCGCGTGTCCGCTACGATCTGCTCTTCGTGCTCCCTCCGCCCTCTTACCGCACAGACAAGGGGCTCCGGTCCCATAGGTGTTCGTGGCGGACAGTTTCCCCCGACATCTTTGGCGCGCCAGGTAGGGGGCGTCGAGGTTGTGCGAATCTGATCCGGCGTTCACGCGGGCGCATTCTTCATCAACCTCTCCAGTTTCATCAGCAACTTCATCAGCAACAGCACCATGGCCCCGAAGAAGAAGGCTTCGGAGGTCGGAGGCCCGTCTGCGTCTCATCCGCCGCCACCGGAACCAACGGTGGGCGGGGGAGACGCCGTCGGAAGGGTGGTCGCCGGCGAGGACACTCGCGACGCCAACAAATCCAAGGACAGGACGGACGACCGAGCCTCGGTCTCCGTGGACGCGCCGCGTCCATCTCAGCACACGACAACCCAGCAGCGCCATGTCACAGGAGGTGGCATCCGCTTGCTGGGCCAAGGGCAAACCGGAGGTTCGCGGGATGCCCCGGGCCAACGTCCGGGCACAAGCAAAGCGAAGGCGCCGGGGCGGGACCCTGCTCCTTCTAACGCTGTTAGGAGTCCGAGCATATCCCGCTCCTCGCACCGCTCGCCCCCATTCCCCTCCACTCCAGCAGAAGCGCTCGCGAGAGCGCAACTGCTCCTCGACTTCCCTCCAGCGGCAGACAAGGCCGAAGACTGGAGGGCTACCATCCAGAGCCTGATCGCCTTCGCCAACAACGACTCTCCGCAGCAGCCGGCGACCTCGCGGCCGCGGCAAGCTGAGAAGACGAAGGCCGACGGCGACAAGACCGCCGGGGGTGCGACAACCGTGCACTCCCCGCCGCGGAAGCAGAAGACGCCACCCCGCCGGAACAACGCCGACGACGGCTCCACGGCGTCGTCGGATCCGCGGGCCCGTCGGGATCAGCGCCAGGTCCTCGACGACCGGCGGCAAGAAGACGCTCGGACAACAATCGAGCGCCGCCGAGAAGCTCGGCGACAATCAGACCAGAGAGCTGGGAACGCTGTCGACGCGCGCGCGCCCGGTGAACCAGGCGACTTGCCGTACGCGGCAGGCTGCCCTGCGTTCACCCGCGAGCTGCGGCGCGTCCAGTGGCCCAGCATGAAGAATTTCAAGCCCGACGTACCGGAGAAGTACGACGGCAAGACGCACCCCTCGGAATTTCTCAGCGTCTACACCATCGCGGTGCAGGCTGCCGGGGGGCGCGACGAGAAGATTTTGGCGAACTACTTCCCGCTCGTGCTAAAGCCGAACGTTCGTTCCTGGCTTATGCACTTGCCGGAAGGTTCCATTTCTTCTTGGGCCGACCTTTGCCACCAGTTTGTTGGCGCCTTCACCGGCGGCCACAAACCCCACGGCCAGGAGAGCGATCTCCACATTCTGGCCCAGAAGGAAGGAGAATCCCTGCGCAAGTACATCCAACGCTTCAGCCGTGTACAGCACAACATCCCCGACGTCCACCCCGCCGCGGTTATCAGCGCGTTCCACCAGAACGTGCGTAACCGCCGCATGCGTGAAGAAATGGCGATGACCAAGATTCGGGATGTCAGCGAGCTCTATGCTCTGGCTGATAAGTGCGCACGCGCAGAAGAGGGGAGGAGACTCCCCGGGGAGGATGCTGGCGCAGGAGGAAGCGACAGCGACGACGCCGCCCCGGCAAAGAAGAGCCGGCGGCGGAATAACAGAAGGAAGAACAAGAAAGAAGTGCTTGCCGTCGAGAAGTCCGGCAAGGAGGCTCCCGCCAAGCAAACGCAGGCTGGCGGCTCCGGCAAGGAGCCTGCCCCTGTAGCGGCAGCCGACAAGCAGGACGGCTCCGACAAGCAATACTGTAAGATCCACCGCACCAAGGGCCACGACCTCTCCAACTGCAAGCGCGTCGAGTATCTCGTCGAGCAGCAAAAGGCTGAGTACGAGAGGCGCGACAAGGAGAAGGCCCAAGGTGGCGGGGGAGAGCCAAGCAAGAAGCGGCCGTTCAATGGCCGGGGAGGACGCCGCGGCAAAGCCAAGCAGCGGCAAGGTGATCGACCTCCCCGGGGCCGCGACAAAGATGAAGAGGACGACGACGAAGACATGGAGGATGAGGATAACAGCGAGCAGGAGTTCCAGAAGGCCACGGAGGTCCTGTGCGTCGACGGTGGCGCCTCTCTGCACACCTCCCACCGCCAGCTAAAGCAGTGGGTGCGCGAGGTGAATGCAGCAGAGCCGCCCGTGGAGTCGCGCAGGCTCCTCAAGTGGTCCAGCACGCCCATCATTTTTGATCTTGAGGATCACCCTGACCGCACCACTGCGGTCGGGTGCTTGCCGATGCTGGTCTCACCCACCATCCGCAACCTCAAGGTCACCAAAATGTTGGTAGACGGCGGGGCCGGGCTGAACTTGATCTCCTCTGCTGTGATCAAGAAACTCCAAATTCCAGATGGCGAGCTCGAAGAGACCGGTTCTTTCCAAGGAATCAACCCGGGAAGGAGCAAGCCCAAGGGAAAGATCACTCTGCCGGTGACCTTTGGCGGGGAGCTCAACTTCAGAACTGAGCGCATCACTTTCGACGTCGCCGATATTCCTTTGCCATACAATGGAATACTCGGCCGTCCTGCCCTCGCCAAGTTCATGGCAGCTTCCCATTATGCTTACAACGTACTCAAGATGCCGGGGCCGATAAGCGTCATCACTGTCCACGGCGACAAGAAGGATGCGCTTGTCTACGCCGACAAGATCTACCGGGATGCGGCAGCTGCGGCAGAGAAGGATACACTTGCCGCTGAAGCTCCCGGGGGGAAGAAGACGAAGACCTAGTCTGGCAAGTGCTCTGGGGCCCACTCCGGCAACCGCACCTCTTCGGAGTGCTGCGCTGCCGTCGAGGACGTCCCATCGAGCTCCACCGGCAAGTGTAAGAAAGGGATGGCCGCTCCTCCGGCAACCAAGAAGGTGTCCGCCAAGGAGGACGGCACTGGTGGTACCTTCACCATCAGTGCCACACTTGACAGCAAATAGGAAAGCGCGCTCGTTGCCTTCCTGCGGGCGAATGTCGATGTGTTTGCCTGGCAACCATCTGACATCCCCGGTGTTCCCAGGAAGGTAATTGAGCACAAGCTTGCTGTTTGTCCTCATGCGCGGCCCATCAAGCAAAAAGTGAGGAAGCAAGCCGTGGAGCGCCAAGAATTCATCAACGAAGAGATCAAGAAGCTAGAGGCAGCCGGCCTAGTTAGAGGTGTGATCCATCCGACATGGTTAGCAAACCCAGTCGTCGTGCGCAAGGCCAACGGGAAGTGGAGACTGTGTATAGACTTCACCGATGTGAATAAAGCATGTCCCAAGGATCCATTCCCTTTGTCGCGCATTGACCAGATCGTTGACTCCACTGCCGGATGTGAGCTACTCTGTTTTCTTGATGCATATTCAGGTTACCACCAGATCTTTATGGCCAAAGAGGATGAAGAGAAGACTGCATTTATTACTCCATGTGGCACTTATTGCTTCATACGCATGCCATTTGGACTGAAGAATGCAGGATCGACATTTGCAAGGGTAGTGCACACTGCTTTCGAGCCACAGATCCATAGAAACGTAGAGGCTTACATGGATGACATTGTGGTGAAGAGTAAGAGCAAGGAAACCCTGATCCAAGATTTGGAAGAAACATTTCAGAACCTACGCAGGATACAGCTCAAGTTGAACCCCGAGAAGTGCGTCTTTGGAGTTCCCTCCGGCAAGCTTCTCGGATTCTTTGTGTCACAGAGGGGGATTGAAGCCAACCCCGACAAGATTAAAGCCATTGAGCAGATCGAAGCCCCGAAGCGCGTCAAGGATGTCAGAAGGCTTGCAGGTTGTGTGGCCGCCCTCAGTAGGTTCATTTCGAAATCCGCAGAACGCGCCCTACCTTTCTTCAAAATCCTGAAGAAAGCAGGTCCCATGAAGTGGACTCCGGAAGCGGAGGCAGCGCTGCAGGATTTGAAACGGTACCTATCCTCCACTCCAATACTTGTCGCACCTAGACCACAGGAAAAGTTGTTGCTGTACCTAGCGGCAACCAACCAGGTGGTTAGTGCTGCGTTAGTAGCGGAGAGGGAGTCCGACGAGGAGTCTACACCACCGGCAAGCGAATCCAGCGACAAGTAGGGGGCTGCTCCGGCAAGCTCTGGCCCCGACAAGGACAACTCTGCGCAGGAACAGGAAGAAGTGCGGAAGAAAATGGTGCAGCGCCCAGTGTATTTTGTAAGTTCCCTTCTCCAGGGGGCTAGATCAAGGTACTCTGGTGTGCAAAAGTTGCTTTTCGGCCTCCTCATGGCCTCGAGAAAGCTGCGCCATTACTTCCAGGCACATGAGATAACAGTGGTCACTCGCTTTCCGCTGAAGAGGATACTACACAACCCAGAAGCAACAGGCAGAATCGTTGAGTGGGCACTGGAGTTGTCGAGCTTTGGACTCAAGTTTGAAAGTACTTCAACCATACAGAGCCGAGCTTTGGCAGAATTCGTAGCTGAGTGGACCCCAACACCCGATGAAGAAGTCCAAGAAACAAGTGCACCCGTACAAGAAGCGACAAGTGAATGGGTAATGTATTTTGATGGTGCCTTCTCGCTGCAAGGCGCCGGTGCTGGCGTGGTACTCATCGCGCCCACCGGAGAGCACCTCAAATATGTTATCCAGATGCACTTTCCCAGGGAGCAAGCGACAAACAACACTGCTGAATATGAAGGCTTGCTTGCCGGCCTCAGGATTGCGACCGAACTTGGGATCAGGAAGCTGATTGTGCGGGGAGATTCTCAGTTGGTGGTCCGGCAAGTCAATAAGAGTTACCAGAGCCCTTTGATGGAAGCTTATGTAGATGAAGTGAGGAAGCTTGAGGAGCACTTCGAAGGTCTGCAAATGGAGCACGTCCCGAGAGCTCAGAATGAAATAGCAGATGGCCTTTCAAAGTGTGCTTCGATGAAGTTACCTGTGGAACCAGGGACCTTCTTGCTCAAGCTAACTCAACCATCCGTTACACCATCAATTGGGCAGTCCAAGAAGAGAAAGTTGGTCTCCGGCGACTACCTACCAGCGGATCTTCCTGAAACCGCCGCCAAGGTCCCCAAGATCAACAACCAGAACGCTGAGGAACAGTTTGCTCCTGCAGATCCTCGGGTCTGTACAGTTGAAGCAAGCGTTCCCGACAAGCCTCGCCCCGGCGAGCTTGCCGGGGGACCTTCAGCTCCGGCAGAGCCAGAGGTTCTTGCCGTAGAAGCCGAGGTCCCCGCAGCGGCCCTCATGCCTTTAGTCCTTGCCGTTGAGCCCCAAGCTCCGGCATGGGCGCAGCAGATCGTCCGTTTTCTGCAAACTGGAGAACTTCCCGACGACCCAGAAGAAATGGAGAAGATAACCAGGCAGTCAAGTATGTACCAGTTCGTGGATAACGAGCTGTACAGAAGAAGGCTCAATGGGGTCAGACTGAAGTGCATCTCCAGGGAAGATGGACAGAAGCTGTTGGCGGAAATACACGGAGGCATATGCGGCCACCACATTGGCGCAAGGGCACTTGCCGGGAAAGCTTTCCGGCAAGGGTTCTTTTGGCAAGAAGCCCTCCAAGATGCAACTGCACTAGTAACCAAGTGTGAAGCGTGCCAGTTCCATGCAAAACAGATTCATCAACCAGCTCAAGCTCTCCAAACAATTCCTTTATCCTGACCCTTCTCGGTCTGGGGGCTCGATATCCTCGGCCCTTTCCCCCGAGCCGTCGGGGGCTTTGAGTACTTGTACGTTGCAATCGACAAGTTCACAAAGTGGCCAGAAGTGGAGCCAGTGAGAAAGGTGACAGCACAGTCAGCGGTCAGGTTCTTCAGGTCGATTGTTTGCCGTTTCGGGATCCCTAACAGGATCATCACCGACAACGGTACACAATTCACTAGTCGCACCTTCATGCAGTACGTCCAAGACCTTGGCGCCAAGGTCTGTTTCGCTTCTGTTGCTCACCCGAGGAGCAACGGTCAAGCGGAGAGGGCCAATGCTGAAGTGCTGCGCGGACTCAAGACAAGGACCTTTGACAGGCTGCGCAAGTGCGGAAGAAACTGGATAGAGGAGCTACCGGCGGCTCTTTGGTCAATCAGAACGACACCAAGTCGAGCCACCGGACAGACACCCTTTGCTCTAGTCTATGGAGCAGAGGCAGTTCTCCCCACGGAACTCGCATACGGATCTCCTCGAGTGCTCGCTTATGACGAGCTCGAGCAAGAGCAACTGCGGCAAGATGATGTGTTGCTCCTCGAGGAGGGACGTCTCCAGGCTGCGGTACGAGCTGCTCGATACCAGCAAGCCTTGCGCCACTATCATAGCCGCAAGGTCAAGGCCAGGAGTCTCGAGGAAGGCGACCTTGTTCTTCGGCGTGTTCAGTCCGCCAAGAATTCCAACAAGTTGACGCCGAAGTGGGAAGGCCCTTATCGGGTGAGACAAGTCACAAGGCCCGGCGCTGTCCGCCTTGAGACCGAAGAAGGCTTACCGGTGAGCAACTCCTGGAACATAGAGCATCTTCGCAAGTTTCACCCATAAGGCGCGGTTGCCGTGATCCGTTCCGGCAACCACCTTTTGTACAAGCTTTGCCGCTGTTGCATGTAACCCTTTGTACAAGCCGGGCGCAGACCCCGTGCATCAGTAAAGATTTTGTGTTTTGCGCTATTTGCCTTTTGCATGTTTTTCCCCGCTATTTGCATGCGTTGTTTGGCATCTTGTGCAACATACACATCCGGTAAGCATTAGAACGCCGAAAGGCCATGTACTTGTTTCCCTCTTCTTTTCCTTTACCTCTTAAGCAGAAGGAACGTTCCTCGCGCACAAGTTTGCCGGGGGGGAGGGGATGGAAGAGGAACCAAGTGATGTTCAAGAAAGAGAAGCCTTACCGAGAAGCAAGCAATACATGAAAGCTAAGTTATTAGAATTTGACCAGTTCAAATTTTTAAATTTTAGTTGTCTTCCTTGAATAATCACACTTTGTATGGAAAACCTGTGCGCGGAGGAACCTACCCGTAGCTAGCCGCACCCTTGTCTTGTTTCCGAGTACGCTCAACGATTTAAGTGAGCTGCGACAAGTGTCGCGCCCTTACTTCGTTTTCGAGTTCGCTCAACAAGTTAAGTGCGTTGTGACTAGCTGCGGCAAGGTTGCTTGCCGGTGAGACGTTGGCCAGCAGGCTGCTCAGAGTTAGGCACTCAGCGCTCGCGGCAAAGGCCCCTTGCCGACAAGCTACCCGGGAGCGTAGGGTGAAAAGCATACAAAGTAAATGACCAAGACAAGGAAGATAACATTGCACTGATTGATCAAAATGAGATAAATATCTTACAAAGGATAACTTGTCGCAATGATTAATGAGTTCATAACACCCTATGCAGCAACAAAAAGAGATGAAGATAATGGGGGCCTAATCTACGCGGTCGCCCTCGATCCTGGAGATCTTGTTCACTTTAGCAATGATGTGGGCGACCTGCTCCTTCAACGCCTCCATGTTCGCGTCGGCCGGCAAGCTGCGAAGAACGTTGGTGAGGTTTATGCCGGGATTGCGGTATACAATCTTCGTCAGCACACGCTCCAAGGTTCCCGTGCAGAGCCGGCGTGACTCCTCGGCCAGTTGCGCGGGGATCTTCTTCCGCAGATCTGCAAGGGCCGGCGCGATCCCCCTGAAGAAGAGGCTGAGCTTGGCGCTGTGAGGAAGGTTTGGGTCCGGGGAGTAGATGAGATGCTCCAGCTTCAGCGCCAGCAGCTCCTGGTCGATGTTGGACGCAGAAGATACCAAGTCCTCGGTCCATACCTCAACGGTACGGCGGAAGTTCTCGGCCGCTTTGTTGGCGCTGTCCACCAAGGTTCGCTCCTTGCGGAGCTCCTCCTTCAGCTTGGTCTCCCGATCCCGGACGGCGTCAAGCGAGTCCTTCAGCGTGGAGACCTTCAGCTCCAGATCCTCGATGGAGTCCTTGGCGGCCTTCAACTCGTCGCCCTTCTCAGAAAGACGCACCTGGAGTTCTGAGTTGGTGTGGGCGTCCTTCTCGCGCTCTGTGTTGAGCGCGGCGACCCTCTCCACACTCGCCTTCAGCGACTCCTCCAGCTGCGCGACCTTGGCGGCAAGCTCCTCCTTGGCGGTCTCCGCGGTAGCCGCGGCAGCTCTCGCCTCCTTCAGCTCCCCGCCAAGGGCCTGCTCCCGAGCGGCAAGGTCTTCCTCGTGGGAGTCGAGGTTGACCTTCCGTTGGGCGAGCTCTCCTTCTCGCCGGGCCAGCTCCACCCCGGCGAGCCGCTGCTGCTCTTCGGCCTCGGCCTTCTCCAGCAGCCACTCTTGATACTCCCCGGCGAGCCGCTCGCGCTCCTCCGCTACCTCGCGGAGGGCAGCCTGGTTGGCGGCACTGAGCTCTGCCGCGCGCTTCTCCATCTCCGCGGTGGCCTTGGCGGCGAGGGCCTCCCGAGAAGCAAGCTTCGCCTGCCTGGCCCGATAAAGGGCCAGGAGTTGGTGAAGCAGCTTCTCCTCCTCGGGCACGTCGCTTCCGCCGGGCGCCTCGACAATCTTCAA
Source organism: Secale cereale (assembly GCA_902687465.1). Taxonomy (NCBI): domain Eukaryota; kingdom Viridiplantae; phylum Streptophyta; class Magnoliopsida; order Poales; family Poaceae; genus Secale; species Secale cereale. Next base: position 766,015,131 of record LR738711.1, on the reverse strand, counting down.
GCCCGCGGAGGCGAGGACCTCTCCGTCAAAGGCCTCGCCCTCCGCGGGAGCTCGCGACGAAGAACCCCACGGCACCTGGATGAAGACGCCGTTGGGGGCTTCAAGGTAGTAGCCGGCCTGCTCCTTTCTGGCGGAGGGGTCAGCGGCCGGCGCAGCACTTGATGCTCCCGCCGCCTCCGGGCCGGCGGTGCGGTCGCCGTCCCCCTCCCCGGCCGCTGCGTCCGCAGCCGGAGCGGTCTCCTGCGCGGCCGGCTCGGCGGCTCCCGCCGTGTCCTCGGCGACAGGGGCGTCGCCGCCGCCGCCCTGCGCGCCCTCCTCCTCGATGATGATGACCTCCGTCTCCATCTGTTCGGGGGGAGGAGGGTCTAGAAGAAGAAGAAGAAGCAAAAGAAGTTCAAGCAAATATCCAAAAAGAGACAACTCCAAGAAGACAAAGTTACAGAACCTACCTTGGCGGACGTCGTCAGCGGCGGGCTCCCTCGCCGGGGAGCTCTGCCTTGGCGGAGTGGCCGCCCTCGCCGGGCTGCTCGCCCTTGGCGGGGTACTCGCCCTTGGCGGAGTACCCGCCCTTGGCGGAGCGCTCTCCCTTGCCGGGGAGTTCGGCCTTGGCGGGGACGGCGGGGCCTGCGGCTCCTCGGGGGCCACCTCCGGACGCTCCTGTGGCTGTGGCTCCACCTCTGCACAAGTCAAGACAAAAGCATCAAGATATTGGAACAAGACAAAATCTCCAAGCGCGCCCGACGAGCGGAAAGTACGGAATCCAGACTTACGCTGGGGGCTGCGCTGGGGGCTGCTCCTCGGAGCAGCGTTCGGGTCCGGCAGGCTTGACTCCGGCGCGTCCCAGTTGCCGCGACGGGCGAGTCGTCCGCGACTTCAACCACGGGCACCTTGGCTTTCTTTGCCACTCGCTCCGCCAAGGTCCTGAAATCAAAGCAAAAAACAAGATTAGCATCAACAATAATCAAGACGAAACTTGAGAAAATGTAAGGTCTCGAATGCTTACTCCTGTTCCTCCTCGTCGTCGTCGCTCAAGGCGGAGAAGTCAAACTCCACCTGAGGCGCGTCTGCGCGAGGAGCGGGAGGCGAAGACTCCCTCGGGCGCTTGGCGGTCCCTGGGGCTGGGGGCTGCGAAGACCCAGCCCCTATGGTAGCCGGGGCCCGGGGAGCGGGCGGAGCCGCCGCTCCGCCCCGTGAAGACTCCTGTAGGCTCGGCGCCGGCTTGCGAGGCGCCTCTGTTGTGGCCTGCTTGCGGGGCGCCTCTGTCGTGGCCTGCGCGCGGGCCGCCTCCGCCGTGGCTGGTGCGCCGGTCGCCCCCGGCGCAGCTTGACTCCCCCGGGGAGCTCGCGCTGCCCGGCGAGCTGGTTGTTGCCGGGGCGCCTGCGCCCTCGCCCCCGTCGCCGTCTTGCGGAGACGCTTCAATGGAGAACGCCTAGGGCTTGCCCGGGGCGGGGAGGTCTCCGACGACGAGGAGAGGTCGTCGGCGTAGAGCCCCAGGGATCCGTCGGAGCCCTCGGCGGCCTCGGCGTCGTCCTCCTCCTCCTCCTCCCCGGCTGGCTTGCTGGGCCCAGCACCCTGTGCTGCGGCCTCTTTCCCTCCGGCGCCTCCACTCCCTCCGGCGCCTCCGCTCCCTGCGGCGCCCCTGTTCCCTCCGGCGGCGTTGCCTCTCGCCGCGGCCTCCGTCTAGATTCCAATGATCCCGGAGTGCCTCAAGGATGGGACTATGGCGAGCTCGTCGGGAGGCAGCTTCAGTAGCATGCGGATCTCTGCCTCCTCCGCTTGGCAGGACGCTTCCGCAGCATCCGCCTCCTCGGGCGTGTAGCCGAACTCTCCTGCCGCTGCGGCTGCAGCGGCCTCTTCAACCCGAGAAGCGATGTACGCTATCTCCTGGTCGGTGGTGTCCCGTGTCAGCTCCCGGGTCTCGTTCTTGTTCTTCGCTACCTCCACAAGGTTGTCGAAGAAGCTGAGGATGTCTGATGGCTTGGGCGGAATCCATGTGCGGTCCACGCCGTGTGAATCACACGCGGGCATCATGGCGCGAAGAGGATCACAGGCCGTGCTGTTGCAAAGGGGCACCACTCCCCGGGGCCCCCTGAACCATTCCGGGTGGGCCGGGTCGTGCTTAAACAGCTCCCGGACCATCCCCTTCAGCTCCAGCGACGTGAAGTTAAAGTTGAGCCCGGGTCGCAGCCTCATGATATCCGCCGAGTTGCCGTACTCCTAGGCCGGCCTTTTCCTGTCTTGGAGAGGGGCGATGCGGCGGCGGAGGAAGTCTGTGCCTACTTCTGCGACAGACAACCTAGCTACCCGGAGACGGAGAATCCTAATGAGGGCGACGTCGAGCTTCTTGTCGTCCGAATCCAGCTCGCTCCAGTCCCTGCCGCGCACGATAGGCGTTGTGCGCGGCGCGGTGAAGGATTGCGGCTGGTCCTCGACGATCCAACACCATTCCGCACGCCATTCCTCCCACTTGCCGCGGAGCTCCCCCGGCAAGTACGACTCCTTCTTGTTCAGACGAAAAACCCAAGATATTCCCCCGGAGAGGGGAGCGCCGGCCTCCGCTCTAGGGGTGAAGAAGTGCCTAAACAGAGCTACGTTTGGGGGGATGCGGCGGATGCGGAAGTGGATTCGGCGCGCCGTGGGCCGCGTGTGCCCGTGCACTGTTTTGGGCCTGGCCCAACAGCGCTCGGCACCGTGTGTGGCCAGGCACGGGGGCTCCTGTCGGTGTACTGAGGTAGGGGTGCCTCAGTACCCCAACTCATGCACGGGCAGTTGCAGCTCCCCGCGGCAGGGCTTACCACGTGCTCGCCGGAGACCTTCCTGCTCCATGTCAGACCATTCAAAAACAAAGTATACGAGACAGAAGATCGAGACCCCGGCAAGCGGAGCTTGCCGGGAAAGCCGTTCCAGACTTAAGGTTATCTCACTCACGCAAGGCCCTGGCAAGAGGAGCTTGCCAGGAAGACTAGAAGATTACATCATAGAAGACACGCCTCGGCGCTATATGCGTCTCGGCGAGGGCCCGGGGAGCGACAAGCTTCAGAGCCCGGCAAGCTCCCGGGCCCGGCAAGGTCAAGACCCCGGCAAGGTGCTTGCCGGGAGAGTTGCGCTGTGTGCCCGCGCTCCAGCTCATCGGCCCACGCGTCGCCCTGGGGCCATTCCAGGGACGCGTGGCGGATGGCTGTGCAGCCTGGGGGACACGGTGGCACTCCACGGAGGTGAAGCCATCGCCGTGGCGAACGGAGACGCAAGGGCGGGAGCTTTTGGGGTCGACGGCGACGGGCATTAAATGCCTTTGTCCCCCACTGTCAAAGTAGGTAGCGACCACTGTTCACGCACTGTAGCTCCACTATTCCCGCACTGTTACAACTACCACCACATTTACATTTTTACCCCTTTCTCCTACGTTGACACCTGTCGGTGACCCCTTGCTCTATAAAAGGAGGCCCATGCACAACGTGGAGGGGGTTCGGAACCTAGATCGCTCATACGCTCGGTGTAGCTAGTTCTTCAAGCTCCCGAGCTCTCCAACTCAATACAAACTAAGCAGGAGTAGGGTTTTACGCGTCCACCGCGGCCCGAACCTGGGTAAACTGCCCGCGTGTCCGCTACGATCTGCTCTTCGTGCTCCCTCCGCCCTCTTACCGCACAGACAAGGGGCTCCGGTCCCATAGGTGTTCGTGGCGGACAGTTTCCCCCGACAACATGAGAGAACATATGACACATTGGTAAATCATCAACTGTTGTAGACTTTGAATATTTAAAGAATGATACTTTCTCAAGTAATATGAGTATTGATTAACTCTTTTTTCCTAAGCTGCCTTGATTTTTCTAATAGCTATTTTAATTTTTCTCTTGAAGCAAATCAATGTAATGCTTGAGAAGACCGGGACTCTGAAAATTGTAAGTGTGGGAAATTGTGGTTTCAAAGTTATTGCTAAAGGTTTTTAAAATACTTCAAATGTAGTTTTTTTGTTGGGACAATTACATTTGAGCCCCTAATTGTGGTTTCAAACACATGGGTGTGACACAACTAGGGGCTCAAATGTAATTGTCCCTTTTTGGTTTATTGACATACATGACAAGATGTTCTCAACATGCTCTCATGACCATTAGTTTTACATTGACTTGGTCTCCAAGGCAATTCGGTAACCATATTGCGATGCACTAGTATTTACTTTTTGATCAATCTGAATGAGTTATTTTTATGTTTATTTTGAAGCAACACCAATATGACAGAGAAATTATGTAAAAACTCAACCTCATGACAATTGTAAAAAAATACCTATTTTGCAGGTACATGTGATGCAGATTACCACTATACAACTAGACAGGCAGCTGGATAGGTGAGCATCAATTCTTTTCAATTCTATTTGGCAAGACGTCATTGCTCGAAACGATGAAGGGGATGTGTTACTGACTGCTGCTCTAAACATCTAGATATGAAGCGATGTGATGAAAATCAAAGCCCGAGCGTAGGTGTGTTGTTAGGCCATTGGTTGTAAGTGACATTGTAAATTATTCATTAATAAGTTGTTGTTTCTCCTAAAATACTAAATATGACATGAATGATGGGACATATATAATTTTTTGGAGGTAGGAGGAGAGCGGGTATATTATTCTAGTATGACGTCATCCTCGCCACGCTAGAATCAAAGCGGCCCCCTCCCATTTGGAGTGGTGGAGTATCGATACAAGACTTAGTATCTCGAGTCTCGACAACAAAGTGAGGGGCAAACTATCGCCACCATTTCCCCCTTACTGAGAAAGTTAGGAGAGTGAAGCATGACTTTTTTTATGATACGGGCGTTGCACGTGCACGCTTACTAGTACTAAAAAGCAATCATGTATTTTCAAAATATCATGGCTAAAGAAAGTTATCCCTGCAAAATCATATAGCCTTGTTATGCTTCCTCTTCTCAACACAAAGTATAAATCATGTACTACCCCGGTTTTAGCCAAGCAATTGGTTCATACTTTTAATGCGCTTCGGCTTTTTCAACTCTTCACGCAATACATGAGCGTGAGCCATGGATATAACACTATAAGTGGAATAGAAGGTGGTAGTAGACAAAAAAGAAGGTCGAAAGTCTCACATCAACTAGGAAAATTAATGGACTATGGAGATGCCCATCAATTGATATCAATGTGAGTGAGTAGGGATTGCCATGCAATGGAAGCACCGGAGCTATAAGTGTATGAAAGTTCAAAATAAAACTAAGTGGGTGTGTATCCAACTTGCTTGCTCATGAAGACCTCGGGCATTTGAGGAAGCCCATCACTAGAATATACAAAGCCAAGTTCTATAATGAAAAATTCCCACTAGTAATATATGAATGTGAAAAAATAGGACACTCTCTATCATGAAGAACATGGTGCTACTTTGAAGCACAAGTGTGGAAAAGAATAGCAACATTGTCCCTTCTCTCTTTTCTCACATTTTTTTGTTTTTTTCTTGGGCACTTTGGCCTCTCTTATTTTGGGCTCATTTGGCCTATTTTTTTTTCTTTTTTTATACCTCAGATGGGACAATGGTCTAATAATGATGATCATCAAACATTTATTTACTTACAACTCAAGAATTACAACTTGATGTAACAACTCATAACAACGGAACGGTGGAAGTTGCATGGCAATATATCTCGGAATGGCTATGGAAATGTCATAATTGGTAGGTATGGTGGCTGTTTTGAGGAAGGGTATAAGGATGGTTTAATGTATTGGTGAAAGTTGTGCGGTACTAGAGAAGCTAGCAAAGGTGGTAGGGTGAGAGTGCGTATAATCCATGGAATCAACATTAGTCATAAAGAACTCACAAACTTATTGCAAAAAGTTTATTAGCCTTCAAAACAAAGTACTACTATGAATTCTCCTAGGGGGGAGGTTGGTAGGAGTTAACCATCATGCGCCCCCGACTTTCGTGCAAAGCAAGACAATCAAGGATAAATTATGCTCCAACTTCATCACATAACAGGAAGACCATACGTGCATGCTACGGGAATCAAAAACCTTAACACAAGTATTCTTACTAATCCACAATTTACTACTAGCATGACTCTAATATCACCATCTTTATATCTCAAAATTGTTGCTAGGAATCAAACTTCTCATATATTCAATGACCTTCATGAAAGTTTTTATTATATCCCTCTTGAATACCCATCATATTAGGACTAAATTCATAACCCAAGCAAATTGCCATACTATTTATAAGACTCTCAAAATAATATAAGTGAATCATGAGAGTTCATCAATTTCTTTAAAATATGACCACCCCCATGCTCTAAAACATACAAGTGAAGCACTAGAGCAACTACCTAGCTCAAAAGATATAAGTGAAGCTCAAAGAGTATTCTAATAAATTCATGATAAATGTGTGTCCCTCACAAAATGTGTGTATAGCAAGGATGATTGTGGCAAACTAAAAAGAAAAAAAAATAAAGACTCATATAATACACGACGCTCCAAGCAAAGCACATATCATGTAGTGAATAAAAATATAGCCTCAAGTAATTTACCGATGGATTGTAGACGAAAGAAGGGATGCCATCCGGGGCATCCCCAAGCTTAGATGCTTGGTTGTCCTTGAATATTACATTGGGGTCCCTTGGGCATCCCCAATCTTAGGCTCTTGCCACTCCTTATTCCTTAGCCGATCGAAACTTCACTCAAAACTTGACAACTTCACAACACAAAACTCAATAGAAAACTCATGAGATCCGTTAGTACAATAAAACCAATCTTTACTTTTAGGTACTATTGTAAACTCCTTCCAATTTTATATTTGTATTATATATACTGTATTCTAACTTCACCATGGCTTATCCCCC
>LR738711.1:765925084-766008210 GCA_902687465.1 Secale cereale | reverse complement strand
CCCCCCCCCGATATAGTCCATAGATTCATCAAAACAAGCATCAGACACAATGAAAACATAATATGTCAAAAACCACACTGTCTGTAAAGACACAATTTATAGTCATACTTCCGTAACTCGGAAAATTCTAAAATTTTAGGAAAATGTGGGAAATTTGCATGCAAATTATGTGTAGAAATTTTTGAAATTTATCACGCTCTAGTAATTGCAGAGAATTATGCTACTCAACGCAAAAGTTTATGTTTTCTTACAGAATCAAATCAATATTCTTTCAAATCATCTGTCGGGGGAAACTGTCCACCACGAGCACCTATGGGACCGGAGCCCCTTGTTCGTTGCGGTAAGGGAGAGGAGGGAGCACAAAGAGCGGATCGAGGAGCACACTCGGGCAGTTTACCCAGGTTCGGGCCGCGCGGACGCGTAAAACCCTACTCCTGCCTTGGTTGTATTCAGCTCGGGAGCTTGAAGAGCTACAGTACTAACTACACCGAGCGTGAGAGTTGTTAAGGATTCGAACCCTTTTCTACGTTGTGCATGGGCCTCCTTTTATAGCCCAAGGGGTCACCGACAGGTGTCAACGTAGAGGAGGGCAAAAATGTAACTTTGGTGGTAGTTGTAACAGTGCGGGAATAGTGCGTGAACAGTGGATGAACAGTGGTATTCACCTAACTTTGACAGTGGGGGACAAGGGCATTAAATGCCCGTCACCGTCGACCCCAAAAGCACCCGTCCATGCGTCTCCGTTCGCCACGGCAGTAGCCTCGTCACCGTGGCGTGCCACCGTGTCCGCCAGGCTGCACAGCCATCCGCCACGCGTCCCTGGGAGGGCCCCAGGGCGACGCGTGGGCCGATGAGCTGGAGCGCGGGCACACAGCGCAGGCTTCCCCCGGCAAGCACCTTGCCGGGCCCGGAAGCTTGTCGCTCCCCGGGTCCTGCCGGGGCGCAGGGTGCGCCGAGGCATGTCTTCTGAGATGCAGTCTTCTGGTCTTCCTGGCAAGCTCCTCTTGCCAGGGTCTTGTGTTAATGTGATAATCTTGAGCCTGGGACGGCCTTCCCGGCAAGCTCCACTTGCCGGGGCCTTGATCTTCTGTCTTGTATACTTTGTTTTTGAATGGCTTTATAGGGACCAGAAAGGTTTCCGGCAAGCACGTGGTAAACCCTGCCGCGGGAAGCTGCTACTGCCCGTGCACAAGTTGGGGTACTAAGGTACCCCTATCTTAGTACACCGACAGGAGCCCCCGGGCCTGGGCCACACACGGTGCCGAGCGCTGTTGGGCCAGGCCCAAAACAGTGCACGGGCACGCGCGGCCCACGGCGTGCCGTAGATTCCCTTCCGCATCCGCCGCGCCCCTCCCTAACGGCACGCGTCGATTGCGACGTCGTGGGAGAGATCGTGGCCTCGTTCTTTAATGGGAAATGCGGAGCGTCCCCCACTCCTCCCTTAAAAGCAGAGGAAGCAGGGGCAGTTTCCCTCCTCCGTCTTCACTGCGTCTTCAACCTCCAGAAAACCTCTGTTGCTCTTTGCCTCCACCTCTCCTCCGCCATCTTCCGCATCCGCGGCGCCGTCGAGCTCCTCGCCCCTTCCTTCCCCGCCTCCGCCATGGCTCCGAAGAGCGAGAAGGCGAAAGTGAAGAAGGCCAAGAGGGAGAAGTCCGAGCAGGCGGTGAAGCTTGCCGCCCTGCGGAAGAGGAACGTGGTCTTCGCGCCGAGGCTCAGCGCGAGGGAGCTGTGGAACAAGTACTACCTTTTCTGGGCCAAGGAGACCAAAGCTCATCCCCGCACCAGAGTCTACCCCGCCGTCGCCAGAGATTTGTTTCCCGGCGGGTATTTATTCTTCCCTGTCTTCTTTCACTGCGGCTTGTGCCCTCCGTACTCGGAGTTTTTCTGTGACATTATGAACACATACGGCCTCCACCTCCTAGACTTCACCCCCAACGCCATCCTTACGATGGCGGTTTTCGCACATCTGTGCGAAAACTATGTAGGGGTCCATCCCAATGTAGCGCTCTTTCGCCATTTCTTTATGCCTAGAGTAGAGGTTGGCGCTCCCCTCTCCGGAGGTATCTCCTGGATCTTCCGGTTGAACAAGAAGGATTCATATCTGAAAGGAGAACTCCGCGGCAAGTGGGAAGAATGGCGCGCAGATTGGTGTTGGGTAGTGGAGGACCAGCCGGAGCCTTTCACTGCGCCGCGCACAACTGCCATAGTGCGCGGCAGAGACTGGAGCGAGTTGGCCCCGGAGGACGGCAAGCTCAACATCGCCCTTATCAGGATACTTCGTCTCCGGGTAGCTAAACTGACCATTGGAGAGGTAGGGGCAGATTTCCTCCGCCGCCACATTGCCCCTTTACAGGAGAGGAAAAGGCCAGCATGGGAATTTGGCAATGCGGCGGACATCATGAGGCTGTGCCCGGGATTGAACTTCAACTTCACGGCTTTGGAGTTGAAGGGGATGGTCCTGGAGCTTTTTAAGCACGACCCGGCCCACCCGGAGTGGTTTAGATCTCCCCGGGGAGTGGTGCCGCTGTGCAACAGCACTGCCAGAGACTCCTTGCGCGCGGCGATGCCCGCGTGTGACTCTCACGGCGTCGACCCCACCTGGATAGAGCCTCCGCCAGACGCAATACTGAGTTTCTTCGACAACTTGGTCGGGGTGCCGATGAACACCAAGGAGAACAAGGGTCTCACCCGGGCCACCACAGAGCGGGATATAGCCTATATTGCTTCCCGGATGGAAGAGGCTGCCGCAGCTGCAGCGGCGGGGGACTTCGGATTCACCGTCGACGAGGCGCAGGCCGCGGATGAGGTGTGCCAAGCAGAGGAGGCAGAGATCCGCAGACTGCTCAAGCTTCCGCCCGACGAGCTTGCCGGGGTTCCCTCCCTGAGGCATGCCGGGATCCCCGGGATTGTGAGCGAGGCCGCAGCGGCAGGTGAGGTTGCCGGAGGGAGCAGAGGTGCCGGAGGGAGCGGAGCCACCGGAGGGAGCGGGGCCATAGGGCAGTATGCTGGACCCAGTGGGCCTGCTGGGGAGGAGGAGGAAGACGTCGAGGCCGATGAAGACACCGGCGGATCCCTAGGACTCGATGACGACGCCTCCTCGTCGTCGGAGAACTCCCCACCTCCAGCAAGTCCCAAGCAAGCGTCGGGGAAACGCCTCCGCAAGGCGACTACAACGACGAGGACGCAGGCGCCTCGACAGCAGCCTGCTCACTAGGCGGCGCGCGCCACCAGGGGGAGCCAAGCCGCGGCGGAGGCGCCCCGCGCACCAGCCGCGGCGGAGGCGCCCCGCGCACCAGCGCCAAGCGGAGGGGGATCCTCCCAGAGCGAAGCGGCCGCTCCGCCTGCTCCTCGGGCCTCAGCGTCAACGGAGGCGGGGTCTTCGCAGCCCCCAGCCCCGGGGACCGCCAAGCGCCCGAGGGAGCCTTCTCCTCCTGCCCCTCGCGCGGGAGCACCTCAGGTGGAGTTCGATTTCTCCGCCCTCAGCTCCGACGACGACGAGGAAGAGGAGTAAGCACTTGTAATTTGTAATTTCTTCGATTCTGTCTTGATCTTTTCTTGATGATTCTGATTTTGTTCTTGCTTTGCTTTCAGGACCCTGACCCAGCGGACGGCGAAGAGGGCCAAGTTCCCTGTGGTCGAGGTTGACGACGACTCGCCCGTCGCGGCGACAGGAGACGCGCCGGCGACGAACTTGCCGGATCAACCCGCTGCCCCGAGGAGCAGCCCCCAGCGCAGCCCCCAGCGTAAGTCTGGTCCTGAGCTTTCTGCTCGTCGGGTGCGCTTGAGGTTTTTGCTTGTACTAATGTCTTGTTGCCTTGTTTGTCTTGTGCAGAAGTGGAGCCGCAGCCGCAGGAGCGCCCGGAGACTGCCTCCGACGATCCACAGATTCCACCCTCCCCGCCAAGGGCGAACTCCCCGGCGAGGGAGAGCGCTCCGCCAAGGACGGGTACTCCGCCAAGGGCGAGTACCCCGCCAAGGGCGAGCAGCCCGACGAGGGTGGCCACCCCGCCAAGGGAGGGCACGGGCGGCCCTCCGCCAGCAGGGGCCACTGCTCCACCGCCAAGGGAGGACTCCCCGGCGAGGGAGCCTGTCGTCGATGAAGTTCGCGAAGGTAAATCTTGTAGCTTTATCTTCTTGAACTTGTCTTTTTGGATATTTGCTTGATCTTTTATTTTCTTCTTCTTCTGCTAGATCCTCCTCCCCCGGAGCGGATGGAGACGGAGGTCACCGTCGAGGAGGAGGTGCACGGCGGCGACGGCAACGCCACTGCCACTGAGGGCATGGCTAGAGTCGACGAGCCCGCTGCTGAGGAGACCGCCCCGGCCGCAGACGCCGCGGCTGGGGAGGGGGACGGCGACCACACTGCTGGCCCGGAGGCTGCAGGAGCGTCAAGCGCTGCACCGGCCGCCGATCCCTCCGCCGCAAAGGAGCAGCCGGGCGTTTATCTTGAGGCCCCCAATGGAGTCTTCATACAAGTCCCTTGGGGGTCCTCGTCGCGAGCCCCCGTGGAGGGAGAGACCTTTGATGGAGAGGTCCTCGCCTCCGCGGGGTTGAAGATTGTCGAAGCGCCTGGCGTGAGCGATGAGCCCGAAGAGGAGAAGCTTCTTCGCCAGCTCCTGGCCCTTTACCGGGCCAGGCAGGCGAAACTGGAGTCCCGGGAAGTCCTCACCGCCAAGGCTGGAGCAGACTTGGAGAAGCGCGCCGCGGAGCTCCGCGCCGCCAACCAGGCGGCCCTCCGCGACTTGGCGGAGGAGCGCGAAAGGCTTGCCGGAGAGCAGCAAGAGTTCCTCCTGGAGAAAGCTGAGGCCGAGGAGCAGCAGCGACTGGTTGGTGAAGAGCTGTCCCGGCGAGAAGGAGCGCTCAACCAGCGGAAGGTTGAGCTCGACGCCCATGACGACGAGCTCACCGCCCGGGAGCAGGCCATGAACGAGGCGAAGGAAGCCGCAGCCGCCGCAGAAACCGCCAAGAGGGAACTGGAGCTCAAAGTTGATCAGTTGCAGCGGTACCTGAAGGCGAGTGAGGATAGGGTCACCGCGCTCAACGTAGAGCGCGAGAAGGACGCCCACACCAACGCCGACCTTCAGGTACGCCTCTCCAAGAAGGGCGACGAGCTTACTGCCGCCAAAGATTCGATCGCTGACTTGGAGTTGAAGGTCTCCACTTTGACGGATTCACTTGACGCTGCCCGGGATCGTGAAACGAAGCTGAAGGACGAGCTCCGCAAGGAACGAGGCCTGGTGGAGAGCGCCGCCACTTCAGCAAACAACTTCAGCCGGGCTGTGGAGCAGTGGACCGACGACCTGGTCGCCTCTGCTGCCAACATCGACAAGGAGCTGATGGCGCTGAGGGTGGAGCACCTTGTGTACTCTCCGGACCCGAATCTCCCCACAGCGCCAAGCTAAGTCTCTTCTTCAGGGGAATCGCGCCGGCGCTTGCACGGCTGCAGGAGAAGCTCCCCGCGCAGCTGGCCGAGGAGTCGCGTCAGCTCTGCGCGGGTACCTTGGAGCGCGTCTTGACGAAGATAGTCTACCGCAACCCTGGTATCAATCTTGTCAACGTCCTCCGCAGCTTGTCGGCCGATGCAGATCTGGAGGCACTGAAGGCGCAGGTCGCCCACATCATCGCCAAGGTGAACAAGATCTCCATGCGTGAAGGCGACCGCGTAGATTAGGCCTCTTTCTTTTTATTTCCTTTGCTGCTGCAAAGTGTGCCATGAACATGAATCTATTAGTCATTGCGACAAGTTATCTTTGTAATATATTATCTTATTTCTGATCAATCAATGCATTGTTATCTCCCTTGCTTTGGTCCTTTACTTTGTATGCTTTTTACCCTACGCTTTTAGGAAACTTGCCGACAAGGGGCCCTTGCCGCGAGCGCTGAGTGCTGGACTCTGAGCAGCCTGCTGGCAAAGGCCTTACCGTCAAGTAACCTTGCCGCAGCTAGTCGCAACGCACTTAGCTTGCTGAGCGAACTCGAGAACGAAGCAAGGGTGCGACACTTGTTGCAGCTCACTTAAGTCGTTGAGCGTACTCGAAAAGAAGGTAAGGGTGCGGCTAGCCACGGGTAGGTTCCTCCGCGCACAGGTTTACCATACAAAGTGTGGTTGTTCAAGGAAGATAACTAAAATTTAAAAATTTGAACTGCTCAAATTCTGGTAACTTAGCTTTCATATATTGCTTGTTTCCCCGACAAGGCTTCTCTTTCTTGAACAGCACTTGGTTCATCCTCCATCTCCTTCCCCCCCAGCAAACTTGTGCGCGCGGAACATTCCTTCTGCTTAAGAGGGAAAGAAAAAGAAGAGGGAAAACAAGTATAGGGCCTTTCGGCGTGCTAATGCTTACCGGGTGTATGTGCTGCACAAGATGCCAAACAATGCATGCGAATAACAAAGAAAAGCATGGAAAAGGCAAATAGTGCAGAACACAAAAGCTTTACTGATGCACGGGATCTGCGCCCGGCTTTGTACAAAGGTTTACATGCAACAGCGGCAAGACTCGTACAAAAGGTGGTTGCCAGAGCGGATCACAGCAACCGCGCCTTATGGGTGAAACTTGCGAAGATGCTCTATGTTCCAGGAGTTGCTCACCGGTAAGCCCTCTTCGGTCTCAAGGCGGACAGCGCCGGGCCTTGTGACTTGTCTCACCCGATAAGGGCCTTCCCACTTCGGCGTCTGAACACGCCGAAGAACAAGGTCGCCTTCCTCGAGACTCCTGGCTTTAACCTTGCGGCTATGATAGCGACGCAAGGCTTGCTGGTATCGAGCAGCTCGTACAGCAGCCTGGAGACGTTCCTCCTCAAGGAGCAATGCATCATCTTGTCGCAGTTGCTCTTGCTCGAGCTCATCATAAGCGAGTACTCGAGGAGATCCGTATACGAGTTCCGTGGGGAGAACTGCCTCTGCTCCATAGACTAGAGCAAAGGGTGTCTGTCTGGTGGCTCGACTTGGTGTCGTTCTGATTGACCAAAGAGCCGCCGGCAACTCCTCTATCCAGTTTCTTCCGCACTTGTGCAGCCTGTCAAAGGTTCTTGTTTTGAGTCCGCGCAGCACTTCAGCATTGGCCCTCTCCGCTTGACCATTGCTCCTCGGGTGAGCAACAGAAGCGAAGCAGACCTTGGCGCCAAGGTCTTGGACGTACTGCATGAAGGCGCGACTAGTGAACTGTGTACCGTTGTCGGTGATGATCCTGTTAGGGATTCCGAAACGGCAAACAATCGATCTGAAGAACCTGACTGCTGACTGTGCTGTCACCTTTCTCACTGGTTCCACTTCTGGCCACTTTGTGAACTTGTCGATTGCAACGTACAAGTACTCAAAGCCCCCGACAGCGCGGGGGAAGGGGCCGAGGATATCGAGCCCCCAGACCGAGAAGGGCCAGGACAAAGGGATCGTCTGGAGAGCTTGAGCTGGCTGATGAATTTGCTTTGCATGGAACTGGCATGCTTCACACTTGGTTACTTGTGCAGTTGCATCTTGGACAGGGACGAAGCTAGAAAAAATGTTTGCTGGGGTCAAGTCTATGACAGTGGGGTCATCTTCCATAAAAAGATAGTGTTTAGTACCAATTTAATGAAGCATTTTCTGATTTCATTGGGGTCAATTGACCCCAATGCCTACCAAACAGCTTCGTCCCTGATCTTGGAGGGCTTCTTGCCAAAAGAATCCTTGCCGGAAAGCTTTTCCGGCAAGTGCCCTTGCGCCAATGTGGTGGCCACATATGCCTCCATGTATTTCTGCCAACAGCTTCTGTCCATCTTCTCTGGAAATGCACTTCAACCTGACACCATTGAGCCTTCTTCTGTACAGTTCATTGTCCACGAACTGGTACATACTTGACTGCCTGGTTATTTTCTCTATCTCTTCTGGGTCGTCGGGAAGTTCTCCAGTTTGCAGAAAACGGACGATCTGCTGTGCCCATGCCGGAGCCCGTGGCTCAACGGCAAGGACTAAAGGCATGAGGGCCGCTGCGGGAACCCCAGCTTCTACGGCAAGAACCTCTGGTTCTGCCGGAGCTCACGGTCCCCCGGCAAGCCTGCCGGGGCAAAGCTTGTCGGGAACGCTTGCTTCAACTGTACAGACCCTTGGGTCTGCAGGAGCAAACTGTTCCTCAGCGTTTTGGTTGTTGACCTTGGGGACCTTGGCGGCGGCTTCTGGAAGATCCGCCGGCAAGTAGTCGCCGGAGACCAACTTTCTCTTCTTGTTCTGCCCAATTGATGGTGTAACGGATGGCTGAGTTAGCTTGAGCAGGAAGGTCCCTGGTTCCACAGGTAACTTCATTGCAGCACACTTTGAGAGGCCATCTGCGATATCATTCTGGGCTCTTGGGACATGCTCCATTTGCAGACCTTCAAAGTGTTCTTCAAGCTTCCTCACTTCATCTACATAAGCTTCCATCAAAGGGCTCTGGTAACTCTTGTTAACTTGTCGGACCACCAACTGAGAATCTCCCCGCACAATCAACTTCTTTATCCCAAGCTCAGCTGCAATTCTGAGGCCGGCAAGCAAACCTTCATACTCAGCAGTATTGTTTGTCGCTTGTTCCTTGGGAAAGTGCATCTGGACAACATACTTGAGGTGCTCCCCGGTGGGCGCTATGAGTACTACGCCGGCACCGGCGCCTTGCAGCGAGAAGGCACCATCAAAGTACATTACCCATTCGCTGCTTGCTTCTTATGCGGGGACGCTCGTCTCTGGAACTTCTTCATCGGGCGTTGGAGTCCATTCAGCTATGAATTCTGCCAAAGCTCGGCTCTGTATGGTTGAAGTACTTTCAAACTTGAGACCAAAGCTTGACAGCTCCAGTGCCCACTCGACGATCCTGCCTGTTGCTTCTGGATTCTGTAATATCCTCTTCAACGGAAAGCGAGTGACCACCGTTATCTCGTGTGCTTGGAAGTAATGGCGCAGCTTTCTCGAGGCCATGAGGAGACCGAAAAGCAACTTCTGTACCCCGGAGTACCTTGATCTAGCCCCCTGCAAGAGGGAACTCACAAAATACACCGGGCGCTGCACCATCTTCCTTCGCATTTCTCCTTGCTCCTGCGAAGAGTTGTCGTTGTATGGGCCAGAGCTTGTCGGGGAAGCCCCCTGCTTGTCGCTGGATTCGCTTGCCGGTGGTGTAGATTCCTCATCCGCCTCCCTCTCCGCTACTAACGCAGCACTAACCACTTGATTGGTTGCTGCTAGGTATAGCAGCAACTTCTCTTGTGGCCTAGGTGCGACAAGTATTGGAGTGGAGGATAGGTACCTTTCAAATCTTGCAGCGCTGCCTCCGCTTCCGGAGTCCATTTCATAGGACCTGCCTTCTTCAAGATTTTGAAGAAAGGCAGGGCACGTTCTGCAGACTTTGAAATGAACCTACTGAGGGCGGCCACACAACCTGCAAGTCTCCTTACGTCCTTGACGCGCTTCGGGGCTTCGATCTGCTCGATGGCTTTTATCTTGTCGGGATTAGCCTCAATCCCCCTCTGGGACACAAAGAACCCGAGAAGCTTGCCGGAGGGGACTCCGAAGACGCACTTCTCGGGGTTCAACTTAAGCTGGATCTTGCGCAGATTTGCAAATGTTTCTTCCAAATCTTGGATCAGGGTATCTTTGCTCTTGCTCTTGACCACTATATCATCCATGTAGGCTTCTACATTTCTGTGGATCTGTGGCTCAAAAGCGGTGTGCACCACCCTTGCAAATGTTGAGCCTGCATTCTTTAACCCAAAGGGCATGCGTATGAAGCAATATGTGCCACATGGAGTAATGAATGCAGTCTTCTCTTCGTCTTCCTTGGCCATAAAAATCTGGTGGTAGCCTGAGTATGCATCAAGGAAAGAAAGCAGCTCACATCCAGCGGTGGAGTCAACAATCTGGTCAATGCGCGGCAAGGGAAATGGATCCTTGGGACATGCTTTATTCACATCAGTGAAGTCTATACACAGTCTCCACTTCCCATTGGCCTTACGCACGACAACTGGATTTGCTAACCACGTGGGATGGATCACGCCCCTAACCAGGCCTGCTGCTTCTAGCTTCTTGATTTCTTCGGCAACGAATTCTTGGCGCTCCACGGCTTGCTTCCCGACCTTCTGCTTGACGGGCCGCGCATGAGGACAAACAGCAAGCTTGTGCTCAATTACCTTCCTGGGAACGCCGGGGATGTCAGATGGTTGCCACGCAAACACATCGACATTCGCCCGCAGGAAAGCAACGAGCGCGCTTTCCTATTTGTTGTCAAGTATAGCACTGATGGTGAAGGTACCACCAGTGCCATCTTCCTGGGCGGACACCTTCTTGGTTGCCGGTGGAGCGGCCATTCCTTTCTTGCACTTGCCGGTGGAGCTCGATGGAACGTCCTCGACGGCAGTGCAGCACTCCGAAGAGGTGCGTTTGCCGGAGTGGGTCCCAGAGCACTTGCCGGACTTGGTCTTGGTCTTCTTCCCCCCGGGAGCTTCAGCGGCAAGTGTGTTGCTCTCCGCTGCGGCTGCTGCATCCCGGTATATCTTGTCGGCGCAGATAAGCGCGTCCTTCTTGTCTCCAGGGACAGAGATGACGCTTATCGGCCCCGGCATCTTGAGTACATTGTAGGAGTAGTGGGAAGCTGCCATGAACTTGGCGAGGAAAGGACGTCCAAGTATCCCATTGTATGGCAATGGGATATCGGCCACGTCAAAGGTTATCCTCTCCGTCCTGAATTTAAGTTCCCCGCCAAAGGTCACTGGCAGAGTAATCTTCCCCTTGGGCTTGCTCCTTCCCGGGTTTATTCCTTGGAACGAACCGGTTTCTTCGAGCTCGCCGTCTGGGATCTGGAGTTTCTTGATCACAGCCGAGGAGATCAAGTTCAGGCCAGCCCCGCTGTCAACCAACATTTTGGTGACCTTGAGGTTGCGGATTGTTGGTGAGACCAACATCGGCAAGCACCCGACCGCCGTTGTGCGGTCAGGGTGATCCTCAAGATCAAAAATGATGGGCGCGCTGGACCACTTCAGGAGCCTGCGTGACTCAACGGGCGGCTCAGCTGCATTTACTTCCCGCACCCACTGCTTGAGTTGGCGGTGGGAAGTATGCAGAGAGGCGCCTCCGTCGACACACAGAACTTCTGTGGCCTTCTGGAACTCCAGCTCGCTGTTATCACCTTCCTCCATGTCGTCGTCGTCGTCCTCTTCCTCATCCTTGTCGCGGCCCCGGGGAGGTCGATCACCTTGCCGCTGCTTGGCCTTGCCGCGGCGTCCTCCCCGGCCATTGAATGGCCGCTTCTTGCTTGGCTCTCCTCCGCCACCTTGGGCCTTCTCCTTGTCGCGTCGCTCGTATTCAGCTTTCTGCTGCTCTACGAGGTACTCGACGCGCTTGCAGTTCGAAAGGTCGTGGCCCTTGGTGCGGTGTATCTTGCAATATTGCTTGTCGGAGCCGTCCTGCTTGTCGGCTGCCGCTACAGGGGCAGGCTCCTTGCCGGAGCCGCCAGCCTGTGCCTTCTTGGCGGGAGCCTCCTTGCCGGACTGCTGGACGACTAGCACTTCCTTGCTTTTCTTATTTCTATTGTTCCGCCGCCGGCTCTTCTTTGCCGGGGCGGCATCCTCACTGTCGCTCCCCCCTGCGCCAGCATCCTCTCCGGGGAATCTCCTCCCCTCTTCGGCGCGCGCGCACTTGTCAGCCAGAGCATAGAGTTCGCTGACATCCTGAATCTTGGTCATGGCCATCTCTTCCCGCATGCGACGGTTACGCACGTTCTGGTGGAACGCGCTGATAACCGCGGCGGGGTGGACGTCGGGAATGTTGTGCTGTACGCGGCTGAACCGCTGAATGTACTTGCACAGGGGTTCTCCTTCCTTCTGGGCCAAGATGTGGAGATCACTCTCCTGGCCGTGGGGTTTGTGGCCGCCCGTGAAGGCGCCAACAAACTGATGGCACAAATCTGCCAACGAAGAAATGGAGCCTTCCGGCAAGTGCATAAGCCAAGAACAGACGTTTGGCTTAAGCACCAGCGGGAAGTAGTTGGCTAATATCTTCTTGTCGCGTCCCCCGGCAGCCTGCACCGCGATGGTGTAGATGCTGAGGAACTCCGAGGGGTGCGTCTTACCGTCGTACTTCTCTGGTACGTCGGGCTTGAAATTTTTCATGCTGGGCCACTGGACGCGCCGCAGCTCGCGGGTGAACGCAGGGCAACCTGCCGCGTACGGCAAGTCACCTGGTTCACCGGGCGCGTGCGTGTCGACAGCGGTCCCAGCGCACTGATCTGATTGTCGCCGGGCTTCTCGGCGGCGCTCGATTGTCGTCCGAGCGTCTTCTTGTCGCCGGTCGTCAAGGACTTGGCGCTGGTCCCGACGAGCCCGCGGATCCGACGACGCCGTGGAATCGTCGTCGACGTTAATCCGGCGGGGAGGCGTCTTCTGCTTCCGCGGCGGGGAGTGCACGGTGGTTGCACCCCCGGCGGTCTTGTCGCCATCGGCCTTCGTCTGGTCGACTTGCCGTGGCCGCGAGGTCGCCGGCTGCTGCGGCGTGTCGTTGTTGGCGAAGGCGATGAGGCTTTGTATCGTCGCCCTCCAGTCTTCGGCCTTGTCTGCCGCTGGAGGGAAGTCGAGGAGCAGTTGCGCTCTTGCGAGAGCTTCTGCTGGAGAGGAGGGGAGCGGGGGCGAGCGGTGCGAGGAGCGGGATATGCTCGGACTTCTAACAGGGTTAGAAGGAGCAGTCTCTCGCCCCGGCGACCGCGCCTTGCTCTTGCCAGGACGATGGCCTTGAGCATCCCGCGATCCTTCGGTTTGTCCTTGGCCCAGCAAGCGTATGGTACCTCCTGTACCATGGCGCTGCTGGCCTGTCGTCTGCTGAGACGGTCGTGGCGCGTCTACGGACACCGAGGCCTTGGAATTGGTCCGGTCGTCCGCCTTGTCCTTGGATTTGGTGGCGCCGTGAGTTTCCTCGCCGGCGACCACCCTTCCACCGGCGTCTCCTCCACCCACCGTTGGTTCTGGTGGTGGGGGAATCGACGCAGACGGGCCTGCGACCTCCGAAGCCTTCTTCTTCGGGGCCATGTCGCTGCTGATGAAGTTGATGAAGTTGGAGAGGTTGATGAAGATTGCGCCCGCGTGAGCGCCGGATCAGGTTCGCACAACCTCGACGCCCCCTACCTGGCGCGCCAAAGATGCCGGGGGAAACTGTCCACCACGAGCACCTATGGGACCGGAGCCCCTTGTTCGTTGCGGTAAGGGAGCGGAGGGAGCACAAAGAGCAGATCGAGGAGCACACGCGGGCAGTTTACCCAGGTTCGGGCCGCGCGGACGCGTAAAACCCTACTCCTGCCTTGGTTGTATTGAGCTCGGGAGCTTGAAGAGCTACAGTACTAGCTACACCGAGCGTGAGAGTTGTTAAGGATTCGAACCCTTTTCTACGTTGTGCATGGGCCTCCTTTTATAGCCCAAGGGGTCACCGACACGTGTCAACGTAGAGGAGGGCAAAATGTAACTTTGGTGGTAGTTGTAACAGTGCGGGAATAGTGCGTGAACATTGGATGAACAGTGGTCTTCACCTAACTTTGACAGTGGGGGACAAGGGCATTAAATGCCCGTCACCGTCGACCCCAAAAGCACCCATCCATGCATCTCCGTTCGCCACGGCAGTAGCCTCGTCACCGTGGCGTGCCACCGTGTCCCCCAGGCTGCACAGCCATCCGCCACGCGTCCCTGGAAGGGCCCCAGGGCGACGCGTGGGCCGATGAGCTGGAGCGCGGGCACACAGCGCAGGCTTCCCCCGGCAAGCACCTTGCCGGGGTCTTGACCTTGCCGGGCCCGGAAGCTTGTCGCTCCCCGGGTCCTGCCGGGGCGCAGGGTGCGCCGAGGCATGTCTTCTGAGATGCAGTCTTCTGGTCTTCCTGGCAAGCTCCTCTTGCCAGGGTCTTGTGTTAATGTGATAATCTTGAGCCTGGGACGGCCTTCCCGGCAAGCTCCACTTGCCGGGGCCTTGATCTTCTGTCTTGTATACTTTGTTTTTGAATGGCTTTATAGGGACCAGAAAGGTTTCCGGCAAGCACGTGGTAAACCCTGCCGCGGGAAGCTGCTACTGCCCGTGCACAAGTTGGGGTACTAAGGTACCCCTATCTTAGTACACCGACATCATCCAACGGTATTACTTGGAAGAAACCCTAATTTAAACACATGAACACCATTATGACAAAAGCATAATTGTATATTCATCCAAAAACAGAAGAAAAAACAAAAAAATATTGGGTTGCCTCCCAACAAGCGCTATTGTTTTACGCTCCTGGCTAGGCATAATGCATAGATCTAGGTAGTGTCATCTTTTGTATTCAATCCATAAGTGGCCCTCATAATAGATTCATATAGTAACTTAATTTTATTTATTTGAAAGTGTTCCACGCCCTTCCTTAATGGAAATTGAAATTTAGTGTTTCCTTCTTTCATATCAATAATTGCACCAATCTTCTAAGGAATGGTCTACCGAGAATTATAGGGCATGTAAGATTGCAATCAATATCAAGAACGATGAAATCTACGGGCACATTATTCCTATTTGCAATAATAAGAACATCATTAATTCTTCCCATAGGTTTCTTAATAGTGCAATCCGCTAAGTGCAATTTAAAGAATAATCATCAAGTTTATGGAAGCCTAGCACATCATGCAAAGATTTTGGAATGGTAGAAACACTAGAAACTAAATCACATAAAGCATTGCACTCATAATCATTAATTTTAATGTTAATAGTAGGTTCTCATTCATCATATAACTTTCTATGGATTGAAACTTCCAACTCAAGTTTTTCTCCAAAAGATTTCGTCATAACATTAATGATATGTTCAGTGAAAGCCTTATTTTGATCATAATCATGAGGTGAATTAAGCATGGATTGTAATAAGGAAATACACTCAATCAATGAACATTTATCATAATTAAAATCCTTGTAATCCAAAAGAGTGGTCACATCACTATTTAAAGTTTTGACCTCGCCAAACCCACTTTCATCAATTTTTTCATTTAGATCATCACCCTCAAAATTATTGGGACGCCTTGTAGCTAATATTCAGTCCTCTCCAGTCCCTTTTTCATCAAGTTTTATATTATCAAAGAAATATTCAATAGGAGTTAGACCAATCAGTTTAGGATCTTCATCATGATTTAAAGATTCGGGTTTAGCAACCATCTTATTCACTAACTTGGTTTTCTTATTGGAAATTTGCCGTATTAAACTTTCAATATGACCAAGTTGAGATTGATGACCAAAAAATTTATTATTAACATCATGAAGTTGTTTATTGATATACTCCATCATAGGAGATTGTTCTTTAAGTTCATTCCTGAAGAAACTATTATGCTCAAATTGCAAAGACATGAAGCTTTTAGCATTATTTCCAATCTCTTCCAACTTCCTATAGTAAGGATAAAAAAAGTACATTGAGACATGGCGACAAAGCAATCTAGCACACAAGAAAACGAAAAGGCAAACGGAAAGAAGGCAAATAAAAAGGCAAACATTTTTGTATTTTTCTAAAAATGTTTAAGAAGTGGGGGAGAGGAAAACAAGAGGCAAATGGCAAATGAATTAAGTGCAAGAGATGAGAGTTGATGATAGATACTTGGTAGGCTTGATATATATCCTCCCTGGCAATGGCGCCAGAAATTCTTCATGCTACTTCTTGAGCTTGCGTTGGTTTTTTCCTTGAAGAGGAAAGGGTGATGTAGCAAAACAGAGATAAGTATTCCCCTCAGTTAAGAACCAAGGTATCAATCCAGTAGAAGGAACACACAAGTTGAAGGAAATGTACCCTAGAGGCAATAATAAAGATGTTATTTGTATTGCCTTATATCATGATAAATGTCTTTTATTCATGCTAGAATTGTATTAATCGGAAACTTAGTACATGTGTGAATACATAGACAAAACAGTATGTCCCTAGTATGCCTCTACTAGACTAGCTTATTGATCAAAGATGGTTATGTTTCCTAGCCATAGACATGGGTTGTCATTTGATCAACGAGATCACATCATTAGGAGAATGATGTGATGGACAAGACCCATCCGTTAGCTTAGCACTATGATCGTTTAGTTTTACTGCTATTGCTTTCTTCATGACTTATACATGTTCCTATGACTATGAGATTATGCAACTCCCGTATATCGGAGGAACACCTTGTGTGATATCAAACGTCACAACATAACTGGGTGGTTATAAAGATGCTCTACAGGTGTCTCCGAAAGTGTTCGTGGTGTTGGCATAGATCAAGAATAGGATTTCTCACTCTGAGTGTCGGAGAGCTATCTCTGGGCCCTCTCGGTAATGCACATCATAATAAGCCTTGCAAGCAAATGACTAATCAGTTAGTCACGAGGTGATGTATTACAGTACGAGTAAAGAGACTTGCCGGTAACGAGATTGAACTAGGTATTGAGATACCGACGATCGAATCTCGGGCAAGTAACATACCGATGACAAAAGGAACAACGTATGTTGTTATGCGGTTTGACCGATAAAGATCTTCGAAGAATATGTAGGAGCCAATATGAGCATCCAGGTTCTGCTATTGGTTATTCACCGGAGATAAGTCTCGGTCATGTCTACATAGCTCTCGAACCCATAGGGTCCGCACGCTTAATGTTTGATGACGATCGGTATTATGAGTTTATGAGTTTTGATGTACTGAAGGTTGTTCGGAGTCCCGGATGAGATCACGGACATGAAAAGGAGTCTCGGAATGGCCGAGACGTAAAGATTGATATATTGGACGACTATATTCGGACACCGGAAGTGTTCCAGAAGGTTTCGGATAAAACAGGAGTGCCGGGGGGTTACCGGAAGGTTTCGGATAAAACCGGAGTGTCGGGGGGTTACCGGAACCCCCCGGGGAAGTATTGGGCCATAATGGGCTTTATGGGAGAGAGAGAGCAGCAGCCCAGGAGGTGGCGTGCCTCCTCCCATGAGGAGTCCGAATCGGACTAGGGGTGGGGGCGCGGCCCCTCTTTCCCTCTCCCTCCCCCTCTCCTTCCTTCCCCCTCTCTCCCTCTTAGCCCTCTAGGGCACGCCATAGGGGCTGGCCGCACCTCCCTCCTTGCTCCTTTATATACAGCGGCAGGGGCACCCAAAGACACACAAGTTGATCAGTTGATCTGTCCCAACCGTGTGCGGTGCCCCCCTCCACAGAAACACACCTCGGTCATACCGTTGCTGTGCTTAGGCGAAGCCCTACGTCGGCAGCTTCATCATCTCCGTCACCACGCCGTCGTGCTGACGAAACTCTCCCGCGAGATTCTAATGGATCAAGAGCTCGTGGGACGTCATCAAGCTGAACGTGTGCTGAACGCAGAGGCTCCGTACGTTCGGTGCTTGATCGGTTGGATCACGAAGAAGTTCGACTACATCAACCGCGTTACTAGACGCTTCCGCTCCCGGTCTACGAGGGTACGTAGACACACTATCCCCTCTCGTTGCTATGCATCTAGTGGATAGATCTTGCGTGATCGTAGGAATTTTTTTGAAATACTACGTTCCCCAGCAGTGGCATCATGAGCCAGGTCTATGCGTAGATGATATGCACGAGTAGAACACAATGAGTTGTGGGCGATAATAATCATGCTACTTACCAGCATGTCATACTTTGTTTCGGCGGTATTGTGAGATGAAGCGGCCCGGACCGACATTACGCGTACGCTTACGTGAGACTGGTTTCACCGTTATGAGCGGGTGTCTGTCTCTCTCACTTTAGGTGAATCAAGTGTGGCTACGCCCGGTCCTTGTGAAGGTTAAAACAGCACATACTTGACGAAAAATCGTTGTGGTTTTTGTATGCGTAGATAAGAACGGTTCTTGCTAAGCCCGTAGCAGCCACGTAAAACTTGCAACAACAAAGTAGAGGACGTCTAACTTGTTTTTGTAGGGCATGTTGTGATGTGATATGGTCAAGACATGATGAGTTATACGTT
This sequence comes from Secale cereale, assembly GCA_902687465.1. NCBI lineage: Eukaryota > Viridiplantae > Streptophyta > Magnoliopsida > Poales > Poaceae > Secale > Secale cereale. Next base: position 765,990,296 of record LR738711.1, on the reverse strand, counting down.
ATTGTATGAGACGATCATGTTTTGTAAATTTATCTGCAATTGGCAGGAGCCATATAGTTGTCGATTTATTGTATGAAATACAGTCGCCATGTAATTGCTTTACTTTATCACTAAGTGGTAGCGATAGTCATGGAACCAATAGTTGGTGAGACGACAACGATGCTACGATGGAGATCAAGGTGTCGCGCCGGTGACGATGGTGATCATGACGGTGCCTTGGAGATGGAGATCAAAAGCACAAGATGATGGTGGCCATATCATGTCACATATTTTGATTGCATGTGATGTTTATCTTATTATGCTTCTTATTTTGCTTAGTACGGCGGTAGCATTATAAGATGATCCCTTACAAAATTTCAAGGTATAAGTGTTCTCCCTGAGTATGCACCATTGCGAAAGTTCGTCGTGTCGAGATACCACGTGATGATCGGGTGTGATAAGCTCTACGTTCACATACAATGGGTGTAAGCCAGTTTTGCACATGCGGAATACTCGGGTTAAACTTGACGAGCCTAGCATATGCAGATATGGCCTCGGAACACTGGAGACCGAAAGGTCGAACATGAATCATATAGTAGATATCATTAACATAAGATGTTCACCATTGAAAACTACTCCATCTCACGTGATGATCGGACATGGTTTAGTTGATTTGGGTCACATGATCATTTAGATGACTAGAGGGATGTCTATCTAAGTGGGAGTTCTTTAAGTAATATGATTAATTGAGCTTTAATTTATCATGAACTTAGTCCTGATAGTTTTTGCATATCTATGTTGTTGTAGATCAATGGCCCGTGCTACCGTTCCTTTGAATTTTAATGCATTCCTAGAGAAAGCTAAGTTGAAAGATGATGGTAGCAATTACACGGACTGGGTCCGTAACTTGAGGATTATCCTCATTGCTGCACAGAAGAATTATGTCCTTGAAGCACCGCTAGGTGACAAGCCCCCTCCCGCTAATGTGGATGCTTTGAACGTCTGGCAAACGCGGTCTGATGACTACACGATAGTTTAGTGTGCCATGCTTTATGGCTTAGAACCGGGACTTCAACGACATTTTGAATGTCATGGAGCATATGAGATGTTCCAGGAGTTGAAGTTAATATTTCAAGCAAATGCCAGAATTGAGAAATATGAGATTTCCAATAAGTTCCATAGCTGCAAGATGGAGGAGAATAGTTCAATCAGTGAACACTTGCTCAGAATGTCTGGGTACTACAATCATATGACTCAACTTGGTTGCAAAGTTGATGAAGATAGTGTTATTGATAGAGTTCTTCAATCACTGCCACCAAGCTATAAAGGCTTCGTGATGAACTATAATATGCAAGGGATGCAGAAGACAATTCCCGAGCTCTTTGCTATGCTCAAGGCTGCGGAGGTAGAAATCAAAAAGGATTATCAAGTGTTGATGGTTAACAAGACCACTAGTTTCAAAAAAAGGGCAAGGGAAAGAAGGGGAACTTCAAGAAGAATAGCAAGACAGTTGCTACTCTCGTGAAGAAACCCAAGTCTGGAGCCAGGCCTGAAACTGAGTGCTTCTACTGCAAAGGGACTGGACACTGGAAGCGGAACTACCCCGAGTATTTGGCGGATAAGAAAGATGGCAAGGTGAACAAAGGTATGTGTGATATACATGTTATTGATGTGTACCTTACTAATGCTCGTAGTAGTACCTGGGTATTTGATACCAGTTCGGTTGCTAATATTAGTAACTCGAAATAGGGAATACGGATTAAACAAACGTTGGCTAAGGACGAGGTGACGATGCGTGTGGGAAATGGTACCAAAGTCGATGTGATCACCGTCGGCACGCTACCTCTACATCTACCTTCGGGATTAGTTTGAGACCTGTATAATTGTTATTTGGTGCCAGCGTTAAGCATGAACATTATATTTGGATCTTGTTTATTGTGAGACGGTTATTCATTTAAATCCGAGAATAATGGTTGTTCTATTTATATGACTAATATATTTTATGGTCATGCACCCTTGAAGAGTGGTCTATTCTTGTTGGATCTCGATCGTAGTGATACACATATTCATAATATTGAAGCCAAAAGATGCACGGTTAATATGATAGTGCAACTTATTTGTGGCACTGCCGTTTAGGTCATATTGGTGTAAAGCGCATGAAGAAACTCCATAGTGATGGACTTTTGGAATCACTTGATTATGAATCATTTGGTGCTTGCGAACCATGCCTCATGGGCAAGATGACTGAAACTCCGTTCTCCAGAACAATGGAGCGAGCGATAGATTTGTTGGAAATCATACATACTGATGTATGTGGACCAATGAGTGTTGAAGCTCGCGGTGGGTATCGTTATTTCTGACCTTCACTGATGATTTGAGCAGATATGGGTATATCTACTTGATGAAGCACAAGTCTGAAACATTTGAAAAGTTCAAAGAATTTCAGAGTGAAGTAGAGAATCATCGTAACAAGAAAATAAAGTTTCTACGATCTGATCGTGGAGGTGAATATTTGAGTTATGAGTTTGTTCTTCATTTGAAACAGTGTGGAATAGTTTCACAACTCACGCCACCCGGAACACCACAGCTTAATGGTGTGTCCGAACGTCGTAACCGTACTTTATTAGATATGTTGTGGTCTATGATGTCTCTTACCGATTTACCACTATCGTTTTGGGGTTATGCTTTAGAGACAGCTGCATTCATGTTAAATAAGGAACCATCAAAATCCGTTGAGACGACGCCTTATGAACTATGGTTTGGCAAGAAACCAAAGTTGTCATTTGTTAAAGTTTGGGGCTACGATGCTTATGTGAAAAAACTTCATCCTGATAAGCTCGAACCCAAGTCGGAGAAATGTGTCTTCATAGGATACCCAAAGGATACTGTTGGGTACACCTTCTATCACAGATCCGAAGGCAAGATATTCGTTGCTAAGAATTGATCCTTTCTAGAGAAGGAGTTTCTCTCGAAAGAAGTGAGTGGGAGGAAACTGGAACTTGATGAGGTAATTGTATCTTCTCCCGAATTAGAAAGTAGTACATCAAAGAAACTAGTTCCAGTGATTCCTACACCAATTAGTGAGGAACTAATGATGATGATCATGAAACTTCAGATCAAGTTTCTGCTAAACTTCGTAGATCAACCAGAGTACGTTCCGCACCAGAGTGGTACGGCAACCCAGTTCTGGAAGTCATGTTACTAGACCATGATGAACCTACGAACTATGAAGAATCGATGATGAGCCCAGATTCCGCAAAATGCCTTGAGGCCATGAAATATGAGATGGGATCCATGTATGAGAATAAAGTATGGACTTTGGTTGACTTGTCCGATGATCGGCAAGCCATCAAAAATAAATGAATCTTCAAGAGGAAGACCGACGCTGACGGTAATGTTACTGTTTACAAAGCTCGACTTGTTGCGAAAGGTTTTCGACAAGTTCAAGGAGTTGACTACGATGAGACTTTCTCACCCGTAGCGATTCTTAAGTCTGTCCGAATCATGTTAGCAATTGCCGCATTTTATGATTATGAAATCTGGCAAATGGATGTCAAAAGTGCATTCCTGAATGGATATCTTAAAGAAGAGTTGTATATGATGCAACCAGAAGGTTTTGTCGATCCAAAAGGTGCTAACAAAGTATGCAATCTCCAGCGATCCATCTATGGACTGGTGCAAGCATCTCGGAGTTGGAATATACGCTTTGATGAGGTGGTCAAAGCATATGGTTTTATACATACTTTTGGAGAAGCCTGTATTTACAAGAAAGTGAGTGGGAGCTCTGTAGCATTTCTGATATTATATGTGGATGACATATTATTGATTGGAAATGATATAGAATTTCTGGATAGCATAAAGGATACTTGAATAAGAATTTTTCAATGAAAGACCTCGGTGAAGCTGCTTACATATTAGGCATCAAGATCTATAGAGATAGATCAAGACGCTTAATTGGACTTTCACAAAGCACATACCTTGATAAAGTTTTGAAAAAGTTCAAAATGGATCAGTCAAATAAAGGGTTCTTGCCTGTGTTACAAGGTGTGAAGTTGAGTAAGACTCAATGCCCGACCACTGCATAAGATAGAGAGAAAATGAAAATCTTGATGTATGCAATGTTGTGTACCAGACCTGATGTGTGCCTTGCTATAAGTTTAGCAGGGAGGTATCAAAGTAATCCAGGAGTGGATCACTGGATAGTGGTCAAGAACATCTTGAAGTACCTGAAAAGGACAAAGGGTATGTTTCTCGTTTATGGAGGTGACAAAGAGCTCGTCGTAAACGGTTACGTCGATTCAAGCTTTGACACTGATCTGGATGACTCTAAGTCACAAACCGAATATGTATTTTTATTGAACGGTGGAGCTATCAGTGGGTGCAGTTCCAAGTAGAGCGTCGTGGCGGGATCTACGTGTGAAGCGGAATACATAACTGCTTCCAAAGCAGCAAATGAAGGAGTCTAGATGAAGGAGTTCATATCCGATCTAGGTGTAATACCTAGTGCATCGGGTCCAATGAAAATCTTTTGTGATAACACTGGAGCAATAGCCTTGGCGAAGGAATCCAGGTTTCACAAGAGAACAAAGCACATCAAAAGACGCTTCAGTTCCGATCAAGTCAAGGAGGGAGACATAGAAATTTGCAAGACACATACGGATCTGAATGTCGCAGACCCGTTGACTAAGCCTGGGCAAAACATAATCAGCACCAAGACTCCATGGGTATTAGAATCATTACTTTGTAATCTAGATTATTGACTCTAGTTCAAGTGGGAGACTGAAGGAAATATGCCCTAGAGGCAATAATAAAGATGTTATTTGTATTTCCTTATATCATGATAAATCTCTTTTATTCATGCTAGAATTGTATTAACCGGAAACATAGTACATGTGTGAATACATAAACAAAACAGTATGTCCCTAGTATGCCTCTACTAGACTAGCCTATTGATCAAAGATGGTTATGTTTCCTAGCCATAGACATGAGTTGTCATTTGATCAATGAGATCACATCATTAGGAGAATGATGTGATGGACAAGACCCATCCGTTAGCTTAGCACTATGATCGTTTAGTTTTACTGCTATTGCTTTCTTCATGACTTATACATGTTCCTATGACTATGAGATTATGCAACTCCCATATACCGGAGGAACACCTTGTGTGCTATCAAACGTCACAACATAACTGGGTGATTATAAAGATGCTCCACAGGTGTCTCCGAAAGTGTTTGTGGTGTTGGCATAGATCAAGATTAGGATTTGTCACTCCGTGTGTCGGAGAGGTATCTCTGGGCCCTCTCGGTAATGCACATCATAATAAGCCTTGCAAGCAAATGACTAATGAGTTAGTCACGATATGATGTATTACGATACGAGTAAAGAGACTTGCCGGTAACGAGATTGAACTAGGTATTGAGATACCGACGATCGAATCTCGGGCAAGTAACATACTGATGACAAAAGGAACAATGTATGTTGTTATGCGGTTTGACCGATAAAGATCTTCGTAAAATATGTAGGAGCCAATATGACCATCCAGGTTCCGCTATTGGTTGTTGACCAGAGATGAGTCTCGGTCATGTCTACATAGTTCTTGAACCCATAGGGTCCGCACGCTTAAGGTTTGATGACGATCAGTTTTATGAGATTATGAGTTTTATGTACCGAAGGTTGTTTGGAGTCTCGGATGAGATCACGGACATGACGAGGAGTCTTGGAATGTCCGAAACGTAAATATTGATATATTGGACGACTATATTCGGACACCGGAAGTGTTCCGGAAGGTTTCAGATAAAACAGGAGTGTCGGGGGGTTTACCGGAACCCCCCGGGGAAGTATTGGGCCCTAATGGGCTTTAGGGGAGAGAGAGGGTAGCAGCCCAGGAGGTGGCACGCCTCCTCCCATGAGGAGTCCGAATTGGACTAGGGGAGGGGGGAGCGGCCCCTCTTTCCCTCTCCATCTCCCTCTGCTTCCTTCCCCCTCTCTCCCTCTTGGTGGACTCCTACTAGGAATAGGATTGGAATCCTATTACTAGTAGGAGTGGCCCTCTAGGGCGCACCATAGGGGCTGGCCGCACCTCTCCCCTTGCTCCTTTACATACGGGGGCAGGGGGCACCCAAAGACACACAAGTTGATTAGTTGATCTCTCCCAACCGTGTGTGGTGCCCCCTCCACAGAAACACACCTCGGTCATACCATTGTAGTGCTTAGGCGAAGCCCTGCGCCGGCAGCTTCAACATCTCCATCACCACGCCGTCGTGCTGACGAAACTCTCCCGCAAGATTCTAATGGATCAAGAGCTCATGGGACGTCATCAAGATGAACGTGTGCTGAACGCGGAGGCTATGTACGTTTGGTGCTTGATCAGTTGGATCGCGAAGAAGTTCGACTACATCAACCGCGTCACTAGACACTTCCGCTCCCGGTCTACGAGGGTACGTAGACACACTCTCCCCTCTCGTTGCTATGCATCTTGTAGATAGATCTTGCATGATCGTAGGACTTTTTTTGAAATACTATGTTCCCCAACACAAGTCTCCAATAGTTGTACCTGCACACAAAAACAAATACTTGCACCCAACGCGATAAAGGGGTTGCCAATCCCTTCACGGTTACTTGCAAGGATGAGATCTGGTAGTGATCGGCATAAAAGATAAGTAAAAGTGCAAAATAAAGTAAAGGTTAATAAATTGTAGCAAGGTATTGTTTTCTGTTTTTATTTTATAGATCGAAAGCAATATGATAAAAGATAGACCCGGGGGCCATAGTGTCACTAGAGGCTTCTCTCTTGAAAGAAAGCATACGATGGGTAAACAAATTACTGTTGAGCAATTGATAGAAAAGCACATATTTATGATGATATCCAAGGCAATGATCATGTATATAGGCATCACGTCTCAGACAAGTAGACCGACTCATGATTGCATCTACTACTATTACTCCACACATCAACCGCTATCGAGCATGCATCTAGTGTATTAAGTTAACAAGAAGAGAGTAATGCCTTAAGCAAGATGACATGATGTAGAGGGATAGATCCAATCAATATAAATAAACCACATATTTTTATCCTTAATGGCAACAATGCAAATATGTGTCATGTCCCTTTTTGTCACTGGGATTGAGCACCGCAAGATTGAACCCATTACAAAGCACCTGTCCCATTGCGAGAAAAATCAATCTAGTTGGCCAAACCAAACAATAGATCAAAGAGAAATACAAAGCTATAACAGTGATGCATAAAAGAGTTCAGAGAAGACTCAAATAATATTCATAGATAATCTGATCATAAACCCACACTTCATTGGATCTCAACAAAAACACCGCAAAAGAAGATTACATCAAATAGATCTCCAAGAACATCGAGCAAAACATTGTATTAAAGATCAAAGAGAGAGAGAGAGAGAGAGAGAGAGAGAGAGAGAGAGAGAGAGAAGAATCCATCTAGCTATTAGCTATGGACCTGTAGGTCTTTAGTGAACTACTCACACATCATCGGAAGGGCGGCAAGGTTGAAGTAGAAGCCCTCCATGATCGAATCCCCCTCCAACGGAGTACCGAAAAAGGTCCTCAGATGGGATATCACGAAGACAGAAATTTGCGGTGGTAGAAAAGTATTTTGGGTTTCTCTAGGGTCTTTGGGGAATAGTTGGGTATTTATATAGAGAAATTTAGGGTTGGAAGTGCCACAGGGGACCACAAGCTTGGGGGCGCCCCCCTGGGGCACACATCCTGATCTTGTGGCCATCATGTGGCTCTTCTGGCCTCCTCCCGAACCTTCCAGAGTGTCTCGTGGTCGAAGAAAAATCATCAAAAAGGTTCTTTGCATTTGCACTCCGTTTGGTTTTGATTTTATGTAAAGACAAAAACAAGGAAAAAACAAAAACTGGCAATTGGCACTACACTGGTATCGTAACATGCTATACAATCGGTTTTTAACCCCTTTCTACGATGGCATTCTAAACCGTCGCTGAGTGAGTGACTGCAATAGGGGGGTTCCCTCCCACACAAACCAAAAACCATCGGGGATAGGCGAGCGGCTACTGACGATCGCCATAGAATAAACGTATGAGAAGTCGCCCCAGTCCCACACGTTACATCTCGATGTTACATTTCTGATCCGAGAGACACCCCGAACGATTATGCTGCTATAGTCGTGTGAAAAGGGTGGAAATCAACATTTAATCAACCTATGTGTTTGCGATAGGTACGTTATCGCACACAGTTCAAGAATGTAAAATGTGTGTGGTGCCTCTACTAATACCAACGTGTCCATTTTCATAACTGTGTGCGATAGGTATTCCTATCACACACGCAGGTTTGAAACGTTTGTCGTATTACCATGAATCACACATGTGATGGCTTCTCGCCCCTCGTTGGTTACCCCAAGTGGAAGGTTTGAGATGCAGTGTAGCGGTAGTATTCCCTTGGCAAAGATACCAAGGATCGAATTCCCCTGAGACTCCAAGGTTTCAACAAGAAGGTGTCAACTGCTAATGGCGCCAGATACTTAGCAATTAACTGGACATGCACAAAGATACAAATAACTTTGCTCCCAACGAGTACAGAGAGGTTGTCAATCCCTCCGGCCTTGTCGTTTACAAAGGATCAAACGCAAGAGATAATAATGATAGGTATAATTGCAACTAGTAAGTAAAAGCAGAAAGTAAATAGCGGATGTGATCAATGATGGTAATATGGACCGGGGTCCCATGATGTTCACTAGTGATGTCTCTCTCCAAAAAGACGATAAAACAGCTATGTGAGGTAAACGAATTACAGCTGGGCAATTGACAGAATTATGTGCGCAAACCAATGCTAACTATGCTGCAAGAAAGGTTGAGGCTCGAAAGCATGGGCGGTACGCCAAGGTAAGTAGACCGAAATCCATCTGCATCTACTACTAATCATCCACCTTGAGATATCTATCCAGAACATCTCCCTGGTATTAAGTTGCGAGTCCCACCCATAGTGTAAACTCAAAGCAACAGACAACTGCATTAAAAGAACTTTGCGTAAAGTAAACAATCCTTGCACCCGCGAGTACAAGCACCGTTGTTTTCCCCCTTGTGGCTACAGCACATCCCCTCGACTCGTGTTTCTGTCACTCAAACTAGTCATTGAGGGGCATGAACCCACAATCAAGCATAACGTTCCCTCTTGGAGTTACTACCTACTACTTGGCCAAAGCAATAAGCAGCAACGGAGAACATGCAAGAATTACTCAAGAACATAAATATAAAAGAGGTAAATCAAATATATTACTCACACACAATCTGAACATAATCTCACAATCCATCGGATCCCAGCAAACTCATCATAGCAACAGCATAAGGATTACATATGTGCCTAGATCATGTAGGGCAGCTCACGAGGTCTAATTAGTGAAGAACAAAGATGGGAGGAGAACATCACATAGCTACTGGTCATGGACCCATGGTCCAAGGGAGACTACTCACAACTCATCCGGGAGGCGTCCATGGTGGTGGAGAGGCTCCCGGTGGTGATTCTCCCCTCCGGCAGGGTGCCGAGAAGAGTTCTCCTGGTGCTCCCGATCTTGGAAGCGCGGCGGCGGCGGAACAGAGATGAGATCGCGAAAAAGGGTTCCGTCCTCGAGGGTTTCGGGACGCGGTGTAAATATATGCCAAAGGGGGGCATCAGTGATGGGAAAACCTGAAATACAAAAATAGCAGAAAACAGAAACTGGCACTGGGGTGCACTGAGTTAATAGGTTAGTCCAAATATGATCAAAAGTGTATGGAAGTGTATAAATATCATAGCAATATCACACAAAAGAGGCATGGAGCAAGCAGAAATTATAGATACGTTTTGGACGTATCAACATCCCCAAGCTTAATTCCTGCTCGTCCTCGAGTAGGTAAATGATAACAAGCATAATTTCTATGGTGACATGCTATTAACCATATAAGAACTTTTTACAATCACATGACAAGTGCTTACTGAGACAATGAATCTGTAGTAATTAAGTTGCCTCATGAGAAAATCACAAAGAACTGAAAGTTTTACAATATGATACTGAAATACTCAAAAGATTTGTAATGAGCATGGTGTGCAAATATGATAAAGTGGTACCTCGCTTGCCCCCTTTAGTGAAGCAAAACATAAATGCAGGGGCACCTCCAAGGTTTAAGTGATGACTAGATACAATGATTTCAGAATAAACGATATCATAATCATGCAAAAGACAATGCTACTTTGGGACAATGCACATTACACTCAGAATGACAATCATGCTCTCAGTAGTTGGTGCTTTAAAGAAGGTGGAGACTCTTGAACTGTGGCTTTTGATGGCAAGGTTGAAAACCCGTGGTCGGAAACAAAAACTAAACATGTACCAGAGCTCTTGGTTTTAAAAACAGAGGTAATAATTATTATTTTTATATTCTGCATATTTCGTCAACGAATGCTAGCAGATAACTCAATCACTTCTTGAGCTGGACAAGTTTCGAGGAACGGCTCCCGAATGAGGACGATCACATCCTCTTAATCTCCTTTGTTTATCACTGCCAAAGTTTTCTGATTTCTCATGAACAAAGCGTGAAGGAGGGTTTGTTTGTTGTATAATTTTTTTAATGAGCCGGGCGCACTCTATACCAGTTCCTTCTCGTATTATGGGTTCGCACATTAGACATGCAATCCCGGGGTGAAGCTTGTCCAACTTAAAAAGATCATGAATTAACTACTACTTCCTCATGAACTAAAACAGAGGCACAAAAGAGAAATGCTTTTTTGAATAATTTCGAGATGGTACAAGAAAGTCTTCATTAGGAATGGCAGGTAAATACCATGTATAGGAAGGTATGGTGGACTCATATGGCATAACTGGTTTAAAAGATTTTGCACAAGCAGTCAGTCCGCTTAGTACAGGTGAAGGTTAGCAAAAGACTGGGAGCGACCAACTAAAAGAGCAATGACGGTCATAATCATGCAGAGCAACAAAGCAACATTGAATCAGGCATGGAAGTTATATCGCTACTCAGAAATTAAAGATCATCAAGGCTTGATAGACTTTCTTTACAGTCTTAAATATGCGTGAGCATACGCCAAGTCAATCAAAATAAATTCTTGAAGGAAGATATCACTAGACCATACCACATCATAGTGTCGGTGTACTAAGGTAGGGGTACCTCAGTACCCCAACTTGTGCACGGGCAGTAGCAGCTTCCCGCGGCAGGGCCTACCACGCGCTTGCCGGAGACCTTTCTGCTCCATATAAAACCATTCAAAAACAAAGTATACAAGACAAAAGATCAAGGCCCCGGCAAGTGGAGCTTGCCGGGAAGGCCGTCCCAGGCTCAAGACTACCTCATTTACACAAGGCCCTGGCAAGAGGAGCTTGCCAGGAAGACTAGAAGATTACATTACAGAAGACATGCCTCGGCGCGGCATGCGCCCCGGCAAGGCCCGGGGAGCGACAAGCTTCAGAGCCCGGCAAGCTTCCGGGCCCGGCAAGGTCAAGGCCCCGGCAAGGTGCTTGCCGGGGAGAGTTACGCTGTGTGCCCACGCTCCAGCTCATCGAACCACGCGTCGCCCTGGGGCCATCCCAGGGACGCGTGGCGGATGGCTGTGCAGCCTGGGGGACACGGTGGCACTCCACGGTGACGAAGCCATCGCCGTGGCAAACGGAGACGCAAGGGCGGGCGCTTTTGGGGTCGACGGTGACGGGCATTTAATGCTCTTGTCCCCCACTGTCAAAGTAGGTGGTGACCACTGTTCATCCACTGTTCATCCACTATTCCCGCACTGTTACAACTACCACCAAAGTTACATTTTTACCCCTTCTCCTACGTTGACACCTGTCGGTGACCCCTTGAGCTATAAAAGGAGGCCCATGCACAACGTAGAGGGGGGTTCGAAACCTAGATCGCTCATTCGCTCGGGGTAGCTAGTTCTTCAAGCTCCCAAGCTCCGACACTTAATACAAACTAAGCAGGAGTAGGGTTTTACGCGTCCATCGCGGCCCGAACCTGGGTAAACTGCCCGCGTGCTCTCTACGATCTGCTCTTTGTGCTCCCTCCGCTCCCTTACCGCACGAACAAGGGGCTCCGGTCCCATAGGTGCTCGTGGTGGACAGTTTCCCCCATCTTTGGCGCGCCAGGTAGGGGGCGTCGAGGTTGTGCGAACCTGATCCGGCGTTCACGCGGGCGCATTCTTCATCAACCTCTCCAGCTACATCATCTTCATCAGCAGCAACAGCATGGCCCCGAAGAAGAAGGCTTCGGAGGTCGGAGGCCCGTCTGCGTCTCATCCGCCACCACCTGAGCCAACGGTGGGTGGAGGAGACGCCGTCGGAAGGGTGGTCGCCGGCGAGGAGACTCGCGGCGCCACCAAATCCAAGGACAAGACGGACGACCGAGCCTCGGTCTCCGTGGATGCGCCACGTCCATCTCAGCAAACGACAACCCAGCAGCGCCGTGGTACAGGAGGTACCATCCGCTTGCTAGGGCAAGGGCAAACCGGAGGTTCGCGGGATGCTCCGGACCACCGTCCGGGCACGAGCAAGGTGCGATCACCGGGGCGGGAAATTGCTCCTTCTAACCCTGTTAGGAGTCCGAGCATATCCCGCTCCTCGCACCGCTCGCCCCCGCTCCCCTCCTCTCCAGCAGAAGCGCTCGCAAGGGCGCAACTGCTCCTCGATTTCCCTCCAGCGGCAGACAAAGCCGAAGACTGGAGGGCAACCATCCAGAGCCTGATCGCCTTCGCCAACAACGACTCTCCGCAGCAGCCAGCGACCTCGCGGCCGCGGCAAGCCGAGAAGACGAAGGCCGACGGCGACAAGACCGCCGGGGGTGCAACCACCGTGCACTCCCCGCCGCGGAAGCAGAAGACGCCGCCCTGCCGGATCAACGTCGACGACGGCTCCACGGCGTCGTCGGATCCGCGGGCCCGTCGGGACCAGCGCCAAGTCCTTGACGACCGGCGACAAGAAGACGCTCGAACGACGATCGAGCGCCGCCGAGAAGCTCGGCGACAATCAGATCAGCGAGCTGGGAACACTGTCGATACGCACGCGCCCGGTGAACCAGGCGACTTGCCGTACGCGGTAGGTTGCCCTGCGTTTACTCGTGAGCTGCGGCGCGTCCAGTGGCCCAGCATGAAGAACTTCAAGCCCGACGTACCGGAGAAGTACGACGGCAAGACGCACCCCTCGGAATTCCTCAGCATCTACACCATCGCGGTGCAGGCTGCCGGGGGGCGCGACGAGAAGATACTGGTGAACTACTTCCCGCTGGTGCTTAAGCCGAACGTTCGTTCTTGGCTTATGCACTTGCCGGAAGGCTCCATTTCTTCTTGGGCAGATCTTTGCCACCAGTTTGTTGGCGCCTTCACGGGCGGCCACAAACCCCACGGCCAGGAGAGCGATCTCCACATCTTGGCCCAGAAGGAAGGAGAACCTCTGCGCAAATACATCCAGTGCTTCAGCCGCGTGCAGCGCAACATCCCCGACGTCCACCCTGCTGTGGTTATCAGTGCGTTTCACCAGAACGTACGTAACCGCCGCATGCGTGAGGAGATGGCCATGACCAAGATACGGGATGTCAGCGAGCTCTATGCTCTAGCTGATAAGTGCGCGTGCGCCGAAGAGGGGAGGAGACTCCCCGGGGAGGATGCTGGCGCAGGGGGAAGCGATAGCGAGGATGCCGCCCCGGCAAAGAAGAGCCGGCGGAGGAACAATAGAAGAAAGAACAAGAAGGAAGTGCTTGCCGTCGAGAAGTCCGGCAAGGAGGCTCCCGCCAAGCAAACACAGGCTGGCAGCTCCGGCAAGGAGCCTGCCCCTGTAGCGGCAGCCGACAAGCAGGACGGCTCCGACAAGCAATATTGCAAGATCCACCACTCCAAGGGCCACGACCTCTCTAACTGCAAACGCGTCGAGTACCTCGTCGAGCAGCAGAAAGCTGAGTACGAGCGGCGCGACAAGGAGAAGGCCCAAGGTGGCGGAGGAGAGCCAAGCAAGAAGCGGCCATTCAATGGCCGGGGAGGACGCCGCGGCAAGGCCAAGCAGCGGCAAGGTGACCGACCTCCCCGGGGCCGCGACAAGGATGAAGAAGACGACGACGATGACATAGAGGAAGAAGATAACAGCGAGCAGGAGTTCCAGAAGGCCGCGGAAGTCCTGTGCGTCGACGGCGGCGCCTCTCTGCATACTTCCCACCGCCAACTCAAGCAGTGGGTGCGGGAAGTAAATGCAGCAGAGCCGCCCGTGGAGTCGCGCAGGCTCCTCAAGTGGTCCAGCACGCCCATCATTTTTGATCTTGAGGATCACCCTGACCGTACCACTGCAGTCGGGTGCTTGCCGATGTTGGTCTCACCAACCATCCGCAACCTCAAGGTCACCAAAATGTTGGTTGACGGCGGGGCCGGCCTGAACTTGATCTCCTCGGCTGTGATCAAGAAACTCCAAATCCCACATGGCGAGCTCGAAGAGACCGGTTCGTTCCAAGGAATAAACCCGGGGAGGAACAAGCCCAAGGGGAAGATAACTCTGCCAGTGACCTTTGGCGGGGAGCTCAACTTCAGAACTGAGCGCATCACATTCAACGTCGCCGATATACCATTGCCATATAATGGGATACTCGGCCGTCCCGCCCTCGCCAAGTTCATGGCAGCTTCCCATTACGCTTACAATGTACTCAAGATGCCGGGGCCGATAAGCGTCATCTCTGTCCATGGCGACAAGAAGGACGCGCTTGTCTGCGCCGACAAGATATACCGGGATGCAGCAGCCGCGGCGGAGAAGGACACACTTGCCGCTGAAGCTCCCGGGGGGAAGAAGACGAAGACCAAGTCCAGCAAGTGCTCTGGGACCCACTCCGGCAACCGCACCTCTTCGGAGTGCTGCGCTGCCGTCGAGGACGTTCCATCGAGCTCCACCGGCAAGTGCAAGAAGGGGATGGCCGCTCCTCCGGCAACCAAGAAGGTGTCCGCCAAGGAGGACGGCACTGGTGGTACCTTCACCATCAGTGCCACACTTGACAGCAAATAGGAAAGCGCGCTCGTTGCTTTCCTGCGGGCGAATGTCGATGTGTTTGCCTGGCAACCATCTGACATCCCCGGTGTTCCCAGGAAGGTAATTGAGCACAAGCTTGCTGTTTGTCCTCATGCGCGGCCCGTCAAGCAGAAGGTCAGAAAGCAAGCCGTGGAGCGCCAAGAATTCATTGCCGAAGAGATCAAGAAGCTAGAAGCAGCAGGCCTGGTTAGAGGCGTGATCCATCCGACGTGGTTAGCGAATCCAGTTGTCGTGCGTAAGGCCAACGGGAAGTGGAGACTGTGTATAGACTTCACCGATGTGAATAAAGCATGTCCCAAGGATCCATTTCCCTTGCCGCGCATTGACCAGATTGTTGACTCCACCGCCGGATGCGAGCTGCTCTCTTTTCTTGATGCATATTCAGGCTACCACCAGATTTTCATGGCCAAAGAAGATGAAGAGAAGACTGCACTTATCACTCCATGCGGCACATATTGCTTCATACGCATGCCCTTTGGATTGAAAAATGCAGGCTCCACATTTGCAAGAGTGGTATACACTGCTTTTGAGCCACAGATCCACAGGAATGTAGAAGCTCACATGGATGACATAGAGGTGAAGAGCAAGAGCAAAGGTACCTTGATCCAAGACTTGGAAGAAACATTTGAGAACCTGCGCAAGATCCAGCTTAAGTTGAACCCCGAGAAGTGCGTCTTTGGAGTCCCCTCCGGCAAGCTTCTCGGATTCTTTGTGTCACAGAGGGGGATTGAAGCTAATCCCGACAAGATTAAAGCCATCGAGCAGATTGAAGCCCCGAAGCGCGTCAAGGATGTCAGGAGACTTGCAGGTTGTGTGGCTACCCTCAGTAGGTTCATTTCGAAGTCTGCAGAACGCGCCTTGCCTTTCTTCAAAATCTTGAAGAAGGCAGGTCCCATGAAGTGGACTCCGGAAGCGGAGGCAGCGTTGCAAGACTTGAAGCGGTACCTATCCTCCACTCCAATACTTGTCGCACCTAGGCCACAGGAGAAGTTGCTGCTATACCTAGCGGCAACCAACCAGGTGGTTAGTGCTGCGTTAGTAGCGGAGAGGGAGGCCGACGAGGAGTCAGCACCACCGGCAAGCGAATCCAGCGACAAGCAGGGGGCCCCTCCGATAAGCTCTGGCCCCGACAAGGACAACTCTGCGCAGGAGCAAGAAGAAGTGCGGAAGAAGATGGTGCAGCGCCCAGTGTATTTTGTAAGTTCCCTCTTGCAGGGGGCTAGATCAAGATACTCTGGGGTGCAGAAGTTGCTTTTCGGCCTCCTCATGGCCTCGAGAAAGATGCGCCATTACTTCCAAGCACATGAGATAACAGTGGTCACTCGCTTTCCGCTCAAGAGGATATTGCATAATCCGGAAGCAACGGGCAGGATCGTCGAGTGGGCACTGGAGCTGTCAAGCTTTGGACTCAAGTTTGAAAGTACTTCAACCATACAGAGCCGAGCTTTGGCAGAATTCATAGCTGAATGGACCCCAACGCCCGATGAGGAAGTTCCAGAAACAAGTGTACCCGTACAAGAAGCGACAAGTGAATGGGTAATGTACTTTGATGGTGCCTTCTCGCTGCAAGGCGCCGGTGCCGGCGTGGTATTCATCGCGCCCACCGGAGAGCACCTCAAGTATGTTATCCAGATGCACTTTCCCAGGGAGCAAGCGACAAACAATACTGCTGAGTATGAAGGCTTGCTTGCCGGCCTCAGGATTGTGGCCGAACTTGGGATCAGGAAGCTGATTGTCCGGGGAGATTCTCAGTTGGTGGTCCGACAAGTCAACAAGAGTTACCAGAGCCCTTTGATGGAAGCTTATGTAGATGAAGTGAGGAAGCTTGAAGAGCACTTTGAAGGTCTGCAAATGGAGCACGTTCCGAGAGCTCAGAATGACATTGCAGATGGCCTTTCAAAGTGTGTTGCGATGAAGTTACCTGTGGAACCAGGGACCTTCTTGCTCAAGCTAACTCAGCCATCCGTCACACCATCAATTGGGCAACCCAAGAAGAGAAAGTTGGTCTCCGGCGACTACTTGCCGGCGGATCTCCCCGAGGCCGCCGCCAAGGTCCCCAAGATCAATGATCAGAACGCTGAGGAACAGTTTGCTCCTGCAGATCCAGGGGTCTGTACAGTTGAAGCAAGCGTTCCCGACAAGCCTCGCCCCGGCGAGCTTGCCGGGGGACCATCGGCTCCGGCAGAACCAGAGGTTCTTGCCGTAGAAGCTGGGGTTCCCACAGCGGCCCTCATGCCTTTAGTCCTTGCCGTTGAGCCTCGGGCTCCAGCATGGGCACAGCAGATCGTCCGTTTTCTACAAACTGGAGAACTTCCCGACGACCCAGAAGAGATAGAGAAGATAACCAGGCAGTCAAGTATGTACCAGTTCGTGGATAACGAGCTGTACAGAAGAAGACTCAACGGTGTCAAGTTGAAATGCATCACCAGGGAAGATGGACAGAAGCTGTTGGCAGAGATACACGGAGGCATATGTGGTCACCACATTGGCGCAAGGGCACTTGCCGGGAAGGCGTTCCGGCAAGGGTTATTCTGGCCAGAAGCCCTCCAAGATGCAACTGCACAAGTAACCAAGTGTGAAGCGTGCCAGTTCCATGCAAAACAAATACATCAGCCAGCTCAAGCTCTCCAGACGATCCCTTTGTCCTGGCCCTTCTCGGTCTGGGGGCTCGATATCCTCGGCCCCTTTCCTCGCGCTGTCGGGGGCTTTGAGTACTTGTACGTTGCAGTCGACAAGTTCACAAAGTGGCCAGAAGTGGAACCGGTGAGAAAGGTGACAGCACAGTCAGCAGTCAGGTTCTTCAGGTCGATTGTTTGCCGTTTCGGGATCCCTAACAGGATGATCACCGACAACGGTACACAATTTACTAGTCGAACCTTCATGCAGTACGTCCAAGACCTTGGCGCCAAGGTCTGTTTCGCTTCTGTTGCTCACCCGAGGAGCAATGGTCAAGCGGAGAGGGCCAATGCTGAAGTGCTGCGCGGACTCAAGACAAGGACCTTTGACAAGCTGCGCAAGTGCGGAAGAAACTGGATAGAGGAGTTACCGGCGGCTCTTTGGTCAATCAGAACGACACCGAATCGAGCCACCGGACAGACACCC
Organism: Secale cereale; assembly: GCA_902687465.1. Lineage (NCBI taxonomy): Eukaryota > Viridiplantae > Streptophyta > Magnoliopsida > Poales > Poaceae > Secale > Secale cereale. The sequence continues at coordinate 765,972,184 of LR738711.1, read as the reverse complement.
TTTGCTCTCGTCTATGGAGCAGAGGCAGTTCTCCCCACGGAACTCGTATACGGATCTCCTCGGGTGCTCGCTTATGATGAGCTCGAGCAAGAGCAACTGCGACAAGATGATGCATTGCTCCTCGAGGAGGAACGTCTCCAGGCTGCTGTACGAGCTGCTCGATACCAGCAAGCCTTGCGCCGCTACCATAGCCGCAAGGTTAAGGCCAGGAGTCTCGAGGAAGGCGACCTTGTTCTTCGGCGTGTTCAGTCCGCCAAGAATTCCAACAAGTTGACGCCGAAGTGGGAAGGCCCTTATCGGGTGAGACAAGTCACAAGGCCCAGCGCTGTCCGCCTTGAGACCGAAGAAGGCTTACCGGTGAGCAACTCCTGGAACATAGAGCATCTTCGCAAGTTTCACCCATAAGGCGCGGTTGCCGTGATCCGCTCCGGCAACCACCTTTTGTACAAGCCTTGCCGCTGCTGCATGTAACCCTTTGTACAAAGCCGGGCGCAGATCCCGTGCATCAGTAAAGATTTTGCGTTTTGTACTATTTGCCTTTCCCATGCTGTTCTTCGCTATTTGCATGCATTATTTGGCATCTTGTGCAACACACGTACCCAGTAAGCATTAGCACGCCGAAAGGCCATATACTTGTTTCCCTCTTCTTTCTCTTTTCCTCTTAAGCAGAAGGAATGTTCCTCGCGCACAAGTTTGCCGGGGGGGAAGGAGATCGAGGACGAACCAAGTGTTGTTCAAGAAAGAGAAGCCTTACCGGGAAGCAAGCAATATATGAAAGCTAAGTTATCAGAATTTGAGCAATTCAAATTTTTAAATTTTGGTTATCTTCCTTGAACAACCACACTTTGTATGGAAAACCTGTGCGCGGAGGAACCTACCCGTGGCTAGCCGCACCCTTATCTTGTTTTCGAGTACGCTCAACGACTTAAGTGAGCTGCGACAAGTGTCGCGCCCTTGTTTCGTTTTCGAGTTCGCTCAGCAAGCTAAGTGCGTTGCGACTAGCTGCGGCAAGGTTGCTTGTCGGTAAGACCTTAGCCAGCAGGCTGCTCAGAGTCCAGCACTCAGCGCTCGCGGCAAGGGCCCCTTGCCGGCAAGTCCCCTAGAAGCGTAGGGTTAAAGGCATACAAAGTGAAGGACCAAAGCAAGGGAGATAACATTGCACTGATTGCTCAAAATAAGATAATATCTTACAAGGGATAACTTGTCGCAATCACTAATAGATTCGTGTCCATGGCACACCTTGCAGTAACAAAGGAAATAAAAAGGCAGAGGCCTAATCTACGCGGTCGCCCTCAACCCTAGAGATCTTGTTCACCTTGGCGATAATGTGGGCGACCTGCGCCTTCAGCGCCTCCATATCCGCGTCGGCCGCCAAGCTGCGGAGAACGTTGACGAGGTTTATACCAGGATTGCGGTACACTATCTTCGTCAGAACGCGCTCCAGAGTTCCCGCGCAGAGCTGGCGTGACTCCTCGGCCAGTTGCGCGGGAAGCTTCTTCTGAAGATTTGCAAGAGCCGGTGCGACCCCTCTGAAGAAAAGGCTGAGCTTGGCGCTGTGGGGGAGGTTTGGATCCGGAGAGTATATGAGATGCTCAACCCTCAGCGCCATCAGCTCCTTGTCGATGTTAGCTGCAGAAGCCACCAGATCTTCAGTCCATACCTCGACGGTCTGGCGGAAGTTGTTGGCTGCTATGGTGGCACTCTCCACCAGGCCTCGCTCTTTGCGGAGCTCGTCCTTCAGTTTGGTTTCGCGGTCCCGGACGGCGTTGAGCGAGTCTTTCAGCGTGGGGACCTTCAGCTCCAGATCTGCAATTGAATCCTCGGCGGCCTTCAGCTTGTCGCCCTGCTTGGAGAGGCGTACCTGGAGTTCCGAGTTGGTATGGGCATCCTTCTCGCGCTCTATGTTGAGCGCGGTGACCCTATCCGTGCTCGCCTTCAGGTACTCCTCTAGCTGCGCCACCTTAGCCTCGAGGTCCTTCTTCGCGGTCTCCGCGGTGGCTACGGCGGCCTTTGCTTCTTTCAGCTCCCCGCCAAGGGCCTGCTCCCGGGCGGCAAGGTCCTCCTCGTGAGAGTCGAGGTTGACCTTCCGCTGGTTGAGCGCTCCTTCTCGCTGGGATAGCGCTTCTCCGGCGAGTCGCTGTTGCTCCTCGGCCTCGGCCTTCTCCAGGAGCCATTCTTGGTACTCCCCGGCAAGCCTCTCGCGCTCCTCCGCCAGGTCGCGGAGGGCCGCCTGGTTGGCGGCGCGGAGCTCCGCCGCGCGTTTCTCCATATCAGTTGCGGCCTTGGCGGTGAGGGCCTCCCGAGACTCAAGCTTCGCCTGCCTGGCCCGGTAAAGGGCCAGGAGCCGGTGGAGCAACTTCTCCTCCTCGGGCTCGTCACTCCCGCCAGGCGCTTCGACAATCTTCAGACCCGCGGAGGCGAGGACCTCTCCATCAAAGGCCTCTCCCTCCGCGGGGCTCGCGACGAAGATCCCCACGGCACCTGAATGAAAACGCCGTTGGGAGCCTCAAGGTAGAACGCGGACTGCTCCTTCTCGGCGGAGGGATCGGCGGCCGGCACAGCGCTAGACGCTCCTGCCGCCTCCAGGCCGGCAGTGTAGCCGCCGTCCCCCTCCCCGGCCGCTGCATCTGCAGTCGGGGCAGTCTCCTCCGCGGCAGGCTCGGCGGCTCTCGCCATGTCTTCAACAACAGGGGCGTTGCCGCCGTCGCCCTGCGCGCCCTCCTCCTCGACGACGATCTCCGTCTCCATCCGCTCCGGGGGAGGAGGATCTGATAGAAGAAGAAGAAAAAGAAAGGAAAAAGTTCAAGCAAATATCCAAAAAAGACAAATCCGAGAAGACGAAGTTACAAGACCTACCTTGGCGGATTTCGTCGACGGCAGGCTCCCTCGCCGGGGAGCTCTCCCTTGGCGGGGTGGCCACCCTCGCCGGGCTGCTCGCCCTTGGCGGGGTACTCGCCCTTGGCGGAGTACCCGCCCTTGGCGGAGCGCTCTCCCTCGCCGGAGAGTTCGTCCTTGGCGGGGACGGCGGGGCCTGCGGCTCCTCGGGAGTGATCTCCGGGTGCTCCTGTGGCTGCGGCTCCACCTCTGCACAAGACAATCAAGACAAAACAAAAATAACAAGATGTTAGTACAAGACAAAATCCTCAAGCGCGCCCGACGAGCGGAAAGATCAAGCCCAGACTTACGCTGGGGGCTGCGCTGGGGGCTGCTCCTCGGAGCAGCGTTTGGGTCCGGCAAGCTCGTCGTCGGCGCGTCCCCTGTCGCCGCGACGGGCGAGTCGTCCTCGACCTCGACGACGGGAACCTTGGCCTTCTTCGCCGCTCGCTGGGCCAGGGTCCTGAAATCAAAGCAAGAAACAAGATCAGAATCATCGAAGAAAGAATCAAGACAGAATTGAAAAACCTACAGAATACAAGTCCTTACCCCTGTTCCTCGCCGTCGTCGTCGTCGCTCAGGGCGGAGAAGTCGAACTCCACCTGAGGCGCGTCTGCACAAGGGGCAGGAGGAGAAGGCTCCCTCGGGCGCTTGGCGGTCCCCGGGGCTGGGGGCTGCGAAGACCCGGCCCCTGTGGACGCCGAGGCCCGGGGAGTAGGCGGAGCAGCCGCTCCACTCTGAGAAGACCCTCCTCCACTTGGCGCTGACGTACGGGGCGCTTCCGCCGTAGCCTGTGTGCGGGGCGCCTCCGCCGCGGTTGGTGCGCCGGGCGCTCCCGTCGCGGCTTGGCTCCCCCGGGTAGCTCGCGCCGCCCGGCGAGCTGGTTGTTGTCGGGGCGCCTGCGCCCTCGTCGCCGTCGTCGCCTTGCGGAGGCGCTTCAGCGGAGATCGCCTGGGACTTGCCCGAGGCGGGGAGGTCTCCGATGACGAGGAGGCGTCGTCGTTGAGCCCCAAGGACCCACCGGAGTCCTCGCCGGCCCCGGCGTCCTCCTCCTCCTCCTCGGCCGGCTCGCTGGGCCCAGCGCCCTGCCCTGCGGCCGCGCTCCCTCCGGCACCTCCGCTCCCTCCGGCGCCTCTACTTCCTCCGGCAACGTCGCCCCTCGCGGCGGCCTCGGTCACGATCCCGGGGATCCCAGCATACCTCAGAGAGGGGACCCCGGCGAGCTCGTCGGGCGGAAGCTTAAGCAGCCTGCGGATCTCCGCCTCCTCTGCTTGGCACGACGCTTCTGCAGCCTCTACCTCTTCAACTGTGAACCCGAACTCTCCTGCCGCTGCGGCTGCGGCGGCCTCTTCTACCTGGGAAGCTATATAAGCAATCTCCCGATCAGTGGTGTCCCGGGTGAGACCCTTGATCTCCTCCTTGTTCTTCGGCACCTCCACCAAGTTGTCGAAGAAGCTCATGATGGCATCCGGCTTGGGCGCTATCCATGTTGGATCGACGCCGTGCGAGTCGCATGCGGGCATCATTGCGCGTAAGGGGTCCCGGGCCGTGCTGTTGCATAGGGGCACCACTCCCCGGGGAGCTCTAAACCATTCCGGGTGGGCCGGGTCGTGCTTAAAAAGTTCCCGGACCATCCCCTTCAGCTCCAGCGACGTGAAGTTGAAATTCAGTCCCGGGCGCAGTCTCATTATGTCCGCCGCGTTGCCGTACTCCCACGCTGGCCTCTTCCTCTCCTGTAGAGGGGCAATGCGGCGGCGGAGGAAGTCTGCTCCTACCTCTCCGATGGTCAACTTGGCTACCCGGAGACGAAGAATTCTGACAAGGGCGACGTTGAGCTTGATGTCGTCCGAGTCCAGCTCGCTCCAATCCCTGCCGCGCACTATGGCTGTTGTGCGCGGCGCGGTGAAGGGCTGCGGCTCGTCCTCTACTATCCAGCACCAATCCGCGCGCCACTCCTCCCACTTGCCGCGGAGCTCCCCTTGCAGATAGGATTCCTTCTTGTTCAAGCGGAAGACCCAAGAGATCCCCCCGGAGAGGGGAGCGCCGGCCTCTACTCTAGGCGTAAAGAAGTGCCTAAAAAGCGCTACATTTGGATAGATCCCTATATAGTTTTCGCACAGATGTGCGAAAACCGCCATCGTGAGGATGGCGTTGGGGGTGAAGTCTAAAAGGTGGAGGTTGTAGGTGTTCATGATATCACAGAAAAATTCAGAGAAGGGAGGACAAAGGCCGCAGTGGAAGAAAACAGCGAAGAAGAAATACCCGCCGGGGTACATATCCTTGGCGGCGGCGGGATAAGCTCTGGTCCGAGGATGCGCCTTGGTCTCCTTGGCCCAGAACAGGTAGTACTTGTTCCAGAGCTCCCGCGCGCCGAGCCTTGGCGCGAAGACGACATTCCTCTTCCGCAGGAGAGCAAGCCTCGCCGCCTGCTCAGATTTCTCTTTCTTGGCCTTCCCCGCCTTCGCCTTCTCGGTCTTCGGGGCCATGGCGGAGGCGGCGAGGGAAGGGGAAGCAAGGAGTCCGGCGGCGCCGCAGATGCGAAAGACGGCGGAGGAGGTGTGGAGGCGGAGCGCAAAGGGGAATTTCTAGAGATGGAAGAAGCAATGAAGACGAAGTAAGGTAACGGCCCCTGCTTCCTCTGCTTTTAAGGGGGAAGTGGGGGACGCTCCGCATTTCCCATTAAAGAACGTGGCCACGTTCTCTCCCACGACGCCGCAATCGACGCGTCCCGTTACGGAGGGACGCGGCGGACGCGGAAGGGGATTCGGCGCGCCGTGGGCCGCGCGTGCCCGTGCACTGTTTTGGGCCTGGCCCAACAGTGCTCGGCACCGTGTGTGGCCCAGGCCCGGGGGCTCCTGTCGGTGTACTAAGGTAGGGGTACCTCAGTACCCCAACTTGTGCACGGGCAGTAGCAGCTTCCCGCGGCAGGGCCTACCACGCGCTTGCCGGAGACCTTTCTGCTCCATATAAAACCATTCAAAAACAAAGTATACAAGACAAAAGATCAAGGCCCCGGCAAGTGGAGCTTGCCGGGAAGGCCGTCCCAGGCTCAAGACTACCCCATTTACACAAGGCCCTGGCAAGAGGAGCTTGCCAGGAAGACTAGAAGATTACATTATAGAAGACATGCCTCGGCGCGGCATGCGCCCCGGCAAGGCCCGGGGAGCGACAAGCTTCAGAGCCCGACAAGCTTCCGGGCCCGGCAAGGTCAAGGCCCCGGCAAGGTGCTTGCCGGGGAGAGTTACGCTGTGTGCCCACGCTCCAGCTCATCGAACCACGCGTCGCCCTGGGGCCATCCCAGGGACGCGTGGCGGATGGCTGTGCAGCCTGGGGGACACGGTGGCACTCCACGGTGACGAAGCCATCGCCGTGGCAAACGGAGACGCAAGGGCGGGCGCTTTTGGGGTCGACGGTGACGGGCATTTAATGCTCTTGTCCCCCACTGTCAAAGTAGGTGGTGACCACTGTTCATCCACTGTTCATCCACTATTCCCGCACTGTTACAACTACCACCAAAGTTACATTTTTACCCCTTCTCCTACGTTGACACCTGTCGGTGACCCCTTGAGCTATAAAAGGAGGCCCATGCACAACGTAGAGGGGGGTTCGGAACCTAGATCGCTCATTCGCTCGGGGTAGCTAGTTCTTCAAGCTCCCAAGCTCCGACACTTAATACAAACTAAGCAGGAGTAGGGTTTTACGCGTCCATCGCGGCCCGAACCTGGGTAAACTGCCCGCGTGCTCTCTACGATCTGCTCTTTGTGCTCCCTCCGCTCCCTTACCGCACGAACAAGGGGCTCCGGTCCCATAGGTGCTCGTGGTGGACAGTTTCCCCCGACACATAGGCAAACAAATCATGTTGGTACTCCATTAACACATTGAGAACCCCCCAGCTATTTGAGACTAACCATAAGAAAACATGAACTACTAAGCATCATTATGCACACAGCATTTTATCATAGACATATCAACCAATGCAACAGAAGCCAACTCTCTTAATAAGATAAGCATGATAACTAAAGAGAGTTCCAGCGACCAACTAAACAAAAGCTCTTTAAAAAGATAAGCATGAAAACTAAGAGCTAAGCATGACAGTAGCTATTGAAAGACCAAGAACACACACAGGAAAGATAGACATGAAAATTCTATGTTATGTTTTAGGTTGAAGTGGAGAGTGTTTCTCTCCCACACAAAGAAAGCTGAGTTCCAACTTGTTATGAACAGAAAGCAAAGCTAAAGAAAACTAAAAAGGAAACTAAAAGCAAGACGCTCCAAGCATAGCACATAACACATGAAGTGATAAAAATATAGTGGAACGAAAGACGAACTGATAATTGTTGATGGAGAAGGGGATGCACGGGGACATCCCCAAGCTTAGACGCTTGAGTCTTCTTGAATATTTCTTGGGGGTGCATGGGGGAATCCCCAAGCTTGAGCGTTTGACACTCCTGAATCTTTTTATCATCTTCCCTCGCACACTTGAAAACTCCCTTCATACATAACTCATCATAATCTGATTAGCTAGGTTAGTACCCATAATAAAATAATTGTTCCTTGCTGGAAATAAGGATATTCTTGAAGGTATACTGTTTCTCAAGATTGCCAAAAGGTTTTTGCAAAGAAAAAGCAAGCTCAAGGTTTGCAAAATGAAGGAAAGGCAAAACTGGACAGAATCTGTGAAAAACAGACCAGCAGGTAGTAAATGATTTTTTCGGGGCACTTCTACAACTCAAATCAAAAAACTCAGAACAGATGCCCGAAAGACAATTGTATAGAGCACGCTGTCGAAAAAATTCAGACCAAAAAGATGATATGGTGATTTTATACGAATTTTTCTATCCAAGGACAGAATCTGTTTCCTGGACAGCACGTCACAACTTTTGAACTTTCTTGCAATCAGAGGCTACACTTGGCACAAGGCTGAAAAGTAAAGATACAATGATGATGCTACTGTAGTAACAACATCAAGACACAACAAAAGCAAAATAAAATTTTATTCATTGTGGGCTGCCTCCCAAAAGCGCTTTCTTTTATGCCTTTAAGCTAGGCATAATGCAAAGAGATCAAGTCTTATCAAGAGTAAAAGAATAGCTAGCCCGTATAACGGACTCAAAAGGTAACTTAATCTTCTTTCTAGGGAAGTGTTCCATCCCTTTCTTGAGAGGAAATTGGAATTTTATATTCCCCTCTTTCATGTCAATGATGGCACCAACTGTGCGAAGAAAAGGACGTCCCAAAATAATTGGACAAGAAGGTTCACATTCAATATCCATAATAGTAAAATCAACGGGAACGTAGTTGTCATTGACAATGATAAGAACATCGTCGATCCTCCCCAAAGGTTTCTTTATGGAAGAATCAACAAGACGAACACCAAAAGAACAAGAATCAAAAGGTTTCAATTTAAGCATATCATATATTCTTTTGGGCATAACGGAGGTACTAGCTCCAACATCACATAAAGCATAGCAAGAGAAGTTATTCAACTTAATTTTAATCGTAGGATCCCAACCATCTTCTAGCTTTCTAGGTATGGAGGCTTCTACCCTAAGTTTCTCCTCCCTAGCTTTGATGAGAGCATTAGTGATATGCTCGGTGAAGGCAAGGTTAAGCGTGCTAGTGCGGGGATCTCTAGACATCTTGTGAAGGAAATCAATAACTTTGGTAAGGGTGCAATTATCAAAATCAAGGTCACTACTATCAAGTAAGGTGGTAGTGGTGTCCTTTAGGCTCACTTGTTTGGTAGTTTCCATAGTCATAGCATCACCATTAATAGGTCCAATGGGACCAGGAGTGCATTGGGTGCTAAGAGTTTGGATATCCTCAACAACTTGGATAGTAGCAACAGTGTGGTGGGTAGGAAGGTTCTTAATTCTATCTTCTTCCTCCTTTTCTCTAGCCCATCTCTCTTTAAGTTTAGCCAACATCCTAATGTTTTCATTAATTTGCACTTGAATAGCATTCATAGGAGTGACCTTCCTCTCCTCGAGAGGAGAAGTTCTAATTTTAAGCAATTCTACCTCATGGGCTAAATTGTCTACCTTCGAAGAGATATTATCTAGTTTGTTTAGTTTTTCTTCTACACTCTTATTAAAGGCTTTTTGAGTAGTGATGAAATCTTTAAGCATACTCTCTAGTTCAGAAGTGGAGTTCTTGGTGCTAGGATAAGCATTGTTGTTCCCATAGGAATTAGAGGGGAACGGTCTAGGATTGCTACCAAAATTACTCCTATAAGCATTGTTATTAAAAGTGTTTCTAGAGATAAAGTTCACATCTACTTGTTCTTGAGCAATCAAAGAATTTAAAGGAACATCACGAGGATCAACAGAAGATTGCTTGGAAAGTAGAGACATGATCAAGTCAACTTTTTCATTTAGGGAGGGAATCTCCTCGACAGAGTTTACCTTCCTACCTGTTGGAGCGCGTTCGGTGTGCCATTGGGAATAATTGGTCATCATCTCATCGAGAAGCTTCGTGGCAGCACCAAGTGTAGTTGACATAAAGGTTCCTCCCGCGGCTGAATCTAACAAGTTCCGTGAGGTAAAGTTCAAGCCTGCATAAAAAGTTTGGATAACTATCCAAGTAGTCAAACCATGAGTAGGGCAGTTCTTGACAAGAGACTTCATGCGTTCCCAAGCTTGGGCAACGTGTTCATTATCCAATTGTTTAAAATTCATTATGTTACTTCTTAGTTGGATAATTTTAGCAGGTGGATAGTATTTTCCAATAAAAGCATCCTTGCACTTGTCCCAAGAATCTATGCTATTTCTAGGCAAAGATTGAAACCAAATTTTAGCTCCTCCTCTCAAGGAGAAAGGAAAAAAGCTTAAGCTTAACAATATTACCATCTATTTCTTGGTACTTTTGCATATCACAGAGTTCAACAAAATTGTTCAAGTGTAAAGCAGCATCATCTCCAGCACCGGAGAATTGATCTTTCATAACTAGGTTCAGTAAAGCAGGTTTAATTTAATAAGAAGGTGCTGAAGTGGCAGGTGTAGTGATAGGCGTGCAAATAAAGTCATCGTTGTTATGACTGGTGAAGTCACACAACTTGGTGTTCTCGGTGGAACCCATAGCAGCAAGCAAGCAAGATAACTATTTTTGTGATTTTCGATAAAAGATACTAAAGCAAAACTGAAAGGTAAACTAACAAGACTAAAAAGCAAAGGTAAAAGATAGCGTGCAACTCCCCTATCTTGAAGAGTGGAGTCCCCGGCGACGGCGCCAGAAAACTTTGCTTGATGGCTTCTCGCCCCTCGTTGGTTACCCCAAGTGGAAGGTTTGAGATGCAGTGTAGCGGTAGTTTTCCCTTGGCAAAGATACCAAGGATCGAATTCCCCTGAGACTCCAAGGTTTCAACAAGAAGGTGTCAACTGCTAATGGCGCCAGATACTTAGCAATTAACTGGACCTGCACACAGATACAAATAACTTTGCTCCCAACGAGTACAGAGAGGTTGTCAATCCCTCCGGCCTTGTCGTTTACAAAGGATCAAACGCAAGAGATAATAATGATAGGTATAATTGCAACTAGTAAGTAAAAGCAGAAAGTAAATAGCGGATGTGATCAATGATGGTAATATGGACCGGGGTCCCATGATGTTCACTAGTGATGTCTCTCTCCCAAAAGACGATAAAACAACTATGTCAGGTAAACGAATTACAGCTGGGCAATTGACAGAATTATGTGTGCAAACCAATGCTAACTATGCTGCAAGAAAGGTTGAGGCTCGAAAGCATGGGCGGTACGCCAAGGTAAGTAGACCGAAATCCATCTGCATCTACTACTAATCATCCACCTTGAGATATCTATCCAGAACATCTCGCTGGTATTAAGTTGCGAGTCCCACCCATAGTGTAAACTCAAAGCAATAGACAACTGCATTAAAAGAACTTTGCGTAAAGTAAACAATCCTTGCACCCGCGAGTACAAGCACCGTTGTTTCCCCCTTGTGGCAACAGCACATCCCCTAGACTCATGTTTCTGTCACTCAAACTAGTCATCGAGGGGCATGAACCCACAATCAAGCATAACGTTCCCACTTGGAGTTACTACCTACTACTTGGCCAAAGCAATAAACAGCAACGGAGAACATGCAAGAATTACTCAAGAACATAAATATAAAAGAGGTAAATCAAATATATTACTCACACACAATCTGAACATAATCTCACAATCCATCGGATCCCAGCAAACTCATCATAGCAACAGCATAAGGATTACATATGTGCCTCGATCATGTAGGGCAGCTCACGAGGTCTAATTAGTGAAGAACAAAGAGGGGAGGAGAACATCACATAGTACTGGTCATGGACCCATGGTCCAAGGGAGACTACTCACAACTCATCCGGGAGGCGTCCATGGTGGTGGAGAGGCTCCCGGTGGTGATTCTCCCCTCCGGCAGGGTGCCGGGAAGAGTTCTCATGGTGCTCCCGATCTTGGAAGCGCGGTGGCGGCGGAACAGAGATGAGATCGTGAAAAAGGGTTCCATCCTCGAGGGTTTCGGGACGCGGTGTAAATATATGCCAAAGGGGGGCATCAGCGGAGACCTGGGGGCCCAGGCGCCCCCCGGCGCGGCCAGGAGGGGGGCCGCGCCACCAGGGCGCCTGGAGCCCTGGTGGCCCCCCCTCCGGCCCTACTTTGGCCGCAAGGAAGCTTCCGGAACGCTGATTTTTTATATAATTTTTTCGGGATTTTTCTGGCAGTTTACGTGATGAGAAAACCTGAAATACAAAAACAGCATAAAACGGCACTGGGTGCACTGAGTTAATAGGTTAGTCCAAATATGATCAAAAGTGTATGGAAGTGTATAAATATCATAGCAATATCACACAAAAGAGGCATGGAGCAAGCAGAAATTATAGATACGTTTTGAACGTATCAACATGCATATGAGACGAAACTGTGTGTGCGTCCGTCGGGCATCACAAACATTTCATGTCAACGAACCGTCTATTCTCTATTTTTCATCGCACACACTATTTTCTTTCTAACCGTGTGCACATTATTTTATTCACTCATGTTTAATTTTATTTTTCCCTGTAATTTATTATTTGAATTGGAAATTTTGAAATATGAGACGTGGAATTCAAATTCTCAACACAATGGTTCAACAACCAATCCATAAATAATATTCTCAGTACAATATGTTAAATAATTACAGGATTAAACAACAATTAACTATGATGAACCACAATATTTAGAGGCGGTAAAGGTGAAGAGACAAGAGTTAATCATTTTGGCTGCCAATGGTGTTGAAGAAGCGAATGCCCATAATGTGCCCTCCTGCATGCCATAGGCACGAACAACTTTTGTCCAACCCCTTGTGACGATCGCCCGCCCATCCTTCACCGCCTTCAGGAAGACTTCTAGAGCATTATTGGTACCATGAATTATATACTTTAACATTAGTTGCCTCCACTCCGGTCATGTAGTTTGCCAGGTAATCATCCGTAAATAGCTTCGGAAACCACTGAAAAGAGAACAATTTCAGATACTCGGGTCTAATAGAGTAACTTGTTGTGGGCAGGGAAAAAAGGCAACACATTACTTACCATCCTAAAGTTCACTATTGTCTTGGAAAAAGTGTAAATAAAGAGCCTAATTCCTATCACCCGTTTCTTTCGCCTAACAATCTTTCTTAGTTTTCTCACTTGACGCTTGTTCATGAATATCTCATTGCCCCATACGCAAAAGGGATCAAAGTGTGGATCAGTACCGCTCATATATGTACCTACAAGCAACCAGTAAATGTTAGAAACTAAACTGAGATTGCACGAATGATATAAAATACAACTACCTACGTTCCTAAGTACAAGTATTTTTTACAGATTTCAATATGAACTACGTATGGATGTATATGTATAGAATTATAGACATAGTTTAGGTTAGAATCTAGATTCACTCATTTTGCTCCGCATGTAGTCTATATTGGAATCTGTAAAAATACTTATATTTAGGAACGGATGGTGTATAAGACATGTGATGCAGCTAACCTTGATGGCAAACAACAACATCGTCCATTGTAGCCATGTGTAAGTACATGGAAAGCCACCAAAAATAGCAAATGTTATTAAAATGGCAGCATCTATAGTGATATCTTCATTGTGAAAGAGTAGGATGGTAGCAAAGGGACGGATTAAAAATTGATAGAATTGTTTACTACAACAGACAACCTAGTATAACCACTGAAACTGGTACTGATAGAAATGAAATTGTCAGAGTTAAACATCGCAAGGCAGGTGCTGCTAGAGCAGAGAATGGCCCTGTTGTTTATAAAAAGGTAAGGAAAATAGATAAGATGGGCTAGGCGTGTTTACTAAAACATGCTTAATACATGAACCGTACAAAACATGGCCATTGCAACTGGTATTGGTAAGATTCAACTGGTGAGTTCATACTTGGTAAGTCCTGATGGGTAGTTGCTGGGGCACTTCATATGGACAAGAGCCTACCCCAAGTTGGCCGCAGCGGAGGCGAGGTGTTCGGGTCGAAGAGTGGATCAATGTCGCTGACATGTGTACCTACAAGAAGCAAGTAAATTTTAGAAACCAAACTACAATTGCACAAATGATGTAAAATACTGTAAGACATAGGATGTAGCTAACCTCGACGGCAAATAACAGTGATAACCCACAAGTATAGGGGATCGTTTGTAGCCTTTTTCGATAAGTAGGAGTGTCGAACCCAACGAGGAGCTAAAGGTAGAATAAATATTCCCTCAAGTTCTATCGACCACCGATACAACTCTACGCACACTTAACGTTTGCTTTACCAGAAACAAGTATAAAACTAGGAGTACTTTGTAGGAACTTGAAATAGGTTGCAAGACAATAAAAGTAGTGTCGTAGCGAGCTTTTTGTATCATAAGAGAATGATTTGTCCATAGGCCATCAACTATGTTACTAGATTGATAGCAAGTTTATATGTGGGAGAGGCCATTGCTAGCATATCATCCCTTACTTGGAATTCTATGTACTTATGACTGGAACTCTAGCAAGCATCCGCAACTACTATCGTTCATTAAGGTAAAACCCAACCATAGCCTTAAGATATATTGGTCCCCCTTCAATCCCATATGCATCAATTTCTATGCCAGGCTGAAGCTGCTGTCACCCTTGCCCTCCAATACATAGTCCTATCAACATACAACTAACCCTATGGTGTGATCCACACACGCGCTCATATGATGGGCACTAAAGGGCAACAACATAACCACAAGCAAATTCAACCAACCATAGCAATGTCACCGATAAGCCCATAGGACAAAACAGATCTACTCAAACATCAAAGGATAGCCAAATATCATTGGGAAATAATATATGGAGGTTAGCAGCATGTTTAAGTAGAGAATTACAGCGGGAATAGAGAGGTTACACCGATGCATAGAGGGGGAGAGACTTGGTGTGTACGGTAGCAAGATTGTTGATGCAGATCGCCGTCCCGGTCGTTGCCCCGGTAGCACTCCGGCCCCACCGGAAGCGAGGGGGAGAGAGCCCCCTCCTTCTTCTTCTTCCTTGGACTCCTCCCTAGGTGGGAGAAGGGTTCCCCCTCTGGTCCTTGGTCACCATGGCATGGGAGGGGCGAGACCCCCTTCGAGATTGGATATGTATCTCTATCTCTCTCTGTTTCCTCGTTCCCAGATCTGGCCGAAAACCGTTTCTTATATTCTCGGAGATCCGTAACTCCGATTGTGCTGAGATTTTTACATGATTTTTTCTGGATATAAGCTTCCTTGCTCCCGAAGTAGAGGTCCAACCGACATACAAGGTGGGCACAACACACCACGCCACGCCTGGCTCCTCTGGCGCGTCATGGTGGGTTGTGCCCACCACGGGCCTCCGTTTGCGGTGATTCCAACTCTCAAAAATTACATATATTCCAAAATAACTCTCCGTGAAATTTTATTGCATTTGGACTTCGTTTGATATGGATACTCTGCGATACAGAAAACATGCAGAAAACAGGAACTGGCACTAGGCACTAGGTAAGTAAGTTAGTCCAAATAAATCATATAAAAAGTTGCCAAAAGTAAGTAAAACTTGTATTATATTGGCATGAAACATTCAAAAATTATAGATACGACGAACACGTATCAGCATCCCCAAGCTTAATTCCTGCTCGTCCTCGAGTAGGTAAATGATAAAAAAGATAATTTTTGATGTGGAATGCTACCTAACATAAACTTGATCATATATCTAATCATGGAACGAATATTAAGACATGAGTGATTCAAAGCAATAGTCTATAATTTGACATAAATACATCAATACTCAGGAATCCCAACTAACAATCATGGCTTTCAGAATATAAAATGATAAAGAACGTTATCCCTACAAAATCATATAGTCTTGTCATGCTCTGTCTTCCCAGCTCAAAGTATAAATCATGTACTACCTCGGTGTCAGTCAAGCAATTGGTTCATACTTTTTAACGCGCTTCAGCATTTTCAACTCTCACGCAATACATGAGCGCGAGCCATGGATATAGCAATATAGGTGGAATAGAATGTGGTGGTAGTAGACAAAAGAAGAGAAGAAAGTATCACATCAACTAGGCAAACTAATGGACTATGGAGATGTCCATCAATCGATATCATTGTGAGAAGTAGGGATTGCCATGAAACAGATGCAACTAAGAGCTATAAGTGTATGAAAGCTCAATATGAAACTAAGTGGGTATGCATCTAATCCTATGAAAAATTCCCACTAGTATATGAAAGTGAAAGCATATGAGACCCTCTATATGAAAAACATGGTGCTACTTTGAAGCACAAGTGTGGTATTAGCATGCCCCCTTTTTTCATTCATTTTTTCCTTTTTTTATTTTTGGTGGGCTTCTTTGGCCTCTCTTTTTTATATTTGGACTTCTTTGGCCTCTTTCATTGTTTTTAAAGTCCAGAGTCTCATCTCGACTTGTGGGGGGATCATGGTCTCCTTTATCCTATCATCATGGGGGCATGCTCTAATATTGGATAATGATGATCATCACACTTCTATTTACTTATAACTCAAAACAAATAAAAATCACAACTCGATACCTATGACATAGTATGACTCTAAATGAATGCCTCTGGAAGTGTACCAGGATGTCGCATAGCAAAGATATCAAAAAACGGACAAGCCATGAAAATATCGTGTTAGCTGTCTTACGATCGTGCAAGGCGATATGAAAATGGATGCTCAAGTCAACTATATGATGGAAGTGCTTGGCAATATATCTCGGAATGGCTATGGCAATACCATAATAGGTAGGTATGGTGGCTGTTTTGAGGAAGGTATAATAAAGTTTATGCATCGGCGAAAGTTGCACGGCACGAGAGAGGCTAGCAATTATGAAAGGGTGAGAGTGAGTATAATCCATGGACTCACATTAGTCATAAAGAACTCATATACTTATTGCAAAAGTTTATTAGCCCTCGAAGCAAAGTAATACTACGCATGCTCCTAGGGGGGAGTAAGGGAGTCCTGGATTGAGGGGTCCTCATGTGGACGGATAACTCGTGGTGGGCCGGACTGGTGGGCCGTGAAGATCATTGTTGAAGATCGTCTCTCGTGTCCGAATAGGACTCCTATATTCGTATAAAGGCAGGTTTTAGGTTCGGGTGTGATCTTTCCTTCCTCTGCAAGCTGGTTATGTACAAACCCTAGGCCCCTACGGTGCATATATAAACTAGAGGGCTTAGTCTGTAGAGGCTAGAGAATCATAACATCCTCATAGGCTAGACTTTAGGGTTTAGCCATTATGATCTCGTGGTAGATCAACTCTTGTAATCATATTCATCCAGATTAATATAGCAGGAGTAGGGTATTACCTCGATCGAGAGGGACTGAACCTGGGTAAACATTGTGTCCCCAGTCTCCTGTTACCATCGATCCTCAGACGCATAGTTCAGGACCCCCTACCTGAGATCCATCGGTTTTGACACCGACATTGGTGCTTTCATTGAGAGTTCCACTATGTCGTTGACCGAAGGACTGGTGGATGGCTTCGTCAACCAGGACGTCACCACCGAGGGAACTTTCCCTCCCGGCCAGCTTTTTGTGTTCGGCAGCTTCATGCTCCGTGCCAACACAGAAGGCCACCTCGAGCAGGTTGAGAGCTATGCCCCTGGCCGTCAGGTCAGGTTTGGAAGCTTGAACTACGTTGCTGATATCCGCGGAGACTTGATCTTCGACGGATTCGAGCCCACGGCGACCTCTCCCTGCCACCACGATGAACATGACCTAACTCTATCATCGGACCAGGAAATAGCACATGTAACCGTTCTGGCCCTAGATCCGGAACAGATCGCGTCGCCCAAGGACGGGAAGCTCAACCCCGCTGAAGAAGCCGCAAACTCAATGGCGCTGGAGCTGCACACGGACCCAACTCTGAGCGGGGTCTGTGTTACCGTAACTCCGGACTCGTCTTCGGCCGTTGGTTCCGAACCATGCACATATGCGTACTTCAAGCTTGATCAGGCGTCTATCGCCGAATTCAGCGCTGCAGATATCTTCTGGCACTCACCTTTTGGCAATGTGCTAAACTCGTTAATATCTCTCTCCTTAGCTGGGGACACACAGCCGAATTATATTTGGTTCAAACTGCAGGCTGATGATGGAGAATTTAGCTCCCCACCCACTACCCACTTGGTAGCCATGGTCGAAGATCTAACTGATCTACTGGACTACGCTTCCGAAAACTTCTAAGGGATGGACCTCGAAGCCGAAGCAGATCTAGACCAAAACCGGCCTGTAATCGGGCGATGGACAGATATGTCTTCATACGACGTGTATATGGTGGATACACCTAAGGAGAAGGAGGGCGACGGAGAAAATGATCCCGCAAAGGACAAGCCTGTCGAGGAATCTCCCAAACGTCGATGTCCGAAGCGCCAAACTAAATCCCATAATGGGAAAGATAGCAACACTGTCACTAACGACGGTGATAGTCTAGAGCAAGCCGAAGACCCCGCAGACCCAGCGATGGAGCAGGACGAGCGAGAGGACAGCAAACGTAGTCCGAAACCGCTGTCCGATGACAGCGATGCCGAAGACAGTAATTATGAACCTGTCTCCAAAGAGGATGTTAGCCTGGGCGACGACGAATACATTGTCCCATAAGAACCCTTATAGAACAAAAGCGCTTCCATCGGAGGCTTATTGCCATCGGGAGGAGCCTGAAAAGCAGCTAAGACGGCTTTGAGCTGCACAGGACACACTCAATGATAGATGGAATGAAGTGCTAGACGCTGAGCAAAAACATGGCTACAATCACCTAACCAAAGGCTATCCTAAGCATAAACTGCTACCCGAATTCGACGACGAGGCCACAGCGCCTATGCCGCCCACGCACATCAGAGGAGGAGACCTGTCGGCCATGGAATATTGCTCATCTTCGGCCTTACTATACTTGAGCCACTGGCTCTTATGATGTACATAGTTTGATGATATAAATATTAGAACAATATAATAAAGCAACCATCCCTGGTAATTCGGGGCCTCTGACGTTTTCACCTCTTTGAAGCTGAGTCCTTGTCATCATCCTACATGTTTACTCAAGAGGCTTGACGCCCAAATTGCAGGGACCAAAGAGAGTTGGATGCATAGCACAGCTCAGACATAGGTCCTCGATGAGAATAATTTGTAAGTATGTCACTTGGGGGCTTCCTGTTCAAACGTAGGCGTATTCGACCAAAGAGAACACAGCGTTACTACCCATTTGACCGGGTTATGTTCAAACATAAGCGTATTCGGCCAAAGAGGACATAACATGTGGGTCATCCTACCTGTACCCAGCTGCTTCAACTCCATCAGGTCATCCTGATTGACACGGCGAACTCTTGGCGATCAGTCTTATATGGCGTATTCGACCAAGACCTGAGCTTGCTAAGGTTCAAACATCGGATGCCATGTGAGAGCACGGCTTACAGATAGTCAGGATAGATCCAAGCTGAAAATGCCGCCTTCTTTGAAACTTGGATAAATCAGCCTGTGATGCAAGATGCAACTCTGACCCCGCGTACTCTAGACAAGTCTATCTTTAAAGCAAAGACCTGCACTTGTCTAGGTTCAAATGTCGATTGGGTACTATGAGAGCCGGCTCACAGCACGCACGTACCTTCCAGTGGCCAACATGCTAGTTTCATTGAAGAAGAACCTTTGGCTTGGTGGCCTGCAAAAGCCTCAGATGTTTTTTGATCTCCTTTTGCTTTGGTTCTTTTGTTATTTGTGGTTTTTTCTTTTGAGGTGCGTTTTTTGCAAGTTCGGCCAAGCTGCCTTTACTTATGGCTCATATTTGAAGCCTCTCTGGGTCTCTGCAACACGATTTAATGAACGGCTCTAAGCCGCCAGAAAGTAACAATCTTATGTCTGGAGCGACAACTCTACAAGACTTTAACTGTATGAAGACTGATAAAGCTGACAGTTTAAACATACATTACAGTTATGCTTATTTTTGCACAAAAGATATTAACCATGTTAATTAAGCCGGCCCTGGTTATGGACCGTCGGTCCCCAGTGGCACCGGTTGGGCATCATGACCCGCCCGATGGTAAGCCGCCAGGGCACTTGTTATCTGTTTATGTGCAGGATAAGGTTTAATTTGATCTACACAAGTCAGTATTGTCGGCAACTAGTGGATCAATAGATTAATGTTTTACTATCCTATTACAAGACTCGGTGAGCCAATCAAAATAGTGTTTCTCTCTGGGATCAAGTATATAAACCGCCAAGGCGGTTCACTCTTCCTGGCCTTGCTGCTTTGAAGCCTTCGGATTACCCCTCTCCGGTTCTTTGTCCTCCTCTATCTGAAAGTTTTGTGACAACCAATTGATGCCAGCCAAAGCTTCAATTTCAGCTTCTTCATCGAAAAGTTCAGACGGATCAATTTCAGGAGGGAAAGTATGCTTACTGATTGGAGGGATTAGCTCCATCACTTTGTAAGCCGGAGTGGGCATCTTCTGGTTTTCTAGGCTGTAAGCCGGCTGATATCTCGACAGATCCGTCTCACTGGCAATCAGGCTGGCCAAAGGGCAGATATCTTTAACACGGGCAGTGAAATCGTTTTAATCAAAGGCTGTGCCATCCTCCTTCAAACTTGGATAGCCAGTGGCTAAGTCGGCTGGATCTAACTCTGGTAGCCACGCCTTAGCCCGGCTCAAAGCTAATATGGCACCGGCTCTCATAGACGACCGCCTCATCTCATCAAACCTGGCAGGCAGCACAGAAAGTCTCCTCAATATATCTACAAAAAGATTTGGTGCCTGGTTGGACGGAGAGACGGTAGCCAATGCGCGCTGAGCTCCTGTGTATAATTGTTCAACAAGTGTGTAAATAGCTTTAAGTTTCACAAGCGGCTCTTTGGTAAGATTACTGCTCCTGCAACCTGCATGAGTCATAAATTGGTTAGTGGCGGTTTATGTAACCAAAGGAAAGATTCAATTTGCAACATGGCGGCTTACCAAAGATAGCTGAAGTCATTTGAGATACATGATGCTTTAATCCAGTGAGCTCAGCGGTCACCTTTTCAAGGGTTGCTTCTGCTTTTTTTGGCTCGTTGTATGAGGGTGGTTCTCTCTTCAGCCCAAGCAGACTTCTTCGTTTCAAATTCAGCTTTCAGTTTCCCTGTTTCAGTCAGACTAAATTGAAATTTTGATTCAGCCTTCTGGCTCTCAGATTCTTGAAACTTAATCTGGCCCTTTGCATCATCTAATTGCATTTGCAATTCAGCAGTGGTATCCTATATAAACAAGGGGTTATGAAACAAATTATTATCTGGGTTACAAGAATTGAAGTCCCAAGCCTTTTGCAAGCAACAACACTTGGCACTTGGGGGCTAATGGATGCTGAAGTGTTCTTTAAGTGCCGGTTCATATCAATAAATTCCCAAGCACTTTGCAAGCAAGAGTACTTCGCACTTGGGGCCTAATGGATGCTGAAGTGTTCTTTAAATGCAGGTTCATATCCATAAAGTCCCAAGCACTTTGCAAGCAAGAGTACTTGGCACTTGGGGGCTAATGCATATTGCTTCTTTCTTATCATTCATTTATGCTAACCCGGTGGCATTGTAAACATTGACCGCCGTCTTATGAGGAGTATACAAGCAAGTTATACACAATGAAGAATAGGACCGACTCATTCATACTGATTAAACCGGCCCTTGGGGGCTACACGTGCAACGTTCATCAAAGTCAGATTTCCTATTAAGATGTGTGCCGACTCTGAAAGGATTCAATTCGTATGCATGTTATTCTAAGTCTACAACATATTCAATTCTATCATATCCAATAGACTTAGGGGCTGGAAGGATGTATATAATTTGGTCAAGATTCATACCTCAAACTTCTTATGCATCTGCTTCACCATATCAATTTCAAGGTCAAGGCTGCTGTGGACTTGGCTGAGATATCCGTAGAGCTCTTCACTGCTGCTTAGCTGTGCATAATGAGTCATATCAAATTTTACTTTCCTTTTCTCAGCAAGTTCCTGTTTGGCAGTGTGTTTGGCCAGAACAGTTGGATTGCCCGGTTCTCTAAAGTCGGTGCCAGTAATTGTGACATCTACAGTTTGCTTCTCTGCCAGCTCAGTTGGGGTCGGCGGTTCAGCAGTCGCAGAGATGACGTTGGCAGGGTCAAGAGAGGCGTCAGGAATTTCACGAGGAGCATCATGAGTAGATTCATCTATTGGCATATGAACATCTGTCGCTAAGGTTCGTTGTGTCGGCTCAATGGTTTTTGGATCAGTCGTCGGCTTAGTTGCTTTTGCCCTCTTACAGGGTTTGGCTTGGCCACTACACAAGATAAGGTAAATCAATACAAATTATAAAGAGACAAGGAAGAGCAGAACAAGGAACAATCATTACCCAGGGGCAGTCTTGAAAGCCGGCAGCTGAGTTTGAGATGAATCACCAGACGAAGAGCGAGAGGCAACTTGATAGTTTGAATCGGAATAGTTCAGTGGTTGATGAATGAGACCCGCCAGTGGGTAAAGAGAGTTTGAGTAGAGAAAGACCTCATATTGACGTTTTCGACGAGCCGGAGTGTTCGGTAAACCGGAGACAGTTCCTCGTCTCCGGTGTTCTGAGTCTGACACCGTTTCTCATGTTGCTGTTGCTTCAAAAGAAAGTGAGGATCCAAATGAGCTAAAGGGTGTGAAAATCTTACTTTCTAGGTTACTCGTCGAATTTTCTGTCTTGACAAGGATTCTAAGCCGGAGGAAATAGTAATTACCTCTTCATCAACAGCCTGACTGGCCTTCGTGTCGTCCTGACAATAATCAGTGTCAATAAGATAATTGAAAAAGGAGCCAAGAGAGTCAAGGGCTACCTCCGACTCAGAGATGTAGTTCAGTTCAAACAATTTAGAAGTGATGGTTTTCTTCTTCGTCTTTTTCACGGCCTTCTTGGTGGCTTTCTTGACAGCTCTGGCCTTTTTAGCAGCTTTGTGGTCGTAGGTTTTCTTCCAGAAAGCCGACTTAGCCTGCGAGAGGCAGCAAGTTTGAGTTGACAGGAGAATCAAAACGATAAAGTAAGGACAGTTAAAGTTAAGACTCACATCTGGTGCCGGGTTAAGTTTCTAGAAAGGGCTCGGACCCACTTTGCTGCATTCTCCCAAGCTTTCATTTAAGAGGGTTTTGGTCATTTCTGTGATTACATCCTCAGTCAAGTCCTTAGGGCTGTGACGTAATGGATCTGTGGTCTCACCAGTATAAGTGCACATTAAGCTAGTCCTACGGCTCAAGGGAATGATTCGCCACGCGATCCAGCACCGGACCAAGTCAATTCCGGTTAGCCCATTTCCCAGTAGGGCCCTGACCTTCGCAAAAGTGGGAGCAAGTTTTTTTGCATTCTGCAGCAGTAAGTTTCTCAGCAAGAGGATGCTTTGGGTCTAAACGCTGGACACGGTAACCCTACAGTGGATTCTCATCAGCCGGGGAGGTGTCTTTGCAATAAAACCAGGTTTGTTTCCAGTCTTTGGGGTGACTCGGCAGACATGCATAAGGGAAGATAGAATCTCTTCTTCTTTGAATTGAGACGGCTCCAAGTTCCAAGCTGGGTCCGTTTGTGAAATCATTCTGGCGGTTTAAATAAAAAATACTCTCTGAAGAGCTCGAGGTTGGGTTCCTCTTGAAGATACACTTCACAGAAGACCTGGAAGTTGCAGATATTTGACATGGAATTGGGTCTGATGTCTTATGGATGGAGCTGAAAGAAATACAGAACGTCCTGGAAGAACTTAGAGCCGGGTGGTGAAAACCCCGGTTCATGTGATCAGAAAAGACAATAACTTCATCGTCCTTTGGATGAGGTCTCTCTTCGCCCGGTTTAGGGGCGCGGTAATGCATAACTGATTTTTTCAGCAGATACCCAACTTTGACAAAATCAGCAAGTGTAGCCTCAGTGAGAACAGAAGGGACCCAGTTGCACGTGGTGATTGTCTTCGGCGACTGTCGTGGAATTAACACGGCAGATGTCCGGTTTAGCGGACTTGATGATGGAACCATCGCACAGGTTAGCTTGAAGGGGTTAAAAGCACACAAAGGACACAGAGGGTTTATACTAGTTCGGCCCCTTCGATGAAGGTAAAAGCCTACGTCTAGTTTGGTTTGGTATTGCTTGGGCGTCGATGAACAGGGAGCGATTTGCTTGCCTGTCTCGGCGGGTTGTTTCTTGCTTCTCCCTGAACCGTCGCCGGGTCGTCCCTTTATATAGAGGTGACGCCTGGTCCGGTTTACAGAGTCCCGAGGCCGGCTCATACTCGTGTCCGCCTCGGTCTCTGCTCTTTCTTCCTTATCTCTCAAGTTACATCATCAGACGGTTTACAAACCATAACAATATACATGGGCCCTAAAACCTCATGGGCCGTAGCCTTTACTAAATATTACAACCATACAAACATATTATAATAAACCAGTTTACACTAGCCGGTTCATACCTGCTAGTAATATCCCTGACATTAGGCCCCAGAATGATTTGAACTTCTTCACATCAATCTTCTCAGTTTCGCATAATTTTCTTCCTTTGTGTCTTCTCGTTTTTGTAAACCGGCCCTGACGTCATCCTCGAGAATCACTTAATCTGACCGTGACATCACTCCCGCATTTAACGCCGTGAGCTGTCCATCGTCTTTGTTTAAGGGTTGTTCCGAAAATCGAGGCGACAGAGGATCTTTATCCAATCCTTTGCCTCCTCGAATCCCGCCCATGTCACTTCGGATCTGCTTTTCTTCTATAAATACCGCCGTCCCCATTCATTATCTTCTTCCGCTCTTTCTTCCTCCTCTGTCGCCCGAACTCAAAGCTCCATTGCCGCCCGAGCTCAAGCCGCCGCCGCTGACCGCTGAAACTACGTCTTCGCCGGCCGCTGCATCGACCTGAGCTTGACCAGAAAAGACTCCGCCGCATCTTCTCAGGTTTTTATCTTCTTCCTCATTGTAGATCCGTAACATCTAGGGTTCTTCTTCTTACCTCCGCCATTAAGTTTCAGCGATAGTTTCGTCCGTTCATCGTAGATGCCAAGTTCCACCGAAGTTTTGACCATTATATCTTGTCCTTAGATCTTGCCTTTACTCCGCTGTTATATACTTTAAATCTCGTAATTTATACACAACCTGTAGATTCATCTGCTCCGTATATCACCCTTGTAGTTCTTCCCGTATATACTTGCATTTATTTTTCTTTTTCTTGCGTGTTCAGATCTGTTCCGCCTTAGCTGTCTATGAAAACATGTTTTCTTCTCCCTTGTAGATCTGTTAAGTATACTCCGATTTAAGCTGTCATGCACATGCTCTGTAAAAAAATTAAAGACATATGCGACGGTTTAGCTCTTTCTCCATTGCTGTCATGAACCGGTAGTAACATAGCTCCCTATTATTGCCGGGTTATCCGTGTCATTAGTCCCTTGCTTAAACCGTAGCGTGACCCTTGCATGTGTCTTCCGGTTTATGCTGCTGTACTCGAATAATCCGGTTTTACACTTTATCTTTTCAGCACTTGTTTCATCTGTTGCTATGGCAAAACAATTTGTCTCCTGCAACTGGGTTCCCTCCACTGTGACAGAAGAAGTTTTAGCTAATGCTGTTGAAAATGGTATCTTAGGCCCTCGGGCCGTTTTAAAATGGAGGGCTCCAGGAGAAGAATGCCCTCCTACTCCCAAAGAGGGGGAAATTATTGTCTTCTTTGACCACATCGCTCGAGGCTTCACTCCTCCCGGTTCAAAGTTTTTCCGGGATGTACTTGCTGCCTTCCAACTCCATCCTCAGGACATAGGTCCCAACTCTATTTCCAACGTCTGTGATTTCCAAGTGTTCTCTGAAGTGTATTTGCAGGAAGAACCGTCAGTCGACTTATTCCGGGACTTTTTCCACCTGAACCGGCGGACTGAGTTCACTAGTGGACCTCATCAAGAGTTAGGAGGGGTCAATATTCAGAAGAGAAAAGATGCAGTCTTTCCTCATGCCGCTCTCCACACACACCCCAAAGACTGGAATAAATCTTGGTTTTACTGTATCGACACTTCACCTGAGGGGGAAAACCCATTGCCGGGTTACCGCGAGCACCGTCTTCCGGAGGATCACCCATTGCCACAGTGCCTTAGTTCCGCGGAGCGACCCCGGTTTTCCTCGCAACTTGCCAGGTTAAAAGCTTTTATGGCCAACGGTTTAACCGGGGTAGATTTTACAAGATGCTGGCTTTCTTGGAGGATCCTTCCTTTGAACCGGCGTCCAAGCTTGATGTGTAAGTATTCCGGTAAACCGGATGACCCTCAACGGTTTACCAAGGAAAAAATTTCCGAGTCGGAAGTTATCGAATCAGCCAAGAAAATGCTCAATGTCCCTATAGACGAATGCAGTCAAACCGGGTTGGCTCCGTACTACAAGAAAAACAGACTGCCTGAAGTAAGTCTTATTCTCTGCCATGTATCTGTAATCTGTTCCTTTTAACCGTTCTTTCAATTTTCTTTCTTTTGAACAGGCTGAGGATCCCTTTTGGAAGAGGAAACCTCAGGAGAAAACCGGAAAACAGGCACGCCGGAAAACCTTTTGCTAGCAAGAAGAGAAAAGCGGTTGGTGGCTCCAGTTCTCACGCTGAAGATGACGATCCGGACTCTGAGGTATGAATTAATCCGGCTTTAACTTGCTTGCTTTTACTCATATATGTATCTAATGATAACTTTTCACAGGAGTTGGCGGAAGGAGATAAACCGGCCGAAGTTGAGGTAACTATCCTTTCTTCCGATTCAGAACCTCTTCCACAAAAAAGTCGTCGGACAGTCCGGAAATATCAGTTTTCTCACCCATATGCTCAATTGGATCCTAATTTTCTTTTGAAGAAACAACAACATGAAGCTCTTCGCTGGACCACTCGCCACAGCGGCCTTGCTGTGGAATCATTCGGAATATCTCTTACTCCAGCCCGGAAGCGCCGCTCTGAGGTTATACTCTCTCCAACCCTTCTTCATCCCAAGGCCGGGCTCATACGCAAACCTCTTAAACCGTCTGACCCTGATTATCAGGAGACTCCGTTATCTTCTTCCGGTGAATCAACTGCCACACAGCTTCCACCCCTAAAAACCGTCCCAGGGTAAGTCTTTAAACTTATCTGGTTTATGATTGCACTTTGTCTTATAATTCTAACTTGTTTTCCAACTTCTTTCAGCAAGCCAAAGCCTAGCAAAAAAGCAAAAATCATCCAACCAACTGCTGAGACCATCGTTGATAATCCGGCAGCTGATCCGGACTCAGCTATCCCTCCGGAAGGCGAACCTACAATTCCACTTGAAGATCATGCTCCTGCTGACCATCACACTATGCGTGAGAACCCCAATGTTGAAGATGTTCGTGAACCGGCAAGTCCTGCCCGGGCCAATCCTCCTCAGACCAATCCGGCTCCTCCCAGTCCGGTTCGCACTGCAACCCCACCAACTACTGCTTCTCCGGATGTGGAGATAACTCATACGGCTTATACCGCTCCCGCTGAACCCACTGTTTTAGCCAAACATACGGCTAAAGCGGAGAAGGTGTATAAAGAAAAGGGTAAGTGGAGTACCGAACTGTCCGGCTTTGCTGACATGAGTGCCCAGGAGCTCTATTCCGGGTACTTAAACCGGCTCCACACTGGTCGAGATTATGAAGCGGGCCTGATTAACATGATGAAGGACAAGTATGAGGTAATCCCTTGCATCTTCTTTTAACTTTCAATGTACTTCTGTCCATATCGTATCAGCCCCCAAGTTCCGGTTTAGCTGTGTTTAGAAGGTGAACCGGTACTTCCTGATGAATCGAATGATCTTACATTAGTCCCAAAGTGTCAAGTAGACAACTTGTTTTGTCTGCTTGAGACTTAGTCTTTGAATTACTTCTGATTTTTACTTCAACTGCCCATTAGCCCCCAAGTGTCAAGTAGACAACTTGTTTGTGTGCTTGAGACTTTTGTCTGTAAATTACTTCTGACTATTGCTGCAACTGCCCATTAGCCCCCAAGTGTCAAGTAGACAACTTGTTTGTGTGCTTGAGACTTTTGTCTTTAAATTACTTCCACTTACCACTTGATCTTCCTTGTAGGCTGATTTAAACCGGAGGGACGAAGAAATCAGTGAACTCCGGAGCAGACTTGCTGAAACGGAGGCTGCTGCTTCTAAGGCCAAGAAAGATTTGAAGTTGAGTTTAAAGACTTCTGAACAGCTGAAGAAATTCTTTGAAGAAGAGCGGACCGCCTTTGAGGTTCAAAAGAAAGATCTGGAGAAAAGGGCCAAGGATGCTGAAGAAGCTCTTAATCCGGTGACTGAAGAGTTATCCGGTTTAAAGCGGCAAATAGAGTTGATGACTTCTGCAATCTTCGGTAAGTATTTAATCTGTATTTCTGCTCTCATCCTTGTAATCTTCTACCTGTGCCGGTTTAACTGTGATAGTCATATGCAGGGCGCCGTGTCACCCATCTTGGGGATGACTTACGGAAGAAACTTAAGGCATGTTACACTTTGGTTGAGCAGCTGTATTCCGGCGCTCAAAGGATCATAAGTGCAACATCATTCAGTAAACCGGCCCCCACTACCATCCAAGGCACTTTAGAAAAGCTGTCTGTTCTGCCAGTGCGCTTGGAAGAAGTTAAGAAATCCGCTGCTCGAGCCGGTGCCCTCGTGGCGCTTACCAGAGCGAAGGCATGGGTTCCGGACTTTGATCCGGAAGAAGCTTTAAATGGGTATCCAAATACCAAGGATGATGGATCATCGTTTACTGCAAAAGATCACCATGCCTTGACGAAGGAGATGCGTCCTCTCGCCAGCAAACTTGCAGCCGAATCCGATTTATCCAGGTATCATCCGGGGTACGACTTGCAGAACGAGCGGGTGGAGCGGCCGGTTTATGATACCGTCAATCTAATCCCACCAGTACGCCCTCATACATTCTCTCCAGATATCGATCCGTCTGAACTCATCAATGAAGAGATGTACTTCCGTGCCTTAACGAGAATCGACTGGTGCGTTCCGGACTTCCAGCCGCTTCAAGAAGAAGAGGAGACGCCGGATCAAGTTGATGTCCAGCCGTCTCAGCAGGAAGGAGCATAACTCATAGCATATCTTTGTAGTTGCAGCCTCATTTTGCCGAACAATTTTTAATCCGTCAGGCTTGCTATGCCTTGTAATAGGATAGCTGAAAACATTTGTCTGCGTTGATCCGGATATTCCGACTTTTGTTTTGATATCGCCAACTTTGTCTGATATGGGTTATCTTATATATCATCTGTTCCTGCATAGATAATGAAGATATGTCCTAACGATTTTACCGTTGGACCCATTAAATTGTTCTCACAACATATCAAACAAGTGTATACTTATATCAAAAATAACTTTATACCTGAGATCAAGTATGCTTGATACTCTTAATCCGGCGAATTTTGCCTTTTTGAAGGGAGTCTTTGAATAGACCCTTTAATAATCCCTGGTCTCATAGAAGCTCATGATTGTTCCGGGTTACGATGAACACCGAATTAACTCTTGCTGGTGTTTTACAACCCAGACTTTTTACTCATGCTGGTGCTCGTGACCCAGATCTTTAACTTTGTAACTATGTGGTCAATTTCTTGAATTGTCCCATCCGGATTAAAGAACCATAACACATAAGATCAGAAATGCAAATTTGCAAACAAAATCGTGTAGTCGAGGCTTTTTACGAGCTGCCAGGCTCAAAGCAAGGTTCAGCCAATCAATTGAATGGACTTGCCATCTAGAGGGACGGTCGATGGATGTGGCCGAATCATCCATAGGAACCATAAGAAAATATTTAGCCAATCACTGGGTGGTTGTCGCCTGCCCAGAGGGCCTCCATGGATACATGAAACCATGGGTAATCATAAGCCAATCACTGGATGGTTGTCGCCTGTCCAGAGGGCCTCCATGGCTCCATGAAGCCATGGGTAATCATAAGCCAATCACTGGATGGATGTCGCCTGTCCAGAGGGCCTCCATGGCTCCATGAAGCCATGGGTAATCATAAGCCAGTCACTAGATGGCTGTCGCCTGTCCAGAGGGCCTCCATGGCTCCATGAAGCCATGGGTAATCATAAGCCAATCACTGGATGGATGTCGCCTGTCCAGAGGGCCTCCATGGCTCCATGAAGCCATGGGTAATCATAAGCCAATCACTGGATGGCTGTCGCCTGTCCAGAGGGCCTCCATGGCTCCATGAAGCCATGGGTAAACATAAGCCAATCACTGGATGGCTATCGCCGGTCCAGAGGGCCTCCATGGCTCCATGAAGCCATGGGTGAATCTTGAACCAATCACTGGATGGATTACCATCCAGAGGGTTTTCATGAAGCGTCCTCTTTGAGCCGGATGTGACCTTACGCTCTTCAGGGAGTTTTATTACTTCTGAGTATATACTCTGCAAAATCAGTTTTAAACCGATCGATACGTTTGAAATATGACATATGATGCTATATGTATTGTTGTCCTCGTGAGATATTTGTATTGGAAAAAAGGCTGAGCCCTCGGTTTACCGAGGGTGCCGGTTTATTCATTAATCATAATATATACATAGGATACAGTGGAGCTCATGGCTCAGGTATAGTAGGGCCGTAAGAGGGCGATGTTCCATGGCCTCTTTGTCTCCTCTTCCGATGTCCGTGAGTCCTTGTGTTCTCGAACGTCCACCAGGTAATATGAACCGTTGTGCAAATTCTTGCTGACCACAAAGGGCCCTTCCCAAGGTGGGGATAGCTTGTGCATATCTGTTTGGTCCTGGATGAGCCGGAGTACTAAGTCTCCCTCCTGGAATGTTCTGCTCTTAATCCGGCGGCTGTGATATCTGCGCAAGTCTTGTTGATAAATCGCAGACCGTGCGGCTGCTATATCACGCTCTTCATCCAGCCGGTCCAAACTGTCTTGTCTTGCCTGTTCGTTAGCCGCTTCAACATATGCTGTCACCCTTGGTGAATCATGACGGATATCACTTGGAAGGACCGCTTCAGCACCATACACCATAAAGAAAGGCGTATATCCTGTGGACCGGTTTGGCGTAGTGTTGATACTCCAAAGGACAGATGGTAACTCCTCAACCCAATAGCCCGGGGTTCTTTGCAAGGGAGTCATAAGCCGGGGCTTGATACCTCGCAAAATCTTCTGGTTTGCTCTTTCAGCTTGACCATTGGTTTGAGGGTGGGCCACAGAAGATACATCTAGGCGAATATGTTCTCGTTGACAAAATTCTTCCATCTCACCCTTAGATAAATTGGTGCCGTTGTCTGTGATGATGCTGTGTGGAAAGCCAAACCGGAAAATTACCTTTTTGATGAATTTGACCGTTGTGGCTGCATCACACTTGCTCACAGGCTCTGCCTCAATCCACTTTGTAAACTTATCCACCGCCACAAGTAGATGAGTTTTCTGATCTTGGGATCGCTTAAAGGGTCCAACCATATCAAGCCCCCAAGTCGCAAACGGACAGGTTATTGGTATCATCCGGAGCTCCTGTGCCGGAACAAGAGCACGTCGTGAAAACTTCTGACAAGCATCAAACTTCCGGACTAGATCCGCCGCATCAGCATGAGCTGTTAACCAATAGAAACCATGTCGAAAAGCTTTAGCCACCAATGATTTTGAACCGGCATGATGACCACAATCCCCTTCATGGATCTCGCGGAGAATCTCGCAACCTTCCTCAGCTGATACACACCGCTGAAACGCTCCAGAAACGCTGCGATGATGAAGTTCCCCGTTTGCAATTGTCATGGACTTAGAACGCCGGATTATCTGCCGTGCTTCTATTTCATCGTCCGGTAGCTCTCCTCGGCTCAGATATGCCAAATAAGGCAGCGTCCAATCCGGAATAACATGAAGTGCTGCAACCAACTGTGCCTCCGGATCAGGAACAACTAGGTCTTCCTCCGATGGTACTTGCACTGATAGACTGTGCAGCTCATCCAGAAAAGTATTTGGTGGCACCGGTTTACGTTGAGAACCCAACCGGCTTAAAGCATCAGCCGCTTCGTTCCTTCGCCGGTCTATGTGGTCCACTTGATACCCTTTAAAATATCCAGCAACTGTTTCCACTTCTCGTCTGTAAGCCGCCATGAGGGGATCTCTCAAATCCCACTTGCCTGAAACTTGCTGTGCTACCAAATCTGAATCGCCGAAGCATTTAACCCGGCTTAAGTTCATCTCCTTTGCCATCCACAAGCCATGAAGTAATGCTTCATACTCTGCTGCATTATTAGTACAAGGAAACAATAAACGGAGGACGTAACAAAACTTACCACCTCGCGGGGAAGTCAAAACAACTCCAGCCCCCGAGCCTTCTAACTGCCTTGAACCGTCGAAGTGAATCGTCCAGTATGTAAGATCCGGCTTTTCCTCAGGTGTTTGTAATTCTTTCCAATCATTGATGAAATCCACCAATGCCTGAGACTTTATAGCGGTGCGTGGCACATATTTCAACTCATGTGGGCTGAGCTCAATGGCCCACTTCGCCACTCTACCTGTTGCTTCTCTGTTCTGGATGATATCCCCCAATGGTGCTAAGCTAACCACAGTTATTGGATGACCCTGGAAATAATGCTTCAATTTCCGGTTTGCCATAAACACACCATACACCAGCTTCTGCCAATGTGGGTACCTCTGCTTGGACTCAATGAGTACTTTGCTTACGTAATAAACCGGACGCTGAACCGGGTATTCTTTTCCTGCTTCTTTGCGTTCAACCACAATTACCACACTAACTGCCCGTGCGTTGGCGGCAACATATAACAACAAAGGCTCATTATCAACAGGGGCAGCTAGGACTGCGGGCCTCGCCAGCTGTCGCTTCAAATCCTCAAACGCAGTATTTGCCTCATCACTCCATATAAACCGATCCGTCTTTCTCAGCATCTGATAAAGCAGAATCGCCTTCTCCCCCAAACGGCTAATGAACCGGCTCAATGCTGTGATCCGGCCAGCGATACGCTGAACATCATTAATGCAAACCGGCTTTTTTAAAGATGTGATTGCCTTGATTTTCTCCGGATTAGCTTCGATTCCTCTGTTTGACACCAAAAACCCAAGGAGCTTGCCTGCTGGAACACCAAAAGCACACTTCTTCGGATTAAGCATCATCTTATAGGTCCGAAGATTGTCGAATGTCTCCTTGAGGTCCTCTATCAGTGTCTCTTCCTTCCTTGACTTCACCACGATATCATCCACATAGGCATGAACATTTCTTCCTATCTGCCCCTTAAGACAGTTCTGAACGCAACGCTGATAAGTTGCTTGGGCACTCTTGAGCCCAAAAGGCATAGATACATAGCAAAAAGCACCAAAAGGAGTTATGAAAGCTGTCTTCTCCTGGTCTTTAACTGCCATCTTGATCTGGTGATATCCTGAGTATGCATCCAAAAAACTTAGCCGCTCACATCCCGCTGTAGCATCGATAATCTGATCAATGCGAGGGAGAGCAAAAGGATCAGTTGGACAAGCTTTGTTGAGGTCTGTGTAGTCCACACACATTCTCCACTTTCCATTCTTCTTTAGCACCAGCACCGGATTAGCCAACCACTCTGGGTGAAAAACTTCCACTATGAACCCTGCAGCCAAAAGTCTGGCCACTTCCTCTCCTATGGCCTTGCGCCTCTCTTCGTTGAAGCGGCGCAGGTACTGTTTGACCGGTTTAAACTTCGGATCAATATTAAGACTGTGCTCAGCGAGTTCCCTCGGTATACCTGGCATGTCAGAAGGTTTCCATGCAAAGATATCCCGGTTCTCACGGATGAACTCGATGAGCGCGCTTTCCTATTTGGGATCCAGGTTAGCGCTGATCGTGAACTGCTTAGATGAATCGCCCGGCACAAAATCAACTTGTTTGGTCTTCTCTGCCGATTTAAATTTCAACGCCGGATCATGCTCTGTAGTTGGCTTCTTCGACGGGGTCATATCTGCCGGATCAACATTATCTTTATAAAACTTCAACTCTTCCGTGGCACATACTGCTTCCGCATAAGCAGCATCTCCCTCTTCACATTCTATTGCTATCTTGCGACTTCCGTGAACCGTGATCGTGCCTTTGTGACCCGGCATCTTGAGCTGCAGATAAACATAACAAGGCCTAGCCATAAACTTGGCATAAACCGTCCTCCCGAACAGAGCATGATAAGGGCTCCGGATCTTGACGACTTCAAAGGTTATCGTCTCTGACCTGGAATCATTCTCATCTCCAAAGGTAACTTCTAAGTCAATTTTCCCAACTGGATAAGCTGACTTACCTGGAACCACCCCATGGAACACCGTGTTTGACTGCCTCAGCTTCTTATCCGTCAAACCCATTCGACGGAAAGTCTCATAGTACAAGATATTGATGCTACTGCCGCCATCCATAAGAACCTTAGTGAATTTATAACCTCCCACCTGTGGTGCCACCACCAAGGCCAAATGGCCCGGATTATCTACCCGCATCGGGTGATCCTCCCTGCTCCATACAATGGGCTGCTCTGACCAGCGCAGGAATTGCGGTGTTGCCGGTTCAACCGCGTAGACTGCCCACTTTAGAACCTTCTGATCTCGTTTACACAGACTCGTGGTGAACACATGATATTGCCCGCTGCTCAACTCCTTCGGATTACTCTGATATCCGAATTGCGGCTGCTGTTGCTGA
This sequence comes from Secale cereale, assembly GCA_902687465.1. NCBI lineage: Eukaryota > Viridiplantae > Streptophyta > Magnoliopsida > Poales > Poaceae > Secale > Secale cereale. The sequence goes on along the minus strand of LR738711.1, from coordinate 765,938,205 downwards.
CGCTGCTGATTACCCTGGTTATTGTGATTACCTTGGCCCTGCTGTTGGCTGCCTTGGTTATTGTAGCCACCCTGACCGTGCGGCGGATTACCCTGATTATTATAACCACCTGGACCATATTGATTATTGGCCCGGCCATGATAACCATTGCCATTGCCCCGATATCCTGATCCGGAGCTGTTTCACTGATGACCCGGACCATAGAACCCTGAGCCTGAACCACCATTCGGAGGCCTGTCATTAGAATTGAAGCGGCCCGCTATGGCTTCCATCAAAGGCCTGCATTCTCCTATAGTGTGTTTTGATGGTCGTCCTCTTGTGCTATGTTTCGGACAAGGCTGATTTAACTCCTGGTCCCAACTAACATTTCCTCCGCCGGTTTGTGGGGGTGGTTTCCCCCTATTGCGCTGAAAACCCTCTTGAACTTGGGTATTGGCTACGAAATCCGAGCCACCCTCCGCCTTTCGCTTGCCCAAGAAGCTTGTTGTAGCCGGGTTACCCTGCGCCGGTTTACCGGGTTTGTTAACTTTCCCTGCTTTGTCTCCCTCTGCTTTTGGGTACTTAGTGTTGTCCGAGTCCCCATACTTCACCAGAGCACTCATGAGAGTTCCCATATCGTTACAATCCCGTTTAAGCCGTCCCAGTTTTAGCTTTAGAGACTCAAACCGGCAATTGTTCTCTAAAGTCACTATTGCCGTACTGGGATTGATACTATTTGAAGAATGCAAGATCTCCGATACTCGCCGCACCCATGCACTTGTAGATTCCTGCTCTCCTTGCACACATGCTGCTAGATCCACCACTGACATCGGCTGCTTGCATGTATCCTTGAATTTTTTGATAAACTGGCGATGTAGCTCTCCCCATGACCCGATGGAATTTGGGGGTAAACCCTTTAGCCAGGTCCGGGCTGTACCTTCAAGCATCATAGTAAAGTATTTTGCACAAGCCGCTTCATCTACATCCAGCATCTCCATGGCCATCTCGTAACTCTCAACCCAAGCTTCAGGAGCCAAATCTGCGGTGTAATTAGGCACCTTACGTGGTCCTTTGAAATCCTTGGGCAGCTTCACGCTCCGTAAAGCGGGGATAAGATATTGTACCCCAAAAGAACTCGTTGTGACTCCTGTCTCCGCCGTGGTCGTGTGAAACGGCCTCGTCTGACGAATTTCCTCCCGGGCTACCGACCTAACCCGGTTTACATCCTGAGCTTGTGCAGCTGCGCCTGCCGGATTATCCTGTCTGTGCCGATGCCGCCTGCGTTCACTACTAGACACTTCTGGTTCCTCCCAATGCCTAGTGTAACTCCGGTTGTGACGTGGTGTTGAATGTAACCTCTCCCTGCTATGAGAATATGCTTGTTGTTGTATCAACGTCGTATTGAGTAGATCCTTGACTCTGCGTGCCTCCAATGCCACCGGAGACGTCCCCTCAATGGGTAAAGCGGCCAAGCGCGAAGCAGCTGCAACGATATTGTCCAAAGGATTCGAATAATGACCCGGAGGGGTAGGAACGTGAGGTGTGGATGTGATCCGTCGATCTTGCTCTGCAGTAGGCTGCTGAACCGGCTCGTCCCTCGCTGGGGGTGCCCTCCGGTTTAAGGCTGGATCATTGCTAGTTCCTGCCCCTGGTGTCCTAAACAGATCCGTCGCTTCATAAACCGGCGGTATACGGGATTGGTACTCCCGACTTCTTACTCCCTGTGTAGAGGCATGTTCCATCCTTAGGTGAAAAGCCTGATCATTCAATTCCGCTTGCCTTATTGCTATCATAGCTTTCTCTGCTTTCATATCATCCCTTGCTTGATCAATCCGGCCCTTTAGCTGAAGGAGCTCTGCATCATGCTGCGCCTTGTCTGCTGGAGCTACCTCTGCCACAGCTTTGGCTGTAAACTCCTCGACTAAGGTGGATAGAATGTTAGTAGGTGAGAGGACCGGGCCGCTCCCCCCTACACTAGCTTCTGCTGTCGCCCCGTTCACCGTGGGCTATGAACCGGCAATAAAGACAGCCACCCGGTTTGGCGGGTCAAAGGGGTCCGGAATACGGTTCCCGTCGGACTCACCCTCAGACCGGCCGTCCTGCAACTGATACAGAGATTCAGTTTCTCCGGATGAGGATCCGTCGTCGGAGTAGACAACTGTTTCATCGCCGGATTCCGATCCGTCCTCGATTTGGACCCCGTGAACTGCTCCAACGAAAACGTGCTTCATGGCGGGCTGAACCCGGGCCGATCTCGCACGCTGAGCCGGCTCGATGATGTTGGAGAAGATCTCCGGCTCAGGTCCCGGTTCGCCGATCTTGCCGATGAAGACATGGATGCCACCGAAGGGAACCCGGTACCCGTATTCGATTGAATCGGCCTCCGGTCCCCAACCCGCGTCGTCGATGTAGATCCGGCCGCGGCGACTCTTGGTCATCCGGCCGGCAACGTAGCCCTTGAGCCCTTTAAAGCTGCCCTTCAAGAACTCGAAACCATCGTGCGGAGGCCCCATGGTGGGCGCCAACTGTCGTGGAATTAACACGGCAGATGTCCGGTTTAGCAGACTTGATGATGGAACCATCGCACAGGTTAGCTTGAAGGGGTTAAAAGCACACAAAGGACACAGAGGGTTTATACTAGTTCGGCCCCTTCGATGAAGGTAAAAGCCTACGTCTAGTTTGGTTTGGTATTGCTTGGGCGTCGATGAACAGGGAGTGATTTGCTTGCCTGTCTCGACGGGTTGTTTCTTGCTTCTCCCTGAACCGTCGCCGGGTCGTCCCTTTATATAGAGGTGACGCCTGGTCCGGTTTACAGAGTCCCGAGGCCGGCTCATACTCGTGTCCGCCTCGGTCTCTGCTCTTTCTTCCTTATCTCTCAAGTTACATCATCAGACGGTTTACAAACCATAACCCTATACATGGGCCCTAAAACCTCCTGGACCGTAGCCTTTACTAAATATTACAACCATACAAACATATTATAATAAACTGGTTTACACTAGCCGGTTCATACCTGCTAGTAATATCCCTAACAGTGGCATTGTGAACAAAGAAGCCTAAAAGAAAGAAATATTTTGCCGGTTCAAAATTGATTCATTAAACCGGAAATCAGACTACAGTATATGTACTACACGGTGGGTTAAATGGGGCCTAATGACATATGGGTAGTTATAAACCGGTGAGATAAGCCGCCATGACAAGCACTGATATTCAAGAAAGCAGATTTTACTAAGTGTTGAGACAAATAATTTTCACAGATTGAAGCTGCAACTTTGGATCTACAGCAGTTCATAAAATAAAGTTAAATCCTAAAATTAAGGTGGTGGCGGCGAGAAAACAAGTCCAGATGTGATCCATTACAATGAGGACATATATTCAAGACCTAGACAAATGGTTAAACCTGCTACCGCACATGTTCTACAGATTGATATCCTGACCTATATCTATGATGCTAAAACGATGAACAGGCAGACCTAAGATCAGTATGACGTAGTTCATGGAGATGGATCAATTTTTCGTATAGATGAGACATTACAGTATTTGCAAGGAGATACTATCAACACCATTGAGCGGAGGAATATCAAGATCAAGAGAAAAATTATAACTGCAAAAGAAGAATATGATGAACTCTGGCGAGCTTGCAGGAACCCTAATGGATCTAAGGGGGGAGAAAGAGAATAACGTAACTGGGCTGATGAACGGCGGCGGCGCGCGGAAGAGATCTGGTCGAGTCAGGTTGATGCTGTGGCCGTTGTTGAGGATGAGGTAGAGGACGACGGCGCTGGCGGAGCTCGGTTGCATCGGTGTCGTGAGGAAGGAGATAAAGAGGAAGAGGCAAAGGGGGAGAATGGAAAGGAACCCCTGGCCCTATTTATAAGGTGAATAGATAAGGGTCACGCGCGGGAATCGAGGAAACTAAAAAATAGATAAGTAACAGCACAGGCGCCTCTCTTATCGGAGCCTCAATAAATGCGGATATTTGTTAAGATCTGGGCAGTTCAAAAATAAGTAACAGGTGACATCATGGCGGGTTACCACAATTTCAAGGACTGACGTCATGGCGGGTTATGATATCTCGTGAGAAGATGAAGAAAGATTGACATGAACAAGTTCAAATCAACCTGGGGCCTAATGTCGGGGATATAACTATTTGATATGACCCGCCCAGGAGGGGCCGGGTTACCCAATGGCGGTTCATGGGCCAAGCCCAGAAGCATTTTGAAGATGGCGGTTCAATAACAGTAATGTATAAAGGGCCCAAAGCCTAGAGCGGCTTAAAGCCCATAAGTGTAAACCGCCATGTATATTTAACTTGTACTGTAAGGCATGTAACAATGAATCACCGAGCCGGACACGATTGTATGAGCCGGCCGGGACTCCGTAGGCCGCAGGGCGTTAACCCGTGTATATAAGGGGACGACCCGGCAGCGGCTTAGGGCCAGAAACAACCGATCGAGAGCTAGGCAAGCGTATTCGCTCCTTAGCAATCGAAACCCTAGCAATTCCACCTCAAACTGGATTAGGTTTTACCCTCACAGCAAGGGGCCGAGCCAGTATAAACTTCCTGTGTCTCTTGTCCCATTTAACCCGTTAAGCTAACCACGTCGCTATGGCTCCACAATAAGGCCTTCCCTTAGGACATCTGCAGTGACAACTTCATGACGGTACTGATATTAGTTAACAAACACACATTTAATTGGTCAGCTAATGCTCCCACTTGATTCTCCAAATGCATGTGGCCACATATAGAGAGACATCATGGAATTGCATTTCTTTGGGTGTTGTGATTCATAATGAGTGGGCAACTAACATTGTATAGAAAGAAGCAGAATCTCAATAATATGCTTCCTCTTCTGTTCTTAAGTATGTTCCTCTTTTGTTATTCTTTATTTAGTAAGTACGGTATATTCCGTGTGAGGAAGGGGAGCAGGGACATCTGCAGCCAACAACTGATAGAGCTGGCCTGTAGGTGATCGATAGGCTTTCAATTAGTAGCGGCAATACAACACCGTATTTTCCAGCTAGTTCCACTTTCCCGATTTATTTATGTTGGGTATGGTCGATGGTGAACCCCTTTTATCTACACTGCGATCTGCCTAGTGTTGTTTGCTCTTGTTATCATGGTTAGGCAATAAACTTTCTATACAGTGTATTATGAACCTATCATTTGCCGACTATCCTTACTTCTGGAGCTCCCAACAAGGAGCCTATTTTTTGTGTAATTGTGCCAGATTATATTAATGCACGCACCATATTACATCACACATGGGCTCTCCCATCAGAATCCACTGATAGCACACAAGGGTTTACCGGGAGCCCCTATTATATTAGAATATCATTTGCATTACATAGATAATCTCACTACTATTTATGTTTTCATGCTTCTCAGATATTGTACGTAATCACAATGAATATGAGAATGCACGCATCATAAGAATGTTACGAAATAGTGCAACGACTAACAAACTTGGCACCAAGGCATTGAGTTCCATTCTGGATGCAATGAAACTCGTATGCTCCCCATCGGTAGATTCTTGTTCAGAATATGATCCTAATGACTATTCCGACCTCGATAAGTCGAAGGCAGATGGCCTATCCTGTTCACCCATCAAGGTGCCTGTTCTAATTTGGCAACATTTCATGTATCATGCATAAGTTGTCTTGCATTTCTTCTACTTCGCTGCACTACCATATAGTTAGTTTGCTCATCATATATGTCAAGATGACATGCCCATCCATTATCAATATATATTCCATCTGTCATCATACCATATTTCCCACTCAAATGTTGTTCTTGTGCATCAGACATCAAAAAGGAAGAGCGTGATTGCCCAACCTAAAGGAGCACCAGCAAAGTCCTTGAAAATGTGGTGGTGCCGGATAAATAAGATAGCACCCCACTTATATTGCCTCTCCAACCAGTGACACAAAATGTAGGACTGACTCCAACAGACTGTACCCATACTTCACTGGCCACACCACTAGCCCCACCACACAGGGCCTGCAGTCCAACAAAAGCTATGCTGCTTTCAGTTGCCACAGCACCAGCCGTACCATAGCTAGTTGTTCATGTACAATCACTCTGCAACTTATTTTCCTTTGCCCTCCATTTTCTACACATCAAATCTATATTACTCTTCATAAGCATGGATAAAACCAATGGTATTGAAGAAGTTTAGATGTGCATTGCTCTTGGTAGTACCTTTTGCATGTATCGATGTACTTACATTTATAGCTAGTTGATTATGTAGCATCACTCTTCATCTTATCTTAAATGTTCTCCATTTTTTCTTATATTATCACATCTATATTTACTCTTAACAAAATGTAGAATAAAGGCAATGCTTATGAAGAAGATTCTGTGGTAAACTTCTTGAATTGCCCCACCATCAGCATGGACAAGGGATTTATAGAGCCGGTCTTCACCACTAATGTAAGTTTGTCCTTCTAAACCGTTCAAACTTTGTTGTGTATATTTGGTTAGGCATAACTGCAACAACTGTTTATTTTTGTGTTAGCATCAAATTGCATGTTTAAAGTTTATTATGAAGTTCATAAACATAAGTTTGTCCTTTTCAATTTAAGTTTTCAGATGTACAACCAAGTTCTTCTTCATACCATGTAAACTAAACTGTACAGAGCAAGTGATATCTTTTGCACTGCATGTATGCTTCTGTTCTTTATCCGTAATCCAGTGGTGTTGTGAAATTACCCACTAAAGCACAATGTCATATTCTGCAATGTCTTAACTATGAACAATGTCATATTATTCTACTATTATTTAAATTGTCTCTTTATTTGCCAACCTGAAATGGGATAAATTGACAGCACACCACTAGTAGAAAACAGGGCTTTGGTTCAGGCCTGTCCAGCCCATTAGCCCCGGTTCAATCTAGAACCGGGTCCAATGGGGGCACTGGACCCGGTTCGTGAGCCCAGGGGGCCGGCCGGGCCACGTGGGCCATTGGTCCCGGTTCGTCTGGACCTTTTGGTCCTGGTTGGTGCGACGAACCGGGACCAATGGGTCTTGCTCCTGGCCCACCACCATTGGTCCCGGTTGGTGGCATGAACCGGGACCAATGAGGTGCCTATATATACCCCCTCGCTCAAGAGCAGAGCACACTGCTCTGTTTTTTTTTGGCCGAGGGGGAGAGGGGTTAGTGGTGCTCTAGCTCACCTCCTATGCACACAACGTGTTCGATGGAATGCCCGAGCCACACTAGTTAAGCTTTTCTCCTCTCGAAGCTCTATTTTCTCCGAGATTTGTCTAGGTTTAGCGGTCCGTCACGTCCCGTCCCCGTCTTCGCCGCCGTCGATCGCCCCCGCCGATCTCGTCGCCGGCACCACCGTGGTGAGCCTCTTGTTATGTCCATGTTTTTCTTACTTTTATTATTGCTTGTTATTATTGCTTTAGATAGATATTTGTCTAATTTTCTTACGTTTATTATTGCTTGTTATTATATAGTGCGATGGTTTTGATATCCGCCCACGTGGGCCCTCGTCCTGTCTACGATTCGGATGTGGTATATTATCTTTAATTTATAACTATTTGTTTTAGTGTTTATGATAGTTATGCCGACCAACCTGACATTCATAGATGTTTTATTATGTCTAGGAGGTAGTTGAACCGGAAATTCCAACCGACCCTCTTGTGGAGAGGTTAAATTTAGTTGAAGAGGAAAACATTTCCTTAAAGAAAAAATTGGGAAAAATGGAGGAGGAGAAGATGGAATTGGAGTTGCATGTTGCGGAAGTCATCGATGATCACAAGATCAAGATGGACCATATTGTCGAGAGGTTAAATTTAGTTGAAGAAGAAAACAAATTCTTGAAGGAAAAAAAATTGAGGACGAGAAGATGATATTGGAGTTGCATGTTGCGGATGTCGTCGATGATCACAAGATCAAGATGGATGCAATGTGGTTGAAGATTAGAAAGATTAGAAAATATGCCATTCATACTGAGGCTTGGTATCAATATGCCGTTGGATCAATTGTTACCTTGGTTGCGATTATGATCGCATTTGTTTTCGCATTGAGATGTTTTACATAGTTTGGATGTGTATGGAGAGCTATATGTTGTTAGATGAGAACTATATATGTATGTACTTTGGTTTGAATGTGATGATGAACTTTTATTAATTTGGTCACTTAATTATCTATTTATGATGTTCTGTAATGGTTTTTGACACACTTAATTATATATAATGCACGCAGATGAACCGGCAATGGATGTACGGTGACAAACACACCTCCGAGTACAGACACACCTCCGAGTACGGTGACAGACACACCTCCGAGTACGCCTTAATAAGATAGGTCTCCCTAAATCGCGGTATGAGGGGAGACTGACTGGAAAAGGCACGCTTGGAAGGGACTCAATAATATGCAGGGACGGATATTCTTGGTCTCAAGCACACTACACATTTCTACATAACTCTACATTAGTGACCCCGTATGTCGATGAACACAAGAACAGTATGCGCTCCAAACACCCGGAGCAGTGCGACGACTGGATTACATGTGAACACATCAGGACTTTCAGCAGTTGGTTGGAAACACGTCTCAGAGGTGACAACACTGTTTGTGATGAGTTGTACTTGTTGTCCAGGGGACCATCTTCGACTGTATTGATTTACAAAGAATACAAGATAAATGGGAATACATTTTACACGATTGTCCAAGATCAAAAGAGCACCAACCAAAACAGCGGTGTCCACTTTGATGCAACAACCGAGAGGGGAAAGGACACATATTATGGTTAGATAGTGGACATATGGAAACTTGACTACGGACATGATTTTAAGTTCCCTTTGTTTAAGTGCAAATGGTTCAATCTGTCAGGAGGCAGGGTACAGGTAGACCCACAGTACGGAATGACAACAGTGGATCTGAAAAATCTTGGATACACTGACGAACCGTTCGTCCTAGCCAATGATGTGGCACAGGTTATCTATGTGAAGGACATGTCTACCAGACCGAGAAAAAGAAAAGATAAGGAAGCGAATACATCATACGATGAGCCAAAGCGCCACATAGTTCTTTCAGGAAAAAGGGACATCCTGGGAGTAGAGGGCAAGACAGACATATCCGAAGATTATGAAAAGTTTCATGAAATTCCTCCCTTCAAAGTCAAGGCTGACCCAAGCATCCTGATAAACGATGAAGATTATCCATGGTTACGGCGCAATAAGCAAATGACACAAGCAAAGAAAAAGTGAAGACTTTTTTCCGCAACTATTATGATGATACCATGCCAACTTTGTAACAGACGAGTATGATACCATTGTCCATTTGTACTATTCAAATTTCAATACTACTTGCACTAACAAAAAGTTTGTAATTGGTTTTACCAGAAAGAATTAAAAAATAAAGCAAAAAACAAAAGAAAATAAATAATGCAGAAAACAAAAAAAAACTTGCAAAAAAATAAAAAATAGCAACAATAAGTATTTCATTGTAAGTAGAAACAAAATAAAATAAATAAAGCAACAAAGAAAACAAATAATTTCAAATTTAAACTATTCAAATTTGAATACTACTTGCACTAACAGAAAGTTTGTAATTGGTTTTACCAGAAAGAATTAAAAAATAAAGCAAAAAACAAAAGAAAATAAATAATGTAGAAAACAAAACAAAAAAACTTGCAAAAAAAAATAGCAACAATAAGTATTTTGTTGTAAGTAGAAACAAAATAAAATAAATAAAACAACAAAGAAAACAAAGAAAGTTCATAATTTTTGTGACCTAAAAGAAAAAAGAAATCACTAAAAAACTATAAGTATTTAGTTCTAAGTAGAAATGAAAAAATAAATAGAAAAAAAGAAAAAAAAATGCTACCTACTAGGCCAGCACGGCCTGAATACGACTAGAAACCCAACCATGGGCCAGGATTCAGGCCCACGACAGGCCCAGTAGGCCCACAGGCATTGAAGTGTCCAATTAGGCCCGTAAGCCTGCATTTCAGAGGAGTTCGAGAGGAGAGAGGCAGTGCAGCTTATAAACAGGTGCTGGCCTCTCTCAACTAGCGAGGTGGGACTAAACTTCCACCGCAGCGCCAGCGCAAGGCCTTTGGTCCCGGTTGGTGGCACCAACCGGGACTAAAGGGTAGTCCCGGTTGGTGCCACCAACCGGGACCAAAGGCCCCTCCTTCCCGCCCTTTGGGCTGCTGAAAAGGGACCTTTAGTCCCGGTTGGTGGCACCAACCGGGACTAAAGGGGGGTATTAGTCCCGGTTTGTGGCACCAACCGGGACTAATACGCCTCCTATATAAACTAACACTTGTGAAAATTTCGTTCAGTTCTTCTTCCCCGCCCCGACGCCTCCTCACATCGAGCTAGCCGTCGCCCCGGCCGTCGCCCCGTCGCCCCGCGTCGTCGCCCCGTCGCCCCGCCCCGCACCGTCGCCCAGTCGCCCCCGACGCCGCCCCGTCGCTGTCGCGCCGTCGCCCCGCCCCGCGCCGTCGCGCCGCCCCGCCCCGCGCCGTCGCGCCGCCCCGCCCCGCACCGTCGCCCCGCCCCGCGCCGTCGCGATGTGAGGAGCTTTTTTTGTGTGTGTATATGTTTATTTGTATGTGTTTATTTGTATATAGTTGCTGTATGTGATGTATAGTTGTTGTATGTGACATATAGTTGATGTATATGTTTATGTGTATATATAGTTGATGTATATATATTTGTATGTGTGTGTATATATATAGGGGAAGTATCCAGTGAAAACGTCCATTCAGTGAAAACTTGAAAACTTCCCTCCTAGGCCTTCGGATCACGAACTTATGGTATAGATCAGAGGTGAGAATCCCACCAGCCACTTAACCATAGTTTTCCCGAAAACCCCCTACTAACAATAATTAGCTCAATAGAACTTTTTGAGAGTTATCCCCTTCCTAATTTTTCTCCAGCCGCGAGGACGACCTGGAGGCCACGGCGATTCAACGGCAATTGACTGCGGCGCCGCTCCCCTAGCGACGGCAACTCGGAGGCCGCGGCGGCGCTCCGACGCGACTGCGGCCCGGCACCGACCACACCCTCTGGAGGTGCTGCGTTGGCTCACGCAGCGACGACCCGACAGCCATGGTGATGCCCCCGCGCGGCGGCGACCTCCGCGACCCGGCACTGCACCCACACGCGAGGGAGACCAAATAGCCGCAGTGCTGCATCCATGCGACGGCGACCCGGCGCGCCCCCCACACGACGAACGGAGGGAGCGAGCGGCCGTGGCGCTGCATCCATGCAACGGCGACCCAGCGGCTTGCTTGCCCTTCAAAACTGCTAATGTTCTGCTGATGTTTGACCGAGAATTTGCTGATGTTTTGCTGTAACTGAATGAATGTGGATGTACAGATAAATCCTAATTCTTTTGCTGCACGTGAATCCGTGTGGATCTACAGAAAATACTTGAATGAATGTGGATGTACAAGAAATCTTTTCTGTCATTTCAGTCGCATGGATAACACCAAAGGATTTTTGCTTTTCGTTTACATCCACGTTCATTCTTCACTGATTCAGAGTACTAGTGTACTGAAATTCATGTGCTGATGCAATCTCTTTATATATTTGTACATCCACTGATGCCAAGCATGTATTGGTGGTATTCAGAGAGAACTGAAATTCATGCTCTAAATTTTGAGTTTACTAAGCCATCTGCTACAACCAACAGGAATCAGCATTAACAAATTAACCTCTTGTGGCTTACTACCGTGTCTAATTCTAGCTACTAAAAAGAAACCGTTTTCCATGAGAAGCAATATTCTTGCACATCTATTCAGAGATACAAGGCCATCTAAAATGCATCCAACAAGTGAGCTTCAGTACAAATATTCAGAGATAAAATGATAATCCCCTGGAAAATGTCGAAACAAGTGCCCATGAGCTTCAGTACAAATATTTAGAGATAAAAGGCCATCTAAAATCCATCCAACACATGCGTTTCAGTACAAATATTTAGAGATAAAATGATAGTGTCGGCACAAGTACCAATGAGCTTCAGTACAAATATTCACAGATACAAGGCCATCTACGTTGTCATTCAGGACTGCATCATAATCCTAGCAAATGATAATCTCCTAGTAAAATACATGTGTCAGCCTATTATCATCACCAATAACATACTCAAGAAGAAACCCGAGTTGATTTTCTTCCCCTTCCAAAGGTTGTCAATTAACATTTGAGCGTCAGAATCATGGTTGGGGCTGGCGAAGGGCGGGGGATCACGGCTGGCGGAGGGCGAGCGCTCCTGGACGGAACCGTCGGAGGGCAAAAAAGTGTGCTCAAGGATGGGGCCGTTGGAGAGCTAGGGCACACGTCCGCCGGAGGGCCAGCGCACATGGCGATCCAAGCGGGACGAGGCTCCATGGCGGCACAGATTGAACATGATCTAGTTTCCTTTTTCTTTGAGCCCTTACCAAGCTACACGTACGAGCAGGGGGTTTTCCGAAAAACGGTGGTTAAGTGGCTGGTGGGATTCCACCTCTGATCTGTACCATATATTCACAATCCGATGGCTCACGAGGAAAGTTTTCAAGTTTTCACTGAATTGGCATTTTCACTGGATACTTTGCCATATATATATATATATATATATATATATATATATATATATATATATATATATATTTATTTATTTATTTATTTTTCTTAGGAATTTGCTAAATATATATGTTAAAAATGTTTTTTTTCATAGAATGTTTTTTGTTTATATATAGAAAGTTACAATTTTGATGTATAGTTGCTGTATGTGATGTGTATGTGATATATATGTGTATGTGGTTATATAGTTTTTTGTTTATATATGCTAAATATATATAGAAAGTTTTATATATGCAAAAGTTACAAATTTAGAAAAAGAAGGACAGGAAAGAAGAAAATAAGAAAGAGGAAAGAAAGAAGAAGAGGAGAGAAAGAAGAGGAGAAATAAATAAGAAGAAGAAAAAAGAAGAAAAAAAAGAGGAGAAGAAGAAAGGAATAGAGGAGAAGAAGAGAAAGTTTCTCTTCTTCTCCTCTATTCCTTTCTTCTTCTCCTTTTTTTTCTTTTTTTTCTTCGATATTCTCCTCTAGCAGTTCCTTTTTTCTTCTTCTTCCTCTTTTTTTATCGGATATGTCATTGTCGATATACACCCTTCCCGATAACTTCGACATTAGGGGG
>LR738711.1:765757911-765919262 GCA_902687465.1 Secale cereale | reverse complement strand
CCCCTTTCAAAAAAAAAAACAAAAACCACAGCCACAAAAATGATGACGCGTGGATGCCTTTTGGTCCCGGTTGGTGCCACCAACCGGGACCAAAGCCCCTCCTGCCTGGGCTCGGCGCACAGGCCACGTGGACACCCATCTGCCCCGGTTCTGGATCGAACCGGGACTAAAGGGTCAGAGCATTAGTACCGACACTTTTGTCCCGGTTCAAGAACCGGGGCTAAAGGCCCTAACAAATCGGGTCTGATCTCCCTTTATCTACTAGTGCACTAACCATTGATACTTATGTGTTCTTTAGCACCGCATGTATGCTTGAGTTCTTAATCTGTAATCCAGTGGTGTCGTGAAGCTGCCAACTCCTTCACAATGTCATTTCCTGCCATGTCTTAACCTGAACAATACCATATTGTGTTAATGCTATTTTAAACTGTGTCTCTTTATCCGCTAATAAGAAATGTGATGAATTGCCAGCACTGATACTTATATGTGCAAAACCTCTCATATGTCTGCTTGTTTCTCTTTCAGAGTGATACCTCTGACCCCATGAAGAACTGTCACAATGATAGTGAGAAGGACCCATTGCATGTCCCTCTAACATATATTGCAGGGAAGAAGGCAATACATCTTGGAGATAGAAATACAACTCCAAAGTCATGTCTTGATGTAGCGTTGAAGTTACTCGCTAATAGCAGTAACACAAGCTCGATGAAGTCGCCACTTGAATCTATAAAACTTCTTCTGTCTCAACTTCAAGTAGCAAGACATGTTTAGCTGAACCCCTGCTTGAACTCCAATCTCGGAAGATCAACGAGAAGTCCAGTGCGTCCATTGATGTTATGCAGCTAGAGTTGGAGGATATAAGCGTCAAACAAGCGCAATCGCATCAGCTTGCTCAGCTGCTTGCGCTGCAGCTCCCGAGCATGGCTAACCTTTCTTGAACTCTATTGAAGTGTTGTAGGTTTTGTATATTATTTTGTCGGTGTGTTTATTTGCACTGGTGGCGATCTTTGATGCCTAGTGTATGTAATATGTTGTCTACTTGTGCTTTATTATCACTGGTAGCAAACTTTGATGCCCAGAGGATGCAATATGTTGTAATTTCTTTATTGTGTAGTCTAGGTTTTTTCTTATTCATGATACTGCAGTTATTTTACTGTATATATATCATGTCTTTGCTAAAGTAAACGGGCCAAAACATAAAATTACCGTACATAATCGGGCCGGCATGCAAATCACTATATATGGACCGCATCATGGGCCCAGTCATCTTGGCCCGTTAACATGCCTAAATGTAAATTGACTGACTAGTAGTTTCGAGCCTTTAATAGGCCGAGTAAACAATCGGCCCTATTTTGGCAAGAAAATTCAATGGGATTTTAGTAGGCTGAAAAGTAGGTTGGACCTAAAACGTGCCGAACAGCTCACAGGCCATCAGCGGGCCGAAATAGACCCCGACCCATGATTGTGCCAATCACATCACGGGCTGTTAACAGGCCGAAATTGTCTCGGTCCTTGTTTGGCCCAATCAGATTATCGGCTGTGAGCAGGCCAGATGCAAAGCGGGCCATAATTAGGCCCAACTATATGACGGGCTTTTAGCAGGCTGATATAAATATAGGGCCGAAATGTTAAACGGGCCTTTAATAGGCCGAAACTAATATGGGGTCGTACTATTAAATGGGCCTTTAGCAAACAGGAATCTTAACCAGGCCTCAAGGGGCCCAAAAGCACAACGTCCAGTTGACGGGCCGAATCTAATATGGGCCATAATTTAGCCCAAAGAATGAAAGGCTCTTAAAGGGCTGGATCTGATATGGGCCGTAATACGGCCCAGAACGTGGTAGGCCATTAACAGGCTGGATCTCATATGGGCGCTTATTAGGCCCAGAACGTGGCAGGTTGTTAATGGACCAGATCAAATATGGGCGAGCATTTGGCCCAAAACATGCTAGCATGTTAATGGGTCGGCCCACTAGTGTCTTCAAAATCTTGTGGGCCTTTAGCTGGGCCGGCCCGTTATGGTCTGCAAAATCTTGTGGGCCTTTAGCTGGGCCGGCCCATTATGGTCTTCAAAATCTTGTGAACCTTTAGCTGGGCCGGTCCATTTAATCTTTACGGGCCACTTTTGGGCCGGTCCATGTGTCAACATATCATAGGCGCATCTCGCCCATTGGATGAGTGACATCTATGCCAGCGCGGAGCTGACATGTGGTTCCGTCGGCTAATGAGAATTTTACACGTGTAAAATCGCCATTGGTCGTGGCTGTTAGCGGGTTATCGGATCCAAAACCGGACCCGATAGCTTAATGGCGACCCGTTACGGTGGATGCCACATGTCGGTTACCCTTGACGAAAGAACTTCCATGATGCGACATTTATCGTCATGGAAGTGGACACTTTCATGATGATAATTTTGGTATTGTCATGGAACACTTCTATGACAACACAGATATGACTATCTTGATTCTGTCATAAAATCGTCATGGATGTGCATGCATGACAGAAAACGTGACATACTGTGACAAACACGTATTATCACAGAAGTGGTTTTTTGTAGTGTATGCTAGCTAGGGTCCTAAAACATGTAGAGACCCACTTGACAAGGACAACTATTAACCGCCATGTCATGGTATGTTACTTAATGTACAAATTTGATATGCTTAATTAGTAATGTTGTCATATGCTTAGTGTAGAATTTGATGATATGCTTAGTGTGTAGTAATGTGACATGCTTAGTGTGGTAATGTTGTGATATGCTTAGTGTGTAGTAATGTGATATGCTTAGTGTACTAATGTTGTGATATGCTTAATGGGTAGTAATGTGATATGATTAGTGTAGTAATGTGTTGTGATATGCTTAGTGTGGAATTTGAGGATATGCTTAGTGTGTAGTAATGTGATATGCTTAGTGTAGAATGTGATGATATGCTTAGTGTGTAGTAATGTGACATGCTCATTTATCATATATGTTTTTCCTTCTCCAGAGATTAGCTAAGAGGCTAAATGAGAGTTGTGGCATCGAGGCGGATGAAGCATGCATTGCTGGACTACGTCTTACCGCAAGGGGTTCCATCACCAACTATGCTTACGCGATGGACACAGACGGTTGCACTGTCTTCAGCGCCGCGGGGTGGAACAACTTCTTTGCTGACAAGAATCTTCAGGTTGGACAGGCCATCTTAGTCATCATCAGGAACACCTGGCGCCATGACTTGAGGACGATGATCGTCATCTACGTCATTTACAACTATGTGTGTGACGGGGCTGTAGATGATGGCTTTGGTGCCTTTTGTTGTTGTTTTGAGTCAACCCAATAGAGATTGAGCATCCAGTAGCCATCTTCTCAGGGCTCTGGATGAGATGTGGATGCAATATGTTTCTGTGGCACTACGAGCATCGTGTTTCAAGGATGTTTTATCTAGTTGTACAACATTGTTGTAATTTTCAGAGCCACGAGCATGCTTGTAGAAGCATTTGAGATGAAGATGTGGATAAATCTAATCGTCAGCCACTAAATGTATGTATAAGGTTGATGAGAATTATTGTGTGCCATGCCATGTTAATGATCTGAAGGACTTGTTGATCGCATATGTATCTAGCTTGTCCACCTTTGAGGATCCATCGCTTGTGAACTCTAGCCAAGCATATCTAGAAGAGAAAAGAGATTGTCCATGTCCATCTTCATCAAAGAAGGCAACAAACTCTAGAACAACCGATCTTGACTTTCTTGACACCCTCAAAGAAACAAGAATAGATAGATGGATCTTTTTTGACAACCTCAAAGAAACAAGAACCTGAAGAGTACAATATTATTGAGACTGAAAGCCGTGAGAAATTTGTGCCAGACAATAATTCTCTTTCTCGGAAACAAACGATCATCATCAGTCATGTCATTGAATGTCCTAGGGATGCCCAATGTCCCTCTAGGCTAGCGACACCTCGCCGATCCGCCTCAACGATGCCTTCTTCTTATTATTATTCCGCCATCTCTATTATATAGTAGAAAGAGACAACCATCCGCGTGCGGGGTGCGCGTGTGACTTAGGACTTGCGGGACGACGATGAGAGGAGGTGGGTCGTCCGATCGTTGTCTCTACTCCACTCATGAGCCACCGATTGGATGGTGTCGTCGGCCACGAACGGTGATGAAACAAACAGGCGAGGAGAGGAGGTGAGTCGCGATCTCTTCTCCACTCGTGAGCCGCCGATTGGATGGTGTCGCTGGCTACGAAGACGTGGGCGTGGGTGTGGGCGCAGACGTTAGGAGGTGTCCTTTGAGAGACGAACAGGAATACGAGTTCCCGTCAGCATGTCGAAGAAAGAAGAGGGGATGGTGGAGACAAATGGTAGCAAACAGGCTATACTAAGCAAGCAACAAACGGCGGCGAATCATTGCGTTATGAGGATTGATTTTGGTCCCTGTGGATAGCTTGCCGCCGGCGGCGGCCACTGAACAATATGGATGAGGAACGAACCAAGAAAAAAAATGAGACCAACCCATGCTAGACTAAACAGCCGCCCCTCCTCCTCCCAACCCTAGTTGCCCCTCCTCCTCACCCCCCCCCCTCCCCCCTTCCTCGCCGCCGCCTGAGGCAGCCGCCGGACAAGCCCAAGGCGCCAAGGATGGTAGCGGGGGGGGGCCTCGGTTGCCCTGCTTCTGCGTGGGGAACCCCGGATCTGGAGCAGCGACTCCATTGGCAAGGCAAGACCGGCTAGCAACCGTGCGATCGGTGGATCCGGTGTGCCGGTCGTACGGGCGGCGGGACCCGGTGGTCGTTGGCGGCCGGCGACGGCTTCTGTGGCTGTCGATGTGCGCAATCTGGCACCTCCCCTCCTCCCCTGCTCGGTGTGTGGGCCAACCTGGTCGGGTCGCGCTTCCTCTTGGTCACCGATTCTGTACAGGAGGCGCTGTTCCCCTCCTTGGAGGCGTCGGTATGGACTGATCTCCTCACTTCACCTTCCCCTAGATCTCTCGTGCGGCAGCGACGCTCACGGTGCCGTTCCCTTCTTGAAGGCGCCACTTTGGGAACCTTGGGGTTGGGTGACGCTTGTGGGTGGTGGGCGACGGCGGTGGTGCAGCCCTATCCTAGCATGGATTTACATCCATTGCTTGGAGATGGACTCGCGTAGGTGGAGGTCGTCGGCTGGCGTCGTGGTGGCGTCAATGGCAGAGGACCTGTCAAGGCTCGCGTAGTTGGAGGTCGTCGTTTGGCGTCGTGGTGGCGTCGATGGCGAAGGACATGCCAAGATTGTCATCTCAATCTGCTGTGAAGATGGACCAGTGGAAGATGACGGCAACGACACATGTGAGTGCATCAGACCGGTTTGAGCCCCGAACCCGGCAGATGGCTCGGTCGGGGCCTCCGGCTTTAGATGTTAGGCTTATGTGAGAGGTCTGGGTATGTGGCCCAGCTTGCACCCCTTCATCATTTGGATAGGAGTAGCGACAGATGTTGCCAAGATGACGGATTTAGACAATTGTTGTTATACTTTGTAAGGTCCTCGAGAATAATCAATAAAATGGTTGCATGCATCTCCCAGATGTAGAGGCCGGGGATCATCCTCCTTTCTTAAAAAAATAACCCGGTCTAGACTAGCTTATTATCATTCTTTTTATAAAAAAAACTTCGTGAGTACCAAATGCTCGAACCGAGATTTGAACCTGCTGCGTTGGGTGCGAACTCGCACGCCTTGCCAACTGAACCAAGAATTTTGGGTTGGGCGGTCGGGCATGCGGATTCACTGGACTCCATCTTCCTCCACTTCCACTTCGCGGGTGAGTTCCTTCTTGGCTAAGAATACTCCTACTCTGAGCTCCGAAACCCAGCTACCAATTTGTCCATTTCCCATGGCTTCACCCACAAGCTCCAACTGATTTCCCCTAGCCACCAATTGCAGCTTGTCGGGTTCCTCCTTCCGCCTCCGCTTCAGTAATTAGCCCCCCATTCTGCTCAATTCTTCTCCCGTCGCCGCACAGATCTTTCAATCCGTGCCCAGATCAGGTTCTTGGCCGATCGAATCCAGGCCTCGATCGGCGTAGACTCACTAAGGATTCGGCTCGCGGCGGCGATGGAGTTCGTGGCGTCCATCGTCGACACGGCGTTCCGGCCGCTCAAGGACTACTTCGCGCGGACGTTCGGGTACGTCATGTCCTGCGCCGACTACATCGACGCGCTGGGCCACGAGGTGGACGAGCTCAAGAGCAAGCGCGACGACGTCAAGCGCATGGTGGACGCCGCCGAGCGCCAGGGGATGGAGGCCACCAGCCAGGTCAAGTGGTGGCTCGAGTGCGTCGCCAGGCTCGAGGACGCCGCCGCCCGGATCCACGCCGAGTACCAGGCGCGCCTGCAGCTCCCGCGCGACCAGGCCCCCGGCCTCAGGGCCACCTACCGCCTCAGCCAGAAGGCGGACGAGACGCTCGCCGAGGCCGCCGGCCTCAAGGAGAAGGGCGACTTCCACAAGGTCGCCGACGAGCTCGTGCAGCTCCGCTTCGAGGAGATGCCCAGCGCGCCCGTCGTCGGCATGGAGGAGATGCTCCAGGAGCTCCACGACTGCGTTCGCGGCGGCGACGTCGGCGTCGTCGGCATCTACGGCATGGGCGGGATCGGCAAGACCGCGCTGCTCCACAAGTTCAACAACGACTTCCTCATCGGCTCGCAGGACATCAATGTCGTTATCTACATCGAAGTTGGCAGGGAGTTCAGCCTCGACGACATCCAGAAGGTCATCGGCGACCGGCTCGGTTTGAGCTGGGAGAACAGGACGCCCAAGGAGCGTGCTGGGGTGCTCTACAGGGTGCTCACCAAGATGAATTTTGTGTTGCTGCTGGACGACCTCTGGGAGCCACTTAACTTCCGGATGCTCGGCATTCCGGTTCCCAAGCACAACTCCAAGAGCAAGATCATCGTGGCGACGAGGATGGAGGACGTGTGCAACCGAATGGATGTCCGTCGCAAGCTCAAGATGGAGCGCCTGTCATCGCAGCACGCCTGGGAGCTCTTCTGTGACAAGGTCGGCGAGCACCTCGAGCGTGCCAGCCCAGAGATCTGGCGCCCGGCAATGGGACTGGCCATGAAATGTGGTGGGCTGCCCCTTGCGCTCATCACCGTCGGCCGGGCGATGGCCAGCAAGCACACTGCAAAAGAATGGAAGCACGCTATCACTGTTCTAAATATTGCCCCATGGCAGCTTCTTGGCATGGAGATGGACGTTCTTATGCCTCTCAAGAGCAGCTATGACAACTTGCCCAGTGACAAGCTAAGGCTCTGCCTGCTGTACTGCTCGCTGTTTCCAGAGGACTTCATCATTTCCAAGGATTGGGTCATAGGCTACTGCATCGGTGAAGGTTTCATAGATGATCTGTACACTGAGATGGATGAGATATACAACAAAGGGCATGACCTTCTGGGTGATCTCAAGATTGCATCTTTGCTGGAAAAAGGTAAAGACGACGAACACATCAGTATGCATCCCATGGTCCGCGCGATGGCTCTCTGGATAGCATCAGAATTCGGCACAAAAGAGACCAAATGGCTTGGCCGTGCCTGGGTTGGGCTCAAGGAAGCACCAGGTGCAGAGAAATGGAGCGAGGCCGAGCGGATTTGTTTCATGAGGAATAACATCGAGGAGCTGTATGAGACGCCTAATTGCCCTCTGTTGAAGACCTTGATGCTACAAAACAACGCTGGGTTGAAAAAGATATGCGACGGCTTCTTCCAGTTCATGCCATCTCTCAGGGTGTTAGATCTCTCGCACACCTCTATCACTGAATTACCCTCAGGGATCAGTTCATTGGTTCAGTTGCAGTACCTTGATTTGTACAGCACAGACATCAAATCACTTCCAAGGGAGCTAGGATCACTGGTCACTCTGCGGTTCCTGCTCCTCTCACATATGCCTCTTGTCATGATCCCAGCTGGTGTCATAGATAGCTTCAAAATGCTGCAAGTTCTGTACATGGACTTCAGCTACGGAGACTGGAAAGTCGGTGAGAGTGGAAATGGTGTTGACTTTCAGGAGCTTGAGAGCCTACGCAGGCTCAAGGCAATCGACATCACAGTACAGTCGGTCGAGGCCCTAGAGAGACTGGCGCGGTCATATCGCCTCGCCGGTACAACAAGAAATCTGATGATAAAAGCATGCGGTAGCCTGACAAAGATAGAGCTCCCTTCAAGCCACCTCTGGAAGACCATGACAAACCTGAAGAGAGTGTGGATCACAAACTGCAGCAATCTAGCGGAGGTGATCATTGACGGCAGCGAAGAAACTGATTGCCCCATTTTAGACCCCTGTGTTTTTATGAGGATGGGTGATGTTATCGAATGTGAACAGCCCGCCCTTGATAACCTGCAGGGTATCATCCTGCAGGGCCTTCTGAAGGTAAAGATCGTCTACAGGGGTGGGTGCGTCGAGAATCTGTCGTCATTGTTCATCTGGTACTGCCAAGGACTGGAGGAGCTGATCACACTCAGCGATGGATATCAAGAAGCAGCGGCGAACGAAGATGAACAAGCTGCAGGGACTTGCAAAGTGATCACGCCCTTCCCTAAACTTAAGGAACTGTATCTCCAAGGCCTACCAAAGTTAAGGGCGCTGAGCAGTAGCGCATGCATGCTGCGGTTCCCGTCACTGAAGAGACTCAAAATCGTCGATTGTCTAAGGCTCAAGAGGCTTAAACTCGTTGCCGCGGAACTAAAGGTGATACAATGCGCGAGGGACTGGTTCGATGGGTTGGAGTGGGATGATGATGAGGTCAAAGCATCTTACGAGCCACTGGTGGATGAAAGATATGAGTGAATTCAGTTTTTGTGCATTATGTTGGCCCAAAATTTCAGTGATACATTTCCCCTCGCTTGTGCCGGGCTTTGCGTCTGGCATTCGACGGGCCTTTCTCTGCTAGTTTCGAAGAAAATAAAAACAGGTTTACTCCACCCCTTTTTATACTTTTCAAAAAAAGATGATTGGTGTTGATCAGTCACTGAATTCAGGGATTGATATGCCCTTCAGATGTGTCATCTTTCTTCTGAAAGATTATGCTTTTGTTTTTGTGTGGACTGGACAATGCACATTTGATGAATGGACCGTATGAATGTCTGCCGGTACCAACCGAGTGTTGATCCAAATCTGAAATCTGTATGCAGCACGGCTGATGGCTGATGCAGCTGATCTATTCCTTCTTTGCCTGCGTGCTCTGCCTCTGCCTGTCTGCGGCAAATTGCCATCGACAATCCCTAAAAATCTAGCGGTGATAGATGTATCCTTATCACAGATTTCAGACTTGGCTAAAGATGAAAAGAAGATTGCAAGCTGTGATGACGGGCGCCGGTTTACGTACCTCGAGTTGCTAGCGTTGCTGCTAACAGCGAATCTGTAGGACTTTGGGAACAGCGAATCGGGATTTGGGACTGGGAGGTGGCGAGTTCCGCCAGGCAGCCGCCGGCAGCGACCGGGGCAGATCCAAGGCTGTGCGCATTAAAAAAAAAAAAGAGGGAGTAAAAATTACTATGGGCCTTTGAAATAAATCATGTCCCATATGTAATTGATGTAAATTGACCAAACCAGAACCACATGGTGTGGTACCCTCAAAAAAAAAATATGGTGTATGTGGCAAACAACCTCAAAACAAACAATGTCAAGAAAAAAAAAAGAATAGCAAAGGAGATGTTTTCTTCACCGGTATACTTTTTTACATGATGTCTTGGGATCTCAACCACATCATCAAAACCTCTCTTTCGATACAATGAGTAAGTACAAATAAAATTGGAATCCTTAACGGAATGGTTTCAATGCAGATAAAGTTATTAACAAGACAGGAAGGGGAAGGAGCGGTGAACTGATTGTCCAATTGGTTGAAAAGAATGGTAATAATGATAATTTGATAATGAGCATCAAAAGCTGGTGCCACCAAATGCACTAGAAGAGTGTGTGCGTGATCTTATCTCTGGCCTTGCTAGCGCTCTCGGAATGCACAAGGTTCTCTGGCACAGTCTCAGAGTCGATGACATCACACCGCAACTCTGGGCTCATCACCTCCCCTTTGACCTCACATATGTTGTGCAACACACAACACGCGCCGATCACGATAGAGACGTTTGAGATATTCACATCTATGCGCTTTTGCAAGAATGCCCATCGCCCCCTGAGCCTTGCAAAGGCATCCACGGCCACACGATGAACCTTCATAACCTTCTTGTTGAAAGATTGTTGTTCCCTTGTTAAGTTTTGGTGCGGGTATGGGACGAGAAGCCACTCCAATAGTGGGTAGCTAGAGCCACCGACCACCCAGGAACTAGGCATCACCTGAGGTCTTCCACGCTGCTGTAGACCCGAAATACAGAGGATCTCATCGTCACGCAGGGCCCCAGGGCAACCGATGCATACATCGGTGAAAGTGCCGAATGGGTTGACAACTCCTTGGATAGTGGTTGAGAGGTAGGTGCGATTCCTGTTGTAATTGTAAGGACCCCAATCAAAGTAATCACTGGCCCACAATACCGGTTGGATGATCTGGACATGGGTGGTATAGATGGCACCAACAACGTCTGGGATACCGGAGATGGCCTTAAAGTTGTCCTTCAAGGCGACGGTTTGGTCAGGCCACTGGATAAAGAGGGGCATAAGTATGTGCCAGATAGCGGCACAAACTTCGTGAAAGATCTTTTGGCAGGTAGACAGTGCAACGCCAAAGCGTTGAGAGACAACATGGAGGGGCTCACCACTGGCGAGGCGCCAGACACAAATAGCTACACGTTGGCGCACGGGGATGGCAGGACGGAGTGGGGTGTCCTTTTTGGCAATAGAGGAAGCCAATGCATCACAGATCATGTCAAAGGTGCCCCAACCCATGCGGAAGTGGCTGCGGAATTTTGCCTCAGGGTAGTCAAGGCTAATGCATTGCTTCCACCATGTGCCTGATTGGTCCTTTCCCCATAGTTGCCCCTGTTGCTGAGGTGAGGCATCAACCCCTAGCTCCAACGATGTGGTGGTGCTCTTGGATGGCCTACCAGTCTCCTTCCCATCCACTTGAGTTAGTTGAATCTCCACCTCGGCCTCATCTTCATCTCCATCCTTTTGATTTCCACTGTTGAACTTGAGGAGATGCAAATCGTGTCTTGTCGAATTGAAGGACGGGAGTTCGTTGGTGATGCACCTCGTATTGCTTGTATCATCGCGATCGCCACCACCGTCGCCAACCTTGGGTTCATCACTAGATTTGTGCTCCCGTTGGTGGGATGGCATTGTGAATGTGTCTTGGAGAGGGAGGAGGAGAAGGAGATTTTGTGAATGTAGAGGAACAATGGCATCTTATATATCATTTACTACCCCAGAGTAGGTATGTGCGAGTGCTATAGTGGAAAAGATTAAGTAACATAAAGTATGAAAAGCTAATCGATTTTAGGCGGTGCCACTTTCCTTCTTGTTTTGGATGAGACAACATGACAAAGTAAGGGAATGTACAAATGTAACCAATGCTAGAACACGAAGGAAATAACTATGAGCAAACCATGAGACTTTTGTCACCATCATGGTAGGGGAAATGGTTGCCAAAATTGGAGGACTACATGCACTTGCATCAGTCTACGAGTTTTAATTTATTTTATCTTTTGGTAATATTTGCAGTGTTTCTTGTATTGGCACTCGTATTGTGCCAGTTATGTGCCAACTAGACTCCCACTTCATGTTCAAGGGCTATTTAGTGAGCGATTGCATGGAGTGCTTCTTGTGGAGTCCTCAATGTATGCTAGCTAGGATCCTAAAACACATAGATAATTGTCAACTGAGTGATGGTATATTATCAGAGAGCGACATGGACATGTCGGGTCAAAACAAGTGTCTAACTAGGGGCTTCCGGGGCCGCACCTAGTCGTGCCCGAGAAGACACCCGAAGAGGAGTTCTTTGCTAATCATACATGGTTAGATCATGTTGTGCCCCCATAGGTTCTCTATGAAACTTAGAGAAATTAAACTTATGAGATCCATCATCAAAATTAACACTGACGGTTTCCCTATTGCAATCAATCTTAACATTAACTGTATTCAGGAAAGGTCTACCAAATATAATGGGACAAAAATCATCTTGTGGAGAACCAAGAACTAGAAAATCAGTAGGGTACTTGATCTTACCACACAAGACTTCGACATCTCTAACAATCCCAAGTGGTCAAATAGTATCTTTATTTGCAAGTTTAATAGTAACATCAAAATCCTCTATCTCAGCAGGTGCAATATCGTTCATAACAATCCTTTATTCAACATCGTTGCCATGTCATCTGCTTGCGTGTTGCATTTTGCCATCTCATCATGTGCATTGCATCTGCATAGTTTTCAAAACTTGCATCCATTTGTAGTTGCCCGTCTCTCAGTTCTATCCGTTGTCCGTTCTGAGCCCAAACACACTCGCACGCGTCTGCGGCACCTCTGAAACCTTGTTTTGTAAGTGGCCAGAAAATGTTCTCGGAATGGGTTGAACCTTAGCGTGCGGTCTTATTATAGTGTAGACAGACCGGCTGCCAAATTTTGTAGCATTCGGAGTCCGTTTGATAGCCCAACCGTCAAACTAGTAGTGGCACCGTTGCCGGTATTTCCGTCCGACGTTTCGGTCTCCGAAACTGCTGCCGGGCCTCACCTCTCTCCTCTCTTCTCAGCCCACTCCTCTCCTACACAGACCACTAACCAGCCCACTAGGCCCAACCTAATCCCCCCTCGCGTCCATAGCCGTCGGATCGCGATCGGATGATATGAGACAACCCCAAACACCTAATCGTAGTCCCCTTCCATATAAAAGTAACCCCCCATGCCAATTTTGGGCAACCCTAGCCCCTAGACCCTTCTCCCACCTTCAGCCATCGGATCCTCCTCGAAAACCATCCTACAACCACCTCCAGCCGCCTTCCCACCGGATTCAGCGCCCGGCCACCTCACAGGCGCCACTTGGCGCACCCCGATTGGCTCCTGATAGGTCTCCAACGTATCTATAATTTTTGATTGTTCCATGCTATTATTTATGAAGTCTTGGATGCTTAACGGGCTTTATCATTCACTTTTATATCATTTTTGGGACTAACCTACTAACCCAAAGGCCCAGTCCAGATTGCTGTTTTTTGCCTCTTTCAGGGTTTTGCAGAAAAAGAATATCAAACGGAGTCCAAACGGAATGAAACCTTCGCGAGAGATATTTTTGGAGAAAATCACGCACGCGGAGCTTGAGAACCACATCAGGGGACAGAGGGCTGGCCCACAAGGGTGGGGGCGCGCCCCCTGCCTCGTGGCCCCCTCGAGCGTCCCCCTGTGCCCTCCTTCTTCCTATATAAGTCCACGTACCCCAGAAACTTTGTGAACAGAGAGAAAACCCTAATTCCACCGCCGTAACTTCTGTTCCCGTGGAGATCCCATCTTGGATCTGGAGCTCCACCGGAGGGGGATCCATCACGGAGGCCTTCATCATCATCATCGCCCTCACCCTGAGTTGTGAGTAGTTTACCATAAACCTTCGGGTCCATAGCTAGTATCTATATGGCTTCTTCTCTCTCTCTGGATCTCAATACAAAGTTCTCCTCGGTCTTCAAGGAGATCTATTCGATGTAATCTCTTTTTGCGGTGTGTTTGTCGAGATCCGATGAATTGTGAGTTTATGATCAAGGTTATCTATGAAAGATATTTGGTTCTTCTCTGAACTTTTTATGTGTTCTCATAATATCCTTGCAAGTCTCTTCGAATTATTGGTTTGGTTTGGCCTACTAGATCTATAGTTCTTGCAATGGGAGAAGTGCTTGGCTTTGGGTTCAATCTTGCGGTGTCCTTTCCCAGTGACAGTAGGGGCAGCAAGGCACGTATTGTATTGTTGCCATCGAGGATAAAAAGATGGGGTTTATATCATATTGCTTGAGTTTATCCCTCTACATCATGTCATCTTGCTTAAGGCGTTACTTTGTTCTTATGAACTCAATACACTAGATGCATGCTGGATAGCGGTCGATGTGTGGAGTAATAGTCGTAGATGCAGAATCGTTTCGGTCTACTTGTCTCGGACGTGATGCCTATATACAATGATCATGCCTAGATAGTCTCATAATTATTTGCTTTTCTCTCAATTGCTCGACAGTAATTTGTTTACCCGCCGTAGAATATCGCTATCATGAGAGAAGCCACTAGAGAAAACTATGGCCCCCAGGTCTATTCTCAACATATCAATCTACATCCACTTTACTTTTATCACTTTTATTTGTTGTTCTTATAAACCAAAAATACCAAAAATATAAACTATCATCTCTATCAGATCTCACTTTCGTAAGTGACCGTAAAGGGATTGACAACCCCTTATCGCGTTGGCTGCGAAGTTCTTATTTGTTTGTGCAGGTGTGAGGGACTCGCGCGTGGTCTCCTACTGGATTGATACCTTGGTTCTCAAAAACTGAGGGAAATACTTACGCTACTGTGCTGCATCTCCCTTTCCTCTTCGAGGGAATACAACGCAAGCTCAAGAGGTAGCAAGAAGAATTTCTGGCACCATGGCCGGGGAGGCTTACGCAAAAGTCATATACCAATTATCTATCACAAACCCTTATCCTTCGCATTACATTTATTTGCCTCTCGTTTTCCTCTCTCCCACTTCACTCTTGCCGTTTTATTTTCCCTTCTTCCACGGTGTGTTTACCGTTCGCTTGCCTCTTGTTTGCTTGTGTTGCTATGTGCCTTCTATTAGCTTGCATCTTCGCTTGCTAAATTATGGATCCTCATCCACTTGCTAATATCTTTAAGAGATCCAGTTATGTTGAACCAATTGCTAGTGAGCTGCGTGCACTAGATTATCTTTATGAGGTTTTGCTCGAAATTTATAAATCTGCAAATTGTGAGGAATTGTTGAAAGAAAAAGTGATTCATGTTAGCTCCTTAAATAAAAAGCATGATTGCAATGATACTATTATAAATGTCAATTGTGTTGATGATATGCAAAACCCTAAGCTTGGGGATGCTAGTATTGCTATGCCCACCACTTGTTGCAATGATCATGATTGGGGTGATGATTCTTACGATCTTGAAAATTTATTTAAACCCCATCATGAATATGAGATTGATAATAATGTTTGCCATAATAATGAAAGTGAGTTTGAAAGAGTGTCAACTTTTGATCCCACTATTTTGGAAGAGTGTCAACTTCGTATGCATGTGGATCATGTTGAGAATATGTTATGTGATAGCTATATTGTTGAATTTTCTTATGATCCTACATGCAATTATTATGAGAGAGGAAAATATGGTTGTAGGAATTTTCATGTTACTAAATTACCTCTCGTTATGTTGAGACTACTATTGGCTCTTTCTTCTTCCTTGCATATGCTAGATCTTACTTGTCTTGGTAATTTGTTTTCCTATAAAATGCCTATGCATAGGAAGTATGTTAGACTTAGATGTGATTTTCACTTGCTTTATGATGCTCCTTGTGTGCTTCAATTCTTATCTTTCATGTGAGCATCATTGAATTATCAATGCCTAGCTAAGGGCGTAAAACGATAGCGCTTGTTGGGAGGCAACCCAATTTTTTGTTTTTTTGTTTTTGCTGCTGTTAGGGAATAAATATTGCATCTAGCCTCTGATTAGATGTGGTTTCATGTTTTGTTTAGTGTTTGTGCCAAGTAGAACCTTTGGGAAGACTTGTGTGAAGTTTATGTGATCTTGCAGTGAAAAACAGAATCGTTAGCGCTCGCTAAAGTAGTCTTCAGATTTTACTGGAGCGTGCTTTTTAGTTGATTCTTTTTCCAGATTATTGGTAGACAAATTACACAAATTTACCAATTTAGTTTGAGTTTTTTGGATTTCCAGAAGTAGGCGAAACCTGCAGATTACTACAGACTGTTCTGTTTTTGACAGATTCTGTTTTTCGTGTGTTTTTGCTTATTTCAATACATCTATGAGTAGTATTGGAGGATATGAACCATAGAGAAGTTGGAATACAGTAGGTTTAACACCAATATAAACAAATAATGAATTCATTGCTGCAACTTTGAGTAGTGGTTTGCTTTCTTATACTAACGGAGCTCACGAGAATTTTTGTCTAAGTTTTGTGTTGTGAAGTTTTCAAGTTTTGAGTATTGCTTTGATGGACTATGGAACAAGGAGTAGAAAAGGCCTAAGCTTGGGGATGCCCATGGCACCCCAAGTAAATTCAAGATAATCAAAATGCTAAGCTTGGGGATGCCCCGGGAAGGTATCCCCTCTTTCGTCTTCATCCATCGGTAACTATACTTGGAGCTATATTTTTATTCGCAACATGATATGTGTTTTGCTTGGAGCGTCTTGTATAATTTGAGTCTTTGCTTGTTAGTTTGCCACAATCATCCTTGCTGGACACACATGTTTGAGAGAGTTAAATATGGCCTAGAAATTATTAGAACACTCTATGTGCTTCACTTATATATTTTGAGTTGAATAGTTTTTGCTCTAGTGCTTCACTTATATCTTTTAGAGCACGATGGTGGTAATATTTTGTAGAAATTGTTGAACTCTCATTCTTCACTTATATCCTTTTGAGAGTCTATTAAAACAGCATGGTAATGTGTTTGGGCTAAAGAAACTAGTCTTCACATGATAATCATCCAATGTCAATGTAGTAAAAAAAATCACACCAAGTGCATTGAATAGAATGAGATGTTGGATGCTTGATAATTGTTTTGAGACATGAGGATAGTGATATTAGAGTCATGCTAGTGGAGTTATTATGAAATTGCGAAATACTTGTGTTAAGGTTAGTGATTCCCGTATCATGCACGTATGGTGAACCGTTGTGTGACTAAGTTAAAGCATGAGGTATTTGTAAAGTGTCAACCTTTGTGTGGAGGTCGGGGGCGCGCGATGGTTAAGTCCTACCAACCTCCCCCCTATGAGCATGCGTTGATTGCTTTGTATTGATGACTCGTAGATTTTTGCAATAAGTATATGAGCTCTTACGACTAATGTTGAGTCCATGGATTATACGCACTCTCACCCTTCCACCATTGCTAGCCTCTCTTGTACCACGCAACTTTCGCCGGTGCCATAAACCCACTATATATCCTTCCTCAAAACAACCACCATATTGTTCCTCAAAACAGCCACCATACCTACCTATCATGGCATTTCCATAGCCATTCCGAGATATATTGCCATGCAACTTTCCACCGTGCCGTCCATATGACACGCATCATATTTTCATATTGCCTTTGCATGATCATGTAGTTGACATCGTATTTGTGGCAAGGCCACCATGCATAATTTTTATACATGTCACTCTTGTTTCATTGCACATACCGGTACATCGCCGGAGGCATTCATATAGAGTCATACTTTGTTGTTGTAGTATCGAGTTGTAATGTCGAGTTGTAATGAAAGTGTGATGATCATCATTATTAGAGCATTGTCCCATGGGAGGAAAGGCTAAATCTATAAAGCCCCTCCGCAAAAAAGGAAAGGCCAAAGAAAAAAGAAAGGCCCAAAAAAGAGAAAAAAAGAAAAGAAAAAAGGGACAATTGCTACTATCTTTTTCCACACTTGTGCTTCAAAGTAGCACCATGTTCTTCATTGTAGAGAGTCTCATGTTTAGTCACTTTCATATACTAGTGGGGATTTTCATTATAGAACTTGGCTTGTATATTCCAACGATGGGCTTCCTCAAATGCCCTACGTCTTCGTGAGCAAGCAAGTTGGATGCACACCCACTAGTTTCTTTTGTTGAGCTTTCATACATATTTAGCTCTAGTGCATCCGTTGCATGGCAATCCGTACTCACTCACATTGATATCTATTGATGGGCATCTCCATAGCCCGTTGATACGCCTAGTCGATGTGAGACTATCTCCCTCCTTTTTGTCTTCTCCACAACCACCTCTATGCCACCCATAGTGCTATGTCCATGGCTCACGCTCATGTATTGCGTGAAAGTTGAAAGGTTTGAAAAGATGAAGTATGAAAACAAGTGCTTGGCTGAAATCGGGGTTGTGCATGATATGAATATTTAGTGTGATAACAAGGGAGCATAGCCAACACTATATGATTTTGTAGGGATAACTTTCTTTAGCCATAGTATTTTGAGAGGACATGATTGCTTTGTTAGTATGTTTGAAGTATTGTTATTTCTTATGTCAATATAGACATTTATCTTGAATCTTCAAGATATGAACATTCATGCCACAGTTAAGAGAATTACATTGAAAAACTATATTGGTTAGCATTCCACATCAAAAATTCTTTGTTTATCATTTACCTACTCGAGGACGAGCATGAATTAAGCTTGGGGATGCTTGATACGTCTCCAACGTATCTATAATTTTTGATTGTTCCATGCTATTATTTATTAAGTCTTGGATGCTTAATGGGCTTTATCATTCACTTTTATATCATTTTTGGGACTAACCTACTAACCCAAAGGCCCATTCTAGATTGTTGTTTTTTGCCTGTTTCAGGGTTTTGCAGAAAAAGAATATCAAACGGAGTCCAAACGGAATGAAACCTTCGCGAAAGATATTTTTGGAGAACATCACACATGCGGAGCTTGAGAACCATGTCAGGGGACTGAGGGCTGGCCCACGAGGGTGGGGGCGCGCCCCCCTTCCCAAGGCGCGCCCCCTGCCTCGTGGCCCCCTCGGGCGTCCCCTGGTGCCCTCCTTCTTCCTATATAAGTCCACGTACCCCGGAAACTCTGTGAATAGAGATAAAACCCTAATTCCACCGCCGTACCTTCTGTTCCCGTGGAGATCCCATCTTGGAGCCTATTCCGAAGCTCCGCCGGAGGGGGATCCTTCACGGAGGCCTTCTTCATCATCATCATCGCCCTCACCATGAGTTGTGAGTAGTTTACCACAGACCTTCGGGTCCATAGCTAGTATCTAGATGGCTTCTTCTCTCTCTCTGGATCTCAATACAAAGTTCTCCTCGGTCTTCGAGGAGATCTATTCGATGTAATCTCTTTTTGCGGTGTGTTTGTCAAGATCCGATGAATTGTGAGTTTATGATCAAGGTTATCTATGAAAGATATTTGGTTCTTCTCTGAACTTTTTATGTGTGCTCATAATATCCTTGCAAGTCTCTTCGAATTATTGGTTTGGTTTGGCCTACTAGATCTATAGTTCTTGCAATGAGAGAAGTGCTTGGCTTTGGGTTCAATGTTGCGGTGTCCTTTCCCAGTGACAGTAGGGGCAGCAAGGCACGTATTGTATTGTTGCCATCGAGGATAAAAAGATGGGGTTTATATCATATTGCTTGAGTTTATCCCTCTACATCATGCCATCTTGCTTAAGGCGTTACTCTGTTCTTATGAACTCAATACACTAGATGCATGCTGGATAGCGGTCGATGTGTGGAGTAATAGTAGTAGATGCAGAATCATTTCGGCCTACTTGTCTCGGACATGATGCTTATATACAATGATCATGCCTAGATAGTCTCATAATTATTCGCTTTTCTATCAATTGCTCGACAGTAATTTGTTTACCCGCCGTAGAATATCGCTATCATGAGAGAAGCCACTAGAGAAATCTATGGCCCCCGGGTCTATTCTCAACATATCAATCTACATCCACTTTACTTTTATCGCTTTTATTTGCTGTTCTTATAAACAAAAAATACCAAAAGTATAAACTATCATCTCTATCAGATCTCACTTTCATAAGTGACCGTAAAGGGATTGACAACCCCTTATCGCGTTGGCTGTGAAGTTCTTATTTGTTTGTGCAGGTGGGAGGGACTCGCGCGTGGTCTCCTACTGGATTGATACCTTGGTTCTCAAAAACTGAGGGAAATACTTACGCTACTGTGCTGCATCTCCCTTTCCTCTTCGAGGGAATACAACGCAAGCTCAAGAGGTAGCAAGAAGAATTTCTGGCACCATTGCCGGGGAGGCTTACACAAAAGTCATATACCAATTATCTATCATAAACCCTTATCCTTCGCATTACATTTATTTGCCTCTTGTTTTCCTCTCCCCCACTTCACTCTTGCCGTTTTATTTGCCCTTCTTCCTCTGTGTGTTTACCGTTCGCTTGCCTCTTGTCTTCTTGTGTTGCTATGTGCCTTCTATTAGCTTGCATCTCAGCTTGCTAAATTATGGATCCTCATCCACTTGCTAATCTCTTTAAGAGATCCAATTATGGTGAGCTGTGTGCACTAGATTATCTTTATGACGTTTTGCTTGAAATTTATGAATCTGAAAATTGTGAGGAATTGTTGAAAGAAAAAGTGATTCATGTTAGCTCCTTAAATAAAAAGCATGATTGCAATGATACTATTATAAATGTCAATTGTGTTAATGATATGCAAAACCCTAAGCTTGGGGATGCTAGTATTGCTATGCCCACCACTTGTTGCAATGATCATGATTGGGGTGATGATTCTTACGATCTTGAAAATTTATTTTAACCCCATCATGAATATGAGATTGATAATAATGTTTGCCATAATATTGAAAGTCGGTTTGAAAGAGGTATTGAAGTTGACAAAGCTAAAGTTGATGCTATTGAAAAGATGCCATGCCCAAAGGACATCAAAGGTATACGAAGTTTCCTTGATCATGCCGAGTTTTATAGGAGGTTCATAAAGGACTTTTCCAAAATCTCTAGGCCTCTAACTAATCTCTTACAAAAAGATATTCCTTTTGTCTTTGATGATGATTGTCTAGAAGCATTTGAAATACTTAAGAAAGCATTGATCTCTGCACCCATTGTCCAGCCTCCTGACTGGATTTACCTTTTGAGATTATGTGCGATGCTAGTGATTATGCTGTAGGAGCTGTTCTAGGGAAAAGAGTTGATAAGAAATTGAATGTTATCCAGTATGATAGTAAAACTGTAGATAGTGCCCAAAGAAATTATGCTACTACCAAGAAGGAATTTTTAGCAGTTGTATTTTCTTGTGATAAGTTTAGACCCTGTATCGTTGATTCTAAAGTAACTATTCACACTGATCATGCTGCTATCAAATACCTTATGGAAAAGAAAGATGCTAAACCTAGACTTATTAGATGGTTATCTTGCTGCAAGAATTTGATTTGCATATTATTGATAGAAAGGGAGCTGAGAACCCCGTTGCAGATAACTTGTCTAGGTTAGAGAATATACTTGATGACCCACAACCTATTGATGATAGCTTCCCCGATGAACAACTAGCTGTCATAAATACTTCTCGTACTGCTCCATGGTATGCTGATTATGCTAATTATATTATTGCTAAGTTTATACCTCCTAGCTTCACATACCAGCAAAAGAAAAAGTTCTTCTATGTTTTGAGACATTACTTCTGGGATGACCCACATCTTTATAAAGAAGGAGTAGATGGTATTATTAGACGTCGTGTACCTGAGCATGAACAGGAACAAATCCTACGCAAGTGCCACTCCAAAGCTTATGGAGGACACCATGCGGGATATAGAACTGCACACAAGGTATTGCAATCCGGTTTTTATTGGCCTACTCTCTTCAAGGATGCCCGTAAGTTTGTCTTATCCTGTGATGAATGTGAAAGAATTGGTAATATTAGTAGACGTCAAGAAATGCCTATGAATTATTCACTTGTTATTGAACCATTTGATGTTTGGGGTTTTGATTATATGGGACCGTTTCCTTCCTCTAATGGATACACACATATTTTAGTTGCTGTTGATTACGTTACTAAGTGGGTAGAAGCTATTCCAACTAGTAGTGCTGATCATAACACCTCTATTAAGATGCTTAAAGAAGTTATTTTTCCGAGGTTTGGAGTCCCTAGATATCTAATGACTGATGGCGGTTCACACTTCATTCATGGTGCTTTCCGTAAGATGCTTACTAAATATGATGTTAACCAAAGAATTGCAGCCCCATATCACCCACAGACTAGCGGTCAAGTAGAACTAAGTAACAGGGAGTTGAAATTAATTCTGCAAAAGGCAGTTAATAGGTCTAGGAAGAATTGGTCCAAGAAACTAGATGATGCATTATGGGCCTATAGAACTGCGTACAAAAATCCTATGGGTATGTCTCCATATAAGATGGTATATGGAAAAGCTTGTCACTTACCTCTTGAGCTAGAACATAAGGCATATTGGGCTATCAAAGGGCTCAATTACGATTTCAAACTTGCCGGTGATAAGAGGTTATTTGACATTAGCTATCTCGATGAGTGGAGGACTCATGCCTATGAGAATGCCAAGCTGTTTAAAGAAAAAGTTAAAAGATGGCATGACAAAAGGATACAAAAGCCCGAGTTCAATGTAGGTGATTATGTCTTGCTATACAACTCTCGTTTAAGATTTTTTGCAGGAAAACTTCTCTCCAAGTGGGAAGGACCTTACGTTATCGAGGAGGTCTATCGTTCCGGTGCCATAAAAATCAACAACTTCGAAGGCACAAATCCGAAGGTGGTGAACGGTCAAAGAATCAAACATTATATCTCAGGTAATGCTATAAATGTTGAAACCAATGTTATTGAAATTGTAACCCCGGAGGAATACATAAGGGACACTTTCCAGAACGATTCAGCCTCTGAAAAGGAAGAGGTATGTGATACAGTAAGTAAACCGACTCTGAAACAGTTCTAAAGGCAATTTTCCTCCGTTTTGGAATATTTAGAAAAATAGAAAAATAAGCGGCAGCCCGGAAGAGACACGAGGCGTCCACGAGGGTGGAGGGCGCGCCCCCCTACATCGTGGGCACCCCGTGTGCCTCCCGGACTCCGTTTTATTGTGGCTTACTCCTTTTGGTCGGTAAAAATTCATTATATATACTTCCGAAGGCTTTGACCTCTGCATCACGCAAAAATCCTCTGTTTTCGTTTCGAGTTGTTTCTGTCGCAGATAAAAGCAACATGTCGTCCCAGGATTCGGAGGGAGAAAGCTATGTGGCTGATTCCCTTGCTGACCCTAAGGTCTATGGAGACTGGGAGCACTATGGTTGGACCACGGAGGAAGAAGAGGACCATGATTCCAAGGGGAAGGATTGGACCAACTCAGATGAAGACGAAGTCCCACTACCTCAACCGGGGGACATGCATGTGGAGTTCAACAGGTCAAGCCTCCCCGACAGAGTAAAGAAACCTAAGATCGAATTTATCCCTTTTAACCTCTTGCAGGAAAACAAGCAGTCACTATGCAAGAAGATATTAAATTTTGAGCAAGAGATCAATGATTTAAAAGAGCAAAATTCTGTCCTTAAGCGCAAGTTGAGGAAGAAGCCATCACCACCACCCCCGAAGAAGGAGACATAATCATATGGGTATGGGCACTCCCCTTGGCAACTGCCAAGCTTGGGGGAGTGACCCCGGTATCGTATCACCATCACTCCTATCTTTACCGTTTTACTTAGTTCAATCCTTTTGGTAGTATCTTGATCTAGTAGAATAAAGTTAGCATGATCTAGTTGTGAGCTTTTGTCTTATGATCTTTACCCTTTGTAATCGAGTCCGTGAGCTATATAATAAAGATTAGTATTGAGTCAAGGGCTTGATTTTCTCACTTGGGTCATGATAAAAAGAAAGAAAATATGAAAAGTATCAAAGAGATCATATTGATCTTATGGGAAGTAATGACTTCACGTATAAGAGTATGATAAATAAAAGTTGTTGGGAGTTGACAAACATAGTTTTGGTCATCGTTGCAATTAATAGGAAGTAATAAAAGAAGAGAGGCTTCACATACAAATATACTATCTTGGACATCTTTTATGATTGTGAGCACTCATTAAAATATGACATGCTAAAGAGTAGATGTTGGACAAGGAAGACAACATAATGGGTTATGTTTTCCTATATCCGAAATAAAGTATATTGTCATGGATCATCCAACATGTTGAGCTTGCCTTTCCCCCTCATGCTAGCCAAAACTCCTCGCACCAAGTAGAGATACTACTTGTGCTTCCATATATCCTTAAACCCAGTTTTGCCATGAGAGTCCACCATACCTACCTATGGATTGAGAAAGATCCTTCCAAGTAAGTTGTCATGTTGCAAACTCGCTAAAATATGTATGATTTATTAGTGTGGAGGAAATTAGCTTTATACGATCTTGTGATATGGAAGTAATAAAAGCGACGGACTGCATAATAAAGGTCCTTATCACAAGTGGCAATATAAAGTGAAGTTCTTCGATGCTAAGACTTTGTGCATCCAACCATAAAAACACATGACAACCTCTGCTTGCCTCTGGGAAGGACCTATCTATTATTCTTGCCTTATAAGAGTCAAGGTGAAATTCACCTTTCCTTTTTACATTTTATCCTTTGGCAAGCCCATTGTGTTGGAAAGATCCTGACATATATACCCACTTGGATGTAAGTTTCCATGATCTATTACTGTTGACATTACCCTTGAGGTAAAAGGTTGGGAGGCAACACCATAAGCCCCTATCTTTCTCTGTGTCCGATTAAAACTCCATAACCATAAGTATTGCGTGAGTGTGAGCAATTGTGAAAGACTATATGATAGTTGAGTGTGTAGGCTTGCTGAAAAGCTCTTATATTGACTCTTTCCGATGTTACGATAAATTGCAATTACTTCAATGACCGAGATCAAAGTTTGTTAGTTTTCAATGAAGTTTATGATTCATACTTGATATTGTTGATGAATTATTACTTTAGCATAAGAATCATATGGCTTTATATATATGTTGCTGTTATGAGAATAATCATGATGCCCTCATGTCCGTATTTTTTTTATCGACACCTCTATCTCTAAACATGTGGACATATTTTTCGATTTCGGCTTTCACTTGAGGACAAGCGAGGTCTAAGCTTGGGGGAGTTGGTACGTCCATTTTGCATCATGCTTTTATGTTGATAATTTATTGCATTATGGGCTGTTAATACTTGTTTTGTCACAATACTTATGGCTTTTCTCTCTTATTTTACAAGGTTTACATGAAGAGGGAGAATGCCGGCAACTGGAATTCTGGGCTGGAAAAGGAGCAAACTCTGGAAACCTATTTTGCACAACTCTAAAAGCCCCGAAACTCAACAGAACTCCGTTTCAGAAAATATAAAAAAAATCTGGCGAAAGAAGTTCACGAGGGGGGCCACCGGCTGTCCATGAGGGTGGGGGGCGCGCCCCCCTACCCAGGGAGCACCCTCCTGCCTCGTGGGCTCACCGAAGGTCCCCCGATGCCCATCTTCTCCTATATGAGGTGTTTTGACCTGGAAAAAATAATAAGGAGGCTTTCGGGACCATACGCCGCCGTCTCGAGGCGGAACCGAGGCGGAAACCAATCTAGGGCTCCGGCAGTGCTGTTCTGCCGGGGATACTTCCCTCCGGGAGGGGGAAATCATCACTGCCGTCATCACCAACAACTCTCCCATCTTGGGGAGGGCTATCTTCATCAACATCTTCACCAGCACCATCTCCTCTCAAACCCTAGTTCATCTCTTGTATCCAATCTTTGTACCCAAACCTCAGATTGGTACATGTGGGTTGCTAGTAGTGTTGATTACTCCTTGTAGTTGATGCTAGTTGGTTTATTTGGTGGAAGATCATATGTTCAGATCCATTATGCCTATTAATACCCCTCTGATCATGAACAATATTATGTCTTGTGAGTAGTTACTTTTGTTCCTGAGGACATGGGAGAAGTCTTGCTATTAGTAGTCAAGTGAATTTGGTCTTCGTTCGATAGTTTGATGAGATGTATGTTGTCTCTCCTCTAGTGGTGTCATCTGAACGTCGACTACATGACACTTCACCATTATTTGGGCCTAGAGGAAGACATTGGGAAGTAATAAGTAGATGATGGGTTGCTAGAGTGACATAAGCTTAAACCCTAGTTTATGCGTTGCTTCATAAGGGGCTGATTTGGATCCATATGTTTCAGGCTATGGTTAGGTTTACCTTAATACTTATTTTGTAGTTGCGGATGCTTGAATTAGAGGTTAATCATAAATGGGAGGCTTGTCTAAGTAAGGACAGCACCCAAGCACCGGTCGACCCACATACCAAATTATCAAAGTATCGAACGCGAATCAGATGATCGTGATGAAAACTAGCTTGACGATAATTCCCATGTGTCCTCGGGAGCGCTTTCCTTTATATAAGAGTTTGTCCAGGCTTGTCCTTTGCTACAAAAAGGATTGGGCCACCTTGCTGCACCTTATTTACTTTTACCTTTTGTTACTTGCTACCAATTACCTTATCACAAAACTATATGTTACCTATAATTTCAGTGCTTGCAGAAAATGCCTTACTGAAAACTGCCTATCATTTCCTTCTGCTCCTCATTGGGTTCCACACTCTTACTTATCGAAAGGAATACGATAGATCCCCTACACTTGTGGGTCATCATGCCGCTACATGTTTACCGGTTGGGCTATCAAACGAGCTCTGAATGCGACGAAACTTGATAGGCGGTCTGTCTACACTATAATAAGACCGCACGCCAACTTTTATCCCATTCCGAGAACATTTCTCGGCCACTTAAAAAATAAATATTCGGAGGTGCCGCAGGCGCGTGCGAGTGTGTCTGGGCTCAGAACGGACAACGGAGAGGATGAGGGGGCTCGGGCAACTATGAACGGAAGCAAGTTTTGAAAACATGCAGATGCAATGCACATGATGACATGGCAAAATGCAACACGCAAGCGAATGACATGGCAACGGTAGCGAATAACTGGAAGACACCTAGCGCATCAGTCTCGGGGTGTCACAACACTCCCCTACTAACAAGAGATCTCGTCCTGAGACCTTAGGAACGAGATGGAAGAGAAAAAAAGGAAGAACAAGGAGTCAAAAGAAAGAATCTTGAGAGGTTGAACAAGTTGAAAGAAAAAACAAAACAGAGATGTACGGGATTGAGAAGCTCTGTTACAGAAAGAGGAACAAGGAACAAACGAAAATCTTGATGGTAGAAAGACAAGAAACAAGAGTTGAACGAGACAAAAGAATATGAAACTACACCGATACAACAAGATAGTCAAGGAACAAGAATGAAATAATTTGGATAGAACTCCAGTTGCACATGGAAGGAATAGAACATAAACTTGAGAAGATGGAATAATACTTGACGAGAGAAACAATACAATATGCCTCCGGAAGAATTGAAAGAGTGAAATGAAAAGAATGGAGAAGAGGATAACAACTTCTACCACAAATGAATTGAAAGAGCATCTTCAAAAGAAAGACTTGAACGGAGTTGTTGAAGAATCAACAACAAAAGAATAAGCTTGTTGTGGACTTATGGAAGTCATCCCAAAACTTGAGGTGAATTTCTACCACTACTAAAGATTGATTAACTGAGAAGAATGAAGAAATGAAAGAACTCCACTTGAAAAGAATACAGAGAATTATTTGCACTTCGAGATGCAAGAAGAAGAATACTTGAGCTGCTCCAGAAGAATTTTGATGAACACTTGAAGAAAGAATTATATCATGAAGAACCACCATGAAGAACCCCGGTAACAAAAAAAAGATGATGAGATAGAATTGAATGATCAAAAGAATAAAACTAATGCCTTGCGATGATTTAGTCGGGGTTCCGACAAGATAGACGAGAAAACTATGCACTCCGGAAAAGAAACGATGAAAACACTTGAGGTTAGAATTTATTCGTCATGAACAAACTCCGAAGGAAGAATTTAATAAACTTGATCAAAAAGAATAAGAATTATGTTATGCTTATCGTCCATCAATTAAATTGATGAAAAACAATGGCTTCACATACTACTTATTCTCGTTGAAAATGATTAAGAGGGATATAACGTGAAACTTGAGAAAGTCTTCATGAATTACCAGTAAGATTGGAAAGAACAAAATAATTGATATGATCACACATGAAAAGAACTCTTTAGGAAAACACCGTAAAAATTAAAGCCGAGTGAATAAAAGAACGATCCACCGGGAATAGTTGAAATTGGACGAAGAAAAGAAAATGAATCGCCAGAAAGAACTAGAATACAAACGAAGAAAAGAACGAAGAGATCGCGAGATGATTAAAGAATACTTGGACGAAGCACTGGAAGAATACGAAGACGAACGAAGAGGCATCAATGAAGAATAGCTGGAGGACAAATTTGAAAACTGAGAACGAAGAAATCTTCTGAAATGATGGCCTTCGGAGGAACACAATGGACAGAACTGATGAAACGCTTCTGATGGGTAAGGAAAAAGAATTTGTGACAAGCGGAATAATTCGAGAGGATAGCATGAAGCTATAAACATGAATCTTCGAGAAAACGACAAGATTTAAGAGAAAATCTTCTTCGGTCTTCAAATGACGACGAGGAACACCACCACAATTATTGAGATACTCCGAAAGAATAAAAAGAGGAAAGGTTGAATCAAACATGAAAAGAATTTGAAAGCGATCTTGGAGAAGGCATATGACTGATGGAATCCATTCTTATGTCACACTTCAAAACAATTTGGGAATCACTCCGGAAAATTAGAAGAGTCAGGTAAGATCCTAGGAATACACCTGTGGGTTAGGGCCCACTGAAGAAAACCACCGTTGGAAAGGAATGAAAAGGAGATGATGCACCACAATGATTAAAAGACTCGAATGAGGTGACAACCTCAAATTAATTGGAACACAGACGAATCTCCTGAGATGTCTTCGGAACTCCGGGACGATTAAATG
The DNA here is from genome assembly GCA_902687465.1 of Secale cereale. Lineage (NCBI taxonomy): Eukaryota > Viridiplantae > Streptophyta > Magnoliopsida > Poales > Poaceae > Secale > Secale cereale. The sequence continues at coordinate 765,890,710 of LR738711.1, read as the reverse complement.
GCGAGAGGCGAACGAGCAAGACGAAACAGTTGAGCCGAGGGAAAGAATATGAAGAACACCGAAAACTTGAATTGAATCCACCGGAGAAAAGAAGAGATGAAGAACAAAGAACTAGACGAGAATTCACCAGTTGAAATAATTGAGGAAAGGAACCAAATGATTCACATGAGTAGGATGGATACTCGATTAAGGAATCCAGATCCGAGAAGAAAAAAGGGTGGGCGGGTGGGAAAAGAAAAGACCACATCGAACGGGGAAACGACACCGGTCGGAAAGAACTGGGGATTGAACTAGCAAAATATGAAGAGGATCGAATCAAGTGGACGAGAAAAGCACCGGATGAAAAGAGTAGACATCACAACGAACGAAAACTAACTGCGTGATCCTGAGAAAAAAATTTGAAGGGGAAGAGGAATAATTCAAAACGCCTACGTCAAGATTCCTCACTAGAGCGACGAAGGGGCTGATGAGTAAAAAGAATTCCTACTCTCCGATATAACTAGTCTCCAAAATAGTTTTCTTATAGACTCGACAACGGCCAAGCTACGATAAATCAAGGCGGCTCCTATGGTCGGTCGAAGCTCTGATACCAACTTGTAACACCCAACATGTGATTTCTTCTCTTTCCTCCGCCTCCTCCTCTCTCTCATTGCGTTGCCGTCTCTGCAGGCCCTGTCGTCGCCTCTCCATCGTCGTCGGGTCACCGGATTCATCGTCGCCATTCGAGCTCCACTCCTTCCCGGATCCGCTTCCTCTCCTCGGTCCGTTCCCACCTCGCCACGCTGCTCCACCTCCGTCGTCATCGGCCGCCGCCGTTGTCGCTGCCTCGCCTCGAAATGGGCACTATTGGGTTATGCCACGTGTTGAATTCCTTTTCAATCTCTTTTAACCGGAGTGGTTTTGAATTTATTCTTGTTCCTTCAGCTCTTGGTTCTCGTCATATGCCTTGTTTCCTCATCTATCTAAGATTCTCAATCTTGTTCATCTTCATTGTGCTTTTTATTTCAAGTTGTTCAACCCCTCAAGGTTCTTTGATTTCACATTCTTCCTTTTCTCTTCCGTCTCATTCCTAAGATCTCGGGTCGAGATCTCTTGTTAGTAGGGGAGTGTTGTGACACCCCGAGACTGATGCGCCAGGTGTCTTCCAGTTATTCGATGTTGTTGCCATGTCATCTGCTTGCGTGTTGCATTCTGCCATGTCATCATGTGCATTGCATCTGCATAGTTTTCAAAACTTGCATCCGTTTGTAGTTGCCCGTCTCCCAGTTCTCTCTGTTGTCCGTTCTGAGCCCAAACACACTTGCACGCGCCCGCGACACCTCTGAAACCTTGTTTTGTAAGTGGCCATAAAATGTTCTCGGAATGGGTTGAAACTTGGCGTGTGGTCTTATTATAGTGTAGACAGACTGCTTGCCAAATTTCGTCGCATTCGGAGTCCGTTTGATAGCCCAACCGTCAAACTCATAGCGGCACCGTTGCCGGTATTTCCGTCGGACGCTTCGGTCTCCGAAACTGCTGCCGGGTGATACGTCTCCAACGTATCTATAATTTTTTATTGTTCCATGCTATTATATATGATGTTTAATGGGCTTTATTATACACTTTTATATTATTTTTGGGACTAACCTATTAACCCAAAGGCCCAGTGCAGATTGCTGTTTTTTTGCCTATTTCAGGGTTTCGCAGAAAAGGAATATCAAACGGAGTCCAAACGGAATGAAACCTTCACGAGAGTTATTTTTTGGAACAAAATCAACACAAAAGACTTGGAGTACACGCGAGGGAACGAAGGAGGCGGCCACGAGGGTCCAGGGCGCGCCCCCTCCTACAGGGCGCGCCCCCCACCCTCATGGCCCCCCTCTGGATCCCTCGATGCCCTCCTTCCTCCTATATATACCCATGTACCCTGAAAACATTGAGGCAACAGAGAAAACCCTAACTCCACCACCGCAACCTTCTGTTCCCGTGAGATCCCATCTTGGGGCCTGTTCCGGAGCTCCATCGGAGGGGGGATCTTCCACGGAGTGCTTCTACATCAACACCATTGCCTCACCATGAGTTGTGAGTAGTTTACCATAGACCTTCGGGTCCATAGTTAGTACCTAGATGGCTTATTCTCTCTTTTTGGATCTCAATACCAAGTTCTCCTCAGTCTTCGAGGAGATCTATTCGATGTAATCTTTTTGCGGTGTGTTTGTCGAGATCCGATGAATTGTGGGTTTATGATCAAGATTATCTACGAGAAATATTTGGTTATTTTCTGAATTCTTTTATGTATGATTATAATATCCTTGCAAGTCTCTTTGAATTATCGGTTTGGTTTGGCCTTTCTTGCAATGGGAGAAGTGCTTGGCTTTGGGTTCAATCTTGCGGCGTCCTTTCCCAGTGACAGCAGGGGCAGCAAGGCACATATTGTATTGTTGCCATCAAGGATAAAAAGATTGGGTTTATATCATATTGTTTAAGTTTATCCCTCTACATCATGTCATCTTGCTTAAAGCATTACGCTGTTCTTATGAACTTAATACTCTATATGCATGCTGGATAGCGGTCGATGTGTGGAGTAATAGTAGTAGATGCAGAATCGTTTCGGTCTACTTGTCACGGACGTGATGCCTATATATAATGATCATGCCTAGATATTCTCATAATTATTCGCTTTTCTATCAATTGCTCGACAGTAATTTGTTCACCCACCGTAGAATTCTGCTATCGTGAGAGAAGCCACTAGTGAAACCTATGGCCCCGGGTCTATTCTCAACATATCAATCTACAATCTAATTTACTTTGCTGTTTTTACTTTCTGTTCTTATATTTAAAAATACCAAAAATATCAAACTATCCTATCTATCAGATCTCACTTTCGTAAGTGACCGTAAAGGGATTGACAACCCCTTATTGCGTTGGCTGCGAAGTTCTTATTTGTTTGTGCAGGTGCGATGGACTCGTGTGTGGTCTCCTACTGGATTGATACCTTGGTTCTCAAAAACTGAGGGAAATACTTACGCTACTGTGCTGCATCACCCTTTCCTCTTCGAGGGAATACAACGCAAGCTCGAGAAGTAGCAAGAAGAATTTCTGGCGCCGTTGCTGGGGAGGCTTACGCAAAAGTCATATACCAAGTACCTATCAGAAACCCTTATCCTTCACATTACCTTTATTTGCCTCTCATTTTCCTCTCCCCCACTTCACCCTTGCCATTTTATTTGCCCTTCTTTTTGCTGTGTGTTTATCGTTCGCTTGCTTCTTGTTTGCTTGTGTGTTGGATTGCTTGCTTGTCACTATGGCTCAGAACAATACCAAATTGTGTGTCTTCTCCAATACCAACAATAATGATTTTATTAGCACTCCGATTGCTCCTATTACCGATGCTGAATCTTGTGAGATCAATGCTGCCTTGTTGAATCTTGTCGTGAAAGATCAATTTTCCAGCCTTCCTAGTGAAGATGCCGCTACCCATCTAAACAACTTTGTTGATTTGTGTGATATGCAAAAGAAGAGGGATACGGATAATGATATTGTTAAATTGAAGTTATTTCCATTTTCACTTAGAGATTGTGCTAAAACTTGGTTTTCCTCTTTGCCTAGAAATAGTATTGATTCGTGGAATAAGTGCAAAGATGCTTTTATCTCTAAGTATTTCCCTCCTGCTAAGATTATCTCTCTTAGAAACGATATTATGAATTTTAAGCAACTAGATCATGAGCATGTTGCACAAGCTTGGGAGAGAATGAAATTAATGATACGTAATTGTCCTACACATGGTTTGAACTTATGGATGATTATACAAAACTTTTATGCTGGCTTGAATTTTGCTTCTAGAAATCTTTTAGATTCAGCCGCAGGAGGCACTTTCGTGGAAACTACCTTAGGAGAAGCTACCAAACTCCTAGATAATATTATGGTTAACTACTGTCGATGGCACACCGAAAGATCTACTAGTAAAAAAGTACATGCTATTGAAGAGATTAGTGTTTTGAGTGGAAAGATGAATGAACTTATGAAATTATTTGCTACTAAGAGTGCTTCTTCTGATCCTAATGATATGCCTTTATCCACGTTGATTGAAAATAATAATGAATTTTTGGATGTGAATTTTGTTGGCAGGAATAATTTTGGTAACAATGCTTATAGAGGAAACTTTAATCCTAGGCCTTTTCCTAGTAATTCCTCTAATAATTATGGTAATTCCTACAATAACTCTTATAGAAATTTTGTTAAGATGCCCTCTAAATTTGAAACTAGTGTTAAGGAGTTTATGATGTCGCAAAAGAATTTCAATGCTTTACTTGAAGAAAAATTGCTTAAGATTGATGAGTTGGCTAGAAGTGTGGATAGAATTACTCTTGATGTTGATTCTTTGAAACTTAGATCTATTCCACCTAAGCATGATATCGATGACTCTCTCAAAGCCATGAGAATTTCCATTGATGAATGCAAAGAAAGAACCGCTAGGATGCGTGCTAAAAAAGAGAGCTTTATAAAAGCATGTTCTTCTAGTTATCATGAAAATAAAGATGAAGATCTGAAAGTTATTGATGTGTCTCCTATTAGATCCTTGTTTTCTAGTATGAATCTTGATAAAGATGAGACTGGAGATGAGTCTACTTTAGTTAAAAGGCATCCCAATGATTCGGAGTTTTTAGATCTTGATGCTAAAATTGTTAAAAGTGGGACTAAAGAGATTAAAACTTTGCATAATGATGAACCCACTATTTTGGATTTCAAGGGATTCGATTATGATAATTGCTCTTTGATAGTTTGTATTTCCTTGTTGCAATCCGTACTAAATTCTCCGCATGATTATAGTCAAAATAAGGCTTTTACCAAACACATAGTTGATGCTTTGATGCAATCTTATGAAGAAAAACTTGAATTAGAAGTTTCTATCCCTGGAAAGCTTTATGATGAGTGGGAACCTACTATTAAAATTAAAATTAAAGATCATCAATGCTTTGCTTTGTGTGATCTGGGTGCAAGTGTTTCCACTATCCCAAAAACTTTGTGTGATTTGTTAGGTTTCCATGAGCTTGATGATTGTTCTTTAAATTTGCATCTTGCGGATTCTACTATTAAGAAACCTATGGGAAGGATTAATGATGTTCTTATTGTTGCCAATAGGAATTATGTGCCCGTAGATTTCATTGTTCTCGATATAGATTGCAATCCTTCATGTCCTATTATTCTTGGTAGACCTTTCCTTAGAACGATTGGTGCAATTATTGATATGAAGGAAGGAAATATTAGATTCCAATTTCCGTTAAGGAAAGGCATGGAACACTTTCCTACAAAGAAAATCAAATTACCATATGGATCTATTATGAGAGCCACTTATGGATTGCCTTCCAAAGATGGCGATACCTAGATCTATCCTTCTATCGTGCCTGGCTAGGGGCGTTAAACGATAACGCTTGTTGGGAGGCAACCCAATTTTATTTTATTTGTTTTTGCTTCTGTTTAGGAATAATTATTGCATCTAGCTTCTTTTTATATGTTTTTTTTGTGTTTTAATTAGTGTTTGTGCCAAGTAGAACCTTTGGGAAGACTTGTGTGAAGTTTATATAATCATGCTGTAAAAAACAGAAACGTTAGCGCTCACAAGAATGGTCACCAGATTTTACTGGAGAGTGCTATTTAGTTGATTCTTTTTGCATATGAATAATAGACAAATTTCTCACGTTTACCAATTTATTTCATTTTTTGGAGTTACAGAAGTATTCGAAAGTTACAGATTACTACAGACTGTTCTGTTTTTGACAGATTTTGTTTTTCGTGTGTTGTTTGCTTATTTTGATGAATCTATGAGTAGTATTGGGGAGTATGAATCATAGAGAAGTTGGAATAAAGTAGTTTAATACCAATATAAACAAAGAATGAGTTCATTATAGTACCTTTGAGTGGTGGTTTGTTTTCTTATACTAACGGAGCTCACGAGATTTTTGGCTAAGTTTTGTGTTGTGAAGTTTTCAAGTTTTGAGTATGGCTTTGATGGACTATGGAACAAAGAGTGGCAAGAGCCTAAGCTTGGGGATGCCCAAGGTAAAATTCAAGGACAACCAAAAGCCTAAGCTTGGGGATGCCCCGGGAAGGCATCCCCTCTTTCGTCTTCATCTATCGGTAACTATACTCGGGACTATATTTTTATTCACCACATGATATGTGTTTTGCTTGGAGCGTCATGTATGATTTGAGTCTTTGCTTGTTAGTTTGCCACAATCATCCTTGCCGGACACACCTTTTTTAGAGAGATAAATATGGTTTAGAATTTGTTAGAATACTATATGTGCTTCACTTATATCTTTTGAGCTAGATATTTTTGCTCTAGTGCTTCACCTATATCTTTTAGAGCACGGTGGTAATTTTATTTTGTAGAAATTATTGATCTCTCATGCTTCACTTATATCCTTTTGAAAGTCTTTTAGAACAGCATGGTAATGTGCTTTGGTTATAAAACTAGTCCTAATATGATAAGCATCCAAGATGAATATAGTAAAAACTTTCACATAAAGTGCATTGAATATGATGAGAAGTTTGATACTTGATGATTGTTTTGAGATATGGGGATGGTCATATTAGAGTCATGCTAGTGGAGTGATTATGAATTTGAGAAATACTTGTGTTAAAGTTTGTGATTCCCGTAGCATGCACGTATGGTGAACCGCTATGTGACGAAGTTAGAGCATGAGGTATTTATTGAGTGCCAACCTTTGTGTGGAGGTCGGGGGCGCGCGATGGTTAATTCCTACCAACCTCCCCCCTAGGAGCATGCGTTGACTACTTTGTTTTGATGACTCGTAAATTTTTGCAATAAGTATATGCGTTCTTTATGACTAATGTTGAGTCCATGGATTATACGCACTCTCACCCTTCCACCATTGCTAGCCTCTCTTACCGCGCAACTCTCGCCGGTACCATACACCCACCATATACCTTCCTCAAAACAGCCACATATCTACCTATCATGGCATTTCCATAGCCATTCCGAGATATATTGCCATGCAACTTTCCACCGTTCCGTTTGTTATGACACACTTCATCATTGTCATATTGCCATGCATGATCATGTAGTTGACATCGTATTTGTGGCAAAGCCACCATGCATAAATTCTCATACATGTCACTCTTGATTCATTGCACATCCCGGTACACCGCCGGAGGCATTCATATAGAGTCATACCTTGTTCTAGTATCTAGTTGTAATTAGTTGTAAGTCAATAAAAGTGGGATGATCTTCATTATTAGAGCATTGTCCCATGTGAGGAAAGGCCAAAAAAAGAGAGATGGCCAAAAAAACTATAGAAATGGGCTAAAAAAAGCTCCTCTAAAAAATGAGAGAAAAGAGAGAAGGGACAATGCTACTATCCTTTTCCACACTTGTGCGTCAAAGTAGCACCATGATCTTCATGATAGAGAGTCTCTTGTTTTGTCACTTTCATATACTAGTGGGAATTTTCATTATAGAACTTGGCTTGTATATTCCAAAGATGGGCTTCCTCAAATGCCCTAGGTCTTCATGAGCAAGCAAGTTGGATGCACACCCACTTAGTTTCTTTTGTTGAGCTTTCATACACTTATAGCTCTAGTGCATCCGTTGCATGGCAATCCCTACTCACTCACATTGATATCTATTGACAGGCATGTCCATAGCCCGTTGATACGCCTAGTCGATGTGATACTATCTTCCTCCTTTTTGTCCTCTCCACAACCACCACTCTATTTCACCTATATTGCTATATCCATGGCTCACGCTCATGTATTGCGTGAAAGTTGAAAGGTTTGAAAAAATTGAGTATGAAAAGAATTGCTTCGCTGAAACCGGGGTTGTGCATGATATGAATATTTTGTGTGATGAAGAGGGAGCATAGCCAGACTATATGATTTTGTAGGGATAACATTCTTTGGCCATGTTATTTTGAGAAGACATGATTGATTTGTTAGTATGCTTAAAGTATTATTATTTCTTATGACAATATAGACTTTTGTCTTGAACCTTTCGGATCTGAACATTCATGCCACAATAAAGACAATTACATTGAAAATTATGTTGGTTAGCATTCCACATCAAAAATTCTGCTTTTATCATTTACCTACTCGAGGACGAGCGGGAATTAAGCTTGGGGATGCTTGATACGTCTCCAACGTATCTATAATTTTTTATTGTTCCATGCTATTATATATGATGTTTTGGATGTTTAATGGGCTTTATTATACACTTTTATATTATTTTTAGGACTAACCTATTAACCCAAAGGTCCAGTGCAGATTGATGTTTTTTTTGCCTATTTCAGGGTTTCGCAGAAAAGGAATATCAAACGGAGTCCAAACGGAATGAAACCTTCGCGAGAGTTATTTTTGGAACAAAATCAACACAGAAGACTTGGAGTACATGCGAGGGAACGAAGGAGGCGGCCACGAGGGTCGCGCCCCCTCCTACAGGGCGCGCCCCCACCCTCGTGGGCCTCCTCTGGCTCCCCTGATGCCCTCCTTCCTCCTATATTTACCCATGTACCCTGAAAACATCGAGGCAACAGAGAAAACCCTAATTCCACCGCCGCAACCTTCTGTTCCCGTGAGATCCCATCTTGGGGCCTGTTCTGGAGCTCCACCGGAGGGGGGATATTCCACGGAGTGCTTCTACATCAACACCATTGCCTCACCATGAGTTGTGAGTAGTTTACCACAGACCTTCGGGTCCATAGTTAGTACCTAGATGGCTTCTTCTCTCTTTTTGGAACTCAATACCAAGTTCTCCTCGTCCTTCCAGGAGATCTATTCGATGTAATCTTTTTGCGGTGTGTTTGTCGAGATCCGATGAATTATGGGTTTATGATCAAGATTATCTACGAGAAATATTTGGTTATTTTCTGAATTCTTTTATGTATGATTATAATATCCTTGCAAGTCTCTTCGAATTATCGGTTTGGTTTAGCCTACTAGATCTATAGTTCTTGCAATGGGAGAAGTGTTTGGCTCTGGATTCAATCTTGCGGTGTCCTTTCCTAGTGACAGCAGGGGCAGCAAGACACGTATTGTATTGTTTCCATCGAGGATAAAAAGATGGGGTTTATATCATATTGTTTGAGTTTATCTCTCTACATCATGTCATCTTGCTTAAAGCATTACTCTGTTCTTATGAACTTAATACTCTAGATGCATGCTGGATAGCGGTCGATGTGTTGAGTAATAGTAGTAGATGCAGAATCGTTTCGGTCTACTTGTCACGGACATGATGCCTATATATAACGGTCATGATGCCTATATATAACGGTCATGCCTAGATATTCTCATAATTATTCGCTTTTCTATCAATTGCTCGACAGTAATTTGTTCACCCACCATAGAATTCCGCTATCATGAGAGAAGCCACTAGTGAAACCTATGGCCCCCGGGTCTATTCTCAACATATCAATCTAAAATCTACTTTACTTTTTTGTTTTTACTTTCTATTGTTATATCAAAAATACCAAAAATATCAAACTATCCTATCTATCAGATCTCACTTTCGTAAGTGACCGTAAAGGGATTGACAACCCCTTATCGCATTGGCTATGAAGTTCTTATTTGTTTGTGCAGGTGCGAGGGACTCGCGAGTGGTCTCCTACTCGATTGATACCTTGGTTCTCAAAAACTAAGGGAAATACTTACGCTACTGTGCTGCATCACCCTTTCCTCTTCGAGGGAATATAACGCAAGCTCGAGAAGTAGCACCGGGCCTCACCTCTCTCCTCTTTTCTCAGCCCACTCCTCTCCTACACAGACCACTAACCAGCCCACTAGGCCCAACCTAACCCCCGTTCGTGTCTGCAACCGTCGGATCACGATCGGATGCTCCGAGATAGCCCCAAACACCTAACCCTAGCCCCCTTCTATATAAAAACAACCCCCATGTTTATTTTGGGCAAACCAAGCCCCTAGACCCTTCTCCCACCTCCAGCCACCGGATCCTCCTCGAAAACCATGCCACAGCCACATCCAGCCGCCTCCCCACCGGATTCAGCACCCGACCACCTCACAAGCGCTACTTAGCGTGCCCCGATTGGCTCCACCGCCACCCAGCTTCGCCTGCGACCACTCATGGAGCGCCACGTCGTTCCCCCACGCCCCACGTCACCACGGCCCGCCTGGCCCGCGCACGGCCCTCCCCGGGACGGATCTGGGCCCGAGCGCCTGGCTCCCTCGCCCGTCATGCGCCGCAGGCTTCCACGCCCCGCCTCCAACTCCTCCTCGCCGACCTCGCCAGTCGCCTGCGCCACCAGGGATTCGCCAGAGGACGCGCTCCGCCATCGCCGGAGCAGCTCCACGCCGTCGTGCCGTCTCTTCTCTTTCCTCCACCTCCTCCTCTCTCTCACTGCGTCACCGTCTCTGCAGGCCCCGCTGTCGCCTCTTAGTCGTCACCGGGTCACCGGATTCGCCGCCGCCATTCGAGCTCCACCCCTGCCCGGATCCGCTTCCTCCCCTTGTCCCGTTCCCGCCTCGTCGCGCCGCTCCACCTCCGTCGTCGTCGTCCAGCGCCGTCGTCGCGACCTCGCCCGATCCAATCGTGATCGAGGACACGGGACGATGCGCCCGGTCGCCCGTGTTGACCCATGCCTGGGCCGCCTCCCCTGCCCGCTCCTGTGGGCCGGCCTCGCCCACGGCCCAGCCGCTTCAGCGGCCCGCCCGATCTACCGTCGACCTGGGCTAAAGCCCATGGTGAGCCTCCGCAAGCCCAGTGCATTTTTCCCTGTGGCGATTTAAGCTATTATCCAGGAGTTAGGCAGTTTTGCAGTTTAGACCCTTAACTTCATGCATTTAATAACTTGACAACCGTGCATCGGATGAAAATGGTTTAAACATGAAAATTGTTTGAAATTTTGTGTAGAATAACAATAACCAACTTTCATCCTTGTTCTAAATGTTTTAACTTGTTGTTTGTTTAAGTTTGCATAGACCACTTGTTAAAATATGACTAAGTCCCTGAAAACTATTAATATGTGTGCATGTTTGCCATGTGATATCTTTGTGCGTGTGGGTCCATTTTGGGTGCATGAGATGTCAAAATGTCGTCTCTTTGTGCTATACATGATGGTTGCATTTGCATTCATGTTAGGATGCATTTTTCCATGTTAATCTTGAAGGATATATGCCCTAGAGGCAATAATAAAGTTGTTATTTGTATTTCCTTATATCATGATAAATATTTATTATTCATGCTAGAATTGTATTAACCGGAAACTTAGTACATGTGTGAATACATAGACAAAACAGAGTGTCCCTAGTATGCCTCTACTAGACTAGCTCATTTATCAAAGATGGTTATGTTTCCTAGCCATAGACATGAGTTGTCATTTGATCAACGGGATCACATCATTAGGAGAATAATGTGATGGACAAGACCCACCCATTAACTTAGCAACTTGATCGTTTAGTTTTATTGTTATTGCTTTCTTCATGACTTATACATGTTCCTATGACTATGAGATTATGCAACTCCCTAATACCGGAGGAACACCTTGTGTGCTATCAAACGTCACAACTTAACTGGGTGATTATAAAGATGCTCTCAGGTGTCTCCGAAAGTGTTTGTGGTGTTGACATAGATCGAGAATAGGATTTGTCACTCCGAGTGTCGGAGAGGTATCTCTAGGCCCTTTCGGTAATACACATCACAATAAGCCTTGCAAGCAAATGACTAATGAGTTAGTCACGAGATGATGTATTACGAAACGATTAAAGAGACTTGCCGATAACGAGATTGAACTAGGTATGATGATACGGACGATTGAATCTCGGGCAAGTAACATACCGATGACAAAGGGAACAATGTATGTTGTTATGCAGTTTGACCGATAAAGATCTTCGTAGAATATGTAGGAACCAATATGAGCATCCAGGTTCCGCTATTGGTTATTGACCGGAGATGAGTCTCGGTCATGTCTACATAGTTCTCGAACCCGTAGGGTCCGCACGCTTAACGTTTGATGACGATCGGTATTATGAGTTTATGTGTTTTGATGTACCAAATGTAGTTTGGAGTCCTGGATGTGATCACGGACATGATGAGGAGTCTCGGAATGTCCGAGACATAAAGATCGATATATTGGAAGCCTATGTTTGGACAACGGAATGGTTCCAGATGAGTTCGGGCATTACCGGAGTACGAGGGGGCTACCGGAACCCCCCGGGGAGTTAGTGGGCCTTAATGGGCCATAATGGAAAAGAGGAGGAGGCGGCCAAGGTGCCCCCCACCAAGCCCAATCCGAATTGGGTGGGGGTCGGCCCCCCTTTCCTTCTTCTCCCTCTCCTCCTTCCTTCCTCTCCTAGTCCAACTAGGAAAGGGGGGAAATCCTACTCCCGGTGGGAGTAGGACTCCCCTAGGGCGCGCCATAGAGAGGGCCGGCCCCTCCCCTCCTCCACTCCTTCATATACGTGGGGAGGGGGCAACCCATAGAGACACACATTGATTTTAGCCGTGTGCGGTGCCCCTCCCCACAGATACACACCTCGTTCATATCGTTGCAGTGCTTAGGTGAAGGCCTGCACCGGTAGCTTCATCATCACCATCACCATGCCGTTGTGCTGACGAAACTCTCCCATGAAGCTCAACTGGATCAAGAGCTCGTGGGACGTCATCGAGCCGAATGTGTGCTGAACGTGGAGGTGCCGTACGTTCGAAGCTTGGATTGGTTGGATCGCGAAGACGTTTGACTACATCAACCGCGTCACTAGACGCTTCCGCTTTCGATCTACGAGGGTACGTAGACACACTCTCCCCTCTCGTTGCTATGCTTCTAGTAGATAGATCTTTCATGATCGTAGGATTTTTTTTTGAAATGCTACGTTCCTCAAAAGTGGTATCAAAGCCATGTCTATGCGTAGATGATATGCACGAGTAGAACACAATGAGTTGTGGGTGGTAATAGTCATACTGCTTACCAACATGGCATACTTTGATTCGGCGCTATTGTTGGATGAAGCGGCCTGGACCGACATTACGTGTACGCTTACGCGAGACTAGTTCTACCGACGTGCTTCGCACACAGGTGGCTGGCGGGTGTCAGTTTCTCCAAATTTAGTTGAATCGAGTGTGTCTACGCCCGGTGCTTGTGAAGGTTAAAACAACACACTTGACGAAAAATCGTTGTGGTTTTTGTATGCATAGGTAAGAACGGTTCTTGCTAAGCCCGTAGCAGCCACGTAAACTTGCAACAGCAAAGTAGAGAACGTCTAACTTGTTTTTGCAGGGCATGTTGTGATGTGATATGGTCAAGACGTGATGAGTTATACGTTATTGTATGAGATGATCATGTTTCGTAAATTATCTGCAACGGGCAGGAGCCTTATGGTTGTCTCTTTATCGTATGAATTGCGAAGGCCATGCAATTGCTTTACTTTATCACTATGAGTTAGCGATATTAGTAGTAGCAATAGTTGGCGAGACGACCATGACGCTACGATGAAGATCATGGTGTCTAGCCGGTGACGACGGAGATCATGATGATGCTTTGGAGTTGGAGATCAAAAGCACAAGATGATGATGGCCATATCATGTCACATATTTTTATTGCATGTGATGTTTATCTTATTATGCTTTTTATTTTGCTTAGTACGGCGGTAGCACTATAAGATGATCCCTTACAAAATTTCAAGGTACAAGTGTTCTCCCTGAGTATGCACCGTTGCGAAAGTTCGTCGTGCCGAGACACCACGTGATGATCGGGTGTGATAAGCTCTATGTTCAAATACAACGGGTGTAAGACAGTTTTGCACATGCAGAATACTCGGGTTAAACTTGACGAGCCTAGCATGTACATACATGGCCTCGGAACACCGGAGACCGAAAGGTCGAGTGTGAATCATATAGTAGATATGATCAACATAAGATGTTCACCATTGAAAACTACTCCATCTCACGTGATGATCGGACATGGTTTAGTTGATTTGGATCATGTGATCATTTAGATGACTAGAGGGATGTCTATCTAAGTGGGAGTTCTTTAGTAATATGATTAAATTGAACTTTAATTTATCATGAACTTAGTCCTCATAATTTTTGTATATCTATGTTGTTGTAGATCAATGGCCCGTGCTATCGTTCCCTTGAATTTTAATGCATTCCTAGAGAAGGCTAAGTTTAAATATGATGGTAGCAACTACACGGACTGGGTCCGTAACTTGAGGATTATCCTCATTGCTGCACAGAAGAATTATGTCCTGGAAGCACCGCTAGGTGACATGCCTAATGCAGGAGCAACTTCGGGCGTTATGAACGTCTGGCAAGCTCGTTCTGATGACTACTCGATAGTTCGGTGTGACATGCTTTACAGTTTAGAATCGGGACTTCAACGACGTTATGAACGTCATGGAGCATATGAGATGTTCCAAGAGTTGAAGTTAATATTTCAAGCAAATGCCCGAATTGAGAGATATGAAGTCTCCAATAAGTTCTATAGCTGCAAGATGGAGGAGAACAGTTCTATCAGTGAACACTTGCTCAGAATGTCTGGGTACTACAATCATATTACTCAACTTGGTTGCAAAGTTGACGAAGATAGTGTTATTGATAGAGTTCTTCAATCACTGCCACCAAGCTATAAAGGCTTCGTGATGAACTATAACATGCAAGGGATGCAGAAGACAATTCCCGAGCTCTTCGCTATGCTCAAAGCTACGGAGGTAGAAATCAAAAAGGAGCATCAAGTGTTGATGGTTAACAAAACCACTAGTTTCAAGAAAAAGGGCAAGGGAAAGAAGGGGAACTTCCAGAAGAATAGCAAGACAGTTGCTAGTCCCGCGAACCCAAGTCTGGAGCCAAGCCTGAAGCTGAGTGCTTCTACTGCAAAGGGACTGGACACGGGAAGCGGAACTGCCCCAAGTATTTGGCGGATAAGAAGGATGGCAAAGTGAACAAAGGTATATTTGATATACATGTTATTGATGTGTACCTTACTAATGCTCGTAGTAGCACCTGGGTATATGATATTGGTTCGGTTGCTAATATTTGTAACTCAAAACAGGGGCTATGGATTAAACTAAGATTCGCTAAGGACGAGGTGGCGATGCGCGTGGGAAATGGTTCCAAAGTCGATGTGATCGTCGTTGGCACGCTACCTCTACATCTACCATCGGGATTAGTTTTAGACCTAAATAATTGTTATTTGGTGCCAGCGTTGAGCATGAACATTATATCTGGATCTTGTTTGTTGCGAGACGGTTATTCATTTAAATCAGAGAATAATGGTTGTTCTATTTATATGAGTAATATCTTTTATGGTCATGCACCCTTGAAGAGTGGTCTATTCTTGTTAGATTTCGATTGTAGTGATACACATATTCATAATATTGAAGCCAAAAAATGCAAGGTTTATAATGATAGTGCAACTTATTTGTGGCACTGCCGTTTAGGTCATATTGGTGTAAAGCACATGAAGAAACTCCATACTGATGGACTTTTGGAATCACTTGATTATGAATCACATGATGCCTGCGAACCATGCCTCATGGGCAAGATGACTAAGACTCCGTTCTCCGGAACAATGGAGCGGGCAACTGATTTGTTGGAAATCATACATACTGATGTATGTGGACCAATGAGTGTTGAGGCTCGCGGCGGGTATCGTTATTTTCCGACCTTCACTGATGATTTGACAGATATGGGTATATCTACTTAATGAAACACAAGTCTGAAACATTTGAAAAGTTCAAAGAATTTCAGAGTGAAGTAGAGAATCATCGTAACAAGAAAATAAAGTTTCTACGATCTGATCGTGGAGGCGAATATTTGAGTTATGAGTTTGGTCTTCATTTGAAACAATGCGGAATAGTTTCACAACTCACGTACGCCACCCGGAACACCACATCGTAATGGTGTACCTGAACGTCATAACCGTACTTTATTAGATATGGTGCAATCTGTGATGTCTCTAACCGATTTACCACTATCGTTTTGGGGTTATGCTTTAAAGACAGCTGCATTCACGTTAAATAGGGCACCATCTAAATCCGTTGAGACGATGCCTTATGAACTGTTGTTTAGAAAGAAACCAAAGTTGTCATTTTTTAAAGTTTGGGGCTCTGATGCTTATGTGAAAAAGCTTCAACCTGATAAGCTCGAACCCAAGTCGGAGAAATGTGTCTTCATAGGATACCCAAAGGAGACTGTTGGGTACACCTTCTATCACAGATCCGAAGGCAAGATATTAGTTGCTAAGAATGAATCCTTTCTAGAGAAGGAGTTTCTCTCGAAAGAAGTGAGTGGGAGGAAAGTAGCACTTGATGAGGTAATTGTACCTTCTCCCGAATTGGAAAGTGGCACATCACAGAAACTAGTTCCAGTGATTCCTACACCAGTTAGCGAGGAAGCTAATGATGATGATCATGAAACTTAAGATCAAGTTACTACTGAACCTCGTAGGTCAACCAGAGTACGTACCGCACCAGAGTGGTATGGTAACCCAGTTCTGGAAGTCATGTTCCTAGAGCATGATGAACCTACGAACTATGAGGAAGCGATGATGAGCCTAGATTCCGCAAAATGGCTTGAGGCCATGAAATCTAAGATGGGATCCATGTATGAGAACAAAGTGTGGACTTTGGTTGACTTGCCCGTTGATCGGCAAGCCATTGAAAATAAATGGATCTTCAAGAGGAAGACATATGTCGATGGTAATGTTACTGTCTACAAAGCTCGACTTGTTGCGAAAGGTTTTCGACAAGTTCAAGGAGTTGACTAGGACTTTCTCACCCGTAGCGATGCTTAAATCTGTCCGAATCATGTTAGCGATTGCCACATTTTATGATTATGAAATCTGGCAAATGGATGTCAAAACTGCATTCCTCAATGGATACCTCAAAGAGGAGTTGTATATGATGCAACCAGAAGGTTTTGTCGATCCTAAAGGTGCTAACAAAGTGTGCAAACTCCAGCTATCCATCTATGGACTGGTGCAAGCATCTCGGAGTTGGAATATATGCTTTGATGAGGTGATCAAAGCATATGGTTTTATACAGACTTTTGGAGAAGCCTGTATTTACAAGAAAGTGAGTGGGAGCTCTGTAGCATTTCTGATATTATATGTAGATGACATATTGTTGATTGGAAATGATGTACAATTTCTGGATGGCATAAAAGGATACTTGAATAAGAAATTTTCAATGAAAGACCTCGGTGAAGCTGCTTATATATTAGGCATCAAGATCTATAGAGATAGATCAAGACACTTAATTGGACTTTCACAAAGCACATACCTTGATAAAGTTTTGAAGAAGTTCAAAATGGATCAGTCAAAGAAAGGGTTCTTGCCTGTGTTACAAGGTGTGAAGTTGAGTAAGACTCAATGCCCGACCACTGCAGAAGATAGAGAGAAAATGAAAGTCATTCCCTATGCCTCAGCCATAGGATCTATCATGTATGCAGTGTTGTGTACCAGACCTAATGTGTGCCTTGCTATAAGTTTAGCAGGGAGGTACCAAAGTAATCCAGGAGTGGATCACTGGACAGCGGTCAAGAACATCCTGAAGTACCTGAAAAGGACAAAGGATATGTTTCTCGTTTATGGAGGTGACAAAGAGCTCGTTGTAAACGGTTACGTCGATTCAAGATTTGACACTAATCCGGATGACTCTCAGTCACAAACCGGATATGTATTTTTATTGAACGATGGAGCTATCAGTTGGTGCATTGCCAAGCATAGTGTCGTGGCGGGATGTACGTGTGAAGCGGAGTACATAGCTGCTTTGGAAGCAGCAAATGAAGGAGTCTGGATGAAGGAGCTCATATCCGATCTACGTGTAATACCTAGTGCATCGGGTTCAGTGAAAATATTTTGTGACAACACTGGAGCAATAGCCTTGGCGAAGGAATCCAGGTTTCACAAGAGAACCAAGCACATCAAGAGACGCTTCAATTCCATCCACGATCAAGTCAAGGAGGGAGACATAGAAATTTGCAAGATACATACGGATCTGAATGTCACAGACCTGTTGACTAAGCCTCTTCCACAAGAAAAACATGATCAGCACCAAGACTCCATGGGTGTTAGAATCATTACTATGTAATCTGGATTATTGACTCTAGTTCAAGTGGGAGACTGAAGGAAATATGCCCTAGAGGCAATAATAAAGTTGTTATTTGTATTTCCTTATATCATGATAAATGTTTATTATTCATTCTAGAATTGTATTAACCAAAAACTTAGTACATGTGTGAATACATAGACAAAACAGAGTGTCCCTAGTATGCCTCTACTAGACTAGCTCATTGATCAAAGATGGTTATGTTTCCTAGCCATAGACATGAGTTGTCATTAGATCAACGGGATCACATCATTAGGAGAATGATGTGATGGACAAGACCCATCCATTAGCTTAGCAACTTGATCGTTTAGTTTTACTGGTATTGCTTTCTTCATGACTTATACATGTTCCTATGACTATCAGATTATGCAACTCCCGAATACCGGAGGAACACCTTGTGTGCTATCAAATGTCGCAACGTAACTGGGTGATTCTAAAGATGCTCTACAGGTGTCTCCGAAAGTGTTTGTGGTGTTGACATAGATCTAGAATAGGATTTGTCACTCTGAGTGTCGGAGAGGTATCTCTGGGCCCTCTTGGTAATACACATCACAATAAGCCTTGCAAGCAAATGACTAACGAGTTAGTCACGAGATGATGTATTACGGAACGAGTAAAGAGACTTGCTGGTAACGAGATTGAGCTAGGTATGATGATACGGACGATCAAATCTCAGGCAAGTAACATACCGATGACAAAGCGAACAATGTATGTAGTTATGCGGTTTGACCGATAAAGATCTTCGTAGAATATTTAGGAACCAATATGAGCATCGAGGTTCCTCTATTGGTTATTGACCGGAGATGAGTCTCAGTCATGTCTACATAGTTCTCGAACCCGTAGGGTCCACACGCTTAACGTATGATGACGATCGGTACTATGAGTTTATGTGTTTTGATGTACCGAACGTAGTTCGGAGTCCCGGATGTGACCACGGACATAACGAGGAGTCTCGGAATGTCCGAGACATAAAGATTGATATATCGGAAGCCTATGTTTGGACATCGGAATGGTTTCGGATGAGTTCGGGCATTTACCGGAGTACTAGGGGGATACCGGAACCCCCCGGGGAGTTAATGGGCCTTAATGGGCCATAGTGGAAAAGAGGAGGAGGAGGCCAAGGTGGGGGCGTCCCCCCGCAGCCCAATCTGAATTGGGTGGGGGGCCAGCCTGTAACACCCCATATGTGATACCTTCCCTTTATGGCAATATATGAAACGTTGACTTCATCAATTCCATTCGGGGCTCTTCCTTCATTTCGGGTTTCTTTGTTTTGCCGTGTGCGTGTGTGCGTTTCATCCATGTCATGTTATCATGTGCATTGCATTGCATTCGTGTTGTCACTTGCACCCGGTCCCGCTCGTCTCTTCCTGTTGTCCGTTTCGAGTTCCGACACTCACACACGTGACCGTGGTACCTCCGAGTCCTTCTTTCGTATGTGGCCGTGTAAAGTTCTCAGAATGAGGTGAGACTTGTCGTGCGTTGTTGTTTTATTACGTGTAGGCCGCCTTTCAAGTTTCATCGCGTTTGGAGGTCGTTTGATACTCCAACGGTTAACCAAGTGGGCTAAAAGCTCCTCTTCCTTTTGGCCCAAGACCCCCTCCACAACAGCCCACTAACCCAGCACAACCCCCTCCATCCTCTCGGTCGTCGGATCGTGATTGTGTGGGCAAAAACTGCTCCTCATTTGGACCTTCCTAGCTCCCAGAATCTATAAATAACCCCTTCTCCCTAAATTTTTGGGCAAACCCTAGCCGAACTCCTCCTCCTCCGCCGCCGGACACGTCCAACCCGGCCGGACGTGTCCGACCTCCACCGCCGCTGCCGCGTGCCGTCGCCCGACTGGCCGCCACCCGCGTCCACATCCCCGCCGATCAGGGCCCGCCCGGCCCGGATTGGGCCCCCGCGGCCCGTTCCGCCCTTCGTCGCCCGACGCCCGCGCCTCCTCGCCGATGCCTCTGCCTCCGGCGCCGGTGGCCGCGCCCGCCGCCGCTGCCTCACAGTTCCGCCAATACCAACCTCCGCCGCCTCGCCGACCTCGGCCGCCGCCTCCCGCCACCGGTCACCGCCGCCCCGCACGCCGGCGAGCCCGCCGCCTCGCCGCTCCTCCTCGCCGGCCGGCCTCGCGCCTCCGCTCGCTGGCGAGCTCGCCGCCGTCTTCCTCCACTCCAGCCCCGATCCGGTGGATCCGATCTAGGTGGGACCAGATCCACCAATCCCACGATCCACACGATCCCGCTCCATCCCGGATCCCTCCGTCCCGCTCCGTCCCGTCCTGCGTTGACTTTTCACGGAGGTATTTTTCCACTAAGTCCCGGATCTAGGTAAATTTGTTGCCTCCTTTGCCATGTGATAACTTCGCGCTCGTAGCTCCGTTTTGCGCATATGATATGTCGAAATGTTTGTTGGAAATATGCCCTAGAGGCAATAATAAAAGTATTATTATTATATTTCCTTGTTCATGATAATTGTCTGTTATTCATGCTTGAATTGTATTGTACGGAAATAGCGATACATGTGTGAATATATAGACCACAATGTGTCCCTGGTAAGCCTCTAGTTACTAGCTCGTTGATCAACAGATGGTCACGGTTTCCTGACCATGGACATTGGATGTCATTGATAACGGGATCACATCATTAGGAGAATGATGTGATGGACAAGACCCAATCCTGAGCCTAGCACGAGATCGTATAGTTCGTAATGCATAAGCTTTTCCGGTGTCAAGTGTTTATTCCTTAGACCATGAGGTTGTGCAACTCCCGGATACCATAGGAATGCTTTGGGTGTGCCAAATGTCACAACGTAACTGGGTGGCTATAAAGGTACGCAACGGGTATCTCCGAAAGTGTCCGTTGAGTTGGTACGAACCGAGACTGGGATATTGTCACTCCGTATGACGGAGAGGTACCTCTGGGCCCTCTCGGTAAGACATCATCATAATCAGCTCAAGGTGACTAAGGAGTTGGTCACGGGATGATGGATTACGAAACGAGTAAATAGACTTGCCATGACGAGATTGAACAAGGTATCGGGTATACCGACGATCGAATCTCGGGCAAGTACCGTACCGATAGACAAAGGGAATAACATACGGGATTGAGTGAATCCTTGACACAGTGGTTCATCCGATGATATCATCGAGGAACACGTGGGAACCAACATGGGTATCCAGATCCCGATGTTGGTTATTGACCGGAGAGTCGTCTCGGTCATGTCTGCGTGTCTCCCGAACGCGTAGGGTCTACACACTTAAGGTTCGGTGACACTAGGGTTGTAGAGATACATGCACATGGAAACCCGAATGTTGTTCGGAGTCCCGGATGAGATCCCGGATGTCACGAGGAGTTCCGAAATGGTCCGGAGGTAAAGAATGATATATAGGAAGTCCAGTTCCGGCCATCGGGTGAACTCCGGGGGTCACCGGGAGTGTCCCGGGACCACCGGAGGGGTCCCGGGGGTCCACCGAGTGGGGCCACCCATCCCTGTGGGTCCCCTAGGCCGCAAGGGGAAGGGGTCCAGCCCCTGGTGGGCTGGCGCACCCATATGGCCCCCCCTCCATGCGCCTAGGGTTGAAACCCTAGGGGGAGGGGGCGCCCCCTATGCCTTGGGGGGCAAGTTTCCCCCCTTGGCCGCCGCCCCCCTGGAGATCTGATCTCCCAGGGTCGGCGCCCCCCTGGCCCCTATATATAGTGGGGGGGGGAGGGCAGCCGCACTCCAAGCCTCTGGCGCCTATCCCCCCTCCTGTCACACTTCCTACTCCTCACGCAGGGCGCCGGCGAAGCCCTGCAGGATTTCCTGTTGCATCCACCACCACGCCGTCGTGCTGCTGGATCTCCGACAACCTCTCCTACGCTCTTGCTGGATCAAGAAGGAGGAGACGTCGCTCTACCGTACGTGTGTTGAACGCGGAGGTGCCGTCCGTTCGGCGCTGGGATCATCGGTGACGAGGAACGCGAAGAGTACGACTACTTCATCCACGTTCCTTCGAACGCTTCCGCACGTGATCTACAAAGGGTATGTAGATGCACTCCAGTATGCTCGTTGCTAGATGACTCCTTAGATTGATCTTGGTGAAGCGTAGGAATTTTTTTGAATTCTGCTACGTTCCCCAACAGTGGCATCTGAGCTAGGTCTTTGCGTAGCATCTTGCACGAGTAGAACACAAACAAGTTGTGGGCGTTGAGTTTGCTCAATTTTCTTGCCGTTACTAGTCCAATCTTGATTCGGCGGCATTGTGGGATGAAGCGGCCTGGACCGACCTTACACGTACGCCTACGTGAGACTGGTTCCACCGACAGACATGCACTAGATGCATAAGGTGGCTGGCGGGTGTCTGTCTCTCCCACTTTAGTCTGATCGGATTCGATGAACAGGGTCCTTATGAAGGGTAAATAGAAATTGACAAATCACGTTGTGGTTTTGGCGTAGGTAAGAAACGTTCTTGCTAGAAAACCTATAGAAGCCACGTAAAACTTGCAACAACAATTAGAGGTCGTCTAACTTGTTCTTGCAGCATGTGCTATGTGATGTGGTATGGCCAAGAAGATGTGATGAATGATATATGTGATGTATGAGATTGATCATGTTCTTGTAATAGGGAATCACGACTTGCATGTCGATGATAATGACAACCGGCAGGAGCCATAGGAGTTGTCTTAATTATTGTATGACCTGCGTGTCACTGAATAACACCATGTAATTACTTTACTTTGTTGCTAAACGTTAGCCATAGTAGTAGAAGTAATAGTTGGCGTGACAACTTCATGAAGACACAATGATGGAGATCATGGTGTCGAGCCGGTGACAAAGATGATCATGGTGCCCCGAAGATGGAGATCGAAGGAGCAAGATGATACTGGCCATATCATGTCACTTTAATTGATTGCATGTGATGTTTATCTTGTTTATGCATCTTGTTTACTTAGAACGACGGTAGTAAATAAGATGATCTCTCACTTAAAATTTCAAGAATTGTGTTCCCCCTAACTATGTACCGTTGCTAAGGATGGTTGTTCCGAATCACCACGTGATGATCGGGTGTGATAGGCTCTAACGTTCGCATACAACGGGTGTAAGCCAGATTTACACATGCAATACACTTAGGGTTTACTTGACGAGCCTAGCATGTACAGACATGGCCTCAGAACACGGAAGACCGAAAGGTCGAACATGAGTCGTATAGAAGATACGATCAACATGAAGATGTTCACCGTTGATGACTAGTCCGTCTCATGTGATGATCGGACACGGGCTGGTCGATTCGGATCATGTATCACTTAGATGACTAGAGAGATGTCAATCTGAGTGGGAGTTCATTAAAATTTGATTAAGATGAACTTAATTATCATGAACTTAGTCTAAATTCTTTACAATATGTCTTGTAGATCAAATGGCCCACGCTCATGTCACCCTCAACTTCAACGCTTTCCTAGAGAAATCCAAGCTGAAAGACGATGGTAGCAACTATACAGACTGGGTCCGTAACCTGAGGATCATCCTCATAGTTGCCAAGAAAACTTATGTCCTAGAAGCACCGCTAGGTGACGCTCCCGCCCCGGCAAACCAAGATGTTATGAACGCTTGGCAGTCGCGTTGTGTTGATTACTCCCTGGTTCAGTGCGGCATGCTCTACAGCTTAGAATCAGGGCTCCAAAAGCGTTTCGAGCACCACGGGGCATATGAGATATTCCAAGAGCTGAAAATGGTTTTCCAGGCTCATGCCCGAGTTGAGAGATATGATGTATCCAACGCATTCTACAGCTGTAAGATGGAGGAAAACAGTTCTGTAAGTGAGCACATCCTCAAGATTTCTGGGTTGCACAACCGCTTGTCTCAGTTGGGAATGAATCTCCCAGACAAAGCGGTCGTTGACAGAATCCTCCAGTCGCTCCCACCTAGCTACAAGAGCTTCGTGTTGAACTTCAATATGCAGGGGATGGAGAAGTCCATTCCCGAGGTGTATTCAATGCTGAAATCAGCGGAGGTGGAGATCAAGAAAGAGCATCTAGTATTGATGGTCAATAAAACCACTAAGTTCAAGAAGGGCAAGGGTAAGAAGAACTTCAAGAAGGACGGCAAGGGAGTTGCCGCGTCCGGTAAGCCAGTTGCCGGGAAGAAGCCAAAGTATGGACCCAAGCCTGAGTGCTTTTATTGCAAGGGAACAGGTCACTGGAAGCGGAACTGCCCCAAATACTTAGCGGATAAGAAGGCCGGCAACGTCAAAGGTATATGTGATATACATGTTATTGATGTGTACCTTACCAGCGCTCGTAGTAGCTCCTGGGTATTTGATACCGGTGCAGTTGCTCATATTTGTAACTCTAAGCAGGTGTTGCGGAATAAGCAGAGACTGGCGAAGGACGAGGTGACGATGCGCGTCGGGAATGGTTCCAAGGTCGATGTGATCTCCGTCGGCACGCTACCTCTACATCTACCCTCGGGATTAGTTTTAAACTTTAATAAGTGTTATTTAGTACCAGCTTTGAGCACGAACATTGTATCTAGATCTCGTCTTATGCGAGATGGCTACTCATTTAAATCTGAGAATAATGGTTGTTCTATTTATTTGAGAGATATGTTTTATGGTCATGCCCCGCTGGTCAATGGTTTATTTTTGATGAATCTCGATCGTGATGATACACATATTCATAGTGTGAATGCCAAAAGATGTAAAGTTGACAATGATAGTCCCGCATACTTGTGGCATTGCCGCCTTGGTCATATTGGTGTCAAACGTATGAAGAAGCTTCATGCTGATGGACTTCTAGAGTCTCTTGATTATGAATCATTTGACACGTGCGAACCATGCCTCTTGGGCAAGATGACCAAGACTCCGTTCTCCGGAACAATGGAGCGAGCAACCAACTTATTGGAAATCATACATACCGATGTGTGCGGTCCAATGAGTGTTGAGGCTCGCGGAGGCTATCGTTATGTTCTCACCCTCACAGATGACTTGAGTAGATATGGGTATATCTACTTGATGAAGCACAAGTCTGAGACCTTTGAAAAGTTCAAGGAATTTCAGAATGAGGTTGAGAATCAACGTGACAGAAAAATAAAGTTCTTGCGATCGGATCGTCGGGGTGAATATTTAAGTCATGAATTTGACACGCACCTTAGGAACTGCGGAATTGTTTCACAATTGACACCGCCCGGAACACCTCAGCGTAACAGTGTGTCCGAACGTCGAAATTGTACTTTGTTGGACATGGTGCGATCTATGATGTCTCTCACCGACTTACCACTATCTTTTTGGGGTTATGCTTTAGAGACTGCCGCATTCACTTTAAATAGGGCTCCGTCGAAATCCGTTGAGACGACACCGTCTGAACTTTGGTTTGGCAAGAAACCTAAGTTGTCGTTTCTAAAAGTTTGGGGTTGCGATGCTTATGTCAAGAAACTTCAACCTGAGAAGCTCGAACCCAAATCGGAAAAATGCGTCTTCATAGGATACCCAAAGGAAACGATTGGGTACACCTTCTACCACAGATCCGAAGGCAAGGTCTTTGTTGCCAAGAATGGATCCTTCTTGGAGAAAGAGTTTCTCTCTAAAGAAGTGAGTGGGAGGAAGGTAGAACTTGATGAGGTGACAGTCACCCCCCCTGAGACGAAAAGTAGCGCAGCGCAGGAAATTGTTCTTGAGGTGCCTGCACCGACAAGGGAGGAAGTTAATGATGATGATCATGAAGTAACAGATCAAGTTACTACTAAACTTCGAAGGTCCACAAGGGCACGTTCCGCACCAGAGTGGTATGGCAACCCTGTCATGGAAATCATGTTGTTAGACAACGGTGAACCTTCGAACTATGAAGAAGCGATGGCGGGCCTAGATTCCAATAAATGGCTTGGAGCCATGAAATCCGAGATAGAATCCATGTATGAAAACAAAGTATGGACTTTGGTGGACTTTCCTGATGATAGGCACGCCATCGAAAATAAATGGATATTTAAGAAAAAGACAGACGCGGATGGTAATGTGACCATCTATAAGGCTCGGCTTGTCGCTAAGGGTTATCGACAAGTTCAAGGGATTGACTGCGACGAGACTTTCTCTCCCGTAGCGATGCTGAAGTCAGTCAGAATCATGTTAGCAATTGCCGCATTCTATGATTATGAGATATGGCAAATGGACGTCAAAACGACATTCCTTAATGGCTTCCTCAAGGAAGAGTTGTATATGATGCAACCGGAAGGTTTTGTCGATCCAGAGAATGCTAACAAGGTGTGCAAGCTCCAGCGCTCGATTTACGGGCTGGTGCAAGCATCTCGGAGTTGGAATATTCGCTTTAATGATGTGATCAAAGCGTTTGGCTTTATACAGACTTATGGAGAAGCCTGTATCTACAAGAAAGTGAGTGGGAGCTCTGTAGCATTTCTCATATTATATGTGGATGACATATTGCTGATGGGAAATGATATAGAATTCTTGGAAAGTGTAAAGGCCTACTTGAATAAGAGTTTTTCAATGAAGGACCTTGGAGAAGCTGCTTACATATTAGGCATCAAAATCTATAGAGATAGATCAAGACGCCTCATTGGTCTTTCACAAAGCACATACCTTGATAAGATATTGAAGAAGTTCAATATGATTAGTCCAAGAAAGGGTTCTTGCCTGTTTTGCAAGGTATGAGATTGAGCAAGGCTCAGTCCCCGACCGGCAGAAGATAGAGAAAAGATGGGTGTCATTCCCTATGCCTCAGCCATAGGTTCTATCATGTATGCCATGCTGTGTACCAGACCTGATGTGAACCTTGCCATAAGTTTGGTAGGGAGGTACCAAAGTGATCCCGGTATGGAACACTGGACAGCGGTCAAGAACATCCTAAAGTACCTGAAGAGGACTAAGGATATGTTTCTCGTTTATGGAGGTGACGAAGAGCTCGTCGTAAAGGGTTACGTCGATGCTAGCTTCGACACAGATCTGGATGACTCTAAGTCACACACCGGATACGTGTATATTTTTAATGGTGGAGCAGTCAGCTGGTGCAGTTGCAAGCAGAGCGTCGTGGCACATTCTACATGTGAAGCGGAGTACATAGTTGCTTGCGAAGCAGCACAAGAAGGAGTCTGGATGAAGGAGTTCATCACCGACCTAGGAGTCATTCCAAGCGCGTCAAGCCCAATGACTCTCTTCTGTGACAACACTGGAGCTATTGCCATTACCAAGGAGCCCAGGTTTCACAAGAAGACCAAGCACATCAAGCCCTGTTTCAACTCCATCCGGAATTATGCTCAAGATGGAGACATAGATATTTGTAAAGTGCATATGGATCTGAATCTTGCAGACCCGTTGACTAAACACCTTCCACGGGCAAAACATGATCAACACCAGAACTCTATGGGTGTTCGATCCATCACAATGTAACTAGATTATTGACTCTAGTGCAAGTGGGAGACTGTTGGAAATATGCCCTAGAGGCAATAATAAAAGTATTATTATTATATTTCCTTGTTCATGATAATTGTCTGTTCTTCATGCTTGAATTGTATTGTACGGAAACAGCGATACATGTGTGAATATATAGACCACAATGTGTCCCTGGTAAGCCTCTAGTTACTAGCTCGTTGATCAACAGATGGTCACGGTTTCCTGACCATGGACATTGGATGTCATTGATAACGGGATCACATCATTAGGAGAATGATGTGATGGACAAGACCCAATCCTGAGCCTAGCACGAGATCGTATAGTTCGTAATGCATAAGCTTTTCCGGTGTCAAGTGTTTATTCCTTAGACCATGAGGTTGTGCAACTCCCGGATACCGTAGGAATGCTTTGGGTGTGCCAAACGTCAAAACGTAACTGGGTGGCAATAAAGGTACGCAACGGGTATCTCCGAAAGTGTCTGTTGAGTTGGTACGAACCGAGACTGGGATATTGTCACTCCATATGACGGAGAGGTACCTCTGGGCCCTCTCGGTAAGACATCATCATAATGAGCTCAAGGTGACTAAGGAGTTGGTCACGGGATGATGGATTACGGAACGAGTAAAGAGACTTGCCATGACGAGATTGAACAAGGTATCGGGTATACCGACGATCGAATCTCGGGAAAGTACCGTACCGATAGACAAAGGGAATAACATACGGGATTGAGTGAATCCTTGACACAGTGGTTCATCCGATGATATCATCGAGGAACACGTGGGAACCAACATGGGTATCCAGATCCCTCTGTTGGTTATTGACTGGAGAGTCGTCTCGGTCATGTTTGCGTGTCTCCCGAACCCGTAGGGTCTACACACTTAAGGTTCGGTGACGCTAGGGTTGTAGAGATACATGCACATGGAAACCCGAATGTTGTTCGGAGTCCCGGATGAGATCCCGAACGTCACGAGGAGTTCCGGAATGGTCCGGAGGTAAAGAATGATATATAGGAAGTCCAGTTTCGACCATCGGGTGAACTCCGGGGGTCACCGGGAGTGTCCCGGGACCACCGGAGGGGTCCCGGGGGTCCACCAGGTGGGGACACCCATCCCGGTGGGTCCCCTAGGCCGCAAGGGGAAGGGGTCCAGCCCCTGATGGGCTGGCGCACCCATATGGGCCCCCCTCCATGCGCCTAGGGTTGAAACCCTAGGGGGAGGGGGCGCCCCCTATGCCATGGGGGGCAAGTTTCCCCCCTTGGCCGCCGCCCCCCTGGAGATCTAATCTCCCAGGGCCGGCGCCCCCCTGGCCCCTATATATAGTGGGGGGAGAGGGCAGCTGCACTCCAAGCCTCTGGCGCCTCTCCCCCCTCCCGTCACACTTCCTACTCCTCACGCAGGGCGCCGGCGAAGCCCTGCAGGATTTCCTGTTGCATCCACCACCACGCCGTCGTGCTGCTGGATCTCCGACAACCTCTCCTCTGCCCTTGCTGGATCAAGAAGGAGGAGACGTCGCTGTACCGTACGTGTGTTGGACGCGGAGGTGCCGTCCGTTCGGTGCTGGGATCATCGGTAACGAGGAACGCGAAGAGTACGACTACTTCATCCACGTTCCTTCGAACGCTTCCGCACGCGATCTACAAAGGGTATGTAGATGCACTCCAGTATGCTCGTTGCTAGATGACTCCTTAGATTGATCTTGGTGAAGCGTAGGAATTTTTTTGAATTCTGCTACGTTCCCCAACAATGTTCGCCTTGTCGTGCTCTACAAGTTAGTACCAGTTTAATGCATGTTAGAGTTCATCTAGTTGACTCAAACTTCGTGGCAATAGTGCATGTTTCTGTAACTGTTTCAGCACTTGTTGTCTGTGTAAATTTGTTGCCATGTTCGTGAGCTAGTAACTTTGTGCATGTTGGTCCAATTGGAGTGAATGATATGTTCAGATCTTCGTTGTGAAATGCTCTACATGATGGTTGTTGTAGCATTCATGTTAGGTGTCATATTGCCATGTATATCTCTGTTACAAAAGTGCATTTGGCTGATAAGTTTCTGAACTTGTTATGAGATGGTGTTTTGCCTTGCTTGTGCATATTTATCCATGTGTCATATGAGCTAGGTGTCAACATGAGTTTTGCTCTTGAGTATGTGCTCTACATGATAGATTCATTTTCATGCCATGATATGTCTTGATATGAGTGCAACAAGCTTGTCATCATGTCATCATGTTTATAATTTTGTGATAAGTGTGAATCTGGTAAATTTATGCCATGTATCCGTGATGCCACCGTCTTTGTTGTGCATGTTTAGGGTTGTCCAGTGGGTGTTTCTTGATGTATATGTTATGCTCTAGCTATCCATGCACTTGTTTGCCATGATGCCATGCTATAGATTATCATTATGAGGCCCTCAAGTTGCTATAAAATTTATCTGGCAGCATGCTCAGATTTTGCTAAGTCTGGATAAACTTTTGCACTTTTTCCATGGTGTTTGGGACATGTTCTAGTATGTTGTAGAAGTAGCCATGTGGTTATTCTTGAAGAGCATGTTATGTATGTTATTGCCATGCCTTTTGGTTGCATGATGGCTTTCTGTAACTTGTTGTTTTCATGCTCTTAAGAGGCTATAAAATGTATCTGTCAGCATGTTATCAACAAGTTCAGTTTTGCCACGAGTGTAGCTAGTGTTCTATGCATCCTATGAGCATGTTCTTTCTTTTAGTAGCTTCTTAAATATGTCTTCTTGTTGTTGGTTATCTTAACTTGTAATGCTATGCTTTGAGTTGAGTTGCACAAGCTCGTAAACATGCCTATCCGTTGTAATTCTGCCATGCCTTTTAATTTTCACTAAGTCTGGGAATTCTGTAAATTTATTGCAACTTGTCATGCTTGTTTAATTGTGTTCTAGCAAGGTTTTGGGTGTGTTCTAAGTTCATGCTTGTTAAGTATCATATCTATTTCACATCCATGCCCTTTGTCTCCATGTTTGGGTGATGTAGCATAAGTATTTGTTGCTCCAAAGATGCCATGTTGCTGTAAACTGCAGTTTTGCGTGAATCTTGTTTTGCTTGTCTTTTGCAAACCGTGCGTCCGTTTCCGGCGATCTTTATATCGATTTCAACCGAAATCTTCCCCTCTATCCAGTGGCTTGCTTGGTTTCCCAAGATGAGGCCATTTCCATCATCTTCTCCTTAGGCTCAAGAGCATCTGCATGCATACGCACATCATACTCGCATCCCTTGTTATGACTTGCACCATATTGATTGTGCATTGCACCATGTTTGATATTGTGCCGTTGTTGTGTTCTTGTGTTGGGTAGAGCCGGGAGCCGATTCGTAGTTCGAGGTTCCTTCCGAGGTTGAGTTTGAGGAGCAAGGTTACGATCCCTCCGTGGAATCAACAAGCAAGATGACCATTCCCAGATATCACTACTATCTTTGCCTATGCTAGATGTCTCGCTCTTTAGATATTGCCTCGATGCCTATTCCTGTTTGTCAGCCCTCCTATTGTTGCCATGAAACTCTTGAACCACCCTCCTAGCAAACCGTTTTTTGGCTAAGTACGCATCGCTCAGCTCCTCTTATAGCGTTGTTAGTTGTAGGTGAAGACTTGAAGATTCTTGCCCCGTGATGAAGTTATTGTTGGGATATCACAATATATGATCTGTTAAACTAATGCACCTATATATTGGTAATGGGTGGAAGGCTAAGCCTCTTGCTTGGTATTTTGTTCCACTCATGCCACCCTAGGAACCGATAAACCGGTGTTATGTTCCTTGATTTTGCGTCCCTAACACGGTTGGGGTTTATGGGCCCCCCTTGATAACTCGCTCAGTGCTAAAGCTTTTCCAGAAAGGCCCAACATTGGTTTTACATTTGCCTAATAACTAAAACTTGCATATGGCATTCCAAACCCGAATTCTTAATTAACAACCCGGGCCAGTGCTCCTCATGAGTGTTGGTCCAAACTGGGCGTGCTGCGGGGCCACCTCGGGGAAACTCAAGGTCTGGTATAAAGCCGTAGCTTGTCCCATCCGGTCGTGGCCTGAGACTAGATACGCGCGGCTACTGTCAGGGTGTCGGCATGCCGGGAGGTCTTGCTGGATTAGTTTTACCTTTGATATCTTGAGCACGGGATTCCGAGAATACTCGGGTCTTCCCACCTTGGAGTTGCAACTCCGAAGATCGTGAGCTTGTGATGGGCTAAGTTGGGACACCCCTGCAGGGTTTGATCTTTCGAGAGCCGTGCCTGCGGTTATGTGTCAGATGGGAATTCGTTAATATCCGGTTGTAGATAACTTGACACCTTATTCACGAATACACTACCTGCGTGAGTAACCGTGATGGTCTCTTTCCGAAGTGCTTCTGGAAGTGAACACGGTGGGGTTATGTTTGATCGTGAGTAGCTAGGATCACTGCTTGATCAACTTGGCGATCGTTGGAACTTGTTCTCTTCTCGCTCTAAACACGTAAGCTAGTGCTTAGTGCTCGCTGCAACCTTTGTTTTCAACCTTTCCACACCTAAGGCTTTGATAGATTTGCTACCCTGGAATGGGATTGCTGAGTCCTCTGTGGCTCACAGATTCAACACCACACCAGATGCAGGTACCCCCGAGACCTATACAGGAGATGGTTCAGAGCTGTACTGGGAGTTAAATGAAGAGCATGGACGTTACTATGTGTCTTATCCTGACGATCAGTAGTGGCTTCTACTAGGGGCGATCCGGGCTTGTGTTAATTATGGTATCTTTTCGTTTGTATTTCGTCCGTAGTCGGACTCTGATGTTATTTGGATGATGTATGATATTGTATTCACTTGTGTGACGTGGCGAGTGTAAGCCAGCTATCTTTTTACACTTTCATCCCTGATTTTACATGAGATGTGCAAAGATACCATACTTGAGATCATTCTAGTATGCGTTTATGTCTGTAAGTCGTGCCTCGACACGTGGGGGACATAGCCGCATACTGGGCATTACAAGTTGGTATTCAGAGCCTTCTCCGACCTAGGAGCCCCCTGATTGATCGAATCGTTGACGGTTGAGTCTAGGCACACACACAAAAATGTTTTGAGTCCTATATATATATATATATATATATATATATATGGGTCTATTCTCATAACACCCCTTAAAAGAAAACCTACTCTCAGATATATATATATATAT
Organism: Secale cereale; assembly: GCA_902687465.1. Lineage (NCBI taxonomy): Eukaryota > Viridiplantae > Streptophyta > Magnoliopsida > Poales > Poaceae > Secale > Secale cereale. The sequence continues at coordinate 765,858,123 of LR738711.1, read as the reverse complement.
ATATAAATGTTCTCCCAAGTGGCTTCTCGAGAAGATTGTTGTACCATTAAACTGTGGAATTAATTTGTTCATTTTGTTCGAATGTTCTTGTGAAGACTTATGTTGCAAATATCTAGCCGTTGATTCAGCTTATCTAATTTGTATCAATGGCTAATGGTTGTCATCGTATTCAGGATGGCTCCTAAGAAGGTTCCCAACCCTAACCAAGAGGGCGAAAAAGAGCGTGTTCCTGAACGTCCTCCTTCCCCTCATCCTTTGTCTAAGGCATGGAGAGCAATTATGCAAGCGACCAGCCAGAACACCCAGATGCTCATGCAAATGATGCAGAACTTTCAAGCCAACCAAGCAAATCAAGGCAATCATGGGAACCAAGGCCAAGGCAATCTGTTCAATCAACCTCACTTTGCGACACTGAACCAATTCCTAGCAAACCAACCGAAGTCGTTCAGTTACTGTGTAGACCCGCTAGATGCTGAAGACTGGATCAGAGACATAAAAAAGCACTTTGAATGCAGTAACGTGAGACCTGAGGATTATGTCAAGTTTGCCACTTTCCAACTCAAAGATCAAGCTGCTGATTGGCGGCAACAGTACAAAGATTCCAGAAGTGGTCGTGAGATCTCGTGGACTGACTTCTGTAAAGATTTTCGCTCTCACCACATTCCAACCAGTGTCATCGAAGGCATGCGTGAGCTATTCCGCAACTTGAAGCAATGCACCATGTTCGTCTATCAATACAATGTCAAGTTCCAGAATCTTGCCTGTTATGCGAAGCAAGACATCCCCGATGCCAAGAGCAAGATATATCAGTTCCGAGGTGGTCTGAAGGATGAACTCCAACTTGCTCTCACCTTGTTCGAGCCGGATGAATTTGATCAATTCTATAATATGGCTCTCAAGCAAGAGGTAGATCAGCTCAAGTGTGAAGCTTCCAAAAAGAGGATTAGAGATGTTGTTCACTCCTCCTCTTCTTATCAAGTGGTTGCCAAGTAGCAGAAGTTTTGGCTACCGCCTCCTCCAGTGCTCCGTCCTCCAAACAACAACATGCACTCAGGTGGCCGTGGTTTCTCCCACCCACCCAACCCAAGCATTCAGTCCAAGCCTCAGTTTCAAGCTTCAAGATCAAGTGGTCCTTATCACCGGCCTCTCTCAGAAGTTACTTGCAACAAGTGTTCTCAGAAGGGTCACTATGCCAACAAGTGTCCCAACCCAAGGCGCCTTCCGCCTCCTCCACCTGCCAGCACTGCTATTGTCAAGCACAATCCCAAGGTTGCAAGAGTGAATCTGATGAATGCAGCTCAAGCAGAGAATTCTTCAGATGTGATACTTGGTAATCTTCCAGTTAACCTTAACCTTAAATCTTCCAGTAAAGGGTTACGCCGATGCAAACTTTGACACTAAATTCAGATGACTCTAAGTATCAATCTGGATGCATATTGAAAGTGGGAGCAATTAGCTAGAGTAGCTTTATGCAGAGCATTGTAGACATAGAAATTTGCGAAATACATACGGATCTGAATGTGACAGACCCGTTGACTAAACTTCTCTCACAAGCAAAACATGATCACACCTTATTACTCTTGGGTATTAATCACATAGCGATGTGAACTAGATTATTGACTCTAGTAAACCCTTTGGGTGTTAATCACATAACGATGTGAACTATCGGTATTAAATCACATGGCGATGTGAGCTAGATTATTGACTCTAGTGCAAGTGGGAGACTGAAGGAAATATGCCCTAGAGGCAATAATAAAGTTATTATTTATTTCCTTATATCATGATAAATGTTTATTATTCATGCTAGAATTGTATTAACCGGAAACTTAATACATGTGTGAATACATAGACAAAACAGTATGTCCCTAGTATGCCTCTACTAGACTAGCTCATTGATCAAAGATGGTTATGTTTCCTAGCCATAGACATGAGTTGTCATTTGATCAACGGGATCACATCATTAGGAGAATGATGTGATGGACAAGACCCATCTGTTAGCATAGCACTATGATCGTTTAGTTTAACTGCTATTGCTTTCTTCATGACTTATACATGTTCCTATGACTATGAGATTATGCAACTCCCGACTACCGTAGGAACACCTTGTGTGCTATCAAACGTCACAACGTAACTGGGTGATCATAAAGATGCTCTACAGGTGTCTCCGAAAGTATTCGTGGTGTTGGCATAGATCAAGATTAGGATTTGTCACTCCGAGTGTCGGAGAGGTATCTCTGGGCCCTCTCGGTAACACACATCATAATAAGCCTTGCAAGCAAAAGACTAATGAGTTAGTCACGAGATGATGTGTTACGGAACGAGTAAAGAGACTTGCCGGTAACGAGATTGAACTAGGTATAAAGATACCGACGATCGAATCTCGGGCAAGTAACATACCGTTTGACAAAAGGAACAACGTATGTTGTTATGCGGTTCTGACCGATAAAAGATCTTCGTAGAATATGTAGGAGCCAATATGAACATCCAGGTTCCGCTATTGGTTATTGACCAGAGATGAGTCTCGGTCATGTCTACATAGTTCTCGAACCCGTAGGGTCCGCACGCTTAACGTTTGATGACGATCGGTATTATGAGTTTTTGAGTATTGATGTACCGAAGGTAGTTCGGAGTCCCGGATGAGATCACGGACATGACGAGGAGTCTCGGAATGTCCGAGACATAAAGATTGATATATTGGACGGCTATATTCGGACACCGGAAGTATACCGGAAAAGTTTCGGATTTATCGGGAGTGCCGGAGGTGGTTACCGGAACCCCCTACGAGAGGGGATGGTCCATAGTGGGCCTAAAGGGAAAGAGAGAGGCAGCCCATAGGGCTGGCCGGCGCCCCCACCTAGGGTTCCTAGTTGGACTAGGATTGGGGGGGGCGCCACCTCTCCTATTCCTTTCCCCCTTCTTCCTTTTGGTGAATCCTACTAGGAATAGGATTGCAATCCTATTCCTAGTAGGACTCCTTCCCTAGCCGCACCAGGAAGGGCCGGCCGGCCTCCCTCCCTTGCTCCTTTATATACGGGGGCAAGGGGGCACCCAAAGACACACAAGTTGAATTGTTTTAGCCGTGTGCGGTGCCCCCCTCCACAGAATCACACCTCGGTCGTACCGTCGCGGAGCTTAGGCGAAGCCTTGTGCCGGTGAACACATCATATCCGTCACCACGCCGTCGTGCTGACGAAACTCTCCCGTGAAGCTCAACTGGATCAAGAGCTCGTGGGACGTCATCAAGCTGAACGTGTGCTGAACGCGGAGGTGTCGTACGTTCGGTGCTTGATCGGTTGGATCGCGAAGAAGTTCGACAACATCAACCGCGTCACTTGACGCTTCCGCTCCCGGTCTACGAGGGTACGCAGACACACTCTTCCCTCTCGTTGCTATGCATCTGGTAGATAGATCTTGCGTGATCGTAGGAAAAATTTTAAATACTACGTTCCCCAACAGTGGCATCATGAGCCAGGTCTATGCGTAGATGATATGCACGAGTAGAACACAATGAGATTGTGGACGATACTAGTCATACTGCTTACCAGCATGTCATACTTTGCTTCGGCGGTATTGTGAGATGAAGCGGCCCGGACCGACATTACGCGTACGCTTACGCGAGACTGGTTTCACCGTTACGAGCACTCGTTTCTTAAAGGTGACTGGCGGGTGTCTATCTCTCTCACTTTAGCTGAATCAAGTGTGGCTACGCCCGGTCCTTGTGAAGGTTAAAACATCACATACTTGACGAAACATCGTTGTGGTTTTGTATGCGTAGGTAAGAACGGTTCTTGCTAAGCCCGTAGCAGCCACGTAAAACTTGCAACAAACAAAGTAGAGGACGTCTAACTTGTTTTTGCAGGGCATGTTGTGATGTGATATGGTCAAGACATGATGAGTTATACGGTTTTGTATGAGATGATCATGTTTTGTAAAGTTATCGGCAACTGGCAGGAGCCATATGGTTGTCGCTTTATTGTATGAAATGCAATCGCCATGTAATTGCCTTACTTTATCACTAAGCGGTAGCGATAGTCATAGAAGCAATAGTTGGCGAGACGACAACAATGCTACGATGAAGATCAAGGCGTCAAGCCGGTGACGAAGGTGATCATGACGGTGCTTTGTAGATGGAGATCAAAAGCACAAGATGATGATGGCCATATCATGTCACATATTTTGATTGCATGTGATGTTTATCTTATTATGCTTCTTATTTTGCTTAGGACGACGGTAGCATTATAAGATGATCCCTTACTAAATTTCAAGGTATAAGTGTTCTCCCTGAGTATGCACCGTTGCGAAAGTTCGTCGTGCCGAGACACCACGTGATGATCGGGTGTGATAAGCTCTACGTTCAAATACAACGGGTGTAAGCCAGTTTTGCACACGCAGAATACTCGGGTTAAACTTGACGAGCCTAGCATATACAGATATGGCCTCGGAACACTGGAGACCGAAAGGTCGAGCGTGAATCATATAGTAGATATGATCAACATAAGATGTTCACCATTGAAACTACTCCATCTCACGTGATGATCGGACATGGTTTAGTTGATTTGGATCACGTGATCATTTAGATGACCGGAGGGATGTCTATCTAAATGGGAGTTCTTAAGTAATATGATTAATTGAACTTTAATTTATCATGAACTTAGTCCTGGTAGTATTAGCATATCTATGTTGTAGATCAATAGCTCGCGATGTTGCTCCCCGTTTATTTTTCATATGTTCCTAGAGAAAACCAAGTTGAAAGATGTTAGTAGCAATGATGCGGAATTGTTCCGTGATCTGAGGATTATCCTCATTGCTGCACAGAGAAATATGTCCTTGATGCACCGCTAGGTGACAAACCTATTGCAAGAGCAGATGCAGACGTTATGAACGTTTTGACAAAAGCTCGATATGATGACTACTTGATAGTTTAGTGCACCATACTTTACGGCTTAGAATCGGGACTTCAAAAACGTTTTGAACGCCACGGAGCATATAAGATGTTCCAAGAGTTGAAATTAGTATTTCATACTCATGCCCGTGTCGAGAGGTATAAGACCTCTGACAGTACTTTGCCTACAAGATGGAGGAGAATAGCTCAACCAGTGAGCATGTGCTCAGATTGTCTGGGTACTACAATTACTTTAATCGAGTGGGAGTTAATCTTCCAGATAAGATAGTAATTGACAAAGTTCTCTAGACACTATCACCAAGTTAGTAGAACTTCGTGATGAACTATAATATGAAAGGGATGACGAAAGTAATTCCCGAGCTCTTCACGATACTGAAATCGGTGAAGGTAGAAATCAAGAAAGAGCATCAAGTGTTGATGGTTAACCAGACCACTTGTTTCAAGTAAAAGGCAAAGGGATAGAAGGGGAACTTCAAAAAGAATGACAAGCAAGTTGTCACTCCCGTGAAGAAACCCAAAGCTAAACTCAAGCCTGAAACAAGTGCTTATACTGCAAAGGAAATGGTCACTAAAAGTGGAACTACCCTAGATACTTGGCGGATAAGAAGGATGGCAAAGTGAACAAAGGTATATTTGATATACAGATTATTGATGTGTATTTTACTAGTGTTTATAGCAACCCCTCGGTATTTGATATTTGGTTCGGTTGCTAAAGAGTAGTAACTCGAAGTGGGAGTTGCATAATGAACATAAACTAGTTAAAGGATGAAGTGACGATGTGTATTGGAAGCAGTTCCAAGATTGATATGATCATCATCGCACACACTCCATATACTTTCGGGATTAGTGTTGAACCTAAATAACTGTTATTTGGTGTTTGTGTTGAGCATGAATGTGATTTGATCATGTTTATTGCAATACGGTTATTCATGTAAGTTAGAGAATAATTGTTGTTCTGTTTACATGAATAAAACCTTCTATGGTCATACACCCAATGAAAATAGTTTGTTGGATCTCGATCGTGTGATACACATATTCATAATATTGAAGCCAAAAGATGCAAGGTTAATAATGATAGTGCAACTTATTTGTGGCACTGCCGTTTAGGTCATATTGGTGTAAAACGCATGAAGAAACTCCATAATGATGGACTTTTGGAATCACTTGATTATGAATCACTTGATGCTTGCGAACCATGCCTCATGGGCAAGATGACTAAAACTCCGTTCTCCGGAACTATGGAGCGAGCAACATATTTGTTGGAAATCATACATACTGATGTATGTGGACCAATGAGTGTTGATGCTCGCGGCGGGTATCGTTATTCTCTGACCTTCACTGATGATTTGAGCAGATATGGGTATATCTACTTAATGAAACACAAGTCTGAAACATTTGAAAAGTTCAAAGAATTTCAGAGTGAAGTAGAGAATCATCGTAACAAGAAAATAAAGTTCCTACGATCTGATCGTGGAGGAGAATATTTGAGTTACGAGTTTGGTCTTCATTTGAAACAATGTGGAATAGTTTCACAGCTCACGCCACCCGGAACACCACAGCATAATGGTGTGTCCGAACGTCGTAACCGTACTTTATTGGATATGGTGCGGTCTATGATGTCTCTTACCGATTTACCACTATCGTTTTGGGTCATGCATTAGAGACAGCTGCATTCACGTTAAATAAGGGCCTCATCTGAATCCGTTGAGACAACGCCTTAAGAACTGTGGTTTAGCAAGAAACCAAAGTTGTTGTTTCTTAAAGTTTGGGACTGCGATGCTTATGTGAAAAAGTTTCAACATGATAAGATCGAACCCAAACCGGAGAAGTAAATCTTCATAGGATACCCAAAAGAGACTGTTGGGTACACCTTCTGTCACAGATCCGAAGGCAAAAATATTCGTTGCTAAGAACGGATCCTTTCTAGAAAAAGAGTTTCTCTCGAAAGAAGTGAGTGGGAGGAAAGTAGAACTTGATGAGGTAATTGTACCTTCTCCCGGATTGGAAAGTAGTACATCACATGAAATTGTTCCAGTGATTCCTACACCAATTAGTGAAGAAGTTAATGATAATGGTCATGAAACTTCGGATCAAGTTTCTACTGAACGTCGTAGATCAACCAGAGTACGTTCCGCACCAGAGTGGTACGGCAACCCAGTTCTGGAAATCATGTTACTAGACCATGATGAACCTACGAACTATGAGGAAGCGATGATGAGCCCAGATTCCGCAAAATGGCTTGAAGCCAGAAATCTGAGATGGTATCCATGTATAAGAACAAAGTATGGACTTTGGTTGACTTGCCCGATGATCGGCAAGCCATCGAAAATAAATGGATCTTCAAGAGGAAGACCGACGCAGACGGTAATATTACTCCTTACAAAGCTCGACTTGTTGCGAAAGGTTTTCAACAAGTTCAAGGAGTTGACTACGATGCGACTTTCTCACCTGTAGCGATGCTTAAGTCTGTCCGAATCATGTTAGCAATTGCCGCATTTTATGATTATGAAATCTGGCAAATGGATGTCAAAACTACATTCCTGAATGGATATCTCAAAGAAGAGTTGTATATGATGCAACCAGAAGGTTTTGTCGATCCAAAAGGTGCTAACAAATTATGCAAGCTCCAGCGATCCATCTATGGACTGGTGCAAGCATCTCGGAGTTGGAATATACGCATTGATGAGGTGATCAAAGCATATGGTTTCATACAGACTTTTGGAGAAGCCTGTATTTACAAGAAGTGAGTGGGAGCACTACAACCTTTCTGATAAGTATATGTGAATGACATATTCTCGATCGGAAATGATGTAGAATTTTCTGGAAAGCATAAAGGAGTGTTTGAAAAGAGTTTTTCAAAGAAAGACCTCGGTGAAGCTGCTTACATATTGAGCATCAAGAATCTATATAGATAGATCAAGACGCTTGATAAGACTTTCGATGAGTACATACCTTGATAAGATTTTGAAGTAGTTCAAAATGGATCAGTCAAAGAAGAAGTTCTTGCCTGATTTGTAAGGTGTGAAGTTGAGTGAGACTCAAAGCCAGACCACGGCAGAAAAATATAGAGAGAATGAAAGTCATTCCCTATGCCTCAGCCATAGGTTCTATAAAGTATGCCATGCTGTGTACAAAACACGTTGTGTACCTTGCCAAGAGTTTGACAGGGAAGTACAATAGTGATCCTGGAGTAGATCACTGTACAGCGGTCAAAATTATCCTTAGTAATTGGATGACTATGGAAATGTTTCTCGATTATGGAGGTGATAAAGAGTTCGTCGTAAAGGGTTACGCCGATGCAAACTTTGACACTAAATTCAGATGACTCTAAGTATCAATCTGGATGCATATTGAAAGTGGGAGCAATTAGCTAGAGTAGCTTTATGCAGAGCATTGTAGACATAGAAATTTGCGAAATACATACGGATCTGAATGTGACAGACCCGTTGACTAAACTTCTCTCACAAGCAAAACATGATCACACCTTATTACTCTTGGGTATTAATCACATAGCGATGTGAACTAGATTATTGACTCTAGTAAACCCTTTGGGTGTTAATCACATAACGATGTGAACTATCGGTATTAAATCACATGGCGATGTGAGCTAGATTATTGACTCTAGTGCAAGTGGGAGACTGAAGGAAATATGCCCTAGAGGCAATAATAAAGTTATTATTTATTTCCTTATATCATGATAAATGTTTATTATTCATGCTAGAATTGTATTAACCGGAAACTTAATACATGTGTGAATACATAGACAAAACAGTATGTCCTTAGTATGCCTCTACTAGACTAGCTCATTGATCAAAGATGGTTATGTTTCCTAGCCATAGACATGAGTTGTCATTTGATCAACGGGATCACATCATTAGGAGAATGATGTGATGGACAAGACCCATCCGTTAGCATAGCACTATGATCGTTTAGTTTTACTGCTATTGCTTTCTTCATGACTTATACATGTTCCTATGACTATGAGATTATGCAACTCCCGAATACCGTAGGAACACCTTGTGTGCTATCAAACGTCACAACGTAACTGGGTGATCATAAAGATGCTCTACAGGTGTCTCCGAAAGTATTCGTGGTGTTGGCATAGATCAAGATTAGGATTTGTCACTCCGAGTGTCGGAGAGGTATCTCTGGGCCCTCTCGGTAACACACATCACAATAAGCCTTGCAAGCAAAAGACTAATGAGTTAGTCACGAGATGATGTGTTACGGAACGAGTAAAGAGACTTGCCGATAACGAGATTGAACTAGGTATAGAGATACCGACGATCGAATCTCGGGCAAGTAACATACCGTTTTGACAAAAGGAACAACGTATGTTGTTATGCGGTTCTGACCGATAAAAGATCTTCGTAGAATGTGTAGGAGCCAATATGAACATCCAGGTTCCGCTATTGGTTATTGACCGGAGATGAGTCTCGGTCATGTCTACATAGTTCTCGAACCCGAAGGGTCCGCACGCTTAACGTTTGATGACGATCGGTATTATGAGTTTATGAGTATTGATGTACCGAAGGTAGTTCGGAGTCCCGGATGAGATCACGGACATGACGAGGAGTCTCGGAATGTCCGAGACATAAAGATTGATATATTGGACGGCTATATTCGGACACCGGAAGTATACCGGAAAAGTTTCGGATTTATCGGGAATGCCGGAGGGGGTTACCGGAACCCCCTACGAGAGGGGATGGTCCATAGTGGGCCTAAAGGGAAAGAGAGAGGCAGCCCATAGGGCTGGCCGGCGCCCCCACCTAGGGTTCCTAGTTGGACTAGGATTGGGGGGGGGGCGCCACCTCTCCTATTCCTTTCCCCCTTCTTCCTTTTGGTGAATCCTACTAGGAATAGGATTGCAATCCTATTCCTAGTAGGACTCCTTCCCTAGCCGCACCAGGAAGGGCCGGCCGGCCTCCCTCCCTTGCTCCTTTATATACGGGGGCAAGGGGGCACCCAAAGACACACAAGTTGAATTGTTTTAGCCGTGTGCGGTGCCCCCCTCCACAGAATCACACCTCGGTCGTACCGTCGCGGAGCTTAGGCGAAGCCCTGCGCCGGTGAACACATCATATCCGTCACCACGCCGTCGTGCTGACGAAACTCTCCCGTGAAGCTCAACTGGATCAAGAGCTCGTGGGACGTCATCAAGCTGAACGTGTGCTGAACGCGGAGGTGCCGTACGTTCGGTGCTTGATCGGTTGGATCGCGAAGAAGTTCGACAACATCAACCGCGTCACTTGACGCTTCCGCTCCCGGTCTACGAGGGTACGTAGACACACTCTTCCCTCTCGTTGCTATGCATCTGGTAGATAGATCTTGCGTGATCGTAGGAAAATTTTAAAATACTACGTTCCCCAACAAAGAGTGCATGTTGCTGAAACTGTTTCAGCACTTGTTGTCTGTGTAAATTTGTTGCCATGTTCATGAGCTAGTAACTTTGTGCATGTTGGTCCAAATGGAGTGAATGATATGTCTAGATCTTCGTTGTGAAATGCTCTACATGATGGTTGCTGTAGCATTCATGTTAGGTGTCATATTGTCATGTATATCTCTGTTGCAAAAGTGCATTTGGCTGATAAGTTTCTGAACTTGTTATGAGATGATGTTTTGCCTTGCTTGTGCATATTTATCCATGTGTCATATGAGCTAGGTGTCAACATGAGTTTTTCTCTTTAGTATGTGCTCTACATGATAGATTCATTTTCATGCCATGATATGTCTTGATATGAGTGCAACAAGCTTGTTAACATGTCATCATGTTTATAAATTTCTGCTAAGCGTGAATCTCGTAAATTTTATGCCATGTATCCATGATGCCACCGTCTATGTTGTGCATGTTTAGGGTTGTCCAGTGGGTGTTTCTTGATGTATATGTTATTCTCTAGCTATCCATGCACTTGTTTGCCATGATGCCATGCGATAGATTGTTATTATGAGGCCCTCAAGTTGCTATAAAATTTATCTGTCAGCATGCCCAAGTTTTGCTAAGTCTGGATAAACTTTTGCACTTTTGCCATGGTGTTTGGGACATGTTCTAGTATGTTGTAGAAGTAGCCATGTGGTTATTCTTGAAGAGCATGTTATGTATGTTATTGCCATGCCTTTTGTTTGCATGATGGCTTGCTGTAACTTGTTGTTTTCATGCTCTCAAGAGGCTTTAAAATGTATCTGTCAGCATGTTATCAACAAGTTCAGTTTTGCCACGAGTGTAGCTAGTGTTCGATGCATCCTATGAGCATGTTCTTGATTTGAGTAGCTTCTGAAATATGTCTTCTTGCTATTGGTTATCTTAACTTGTCATGCTATGCTTTGAGTTGAGTTGCACAAGCTTGTAAACATGCCTATCCGTTGTAATTCTGCCATGCCTTGTAATTTTCACTAAGTCTGAGAATTCTGTAAATTTATTGCAACTTGCCATGCTTGTTTAATTGTGTTCCAGCAAGGTTTGGGGTGTGTTCTAAGTTCATGCTTGTTAAGTATCATGTCTATTTCACATCCATGCCCTTTGTCTCCATGTTTGGGTGCTGTAGCATAAGTATTTCTTGCTCCAAAGATGCCATGTTGCTGTAAACTGCAGTTTTGTGTGAATCTTGTTTTGCTTGTCTTTTGCAAACCGTGCGTCCGTTTCCGGTGATCTTTATATCGATTTCAACCGAAATCTTCCCCTCTATCCAGTGGCTTGCTTGGTTTCCCAAGATGAGGCCATTTCCATCATCTTCTCCTTAGGCTCAAGAGCATCCGCATGCATACGTGCATCATACTCGCATCCCTTGTTATGACTTGCATCATGTTGATTGTGCATTGCACCATGTTTGATATTGTGCCGTTGTTGTGTTCTTGTGTTGGGTAGAGCCGGGAGCCGATTCGGAGTTCGAGGTTCCTTCCGAGGTTGAGTTTGAGGAGCAAGGTTACGATCCCTCCGTGGAATCAACAGGCAAGATGACCATTCCTAGATATCACTACTATCTTTGCCTATGCTAGATGTCTCGCTCTTTAGATACTGCCTCGATGCCTATTCCTGTTTGTCAGCCCTCCTATTGTTGCCATGAAACTCTTTAACCACCCTCCTAGCAAACCGTTTTTTGGCTAAGTACGCATCGCTCAGCTCCTCTTATAGCGTTGTTAGTTGTAGGTGAAGACTTGAAGATTCTTGCCCCGTGATGAAGTTATTGTTGGGATATCACAATATATGATCTGTTAAACTAATGCACCTATATATTGGTAATGGGTGGAAGGCTAAGCCTCTTGCTTGGTGTTTTGTTCCACTCATTCCACCCTAGGAACCGATAAACCGGTGTTATGTTCCTTGATTTTGCGTCCCTAACACGGTTGGGGTTTATGGGCCCCCCTTGATAACTCGCTCAGTGCTAAAGCTTTTTCAGCAAGGCCCAACATTGGTTTTACATTTGCCTAATAACTAAAACTTGCATAGGGCATTGCAAACCCGAGTTCTTAATTAACAACCCGGGCCAGTGCTCCTGATGAGTGTTGGTCCAAACTGGGCGTGCTGCGGGGCCACCTCGGGGAAACTCAAGGTCTGGTATTGATAACCCTCAACCGTAAGGGATCGAGATAGTCATCGCGGGTAAGAATAACCCAATTTATTGATTCGACACACGGGGAGCCAAAGAGTATTTATAAGCTTTAACAGTTGAGTTGTCAATTCAACCGCACCAGAAATATACTAACTTGCAACAAAAGATAAGTGGTAACAGTGATATGATAGTGATGATAGTAATAGTAAAAGTAAACAGCAAAAGTAAATAGCAGTAGTAAATGGCAAAAGTAGCAACTAGTGACAAGCAAGGTTTAAAATACTGTAGGCTAGGGACATGGATGGTTGGGCGTTGCATGGATGAGATAGTTTCTAACTCGGGGCACGGCACACGGAAAAGTAATGATCATCTAGGCAAATATCAAACATTAGGCATGTATCCCGTATGTAGTTGTACGTGCTTGCAATAAGAACTTGCACAACATCTTTTGTCCTACCATCCCGCTACGAACGGGGCCAAAAGGAACTAATGGATATTAAGGTGCTCCTGTCAAAGAGCACCGGAACAAAGCAATGAACTCAATGGATACATGTAATCCTCAAACTACGGACCATCCCCTTTGGTGTCCCAAGCTGTCACCTTTGGGATCGCCGGTTCCGAACCATAACAGGTGCATACAACTCATAGATAGGATCAAGAACACAAATATATTCATGCAAACACATATGGTTCAGATCTGAAATCATGGCACTCGGGCCCTAAGTGTCAAGCATTAAGAATAACAAGTTGTAGCAAAGATGATAAACACCATACTAGATGATAGGCAACATGCCCCCAACAATCTGACGAACTATTACATGGTCTAACTCATCCAATCCCTACCATCCCCTTCGCCTATAGCAAGGGAATTACTCACACATGAAGGGGGAAGTCATGGAGGGATGATGGAGTGGTGATGATGATGACGATGGCGACGATCTCCCCTCTCCGGAGGCCAAATCAGCCTCCAGATTAGCCCTCCCGAAGAAGAACAGAGGGTGACGGCGGCTCCGCGACGAAAAACAGCGAAAGGACTTCCGATCTGGGTTTCTACATCGCGAGGAAAAATACGGGCTAAAGTAGGGCACCAGGGGGTGTGGGCCCCACCCAGGCGCCCCCCCGGCGTGGCCCAAGGGGGCGTGCCCACAGGGCGCCTGGGAACCCCCTGGCCCCCCTCTGGCCCCACTTCTGGTATCTGGTTTCTTCGGGTGCGTGGATGTTTCGTGATTTTTCGTGGATTCTTCTGAGATAGTTAAAAATCTGTTTTCCTGCACACAAATAAAACATACAGGCAGCTCTGCTGAAAACAGCGTCAGTCCGGGTTAGTTTAGTCCAAATCATGCAAGAATGAGGTCAAAACAATATCAAAAGTGTTTGGAAAAGTAGATACGTTTGAGACGTATCAACTCCCCCAAGCTTAGCATATTGCTTGTCCTCAAGCAATTCAGTTCAACGAACTGGATGCGACAAAGAAAACTTTGACAAACTCTTTTGCTTCATTAGATGTATATAAGCATGTACTACGAAAAGAGTTCAGCAAGTATTAAAACAGTACTTATGAGAACAATGCAAGGAGCAATCCTTCTTTCAAGTGACCAGTCACAAATAATTAAGAGTAAACAATATATTACTGAAAATCAAGACAAGATCACATTTGCACATAGCTTGAGCATATTAAGGTGGTATCTCGCTAGCCTCCATGAGTGAAGCAAAACATAAATGCAGAGACTCCTCCAGAGTTTTAAAGGAGACTAGAACTAAGAATTTCAGAATAAATCATATCACAAGTATGCAGAAGACAGTGTAATACTTTGGGACAATGCACATTACACTCAGAATGACAATTATGCTCTCTTAGTCAGTGCTTTGAAGAAAGAAGATGAGACTCTCGAACCGTGGCTTTTATTGGCAAGGTTGAAAACCCGTGATCGGAAACAAAAACTAAACATGTACCAGAGCTCTTGGTTTTAAAAACAGAAGTAAATATGTTTTTGAGAGGTGCATATTTCGTCAACGAATGCTAGCAGATAACTCAATCACTTTTTAAACTAGACAAGTCTCGAGGAACGGCTCCCGCATGAGGACGATCACATCCTCTTAATCTCCTTTGTTTATCACTGCCAAAGTTTTCTGATTTCTCATGAACAAAGCGTGAAGGAGGGTTTGTTTGTCATATTATCTTTTTGAGCCGGGCGCACTCAATGCCAGTTCCTTTTCATATTAGGGGTTTGCACATTATACATGCAATCCAGGGGTGAAACTTGTCCAACTTAAAGAGATCATGAATTAACTCCTACTTCCTCATGAGCTAAAACATAGGCACGAAAAGAGAAATGCTTTTGATTAGTTTCGAGATGGTACATGAAAGTCTTCGTTAGGAATGGCAGGTAAATACCATATATAGGAAGGTATAGTGGACTCATATGGAATAACAGGTTTAAAGGTTTTGGATGCACAAGCAGTCATTCCGCTTAGTACGGGTGGAGGTTTAGGAAAAGACTGGGAAGCGACCAACTAGAGAGCAATAACGGTCATAATCATGCAGAGCGACAAAGCAACATTGAATCGGGCATGAAAGTGATATAACTATTCTAAAACTCAAAGATCATCAAGGCAAAGTAGACTTTTAGTCTTAAACATGTGTAAGCATGTGCCAAGTCAATCCAAAAATTCTCTAAAGGGAAATGCCACCTCAGTATGCTAGACTACGAACAGTGCGATGCATGTAGATTATTTCAATAACACATTATATACTCTAGTTATTGGAGACTAGCCACAAGGAAAGCATGAACCACTGGAATAGCATTGTAAACATAGCACTATGTCGCTACAAGCTGGTCTCTAGATCATAAGTACAGGCATATGTACAAAAGTAGAAACAATAAGAGTTCATACCGGTCTTCCTCGTTGCTTCCTTTCAGTCGATCTTCGTCATTACTGCTTGTCACTTGCACGATCGAACGTAGGAAATATAATCAAATCCCATCACGGACGCGAGCTGATCTCTGAAAACAAAGCAAACTAAAGAGAGAAAGGAAATCTTTTTGGGTTTTTCAAAAGTTGAATAAAAAGCAAAAGAAAAAGAAAATCTTTTTGTTGTTTTTGCAAAGAGAGAAATAAAGAAGAACGGGCAAAAACTTCAAAAAGATCGAAGTGAATCAAACGGATAATACAATGAAAAAGTGAGAAGGGCACGTACTCCCCCAAGCTTAGGCTTTTGGCCTAAGTTGGTAGCCGCTAGTGCCCCCAGGAGCCTCCTGCTCCAGGGGTATGGTGGTGAGACCAGGGGTCGTAGAAGGATGATGGCGCGTACACTGAACTCCTCGGAGTCTCCCACGAGGAAGGTTCTGAGCGCCAAACAGAGGAAGACCCTTCACCAAACTCGGTGGCGGTCTCATCCTGAAAATGTGGTATCTCACCGTGCCTCTCCTCGTCGGGCACAACCCCCTCCATGGGGTTATGGAACTGATGCTGGACCATGAACTCATCGAACTGGACAACATCAAAGGACCATCCGTTCCTGCGAGAAAAATCAAACAAAAGAGGTGCAGGTAGACGGATCTCGCGTTCCGCGGTAGTTCCGAAACGCAAGATATAAACAAGGTTATCAATTTCAGAACCCATGGTAACAAACTTATGCCTTTTCATAGCAGCAAGATCAAAGCTTAAATAAGTAAAAGGAGTATCATCAGGGTGTGGTGTGCCTCCAAGATGCTCTAAGATAAGCGTGGCATAAATGCCACCATATAAGTCCCCCTTGTTACCGTTCATAGCAAGGCGTCGAGCAATTAAGGTACCAATATTGTAATCAGACCTCCCTGAGAGGGCTGCTGCCAGGATAGCAATATCCGGAGCAGAAATGTTGCTCGTGTTGTCGCGAGCTAACACCCCTCTAGCAATATAATATGCAAAATACCTGAGGTGAGGAAACAAGATGCTGGAGATCTTCGACCGATGAATATCCCTCGTACCCATGCTGCAGAGAGAGTTGATGACGGTTTTCAGCTCGGAGGGCTGCGTGGCCATCCTTGCCGTCCGCCCAACGTTCGGCACACCTATTACTTCACAAAAATTTCCCAGAGTCATGGTGATAAGATCATTATAAATTTTAAACTCAATAGCACCTGAATCAGGATTATATCTAAAACTGTTAATGAAACCGGAGGTGAGTTTCTGATACTGAGTAACACGGCTCGTGACGAGTCGTGTCAAACCTGCATTAGCACAAAGATTATAAAACTCATCCTTGATTCTCGCAGCTTCCATGAATTCATCACATGGAAATGTCATCGCACGTGCTGGACTTGTGTCTTCCAACAACTCCAGGGGCACATGATCTTCATTATAGCTCACCCTAACAGTCGATGGTGAAGCTGCGGCTCTAGTGACTCGATCGGAGTGTGCGGGCCTCCTCTTCTCAAGCCATCCTTTTGCCCTTCCTAATAAACTCATTTCTGAAAAAAAATTACAATTCACAAAAACGAGAATTAAAACAAAGTGAGCTAAGGCAAACTACTCAACTCACTTGCCCAAGGCATAAACTTGCATCAAAACTTGGAAAACAACTTTCTACACATGCATGCAAGCTCATCTCTACAGCACCAAGAACTACTAAATACTCACAAATGAGGCCACCAATCAAAAATCTAACTGGAGGGGTGGAGGAGTCACATACCAGGGAGTATTTGCTCAAAATTTCAGCTCAGATGATGGGCTGTAGAGAGAGATCGAAGAATCGCCCCCAAGAACAGCAAGAACAAGACCAGAACTCGGGTTTCTGGAAAAAGAGAGAGAGAGGGGAAGAAGAAGTACCTGGAGGGGGGTCCCGTGGGCCCCAAGCGCCCTGTGGGCGCGGCCAGGAGCTGGGCCGCGCCAGCTGGCCGCCTGGGCCACTGGTGGCCCCCCTGGCTGGTCCCAGGACTTTCCGGGTCTCTCCCGTTGTGGAAATTTTTAATATAATTTTTCTGGAATTTTTCTGAAAACTTCACTGTTGAAAATTTTTCGAAGTTAAAAAAGCTGCGAAACTCTCTGGAAACTTGAAGCAGTTAGTAGAATTGTGAAGCTTCAAAAACATAGATACTTGGTACAGCAAATATGACAACACTAAAAACAAATAAAAACATAGAAAGCTCAACTTTTTATCCATATATAACACGTTCACTAGTAAGGTTGATCAAGTCTTACCAACAAACAAGCGGTATATAGAACAAAAAGTCTCACCTCCTACGGAGTAATCACTGAACTTTTACCTTGATGGACATTGTCCCTACCATGATAGTTTTGTATTTGTGAGGCACATGTAGTGGACAGTCCCATTCTCCAATTTTCACGGTCTCGATATTCTCTATAGAGTTGAGGGCATGCCTCATGTCGGTCTTCTTCAGAAAATATACCGTGTGTTCTTTATCATTCACATGAAAGGTAACCTTCCCTTTGTTGCAATCAATAATGGCACATGCGGTGTTAAGAAAAGGTCTACCAAGAATAATGGACATGCTCCCATCCTCGGGCATGTCAAGCACAACAAAATCAGTAAGAATTAAACAATTAGCAACTTCAACTGGAACATCCTCACAAATACCTATCGGAACAGCGGTTGACTTGTCAGCCATCTGAAGGGAGATATCTGTAGGAATTAGTTTCTCTAAACAAAGCCTCTCATAAAGAGAGAGAGGCATAACACTCACTCCTGCTCCAAGATCACATAAAGCAGTTTTTACATAATTATTCTTTATGGAGCAAGGAATGGTGGGTATACCTGGATCACCGAGCTTCTCAGGAATCTTTCCACTGAAAGAATAGTTAGCAAGCATAGTAGATATTGCATCATTAGGAATTTTTCTTTTGTTAGTGACAATATCTTTCATATATTTTGAATAAGGAAGTAACTTAATAGCATCAGTCAAAGGAATTTGAAGAAAAAGAGGTTTAATCCATTCACAAAACTTACTGTAATGCTCTTCTTCTTTAGATTTGATGGACTTACCTGGAAAGGGCATGGGTTTCTGTACCCATGGTTCTTTCTCCTTCCCGTGTTTTCTTGCGATGAAGTCTTCTTTAGTGTACCTCTTACGTTTGTCAGGTGCTTCTTCTTCTCGAACTTCAGGCGGATCATTCTTCTCATTATCATTACCTTCAGGTTCAGCACCGTCTTCAGTCTCAGCATCGGAAATAGATACACTGTTGGGATCAATAGCTGGCTCTTCATCTGCATTAGGATCATTAGAATTGTCAGTCTCTTTATGTTTCTTCTTCTTATTTGGAGAGACAACAATTTCTTCTTCCTGCATTTGAGAATCTTGCTCGATTCTCTTCGGATGTCCCTCTGGATAAAGAGGATCTTGAGTACTAGTTCCTCCTCGGGTCTTAATCCCAAAAGCCTGCAATTTATCTTGTTTGGCATTGTTAGCAAGCAAATCTCTTTGCACATTAGAAATTTGATCAAGCTGAGTTTGAACCATATGAAAATGCTTCACAAGACATTGGACATCATTAACTGTTCTATCTAAAACACCAAGCAACTTTTTGATAGCAAGGGAATTATCATGCAACTAACTTTCTATCCTCTCATTAAAATGATTCTGTTTCATAATAAAATTATCAAACTCATCTAAACATTGATCAGGAGGTTTACCATGAGGGATGTCACTTGCGTTGAAATCTAAAAGAGAGTGTACCTCTACCATAGGAGGGTGAGTGGTAGGCTCACACAGCTTCTCAATAGGGGGTAGATTCTTCACATCCTCAGCTTTAATACCTTTCTCTTTAATAGACTTCTTTGCTTCTTGCATATCCTCGGGGCTTAGAACAAACATGCCCCTCTTCTTTGTTGGTGGAGGTGGTTCAGGGACGGACCAATCTTCATGGTTCTTGGCAATTCTGCCCATTAAATCTTCCGCGTCGTCCGGTGTTCTTTTCCTGAAAACACAACCAGCACAACTGTCCAAATAGGACCTAGATTCATCAGTTAAACCAGCATAGAATATATCAATTAATTCATTCTTAGGAACTCCATGTCCTGGTCTAGCCTGAATCAAACTGCAGTACCTCCCCCAAGCTTTAGGGAGGGACTCATCCTGCAACTGTTTAAAATTATAAATTCTTTGTAAAGCAGCATGTTGCATATGAGCAGGAAAGTACTTATCAACAAAAGAGTGAGCTAAGTCCTGAGGACTCTTAATAGAACCGCATGGAAGTGAATCATACCATGCTTTAGCACCTTCCTTCAACGAGAAAGGAAGAAGCTTGGTCACATAAAAGTAGCGTATCTTCTCATCTGTGGTAAACAGGCTACCTAGCTCACCAAGTTTAGTTAGGTGTGCAATAGCATCATCATTTTCTTCATGACAGAAGGTGAATCAAGCGTAGCACTAGTGCTCAGAGCAGTACCTCTTCTTGTAGTGGATCGTAAGATCGGAACCTTGGGGTCTCCTTTCTTACCCATAGTGAATAAAGTGCAGCAGGTAGGATACCTCAAGTAGACTTGTAAATATTGCTATGCTCCCCGGCAACGGCGCCAGAAAACGGTACTTGATAACCCTCAACCGTAAGGGATCGAGATAGTCTTCGCGGGTAAGAATAACCCAATTTATTGATTCGGCACACGGGGAGCCAAAGAGTATTTATAAGCTTTAACAATTGAGTTGTCAATTCAACCGCACCGGAAATATACTAACTTGCAACAAAAGATAAGTGGTAACAGTGATATGATAGTGATGATAGTAATAGTAAAAGTAAACAGCAAAAGTAAATAGCAGTAGTAAATGGCAAAAGTAGCAACTAGTGACAAGCAAGGTTTAAAATACTGTAGGCTAGGGAGATGGATGGTTGGGCGTTGCATGGATGAGATAGTTTCTAACTCGGGGCACGGCACACGGAAAAGTAATGATCATCTAGGCAAATATCAAACATTAGGCATGTATCCCATATGTAGTTGTACGTGCTTGCAATAAGAACTTGCACAACATCTTTTGTCCTACCATCCCGCTACGAACGGGGCCAAAAGGAACTAATGGATATTAAGGTGCTCCTGTCAAAGAGCACCGGAACAAAGCAATGAACTCAATGGATACATGTAATCCTCAAACTATGGACCATCCCCTTTGGTGTCCCAAGCTGTCACCTTTGGGATCGCCGGTTCCGAACTGTAACAGGTGCATACAACTCATAGATAGGATCAAGAACACAAATATATTCATGCAAACACATATGGTTCAGATCTGAAATCATGGCACTCGGGCCCTAAGTGTCAAGCATTAAGAATAACAAGTTGTAGCAAAGATGATAAACACCATACTAGATGATAGGCAACATGCCCCCAACAATCTGACGAACTATTACATGGTCTAACTCATCCAATCCCTACCATCCCCTTCGCCTACAGCAAGGGAATTACTCACACATGAAGGGGGAAGTCATGGAGGGATGATGGAGTGGTGATGATGATGACGATGGCGACGATCTCCCCTCTCCGGAGGCCAAATCGGCCTCCAGATTAGCCCTCCCGAAGAAGAACAGAGGGTGGCGGCGGCTCCGCGACGAAAAACAGCGAAAGGACTTCCGATCTGGGGTTTCTACATCGCGAGGAAAAATACGGGCTAAAGTAGGGCACCAGGGGGTGTGGGCCCCACCCAGGCACCCCCCCGGCGCGGCCCAGGGGGGGCGCGCCCACAGGGCACCTGGGCACCCCCTGGCCCCCCTCTGGCCCCACTTCTGGTATCTGGTTTCTTCGGGTGCTTGGATTTTTCGTGATTTTTCGTGGATTTTTCTGAGATAGTTAAAAATCCGTTTTCCTGCAACAAATAAAACATACAGGCAGCTCTGCTGAAAACAGCGTTAGTCCGGGTTAGTTTAGTCCAAATCATGCAAGAATGAGGTCAAAACAATATCAAAAGTGTTTGGAAAAGTAGATACGTTTGAGACGTATCAGGTATACACCTGTAGCTTGTCCCATCCGGTCGTGGCCTGATACTAGATACGCGCAGCTACTGTCAGGGTGTCGGCACGCCGGGAGGTCTTGCTGGATTAGTTTTACCTTTGTCGGAATATCTTGAGCACGGATTCCAAGAATACTCGGGTCTTCTCACCTTGGAGTTGCGACTCCGTAGATCGTGAGCTTGTGATGGGCTAAGTTGGGACACCCCTGTAGGGTTTGATCTTTCGAGAGTCGTGCCCGCGGTTATGTGGCAGATGGGATTTTGTTAATATCCGGTTGTAGATAACTTGACACCTTATTCATGAATACACTACCTGCGTGAGTAATCGTGATGGTCTCGTTCCGAAGGGCTTCGGGAAGTGAACACGGTGGGGTTATGTTTGATCATGAGTAGCTAGGATCACTTCTTGATCAACTTGGCGATCGTTGGCACTTGTTCAATTCTCGCTCTAAACACGTAAGCTAGTGCTTAGTGCTAGGTGCAACCTTTGTTTTCAGCCTTTCCACACCTAAGGCTTTGATAGTTTTGCTACCCGGGAACGGGATTGCTGAGTCCTCTGTGGCTCACAGATTCAACACCACACCAGATGCAGGTACCCCCCAGACCTATACAGGAGATGGTTCAGAGCTGTACTGGGAGTTCGATGAAGAGCGTGGACGTTACTATGTGTCTTATCAAGACGATCAGTAGTCGCTTCTACTAGGAGCGATCCGGGCTTGTGTTAATTATGGTATCTTTTCATTTGGATTTCATCTGTAGTCGGACTCTGATATTATTTGGATGATGTATGCTATTGTATTCACTTGTGTGACGTGGCGAGTTTAAGCCAACTATCATTTTACACTTTCATCCCTGATTTTACATGAGTTGTGCAAAGATACCATACTTGAGATCATTCTAGTATGCGTTTATGTCCTTAAGTCGTGCCTCGACACGTGGGGGACATAGCCGCATACTGGGCATTACACGGCCCCCCTTTCCTTCTTCTCACTCTCCTTCTTCCTTCCTCTCCTACTCCAACTAGGGAAGGGTGGGGGGTATCCTACTCCCGATAGGAGTAGGACTCCCCTAGGGCGCACCATAGAGAGGGCCGGCCCCTCCCCTCCTCCACTCCTTTATATACGTGGGGAGGGGGCACCCCATAGAGACACAAGTTTATTTTAGCCGTGTGTGGTGCCCCTCCCCACAGATACACACCTCGGTCATATCGTTGCAGTGCTTAGGCGAAGCCCTGCGCCGGTAGCTTCATCATCACCGTCACCACGCCGTCGTGCTGACGAAACTCTCCCATGAAGCTTAACTGGATCAAGAACTCATGGGACGTCATAGAGCTGAACGTGTGATGAACGCGGAGGCGTCGTACGTTCGGTGCTTGGATCGGTTGGATCGCGAAGACGTTCGACTACATCAACCGCATCACTAGACGCTTCCGCTTTCGGTCTACGAGGGTACATAGACACACTCTCCCCTCTCATTGCTATGCTTCTAGTAGATATATCTAGCGTGATCGTAGGAATTTTTTTGAAGTACTACGTTCCCCAACAAATCTCTGTTGCAAAAGTGCTAAGTGATTATAACTGCTGAAAACTGTTATAACTTGCTGATTTGTCTTTTTCATATCTTTTTGTGTGATTTTTGTTTGAGCATCATGTCAACATGTTTTAGGAGCACAATCATGTCATCTTTGCAATGGTGTAATTAGTTTTCATGATAGGCCTTGTGGTGAGTGGAACAAGCTTGCAAAGTGGCCTACTCGCTGTTGTAGGGTGAAACCCTAGGGGGGTCTTTTCACACTTGGAGGGGGAAAAGAGGAAGAACACACAAGAACACAAGACACAAATCTCTCAAAACAAACCCAATATCACATCCACTAGAGTGGCATACAAGAGATCCACAAGATTACAAGATCAATCCAAGGAAACAAGCACAAAGGTAAGGTTCTTCCCACTCCTAGAGGAGGTGAGGTCTTGATGATCTTCTCCCTTGGGAGGTCTTGCAATCCACAAGGATTCTTCTCCCTTGGGAGGTCTTGATCTCCTAAAGGAGGGGATACAAGGAGCAAAGCTCTCAAGGTCTCTCAATATCTTTGCTGACCCTCAAAAAATGTGGAGGAGGTCTATTTATAGTCTATGCCACGAAGGGGTAAGGGGGGAAAAGGGGTACATGGCCAAAGGCCGAAGGCTGCGCGCAGGCAGAGCGGTAGTACCGGCCCCTCGGGCGGTATTACCGCTTGCAGGCGGTAGTACCGCTTAAGGAGCGGTAGTACCGCTTGTTCCGGACTGGGCAAGAGCGGTAGTACCGTTTTGGAGGAGCGGTAGTACCGCTCGTTCCGGGTTGGGCAGGTCTTCATTTGCTTCCACGTGTTCCGGGCTGAATAGGTTCTTCTTTGATTCCACGTGATCATCTCCTTGGTAACTGAGAATGCACAACATCTCCCTGTGAGGTAGAACCCAATCCTCATGCGAATCCAAACGAAACTCGAAGAGGAGAGAATTCACCTCGTCCTCGATAGCGCGTGCACGTGCTCTAGTCATTGGTCCCTTGAGTGCTTGTGCCGATGACGGAGTGTCCATGGGGATGCTCGCCGGATGCTCCGCATCATCTCCCCCCCCCTTGGGGAAGATCCGTCCACAGATCATGGTCTTCATCACCATGGTACTTGGCCAAGTCTTTGATGTTGAAGCTGTCGCTTATGTTGTACTTGTCACGTGGGATGTCGATCTTGTAAGCGTTGTCGTTGTAGCGTGCTAGCACCTTGAATGGTCCGTCGGCTCGTGGAAGAAGCTTGGATTTGCGTTCCTTGGGGAAGCGGTCTTTGCGAAGGTGTAGCCAAACGAGATCACCTGGATGGAATACCATTGGTGTTTTGTTGGTGTTGAGCTTGATGGCGCGGCGTTGGACTTGACGCTCGGTCGTGGAACGTGTTTCTTGATGCATCTTCTTGAGGTGGGCTGCTCTTGCACTTGCGTCCATGTTGGCTCGTTCTTGAAGCGGGAGAGGAAGGATGTCCAATTGTGACAATGGATTGAAGCCATAGACAACCTCGAAGGGGGCCTTGCCGGTTGTAGAGTGTCTCGCGCGATTGTAGGCGTACTCAGCGATGGGTATGCACTCCTCCCACTCCTTGATGTTCTTCTTGATCAACACACGTAGGAGAGTTGCAAGCGTCCAGTTGGTGACTTTGGTTTGGCCATCGGTTTGAGGGTGATATGCCGTGGAGAAGAGTAACTTGATGCCGAGCTTGGCGCATAGAGTCTTCCAAAAGTAGCTCAAGAACTTGACATCACGGTCCGAGACAATCGTCTTGGGCACTCCTTGTAGGCGCAAGATTTCCCTACAAAAGAGAGTCGCAATATGTGAAGCATCGTCTGTCTTGTGACAAGGAATGAAATGTGCCATCTTGGAAAATCTATCCACAACAACGAATACGGAATCCTTTCCATTGCGAGTTCTAGGTAATCCAAGAATGAAATCCATGCTAATGTCTTCCCATGGATGGAAAGGAATAGGAAGTGGCATGTGAAGGCCATGGGATTGAGCTTTTGACTTAGCTTTGCGGCATGTAGAGCACCGGTTGGTGAAGCGAGAGACGTCACGGAACATCTTGGGCCAAAAGTAGTTCTTGGAGAGCGTAGCAAATGTCTTGTCGCGTCCAAAGTGTCCCATGAACCCTCCTCCGTGAGATTCCTGCAAAAGGAGCAAATGAAGCGAAGACTCGGGAATGCAAAGTTTGTTAGCTTTCATGAGATATCCATCCTTTATGTAGTATCGCTCCCAAGAAGTATGTGCTACACATTTGGCATAAGGATTTGCAAAGAAAACATCATGCTCATATAAGTATTTTATGTGCTCGAAGCCAATAACATTCAACTCAAGTTTGGTAACAAGCATGCATTTGCGGGAAAGCGCATCCGCCACAACATTTTCTTTGCCCTTGATGTATTTGATGACATAGGGAAAAGACTCAATGAATTCACTCCACTTAGCATGACGCTTGTTTAACTTCATTTGACCCTTGAGATATTTGAGCGTCTCATGGTCCGTGTGAAGAATAAATTCATGGGGTCGAAGATAGTGTTCCCAAACACGCAAAACTCTCACCAAAGCATAGAGTTCTTTATCATATATGGGGTAGTTAAGTTGTGCTCCGGATAGTTTTTCACTAAAATACGCTATCGGACACTTTTCTTGCATTAACACGCCTCCTATACCGGTACCACTAGCGTCACAATGTATCTCAAACGGTTTGTCAAAGTTTGGTAGGGCAAGAAGTGGTGCGTGTGTAAGCAAAGTTTTAAGTTCATTGAACGCGGTCTCTTGCGAGGGACCCCAAATGAAGGGTGCGTTCTTCTTGGTCAAGGCGTGTAAGGGCATAGCGATTGTGCTAAAGTCCTTCACAAAGCGTCGATAGAAACCGGCTAAACCAAGAAAGCTACGCACTTGTTGAAGTTGGTTGAGGCCAAGTTTTAACTGCTTCAGTTTTAGTTTCATCAACGTGAACACCTTGTGAAGACACGACAAATCCTAGAAAAACCACTTTATCAACACCAAAAGTGCATTTCTCCATATTAGCATATAATTGTTGTTTTCGAAGGGTTTGCAAAACCATATGCACGTGGTTGACATGTTCCTCAAGCAACTTGCTAAAGACTAGGATGTCATCAAAGTAAACCACTACAAAGACGTCGATATAAGGTCGGGAACGAAATGCATAAGACGCACGAAAGAGCCGGGCGCTTCCGATAAGCCCATCGGCATGACCAACCACTCATATAACCCAAACTTGGTTTTGAAAGATGTTTTCCACTCATCACCCTCTTGAATGCGAATTTGGTAATAGCCACTTTTAAGGTCAATTTTGGAAAAGATGGTGGCACCACATAATTCATCAAGCATGTCATCTAGGCGTGGAATAGGGTGACGGTATCTAACGGTGATAGCATTTATCGGACGACAATCGGAACACATGCGAAAACTTCCATCTTTCTTAGGCACGAGAATAACTAGAACTGCACAAGGGCTTAAGCTTTCACGTACATGACCTTTGTCGATGAGTTGTTGTACTTGACGTTGTATCTCCTTTGTTTCCTCCAGGTTGACGCAGTAAGGAGCCTTGTTCGGAAGTGGTGCGCCAGGTATGAGGTTGATGCGGTGTTCGATGCCGCGAAGTGGAGGTATACCCGGTGGTAGCTCATCGGGAAAGACGTCCGAAAATTCCTGCAACAATTGAGACAACACAAAAGGTGGAGGTGGCGAAGTGTTAGTAGGTTTGGCTTCCCCTTTGCATAGAAGCACAAGGTGGAAGACACTCGAGAGGTTCTCACACACTTCTCTCATCTCACGTTTGGTAGCTAGGAGGACTAAGTTTTTCTCTCTTGGCGAAGAGGCGCTTAATTTTGACTTGTGGCTCTCACTTTCTTTTTGGTGGATCACTCTCTCACTAGGATCTCTGATACGTCTCAAACGTATCTACTTTTCCAAACACTTTTGATATTGTTTTGACCTCATTCTTGCATGATTTGAACTAAACTAACCCGGACTGACGCTGTTTTCAGCAGAGCTGCCTGTATGGTTTTATTGTGTGCAGGAAAATGGATTTTTAAGTATCTCAGAAAAATCCACGAAAAATCACAGAAAATCCACGCACCCGAAGGAACCAGGAGCCAGAAGTGGGGCCAGAGGGGGGCCAGGGGGTGCCCAGGCGCCCTGTGGGCGCCCCCCCTGGGCCGCGCCGGGGGGTCGCCTGGGTGGGGCCCACACCCCCTGGTGTCCTACTTCGCCTCGTATTTTTACTCGCGACACGGAAACCCCAGATCAGAAGTTCTTTCGCAGTTTTCCGTCGCGGAGCGGCCGCCACCCTCTGTTCTTCCTCGGGAGGGCTAATATGGAGGCTGAATTGGCCTCCGGAGAGGGGAGATCGTCGCCATCGTCATCATCATCACCACTCCATCATCCCTCCATGACTTCTCCCTCCATGCGTGAGTAATTCCCCTGGTGTAGGCGAAGGGGATGGTAGGGATTGGATGAGTTAGATCATGTAATAGTTTGTCAGATCGTTGGGGGCATGTTGCCTATCATCTACTATGGTGTTTATCATCTTTGCTTCAACTTGTTATTCTTAATGCTTGACACTTAGGGCCCGAGTGCCATGATTTCAGATCTGAACCATATGTGTTTGCATGAATATATTTGTGTTCGTGATCCTATCTATGAGTTGTTTGCACCTGTTACGGTTCGGAACCGGCGATCCCAAAAGTGACAGCTTGGGACACCAAAGGGGATGGTCCGTAGTTTGAGGATTACATGTATCCATTGAGTTCATTGCTTTGTTCCGGTGCTCTTTGACAGGAGCACCTTAATATCCATAAGTTCCTTTTGGCCCCGTTTGTAGCGGGATGGTAGGACAAAAGATGTGGTGCAAGTTCTTATTGCAAGCATGTACAACTACCTACGGGATACATGCCTAATGTTTGATATTTGCCTAGATGATCATTACTTTTCCGTGTGCCGTGCCCCAAGTTAGAATCTATCTCATCCATGCAGCGCCCAACCATCCATCTCCCTAGCCTACAGTGTTTTAAACCCTGCTTGTCACTAGTTGCTACTTTTGCCATTTACCTTCACTATTAACTTTTTGCTGTTTACTTTTACTATCACTATTATCACTATCATATCACTGTTACCACTTATCTTTTGTTGCAAGTAAGTATATTTCAGGTGCGGTTGAATTGACAACTCAACTGTCAAAGCTTATAAATACTCTTTGGCTCCCCGTGTGTCGAATCAATAAATTGGGTTATTCTTACCCGCGAAGACTATCTCGATCACTTACGGTTGAGGGTTATCAAGTACCGTTTTCTAGCGCTGTTGCCGGGGAGCATAGCAATATTTACAAGTCTACTTGAGGTATCCTACCTGCTGCACTTCATCCACTATGGGTAAGAAAGGAGACCCCAAGGTTCCGATCTTACTATCTACTACAAGAAGAGGTACTGCTCTGAGCACTAGTGCTACACTTGATTCACCTTCTGTTATGAGTAAGTTTGCCTCACCACTACCACATGATGCTCCTACTGAATATGTTACTATGTCCGATACTCTTGATGATGCATCTACTACTTTTGATGATATTAGTTCGCTTGGTTATGCTCTTGAGAAACAAATTGTTGCTGCTGCTAAAAAGTCTGGAATTGAACTTCCTGTTACTCGCTACCCTATTGGTGAAACTTATGATTATCCTGATTTGAGTAAACTCAAAGAGAGGCTCCTTGATGATGATTACTATATGCTTGATGAAGATCTATGCAGGGAACTGACAGAGTTTTCTGGCTCTGACCCTAAAGTTATTAAGAAACTATTTGAAAAACACTCTTTGAAGAACAAAACCGTTCCTGATCCTGAATTTGCTACATCTCCTATATGCATTGATGATCTTGATTATGATTTCTCTGTTGATCTTTCACTTATACCTATGGTTGAAGCTGACCCCTTTTATGGCAGAGAAAATGATGATGCTATTGCACACCTGACTAAACTCGGTGAGTTAGGTGGCCTGTTTACCACAGATGAGAAGATACGATACTTTTATATCACCAAGCTTCTTCCTTTCTCCTTGAAGGAAGATGCTAAAGCATGGTATGATTCACTCCCATGCGGTTCCATTAAGAGTCCTCAAGACTTAGCTCATTCTTTTGTTGATAAGTACTTTCCTGCTCACATGCAACATGCTGCTTTACAAAGAATTTATAACTTTAAACAGTTGCAGGATGAGTCCCTCCCTAAAGCTTGGGGGAGGTACTGCGGTCTGATTCGGGCTAGACCAGGACATGAAATCCCTAAGAATGAATTAATCGATATATTATATGCTGGTCTAACTGATGAATCCAGGTCCTATTTGGACAGTTGTGTTGGTTGTGTTTTCAGGAAAAGAGCACCGGACGATGCGGAAGATTTGATGGGCAGGATTGCCAAAAACCATGAAGATTGGTCCGTCCCTGAACCACCTCCACCACCAAAGAAGAGGGGCATATTTGTTCTAAGCCCCGAAGATATGCGAGAAGCAAAGAAGTCTATTAAAGAGAAAGGTAT
Organism: Secale cereale; assembly: GCA_902687465.1. Lineage (NCBI taxonomy): Eukaryota > Viridiplantae > Streptophyta > Magnoliopsida > Poales > Poaceae > Secale > Secale cereale. The sequence continues at coordinate 765,828,649 of LR738711.1, read as the reverse complement.
TAAAGCTAAAGACGTGAAGAATCTACCCCCTATTGAGAAGCTGTGTGAGCCTACTACTCACCCTCCCATGGTAGAGGTACACTCTCTTTTAGATTTCAACGCAAGTGACATCCCTCATGGTAAGCCTCCTGATCAATGTTTAGATGAGTTTGATAATTTTATTATGAAACAAAATCATTTTAATGAGAGGATAGAAAGTCAATTGCATGATAATTCCCTTGCTATCAAAAGACTGCTTGATATTTTAGGTAGAACAGTTAATGATGTTCAATGTCTTGTGAAGCATTTTCAAATGGTTCAAACTCAGCTTGACCAAATTTCTAAAGTGCAAAGAGATTTGCTTGCTAACAATGCCAAACAAGATAATTTGCAGGCTTTCGGGATTAAGACCCGAGGAGGAACTAGTACTCAAGATCCTCTCTATCCAGAGGGACATCCGAAGAGAATCGAGCAGGATTCTCAAATGCAGGAAGAAGAAATTGTTGGCTCTCCAAAGAAAAAGAAGAAACATAAGGAGACTCACAATTCTAATGATCCTATTGCAGATGAAGAGCCAACTATTGATCCTAACAGCGTATCTATCTCCGATGCTGAGACTGAAGACGGTGCTGAACCTGAAGGTAATAATAATGAGAAGAATGATCCGCCTGAAGTTCGAGAAGAAGAAGCACCTGACAAACGTAAGAGGTACACTAAAGAAGACTTCATCGCAAGAAAACATGGGAAGGAAAGAGAACCATGGGTACAGAAACCCATGCCCTTTCCAGGTAAGTCCATCAAATCTAAAGAAGAAGAGCATTATAATAAGTTTTGTGAGTGGATTAAACCTCTTTTTCTTCAAATCCCTTTGACTGATGCTATTAAGTTACTTCCTTATTCAAAATATATGAAAGATATTGTCACTAATAAAAGAAAAGTTCCTAATGATGCAATATCTACTATGCTTGCTAACTACTCTTTCAGTGGCAAGATTCCTGAGAAGCTCGGTGATCCAGGTATACCCACCATTCCTTGCTCCATAAAGAATAATTATGTCAAAACTGCTTTATGTGATCTTGGAGCAGGAGTGAGTGTTATGCCTCTCTCTCTTTACGAGAGGCTTTGTTTAGAGAAACTAATTCCTACAGATATCTCCCTTCAGATGGCTGACAAGTCAACCGCTGTTCCGATAGGTATTTGTGAGGATGTTCCCGTAGAGGTTGCTAATTGTTTGATTCTTACTGATTTTGTTGTGCTTGACATGCCCGAGGATGGGAGCATGTCCATTATTCTTGGTAGACATTTCCTTAACACCACAGGTGCTATTATTGATTGCAATAAATGGAAGGTTACCTTCCATGTGAATGATAAAGAACACACGGTATATTTTCCAAAGAAGATCGACAGGAGGCATGCCCTCAACTCTATAGAGAATATCGAGACCGTGAAAATTGGAGAATGGGACTGTCCACTACATGTGCCTCACAAATACAAAACTATCATGGTAGGGACAATGTCCATCAAGGTAAAGGTTCAGTGATTACTTCGTAAGAGGTGAGACTTTTTGCTCTATATATCGCCTGTTTGTTGGTAAGACTTGATCAACCTTATTAGCAAATATGTTTTATATGGATAAAAAGTTGAGCTTGTTATATTTTCATTTGTTTTTAGTTTTTGTCCTACTTGCTGTACCAAGTATTTATGTTTTGAAGATTCACAATACTACTCACTACTTCAAGTTTTCAGAGAGTTTCGCAGCTTTTTGAACTTCGAAAAAATTTCAACAGTGAAGTTTTCAGAAAAAATACAGAAAAATTTAAATAAAAATTTCCACGTCGGGAGAGACCCGGAAAGTCCTGGGGCCAGCCAGGGGGACCCACCAGTGGCCCAGGCGGCCAGCTGGCGCGGCCCAGCCCCTGGCCGCGCCCACAGGGCCCCCCTCCAGGTATGTCTTCTTCCTCCCTCTCTCTTTTTCTCCAAAAACCCGAGTTCTGCACTTGTTCTTGTGTTCTTGCTGTTCTTGGAGGCGATTCTTCGATCTCTCTCTACAGCCCCTCATTTGAGCTGAAATTTTGAGCAAATACTCCCTGGTATGTGACTCCTCCACCCCTCCAATTAGATTTTTGATTGGTGGCTTCATTTGTGAGTATTTAGTAGTTCTTGGTGCTGTAGAGATGAGCTTGCATGCATATGTAGAAAGTTATTTTTCAAGTTTTGATGCAAGTTTATGCCTTGGGCAAGTGAGTTGAGTAGTTTGCCTTAGCTCACCTTGTTTTAATCCTCATTTTTGTAAATTGCAAAAAAATTCCAGAAATGAGTTTGTTAGGAAGGGCAAAAGGGTGGCTTGAGAAGAGGAGGCCCGCACACTCCGATCGAGTTACTAGAGCCGCAGCTTCACCATCGACTGCTAGGGTGAGCTATAATGAAGATCATGTGCCCCTGGAGTTGTTGGAAGATACAAGTCCAGCACGTGCGATGACATTTCCATGTGATGAATTCATGGAAGCTGCGGGAATCAAGGATGAGTTTTATAATCTTTGTGCTAATGCAGGTTTGACACGACTCGTCACGAGCCGTGTTACCCAGTATCAAAAACTCACCTCCAGTTTCATTAACAGTTTTAGATATAATCCTGATTCAGGTGCTATTGAGTTTAAAATTTACAATGATCTTATCACCATGACTTTGGGAATTTTTTGTGAAATAATAGGTGTGCCGAACGTTGGGAGGACGGCTAGGATGGCCACTCAGCCCTCCGAGCTGAAAACCGTCATCAACTCTCTCAGCAGCATGGGTATGAGGGATATTCATCGGTCGAAGATCTCCAGCATCTTATTTCCTCACCTCAGGTATTTTGCATATTATATTGCCAGAGGGGTGTTAGCTCGTGACAACACGAGCAGCATTTCTGCTCCGGATATTGCTATCCTCGCAGCAGCCCTCTCAGGGAGGTCTGATTATAATTTGGGTGCCTTAATTGCTCGACGCCTTGCTATGAACGGTAACAAGGGGGACTTATATGGTGGCGTTTATGCGACACTTATCTTAGAACATCTTGGAGGCACCCCACACCCTGATGATAATCCTTTTACTTATTTAAGCTTTGATCTTGCTGCTATGAAAAGGCATAAGTTTGTCACCATGGGTTCTGAGCTTGATAATCTTGTTTATATCTTGCGTTTCGGAATTACCGCGGAACGCGAGATCCGTCTACATGTACCTCTTTTGTTAGATTTTTCTCGCAGGAACGGATGGTCCTTTGATGTTGTCCAGTTCGATGAGTTCATGGTCCAGTATCAGTTTCATGACCCCATGGAGGGGGTTGTGCCCGACGAGGAGAAGCACGGTGAGTTACCACATTTTCAGGAAGAGACCGCCACCGAGTTTGGTGAAGGTTCTTCCTCTGTTTGGCGCTCAGAACCTTCCTCGTGGGAGACTCCGAGGAGTTCGGTGTACGCGCCAGCATCATTCTACGACCCTTGGACTCACCACCATACCCCCGGAGCAGGAGGCTCCTGGGGGCAGTAGCTGCTACCAACTTAGGCCAAAAGCCAAAGCTCGGGGGAGTACGTGCCCTTCTCACTTTTCCATTGTATTATCCGTTTTATTCACTTTGATCTTTTCGAAGTTTTTGCCCATTCTTCTTTATTTCTCTCTTTGCAAAAACAACAAAATGATTTTCTCTTTCTTTTGCTTTTATTCAACCTTTGAAAAATCCAAAAAGATTTCCTTTCTCTCTTTAGTTTGCTTTGTTTTCAGAGTTCAGCTCGAGTCCGTGATGGCATTTAATTATATTTCCTACGTTCGATCATGCAAGTGACAAGCAGTAATGACGAAGATCGACTGAAGGGAAGCAACAGGGAAGACCGGTATGAACTCTTTTTGTTTCTACTTTTGTACATATGCCTGTACTTATGATCTAGAGACCAGCTTGTAGCGACATTGTGCTATGTTTACAATGCTCTTTCGGTGGTTCATGCTTTCCTTGTGGCTAGTCTCGAATAACTAGAGTATATAATGTGTTATTGAAATGATCTACATGCATTGCACTGTTCATAGTCTGGTATACTAAGGTGGTATTTCCCTTTAGAGAATTTTTGGATTGACTTGGCACATGCTTACACATGTTTAAGACTAAAAAGTCTACTCTGCCTTGATGATCTTTGAGTTTCAGAATAGTTATATCACTTTCATGCCCGACTCAATGTTGCTTTGTCGCTCTGCATGATTATGACCGTTATTGCTCTCTAGTTGGTCGCTTCCCAGTCTTTTGCTAAACTTCCACCTGTACTAAGCGGACTGACTGCTTGTGCATCCAAAATCCTTAAAACCAGTTATGCCATATGAGTCCACTATACCTTCCTATACAAGGTATTTACCTGCCATTCCTAACAAAGACTTTCGTGTACCATCTCGAAATTAATCAAAAGCATTTCTCTTTTGTGCCTATGTTTTAGCTCATGAGGAAGTAGTAGTTAATTCATAATCTTTTTAAGTTGGACAAGTTTCACCCCTAGATTGCATGTATAATGTGCAAACCCCTAATACGAAAAGGAACTGGCATTGAGTGCACCCGGCTCAAAAAGATAATATAACAAACAAACCCTCCTTCACGCTTTGTTCATGAGAAATCAGAAAACTTTGGCAGTGATAAACAAAGGAGATTAAGAGGATGTGATCGTCCTCATGCGGGAGCCGTTCCTCGAAACTTGTCCAGCTCAAGAAGTGATTGAGTTATCTGCTAGCATTCGTTGACGAAATATGCACCTCTCAAAACGTTTTTATCTCTGTTTTTAAAACCAAGAGCTCTGGTACATGTTTAGTTTTTTGTTTCCGACCATGGGTTTTCAACCTTGCCAATAAAAGCCACGGTTCGAGAGTCTCACCTTCTTTCTTCAAAGCACCAACTATGAGAGCATAATTGTCATTCTGAGTGTAACGTGCATTGTCCCAAAGTATTACATTGTCTTCTGCATACTTGTGATATGATTTATTCTAAAATTCTTAGTTCTAGTCTCCTTTAAAACTCTGGAGGAGTTTCTGCATTTATGTTTTGCTTCACTCATGGAGGCTAGCGAGATACCACCCTAATATGCTCAAGCTATGTGCAATGTAATCTGGTCTTGATTTTCAGTAATATATTATTTACTTTTAAGTATTTGTGACTGGTCACTTGAAAGAAGGATTGCTCCTTGCATTGTCCTCATAAGTAATGTTTCAATACTTGCTAAACTCTTTTCGTAGTACATGCTTATATACATCTAATGAAGCAAAAGAGTTTGTCAAAGTTTTCTTTGTCGCGTCCAGTTCGTTGAACTGAATTGCTTGAGGACAAGCAATATGCTAAGCTTGGGGGAGTTGATACGTCTCAAACGTATCTACTTTTTCAAACACTTTTGATATTGTTTTGACCTCATTCTTGCATGATTTGAACTAAACTAACCCGGACTAACGCTGTTTTCAGCAGAGCTGCCTGTATGGTTTTATTGTGTGCAGGAAAACGGATTTTTTAAGTATCTCAGAAAAATCCACGAAAAATCACAGAAAATCCATGCACCCGAAGGAACCAGTAGCCAGAAGTGGGGCCAGAGGGGGGCCAGGGGGTGCCCAGGCGCCCTATGGGCGCCCCCCCCCCCCCGGGCCGCGCCGGGGGGTCGCCTGAGTGGGGCCCACACCCCCTGGTGCCCTACTTCGCCTCGTATTTTTACTCGCGACACGGAAACCCCGGATCAGAAGTTCTTTCGCAGTTTTCCTTCGCGGAGCCGCCGCCACCCTCTGTTCTTCCTCGGGAGGGCTAATCTGGAGGCTGAATTGGCCTTCGGAGAGGGGAGATCGTCGCCATCATCATCATCATCACCACTCCATCATCCCTCCATGACTTCTCCCTCCATGTGTGAGTAATTCCCCTGCTGTAGGCGAAGGGGATGGTAGGGATTGGATGAGTTAGATCATGTAATAGTTTGTCAGATCGTTGGGGGCATGTTGCCTATCATCTACTATGGTGTTTATCATCTTTGCTTCAACTTGCTATTCTTAATGCTTGACACTTAGGGCCCGAGTGCCATGATTTCAGATCTGAACCATATGTGTTTGCATGAATATATTTGTGTTCGTGATCCTATCTATGAGTTGTTTGCACCTATTACGGTTCGGAACCGTCGATCCCAAAAGTGACAGCTTGGGACACCAAAGGGGATGGTCCGTAGTTTGAGGATTACATGTATCCATTGAGTTCATTGCTTTGTTCCGGTGCTCTTTGACAGGAGCACCTTAATATCCATAAGTTCCTTTTGGCCCCGTTCGTAGCGGGATGGTAGGACAAAAGATGTTGTGCAAGTTCTTATTGCAAGCACGTACAACTACCTACAGGATACATGCCTAATGTTTGATATTTGCCTAGATGATCATTACTTTTCCGTGTGCCGTGCCCCAATTTAGAATCTATCTCATCCATGCAACGCCCAACCATCCATCTCCCTAGCCTACAGTGTTTTAAACCCTGCTTGTCACTAGTTGCTACTTTTGCCATTTACCTTCACTATTTACTTTTTGCTGTTTACTTTTACTATCACTATTATCACTATCATATCACTGTTACCACTTATCTTTTGTTGCAAGTAAGTATATTTCAGGTGCGGTTGAATTGACAACTCAACTGTCAAAGCTTATAAATACTCTTTGGCTCCCCGTGTGTCGAATCAATAAATTGGGTTATTCTTACCCGCGAAGACTATCTCGATCCCTTACGGTTGAGGGTTATCAATCTCCACGATGGGTGGAGGCTTGCTTATCGGCTATCACTTGGCTTGGTGACATTGGTCGAAGCACATATTCCTTTCCTTTCATCTTGAAGCTGTAGTAGTTGGTTCGTCCGTTGTGGATGACTCCACGGTCAAATTGCCAAGGTCGTCCCAAGAGAAGGTGGCACACCGTCATGGGAACTACATCACACTCCAAGGTATCCTCGTAGGTGCCGATCTTGAAAGAAACTTGTACCGTATGCTCCACTTGAATGGTGCCGGAGTCGCTCAACCATTGTACCTTGGAAGGACGAGGGTGCTTCTTCTTGACCAATTGGAGCTTGGAACATAGCTCGTCGCTTGCCAAGTTGTGAAAACTTCCTTCGTCGATGATGACCTTGACGGAACGTCCGTTGATGCCGGCCTTTGTGTGGAATATATGGCATCGTTGGTCTTCGTCTTGATGGTGTTGGAGGGTCAAGACCTTGGATACCACGAGAGGGGGACTTGAATCGTTGTCACAAAACACTTGATCATCTTCATCTTCGTTGATGCGCCGGTGCATGGCCACGTGCTCGATGGCTTCCACTTCGTCTTCGCTCATCGAGTCATATGTGTCGTCGTCTTTGAAGATCATGGTTCTCTTGTTGGTGCACTCGAAGGACTTGTGACTTCGGCCACCACATGTGAAACACTTGAAGGAACTAGTCTTCACGGGGTCGTATGGTGGTGCCGAAGGTGAGGGAGTCTTGGGTTTGTAGTTGCTTGCCGGAGGACGAGGCGAGGAAGGTGTAGTTTGCTTGGAGCTTGACTTGTCGCCGGTACTTGGTGATGCTCTATTTGAGGTAGGAGGTGCCGAAGTCGCGGGAGCTTGAGAGTAGGAGCTGTAGGTCTTGGACGAGTATTTGGCGTATTTGAAGTCATCCTGGACATGTCGCTCGGCCTTGGACGCTTGATGAACTAGCTCAAGGAGGTTGGAGTATGGTTGGAAGTCGGCAATTCGCTTTATTGGGTGATTGAGGCCGTTCAAGAAGCGTGCCATTGTTTGCTCGTCATCTTCCTTGACGTTGGCTCGTATCATGGCAATCTCCATTTCTTGGTAGTATTCCTCCACCGTCTTCGTGCCTTGTTTGAGAAGTTGCAACTTCTTGAAGAGATCACGGGTGTAGTGTGTAGGCACGAAACGAGCTCTCATGACATTTTTTATTTCCGACCAAGTTGTAATGGGTGGTTCGCCTCTTGTATGTCATCGCTTGATTTGTTCCCACCAAATGAGGACATAGTCTTGAAACTCGAGAGAGGCCATGGCAATCTTCTTCTCTTCTTCGAAGTTGTGGAGGCGGAATATCTTGTCGAGCTTCAATGCCCATGATAGGTATTCTTCGGGATCGGTGCTTCCGGAGAACTTGGGCATAGTGAACTTTAGCTTTCCGAAGCGTTGTTCTTCGTCATGTTGATGATGGTGGTGTCGCTCATGACGATGTGGTCGCTCCGCGAAAACATGCTCCTCGCGATGGTCTTGCCGGTGGTGGCGCGGCACGTCGTTCCCATTTCGTCGTTCTTGCTCCGCTTCACGATGAGCGGCCTCCTCTTGTCACTCTTGATGAAGTTCTTCTTGTTGACCTACTTGGCAGTTGCGGTCGGCGAAGATGTGCGTGGAGTCACGAAGAGCTTGTTGTGCGTTGCGTGCTTGATTGTCACGCCATTCTTGTGCTTGCCGGATTGCATCGTCATCTTCATGTACTTGATGTGGGCGTTGTTGCTCTTGGTGGCGCCCTTGCTCACGTGCTTGGAATGGATTGTGCGGAGATTGTAGATCTTGATTGACGAAATGTTGAGCTTGCCGAGGCCGTGTAGGACTTGCATCCGAGGAAGAGTAAGCCGAAGAGTGGTCACTTGAGCGTCGACTTGAATGGTGCCGTCTTGATGAAGGAGGCGGAGACGTGCGGTTCACCAAGATGTGGCGGAACTCTTGCATTTGTGTGCGAAAGTCGGAAGCGAGTTGCTCGATGCGGTCGCCCAAAGCTTCGCTTTCTTGGTGAAGAGCTCGTTGGACACCGAAAAGGTGATTCTTGGTGACGTAGTTTGGTGCTTCCACTAGATGCTCGTCGATCGGGTCGGTAGAAGAACTTGGCCTATGCATCATGTAAAGTGGAGGTGAGTAGGTAAATGAGAGAACAATACCAAGGTTACCTCTTCCGAAGATTGAAAATGTAACAAGTTTCACTCAATGAAATGCCGCAATAGTAGAATTGGAACCAGGTTTGTTCCTCACACCTACAAGTAAAGAGGCCTATGGAGTGGGTTGGTTAGGATGGTGGCAAAATTTCAAACAAAATGTTAGTCAAGATATCGATAAGGTTGAGAAGGTTCACGAAAATGCACGTAAAGCAAATAGATCAAAGCCAAGAGTATCACTAGGAACACACACACGGAAGATAGATGGGATCCGCACAACCAAGGGTGAGCGCAAAATGTGAGTAATCACGTAAAATGCTCTTGTTGTGCGAATGCTAGAGATACGCTAGCTCGATTGCTCAAATGGGCGAGATACGCTTTGTGCACCAACCTATGAGAGAAACGTGTCGTCCTCGATCCCAACTATGCTATGTATGCGGTGACCAAGATGATATGAGTAAGTAAAGTTTCTCAATGCTATTGCTTATAAGCTCATTGTTGCTCCTCTTTTTGCTTAAAAGCTTTTCTTTCCTTTTTTTTGAAAGCTTGATGCTCGAGCCGAGGATAATATGAGACAAGTATGTAAGATATGCATGGGAGAGACTTATGGCACTAAGATGATAAGATGATCACTACGGTGCACAATAGCGTGGCCCGGCAATTCTCAACTTGCTAGTCTCGATGGGTAAGCCACGCAAATGGCTCGGGCTATCAATGCAAAAGCAAAAGGTAAGTGTCATCGAGGTTACCGTCCTTGCTTACGGTTAGCGACGAAGATGACTCCGAGGCGATGATGTCGATGTCAAACGCTCCTAAGTAGCCGAAACACCTTAGGAAATGCCAAATCGCAACTCGAAACCAGACAAATGCGGAAGGTGGGTGTTGTTGTGTTGATTTTTGGATGGAGGATAATGGTGATAAAACCAATATGAGCAGCTCGGGCACGTCGCTAGCTTCTCAACGAGCCCAAGAACACTCAAATCGGAGTTCGGGAGTGAAAGTTATGGTCAGAACGGAGAAACTCGGAAGGCTGAAACAGTGAGGGGCGGTAGTACTGCTTGTAGGCGGTAGTACCGCTTGTGGTTATAGGCGGTAGTACCGCTTGGAGGGGCGGTAGTACCGCTGGTGTCGGGTAATGTTCACAGATCGGGATCGGGGCGAATTATGGGCGGAAATGGATGATTTCGGGGGCAAAATTGGATGGATTTCGTGGTGGGATGGGTGGTGATTGTTGTGGAGGGGCTAGATCCACTTGCCAAACATCAAATTCATGGACCAAAACAACCAAATCTCACAAGATCCAACACATTGCAAGAAAAAATTTGGGCTATTTTTTTGTGGGGATTTTCGAAATTGGGTAAGAACACAACAAAATCAAGCTAGAAAGTGGGGGGATGGGACTCCAAGATGTGAATCAACCTTGCTCATGATACCAAGATGTTGTAGGGTGAAACCCTAGGGGGGTCTTTTCACACTTGGAGGGGGAAAAGAGGAAGAACACACAAGAACACAAGACACAAATCTCTCAAAACAAACCCAATATCACATCCACTAGAGTGGCATACAAGAGATCCACAAGATTACAAGATCAATCGAAGGAAACAAGCACAAAGGTAAGGTTCTTCCCACTCCTAGAGGAGGTGAGGTATTGATGATCTTCTCCCTTGGGAGGTCTTGCAATGCACAAGGATTCTTCTCCCTTGGGAGGTCTTGATCTCCTAAAGGAGGGGATTTATGACCCACAACCGTAAGGGATCTATTGCAGCGTTTTTGATAAGTAAGAGTGTCGAACCCAACGACGAGCAGAAGGTATTGATAAGCGATTCCGAGCAAGAAATTATTGCAAGCACTGAAAGATAACTTTTTAGGGGTTTTCTCGATATAGGCAACAGGAAGGTAAAAGCAAGCAATGTAAAAGGCACTGAGAGTAACAAGTGGCCCAATCCTTTCTTAGCAAAGGAGAGGCCTAGCAACTGAACTTATAAAGACTAAAGCGTTCCTGAGGACACACGGGAGAGGTAGTCATGTGCTTTCACCATATTCCGTATCGATACTATGTTATGTGTTGATAAGTGTTGAGTGGGTGGATCTATGCTAGTACACTCTCTAGACTAAGATGAGTGCACTCTTATGATTAAACACCTTGCAAGCATCCGCAAATACAAGATAGAATTTAAGGCAAAAGCCTAACCATAGCAATACGATCGAGGATCCATTATTCCCTTATGCAAAAGCGTGCGAACTGGGGTTCAGGTTTCTGTCACTCCGGCAACCCACCATAAGCATTCTTTATACACAATGTATTTGTTGGGGAACGTAGCATAAATCAAAATTTTCTACGTCTTCACCAAGATCCAAGTATGGAGACATCTAGCAACGAGCAACTAAGAGTGCATCTACATACCGTTATGGAGATTGCGTGCGGAAGCTTTCAACGAAGCAAGGATGAAGTAGTCGTACTCTTCACGTTCTTCGTCACCGATGATCTAGCGCCGAACGGACGGCACCTCCGCGTTCAACACACGTACGGTGCAGCAACGTCACCTCCTTCTTGATCCAGCAAGGGGGGAGGAGAAGTCGTCAGAGATCCGGCAGCACGACGGCGTGATGACGGATGCAGTGGAGATCGCAGCAGGGCTTCGCCGGGCTGCCCTGCAAAGGAGTTGGGAGGAGTGACGGGAGGGGGAGAGGCGCCAGGGCTGAGGTGCGGCTGCCCTCTCCCCCCCCCCCCACATATATATAGGGGGCCAGGGGGGCGCCAGCCCCTTGCAGATCCAATCTGCAAGGGGGGGCGGCGGCCAGGGAGGAGTCCTCCTCCCCCAAGGCAAGTGGTGGCCCCCCTCCCCTTAGGGTTTTATCCCTATGCGCATGGGGAGGTGGGGCCCCCTTGTGGTGCGCCAGCCCAGAGGGCTGCACACATCCCCTTGCGGCCTAGGGGCCCCACCGGGATGGGTGGCCCCACCCGGTGGACCCCCGGGGCCCCTCCGGTGGTCCCGGGATACTCCCGGTGACCCCCGGAGATCACCCGTTGGCCGAAACTGGACTTCCCATATATCAATCTTTACCTCCGGACCATTCCGGAACTCCTCGTGACGTCCGGGATCTCATCCGGGACTCCGAACAACTTTCGGGTTTCCACGTGCATTAATCTCTACGACTCTAGCGTTACCGAACCTTAAGTGTGTAGACCCTACGGGTTCGGGAGACACGTAGACATGACCGAGACCACTCTCCGGTCAATAACCAACAGCGGGATCTGGATACCCATGTTGGTTCCCACGTGTTCCTCGATGATCTTCATCGGATGAACCACTGTGTCAAGGATTCACTTAATCCCGTATGTTATTCCCTTTGTCCATCGGTACGGTACTTGCCCGAGATTCGATCGTCGGTATTCCCGATACCTTGTTCAATCTCGTTATGGCAAGTCTCTTTACTCGATCCGTAATTCATCATCCCGTGACTAACTACTTAGTCACATTGAGCTCATTATGATGATGACTTACCGAGTGGGCCCAGAGGTACCTCTCCGTCATACGGAGTGACAACATCCCAGTCTCGGTTCGTACCAACTCAACAGACACTTTCGGAGATACCCGATGTGTACCTTTATAGCCACCCAGTTACGTTGTGACGGTTGGCACACCCAAAGCACTCCTACGGTATCCGGGAGTTGTACAACCTCATGGTCTAAGGAATAAATACTTGACACCGAAAAGCTTATGCATTACGAACTATACGATCTCGTGTTATGCTCAAGTTTGGGTCTTGTCCATCACATCATTCTCCTAATGATGTGATCACGTTATCACTGACATCTCATGTCCATGGTCAGGAAACCGTGACCATCTGTTGATCAACGAGCTGGTTACTAGAGGCCTACCAGGGACTCATTTTGGTCTACGTATTCACACATGTATCACTGTTTCCGTATAATACAATTCAAGCATGAATAACAGACAATTATCATGAACAAGGAGATATAATAATAATGCTTTTATTATTGCCTCTAGGGCATATCTCCAACAGTCTCCCACTTGCACTAGAGTCAATAATCTAGTTACATTGTGATGAATCGAACACCCATAGAGCTCTGGTGTTGATCATGTTTTGCTCGTGAAAGAGGTTTAGTCAACGGGTCTGCTAAATTCAGATCCGTATGCACTTTACAAATATCTATGTCTCCATCCTGAACATAATTCCGGATGGAGTTGAAACGGCGCTTGATGTGCTTGGTCTTCTTGTGAAACCTGGGCTCCTTGGTAATAGCAATAGCACCAGTGTTGTCACAGAAGAGAGTCATCAGGCTTGACGCGCTTGGAATGACTCCTAGGTCGGTGATGAACTCCTTCATCCAGACTCCTTCCTGCGCTGCTTCAGAAGCAGCTATGTATTCCGCTTCACATGTAGACGCTGCCACCACGCTTTGCTTGCAACTGCACTAGCTGACTGCCCCTCCATTCAAAATATACACGTATCCGGTTTGCAACTTAGAGTCATCCAGATCTGTGTCGAAGCTAGCATCGACGTAACCCTTTACGACGAGCTCTTCGTCACCTCCATAAACGAGAAACATATCCTTAGTCCTTTTCAGGTACTTCAGGATGTTCTTGACCGCTGTCCAGTGTTCCGTACCGGGATCACTTTGGTACCTCCCTACCAAACTTATGGCAAGGTTCACATCAGGTCTGGTACACAGCATGGCATACATGATAGAACCTATTGCCGAGGCATAGGGAATGACACTCATCTTTTCTCTATCTTCTGCCGTGGTCGGCGACTGAGTCTTACTCAATCTCATACCTTGCAAAACAGGCAAGAATCCTTTCTTAGACTGATCCATATTGAACTTCTTCAATATTTTGTCAAGGTATGTACTTTGTGAAAGACCAATGAGGCATCTTGATCTATCTCTATAGATTTTGATGCCTAATATGTAAGCAGCTTCTCCAAGGTCCTTCATTGAAAAACTTTTATTCAAATAGGCCTTTACATTTTCCAAGAATTCTATATCATTTCCCATCAGCAATATGTCATCCACATATAATATGAGAAATGCTACAGAGCTCCCACTCACTTTCTTGTAAATACAGGCTTCTCCATAAGTCTGTATAAAGCCAAACGCTTTGATCACCTCATCAAAGCGAATATTCCAACTCCGAGATGCTTGCACCAGCCCGTAAATCGAGCGCTGGAGCTTGCATACCTTGTTAGCATTCTCTGGATCGACAAAACCTTCCGGTTGCATCATATACAACTCTTCCTTGAGGAAGCCATTAAGGAATGCTGTTTTGACGTCCATTTGCCATATCTCATAATCATAGAATGCGGCAATAGCTAACATGATTCTGACTGACTTCAGCATCGCTACGGGAGAGAAAGTCTCGTCATAGTCAATCCCTTGAACTTGTCGATAACACTTAGCGACAAGCCGAGCCTTATAGATGGTCACATTACCATCCGCGTCTGTCTTCTTCTTAAATATCCATTTATTTCTATGGTGTGCCTATCATCAGGCAAGTCCACCAAAGTCCATACTTTGTTTTCATACATGGATTCTATCTCGGATTTCATGGCTCCAAGCCATTTATTGGAATCTGGGCCCGCCATCGCTTCTTCATAGTTCGAAGGTTCACCGTTGTCTAACAACATGATTTCCAGTATAGGGTTGCCGTACCACTCTGGTGCGGAACGTGCCCTTGTGGACCTTCGAAGTTCAGTGGTAACTTGATCTGTTTCTTCATGATCATTATCATTATCTTCCTCCCTTGTCGGTGCAGGCATCTCAGGAACAGTTTCCTGCGCTGCGCTACTTTCCGGTACAGGAGTGGTGACTGTTACCTCATCAAGTTCTACTTTCCTCCCACTCACTTCTTTCGAGAGAAACTCTTTCTCTAGAAAGCATCCATTCTTGGCAACAAAGACTTTGCCTTCGGATCTGTGGTAGAAGGTGTACCCAATAGTTTCCTTTGGGTATCCTATGAAGACGCATTTCTCCGATTTGGGTTCGAGCTTTTCAGGTTGAAGTTTCTTGACATAAGCATCGCAACCCCAAACTTTCAGAAACGACAGCTTCGGTTTCTTGCCAAACCAAAGTTCATATGGAGTCGTCTCAACGGATTTTGACGGAGCCCTATTTAAAGTGAATGCGGCAGTCTCTAAAGCATAACCCCAAAAAGATAGCGGTAAATCGGTGAGGGACATCATAGATCGCACCATGTCCAACAGAGTACGATTTCGACGTTCGGACACACCGTTACATTGAGGTGTTCCGGGCGGTGTCAATTGTGAAACAATTCCACAGCTCCTAAGGTGTGTGCCAAATTCATGACTTAAATATTCACCCCCACGATCCGATCGCAAGAACTTTATTTTTCTGTCACGTTGATTCTCAACCTCATTCTGAAATTCCTTGAACTTTTCAAAGGTCTCAGACTTGTGTTTCATCAAATAGATATACCCATATCTACTCAAGTCATCCGTGAGGGTGAGAACATAACGGTAGCCTCCGCGAGCCTCAACACTCATTGGACCGCACACATCAGTATGTATGATTTCCAACAAGTTGGTTGCTCGCTCCATTGTTCCGGAGAACGGAGTCTTGGTCATCTTGCCCAAGAGGCATGGTTCGCACGTGTCAAATGATTCATAATCAAGAGACTCTAGAAGTCCATCTGAATGGAGCTTCTTCATACGTTTGACACTAATATGACCAAGGCGGCAATGCCACAAGTAGGTGGGACTATCATTATCAACTTTACATCTTTTGGCATCTACACTATGAATATGTGTATCACTACGTTCGAGATTCATCAAAAATAAACCATTGACCAGCGGGGCATGACCATAAAACATATCTCTCAAATAAATAGAACAACCATTATTCTCCGATTTGAAAGAATATCCATCTCGCATAAGACGAGATCCAGAAACAATGTTCATGCTCAAAGCTGGTACTAAATAACAATTATTCAGGTTTAAAACTAATCCCGAGGGTAGATGTAGAGGCAGCGTGCCGGCGGCGATCACATCGACCTTGGAACCATTCCCGACGCGCATCGTCACCTCATCCTTCGCCAGTCTCTGTTTATTCCGCAGCTCCTGTTTTGAGTTACAAATGTGAGCAACTGCACCGGTATCGAATACCCAGGAGCTACTACGAGTGCTGGTAAGGTACACATCAATAACATGTATATCATATATACCTTTGACGTTGTCGGCCTTCTTGTCTGCTAAGTATTTGGGGCAGTTCCGCTTCCAGTGTCCCGTTCCCTTGCAATAAAAGCACTCTGTCTCAGGCTTGGGTCCATACTTTGGCTTCTTCCCGGCAACAGGCTTGCCAGGCGCGGCAACTTGCTTGTCGTCCTTCTTGAAGTTCTTCTTTCCCTTGCCTTTCTTGAATTTAGTGGTTTTATTGACCATCAACACTTGATGTTCTTTCTTGATGTCAACCTCCGCTGATTTCAGCATCGAATACACCTCGGGAATGGACTTCTCCATCCCCTGCATATTGAAGTTCAGCACGAAGCTCTTGAAGCTTGGTGGGAGCGACTGGAGGATTCTGTCAACGACCGCTTCATCTCGGAGATTCATTCCCAGCTGAGACAAGCGGTTGTGCAATCCTGAAATCTTGAGGATGTGCTCACTGACAGAACTGTTCTCCTCCATCTTACAGCTGTAGAATGCGTCGGAGACATCATATCTCTCGACTCGGGCATGAGCTTGGAAAACCATTTTCAGCTCTTCGAACATCTCATATGCTCCATGGTGCTCAAACCGCTTTTGGAGCCCCGATTCTAAACTGTAAAGCATGCCGCACTGAACCAGGGAGTAATCATCACTACGCGACTGCCAGACGTTCAAAACGTCTTGGTCAGCATCGGGAGCAGGTGCATCACCTAGCGGTGCTTCTAGGACATATGATCTCTTGGCAGCTATGAGGATAATCCTCAGGTTACGGACCCAATCCGTATAGTTGCTACCATCGTCTTTCAGCTTGGTTTTCTCTAGGAACGCGTTGAAGTTGAGGGAAACCTGAGCGTGGGCCATTTGATCTACAAGAGATATTGTAAAGAATTTAGACTAAGTTCATGATAATTAAGTTCATCTTAATCAAATTTTAATGAACTCCCACTCAGAATGACATCTCTCTAGTCATCTAAGTGATACACGATCCGAATCGAGTAGTCCGTGTCCGATCATCACGTGAGACGGACTAGTAAAAAACGGTGAACATCTTCATGTTGATCGTATCTTCTATACGACTCGTGTTCGACCTTTCGGTCTTCCGTGTTCCGAGGCCATGTCTGTACATGCTAGGCTCGTCAAGTGAACCCTAAGTGTATCGCGTGTGTAAATCTGTCTTACACCCGTTGTATGTGAACGTTAGAACCTATCACACCCGATCATCACGTGGTGCTTCGGAACAACGAGCTTTAGCAACGGTGCACAGTTAGGGGAAACACATTACTTGAAATTTTAGTGAGAGATCATCTTATTTACTACCGTCGTTCTAAGTAAACAAGATGCAAAAACATGATAAACATCACATGCAATCAATTATAGTGACATGATATGGCCAATATCATCTTGCTCCTTGGATCTCCATCTTCGGGGCACCATGATCATCTTGTCACCGGCTCGACGCCATGATCTTCATCATCATGATCTCCATCATCGTGTCTTGAGGAAGTCGTCACGCCAACTATTACTTCTACTACTATAGCTAACGTTTAGCAACGAAGTAAAGTAATTACATGGCGTTATTCAGTGACACGCAGGTCATACAATAATAAAGACAACTCCTATGGCTCCTGCCGGTTGTCAAGTTCATCGACATGCAAGTCGTGATTCCCTATTACAAAAACATGATCAATCTCATACATCACATATATCATTCATCACATCTTCGTTCTTGGCCATACCACGTCACGAAACACATGCTGCAAAAACAAGTTAGGCGTCCTCTAATTGTTGTTGCAAGTTTTTACGTGGCTTCTATAGGATTTCTAGCAAGAACGTTTCTTACCTACGCCAAAACCACAACGTGATTTGTCAACTTCTATTTACCCTTCATAAGGACCCTTTTCATCGAATCCGATCCGACTAAAGTAGGAGAGACAGACACCCGCCAGCCACCTTATGCATCTAGTGCATGTCTGTCGGTGGAACCAGTCTCACGTAAGCGTACGTGTAAGGTCGGTCCGGGCCGCTTCATCCCACAATACCGCCGAATCAAGATTGACTAGTAACGGTAAGAAAGTTGAACAATATCATACGCCCACAACTGCTTTGTGTTCTACTCGTGCCAAGATGCAACGCATAAAACCTAGGCTCAGATGCCACTGTTGGGGAACGTAGCATAAATCAAAATTTTCTACGTCTTCACCAAGATCCAAGTATGGAGACATCTAGCAACGAGCAACTAAGAGTGCATCTACATACCGTTATGGAGATTGCGTGCGGAAGCTTTCAACGAAGCAAGGATGAAGTAGTCGTACTCTTCACGTTCTTCGTCACCGATGATCTAGCGCCGAACGGACGGCACCTCCGCGTTCAACACACGTACGGTGCAGCAACGTCACCTCCTTCTTGATCCAGCAAGGGGGGAGGAGAAGTCGTCAGAGATCCGGCAGCACGACGGTGTGATGACGGATGCAGTGGAGATCGCAGCAGGGCTTCGCCGGGCTGCCCTGCAAAGGAGTTGGGAGGTGTGACGGGAGGGGGAGAGGCGCCAGGGCTGAGGTGCGGCTTCCCTCTCTCCCCCCCCCCACATATATATAGGGGGCCAAGGGGGCGCCAGCCCCTTGCAGATCCAATCTACAAGGGGGGGCGGCGGCCAGGGAGGAGTCCTCCTCCCCCAAGGCAAGTGGTGGCCCCCCTCCCCTTAGGGTTTTATCCCTATGCGCATGGGGAGGTGGGGCCCCCTTGTGGTGTGCCAGCCCAGAGGGCTGCACACATCCCCTTGCGGCCTAGGGGCCCCACCGGGATGGGTGGCCCCACCCGGTGGACCCCCGGGGCCCCTCCGGTGGTCCCGGGATACTCCCGGTGACCCCCGGAGATCACCCGTTGGCCGAAACTGGACTTCCCATATATCAATCTTTACCTCCGGACCATTCCGGAACTCCTCGTGACGTCCGGGATCTCATCCGGGACCCCGAACAACTTTCGGGTTTCCACGTGCATTAATCTCTACGACTCTAGCGTTACCGAACCTTAAGTGTGTAGACCCTACGGGTTCGGGAGACACGTAGACATGACCGAGACCACTCTCCGGTCAATAACCAACAGCGGGATCTGGATACCCATGTTGGTTCCCACGTGTTCCTCGATGATCTTCATCGGATGAACCACTGTGTCAAGGATTCACTTAATCCCGTATGTTATTCCCTTTGTCCATCGGTACGGTACTTGCCCGAGATTCGATCGTCGGTATTCCCGATACCTTGTTCAATCTCGTTATGGCAAGTCTCTTTACTCGATCCGTAATTCATCATCCCGTGACTAACTACTTAGTCACATTGAGCTCATTATGATGATGACTTACCGAGTGGGCCCAGAGGTACCTCTCCGTCATACGGAGTGACAACATCCCAGTCTCGGTTCGTACCAACTCAACAGACACTTTCGGAGATACCCGATGTGTACCTTTATAGCCACCCAGTTACGTTGTGACGGTTGGCACACCCAAAGCACTCCTACGGTATCCGGGAGTTGTACAACCTCATGGTCTAAGGAATAAATACTTGACACCGAAAAGCTTATGCATTACGAACTATACGATCTCGTGTTATGCTCAAGTTTGGGTCTTGTCCATCACATCATTCTCCTAATGATGTGATCCCGTTATCACTGACATCTCATGTCCATGGTCAGGAAACCGTGACCATCTGTTGATCAACGAGCTGGTTACTAGAGGCCTACCAGGGACTCATTTTGGTCTATGTATTCACACATGTATCGCTGTTTCCGTATAATACAATTCAAGCATGAATAACAGACAATTATCATGAACAAGGAGATATAATAATAATGCTTTTATTATTGCCTCTAGGGCATATCTCCAACAGTATTCTCCTAGGTCCTTAATAAGGCGAAGTGTTGGGTGTTCGACTCACACAACACCACTAGTAGAATGACAACGCAACTTAAGTATCAAACAACACATATTACTTCAACAGCATATGACTACTAACAACAAGACTTTCCCCATGTCCTCAAGAACTAAGGTAACTACTCACGAGACATAAAGGAGATCATGATCAGTGGGGATAAATAGGTGATAAACAATCTGGACATAATAATATTTCTCCAACAAAACTCAATAGCATTCACCACATAGTAGTAATCAACACCGATGGAGTAGAGAGGATAGGTAGTACGAGTTACAACACAAGTTACGATTGTAAGATGGGATTTGGATGAAGATGGAGATGGTGCTGGTGTTGGGGATGATGTTGATGATGATCTCGATGATGCCCGTGACGATGGTGATGACGATGGCGACGATCTCCCCTTCTGGGAGGTGATCTCCTCGGCGGAATCTGCCCGCCGGAGATGGTTTTTTCTTCTCTGTAGGTTTCCGCCATGGAGCGGCGACGGAACTCCGTAAAAATTCCCGTCCCTAGGGTTTTTAGATAACGGAGAGCATATATGCAAAAGGGGGCGGCCAGAGGTGGGCCAGGGGCTCTAGGCGCCCCCCGGCGCGGCCAGGGGGGCGCGCCCCCAGGGCGCCTGGGCACCCTGTGGCCCCCCTCTGGTTGCCCTTTTGCGTGCCTTCGTGATCTGTCTGAAAAATATCTCCCGTCAATTTTCAGGTAATTTGGAGGTATTCTTCTTCAGCAACTTAGTGTCCACTTTTTACTGCTGAATCCTGCGTCTGCTGCTTCGGCATCGAAAAGTTTGCAAACTGTGTAAAATAGACCAAAACAACATAAGAACATCACCGTAACGTGAATGAATAAGGATAAATTATGATACAAAATAGTGATGCATTTTGGACGTATCAACACCCCCAAGCTTTGACCTCGCTTGTCCCCAAGCGAATATGAACTCGGTAAACCTGTCCACAAGTTTAGAGAGTGAAGTGTCGATAAATAGAATACGGACAAGAAGCATCATAGTTTCTTTACCAACTCAAATATCCTCAACAGCAATCTTCAATTCATAAAGCCCTTATAAAAGAATGATAACACTTATATTCGAAAGTAGGGCTAAGGAAACTCATTATATCATGACAAACATGTCCTTTGGTCAAAGAACAACAAATAGATTTAACTTTTGCTCTTATATTTTGATGAGATCAATTGAAGCTTTTTGAAATAACATGTTAATAGGCAAGAAGTGAAAGTGTTAACACAAAGGAAGATATTTGCCTTAGCTGGGCATGACAAACAACTTACTTATCGAATGATAATGTCAACAAGGATATGATATGACAAATCTTAATGCAGCTTTATATGAATGAATCCTTATCAACATCAAACGTCTGCTCTCTTTGAGAAATAGAAGGAAGTAGAAATAACTGACTCAACTTAAAATTAAAAGATAGGCCCTGTTCTAGGGTAGTAGGGAAAACTCATGTGCTATCCTCAAATCAAACAGAATGAAAACAAGTTTTGAGAGGTGCATGATTTGTCAACGAATGCTAATAGATA
This sequence comes from Secale cereale, assembly GCA_902687465.1. Lineage (NCBI taxonomy): Eukaryota > Viridiplantae > Streptophyta > Magnoliopsida > Poales > Poaceae > Secale > Secale cereale. Next base: position 765,807,096 of record LR738711.1, on the reverse strand, counting down.
ACTCAACTACTTCTTGAGCTGGACAAGTTTCGAGGAACGGCTCCCGCACGAGGACGATCACATCCTCTTATTCTCCTTTGTTAATCACTGCCAAAGTTTTCTGATTTCTCATGAACAAAGCGTGAAGGAGGGTTTGTTTGTTATATTATCTTTTTGAGCCGGGCGCACTCAATGCCAGCTCCTTCTCGTATTATGGGTTTGCACATTATACATGCAATCCCTGGGTGAAGCTTGTCCAACTCAAAAAGACTATGAATTAGCTATTACTTCCTCATGAGCTAAAACAGAGGCACAAAATAAAAGATTTTGAACATTTGAGGATAACACATAAATTCTGTACTTTAGGAGGTGGTAGTGGAATACCACGAGTAGGAAGGTATGGTGGACTCATATGGAAGGTATTGGCTTAAGGGTATGGATGCACAAGCAGAATACCGCTTAGTACAGAGTTAGGCTAGCAAAGGTTTTGAGAGAGCAGACAACTGATGATGACTAAGATGCAAAGCAATATAAAGCATGAACATTGAAATAAGCATAACACATCAAGTTGTCTTCCTTGTCAGCATAACACTTCAAGCATAATAACATAAAGGTTTTGGCTATGTTGATACTTTAAGAAAATCATGCTTGTTGTTATGACCAAAGCTATGTTTGCCAAGATTAAATAAAGTTTTCACAGCCATACCTGATATAAGGTCAATACTCCCCATAAGAATCATCATATAAGGTCGATTGCGTGAAGAGAATACCGAGTGCAGCAAAAGGAACCAATAAACTTTTCATTAATATTCCATCATGGACGACTCCACACTCACGGATACAATTCTTCACCGAAGGAGTGATAGACCTCAATGCACACACTTATCTCATATAATAACCTCCCTAGACATGATACGACTCTACTTGACTCTAAAAGACAAATGGTAAAGATAAATATACCGGGCACTCCCCCAAGCTTGGAACAAGCCAAGGGAATGCCATTACCCCAGGAGATTTCACTCATCATCCTTGTTGGCGTTGATCAAGTAGTCCTTGGCGAAACGCTTCCATGGAAGGGGTTCTCCAGTCTCATATGAGAAGCTCGTCTCCTGAATCATGCATTCAGCACCCAAACCCATGCACAGAAACCTTAGTTCATACTCACAATTCTGGTTATGTAGATCATTAATTTGCCCTTGGAGCTCTATAATTCTTTCTTCAGACGCGGTGATGCTTTTCCACATCTCCTTCATCTCCTTCAGGAAGTAGTTCTTCAGCTCGTTGGTGATGTCAAAGTTAGCTTCAACACCACGCTCGATCATCTTCTTGTACTCGAAGACTTCTTGCTCCACTTCTTCCAGCCTGGCCTGGATGCTCCCCTCCTTGATAGGTCCCTTCAGATCTTCTTGATGAAGGACACCGTCCTCCATCCGAACAACCTGAGGGTGCTTCTTCACCTCAGCGAGGTAAGGGTTGATGACGTTGACGACGAACTCGTCCTTGGGGGAGCTTGGAGAAGCCATGGCACCTAAATTCAGCTGAAAGATTCCCTGGCAGAAACAGATCGAAGAGAAAACACGCGAAATTGCAAGATACGTTGCCGGAACAATCCGGGCAAATATATAGGAAAATTTTATGCACAGAAAGGAAGGTAACGGACCAAAGCGGGGTCGGAGACGGGCTCCCGGGTGTCCAGGCGGCCTCCCGGCGCGGCCCAGGGGGGGCGCGCCAGGGGGGCGCCTGGACTCCCTGGAGGTCGTCTCCGGCTCCACTTAGACTCGGAATTTTACTAATTTTGCAGAAACTCGTAATACGGAACTTTTATGGCGGTTCGCGATGTTTCCTTACCGTACTACATACCTTTTCTTTATTCTGCTTCTGCTGGCGTCTGAAACAGGGCTGCAACATGTTCTTCGTGGGTTGTTGTGTATATTATATTCACATCAACATTGACAGGGTCTCCTGCTATGTAATGTTTAAGCCTTTGCCCATTCACAACTTGAGGTTTGGTGCCTTCAAAATTATTAATCTTAATTGCTCCAGACCGATAAACTTCTTCAATATGAAATGGTCCTTCCCACCTGGAAAGTAGTTTACCTGGAGAAAACCTGAAACGGGATCTGAATAACAAAACTTTATCACCAATATTAAATTCACGTTTCAGAATCTTCCTATCATGCCACTTTTTTACCTTTTCCTTGAACATTTTAGCGCTCTCGTAAGCTTCACTTCTCCATTCATCTAGAGAAGTCAAGTTCATGAGACGCTTCTCACCAGCTAGTTTTGGGTCAGCGTTAAGCTCTCTAACAGCCCAGAAAGCTTTGTGCTCTAACTCTAATGGAAAATGGCAAGCCTTGCCATACACCATCTTATAGGGGGACATGCCCATGGGGTTTTTGTAAGCAGTTCTATATGCCCACAAAGCATCTCCTAACTTATTTGACCAGTCCTTTCTATTTTTGTTTACTGTCTTCTGCAAGATCAACTTAATCTCTCTATTGGTGAGCTCAACTTGCCCACTAGTTTGAGGATGATATGGTGAAGCGATTCTATGATTAACATCGTATTTAGCCAAAGCTTTTCTAAAAGCTCCGTGCGTGAAGTGTGATCCCCCATCAGTCATGAGATACCTTGGTACACCAAACCTAGGAAAAATTACATCTTTAAGCATTTTCAAAGATGTCTTGTGATCAGCACTTTCAGTGGAGATTGCTTCAACCCACTTGGTCACATAATCAACAGCTACTAAAATGTGTACTTGTGCGAAGAAGGAAAAGGACCCATAAAATCAAAACCCCAACAATCGAAAGGTTCAATCACTAGTGAGTAATTCATAGGCATCTCATTCCTTCTACTAATGTTACCAACTCCCTGACATTTATCACAGGCTAAAACATAATTTCTAGCATCTTTAAAGAGAGTAGGCCAATAAAAACCTGATTGAAGAACCTTATGTGCAGTCCTCTCACCGGCATGATGTCCTCCATAGGGACTATCATGACACCGTCTGAGAATGTCCTTTTGCTCATGTTCCGGTATGCATCTTCTCAGGATCCTGTCGGGACCTTCTTTGAAAAGATGTGGGTCATCCCAAAAGTAGTGCCTCAAATCATGAAAGAACTTCTTCCTTTGCTGAAGTGTTAAACCTGGAGGCAAATACTTTGCAACAATAAAATTAGCATAATCTGCATACCAAGGATCGGAAAGAGATTGTACTTTTACAACGGCAAGTTGCTCGTCTGGAAAACTATCGTTAACTGGGATGGGATCATGCGGTATATCTTCCATCCTTGAAAGATTGTCCGCTACCGAATTGTCTTCTCCTTTCCTATCAACAATCTGCAAATCAAATTCTTGAAGAAGGAGTACCCATCTGATAAGCCTTGGCTTGGCATCCTTCTTTGTCATAAGGTACTTAATGGCAGCATGATCAGTATGAATAATAACTTTGGAATCAACAATATACTGTCTAAATTTATCACAAGCAAAAACTACAGCTAAGAATTCCTTCCCAGTAGTAGCATAATTCCTTTGAGCACTATCAAGAGTTTTGCTAGCATAATGTATAACATTCAATTTCTTATCAACTCTTTGTCCTAAAATAGCTCCAACAGCAAAATCACTAGCATCACACATAATCTCAAAAGGTAAATTCCAGTCAGGTGGTTGCACTATAGGAGCGGTTATTAAAGCTTTCTTAAGGACTTCAAAAGCTTCCTTACAATTTTCATCAAATACAAAAGGAACGTCCTTCTGGAGAAGATTAGTGAGGGGTCTTGAGGTTTTAGAAAAGTCTTTAATAAATCTTCTATAAAAACCTGCATGACCGAGAAAACTGCGAATACCTTTGATGTCCCTTGGATAGGGCATCCTCTCAATAGCTTCGATCTTAGCCTTGTCCACTTCAATTCCCCTTTCGGAAATCTTGTGACCAAGAACAATTCCTTCATTAACCATGAAGTGGCACTTTTCCCAGTTGAGTACCAAATTTGTCTCCTCGCATCTCTGCAAAACTTTATTAAGATTGTGAAGACAATGGTCAAAAGAAGTTCCATAGACGGAGAAATCGTCCATGAAGACTTCCATAATATCCCCGCAGAACCCATGAAAGATAGCAGACATACACCTTTGAAAAGTAGCAAGGGCATTACATAAACCAAAAGGCATACGCCTGTAAGCATAAGTACCAAAGGGACAAGTAAAAGTGGTCTTCTCTTGATCAGCAGTGTTAACATGAATTTGAGAGAAACCAGAATAACCATCGAGATAACAAAAGTGGGTATTTTTGGATAACCTTTCAAGCATTTGGTCGATGAACGGCAACGGGTAGTGATCCTTCCTGGTTGCCTTGTTCAACTTCCTGTAATCAATACACATTCTATATCCAATAATAATTCTCTGAGGTATTAGTTCATTTTTATCATTAGGAACCACAGTTGTACCTCCTTTCTTGGGAACACAATGTACCGGGCTTACCCACTTACTATCAGCTATAGGGTAGATAATACCTGCGGCCAGAAGCTTGAGAATCTCAGTTCTCACAACATCCATCATCTTCGGGTTCAACCGTCGTTGATGATCAACAACTGGTTTAGCATCAAGCTCAAGGTTGATAGTATGTTGACAGATAGATGGACTAATCCCCTTAAGGTCATCAAGGGTATAGCCAATTGCGCCTCGGTGTTTACGAAGTACTTCCAATAATCGCTCTTCTTCATATCCTGAAAGGTTAGAATTGATAATAACAACATATACTTTCTTTTCATCTAAATAAGCATACTTGAGCGTATCGGGCAGAGGTTTAAGATCGAACACTGGGTCTTCTTTCGGTTTTGATAAAATTCCCAAAGGTTCAACCGGAAGGTTGTGCTTCAGGATAGCAGGCTGCCTCAAGAATATTTCATTTAGTTCATTTCTTTCCTGCATATGCAAATCATTCTCGTGGTCCTCCATGTATTGCTGCAAAGGATCATTAGGGGGAATAGCAATAGAGGAAATACTTTCAATAATTTTATCATCACTGGGTAAATCAGTACCACGAGGCTGCTTAGAGAACTTAGAAAAATTAAATTCATATGGCTCACCATCGAATTCAACAGAAACTTTACCTTTCTTGCAATCTATTATAGCTCCACAAGTCCTAAGAAAAGGTCTACCAAAAATAATTGGACAAAAATTGTCCCTCTCTGAACCAAGTACTAGAAAGTCGGTAGGGTATTTTACCTTTCCACATAGGACTTCAACGTCCCTTACAATCCCGATAGGAGAGATAGTTGTTCTGTTTGCAAGATGAATGGTAACATCAACTTCTTCAAGTTCACAAGGGGAAATCTCACCGATGATTTCTTCATAAAGTGAATAGGGGATAGCGCTTGCAATCGATCCCAAATCGCATAGCCCATAATAATTGTGATCTCCTATTTTAACAGATACCACTAGAGTGCCTGAAATTGGGCCTTTATTCTTGGCTGTGACAAGGTTAGTGGAAACAGCACAAAAATTTATATTGGAATCCAAAACATCATTAGTAGCAAGGTCTTTAATCAATGCAACTTGAGGATCGACCCTGATCTGGTCCTCAGGCTCATCAACTCTTCTCTCACTTTTATTTATTATGCCTGTCACAAGAGAGTGCTCCTTTATCCTTGCGGGAAAAGGAGGCTTTTCATATATAATTGTAGGCAAACTAGGGTCAGCAACATAAACGTCAATAGGTGACTCTTTAAAAGGTTCATGGTGCTGGTCTCTCTTCTTTTTAAAAGAATCAACGTGAGAGGCAAAATTCTTACACAAATCAATCACTAGATGGGAATCAAGACCAATCTTAGAGCAAAAAGTATTGAAGTAATCAGTTTTCACATAGCTCTCAATATAATCATGTTCATAATTTATAGCGGGTTCAATACCTTTATCAATTTCCCAATCTTCGGTATTCCTCTGGATCCTTTCAATGAGATCCCACCTTTCCTCAACACTCTTTTTCTGAAATACCCCACTAGAGGAGGCATCCAGCATCTCCTTATCCTGACGAGAAAGCCTGGCATAAAAATTTGTAAGTATAATTTCCTTGGGAAGCTTATGAATAGGGCATTTGAGCATTAGGGACTTCATTCTCCCCCAAGCTTGAGCAATGCTTTCTCCGTCACGAGACCTAAAGTTATAGATATAGTTCCTGTCTCGATGAATTTCATGAAGAGGATAAAACTTAGTATAAAAGAGAGACATAAGCTCCTGCCAGTCAAGCAAGTGTGAGTTATCGAGAAGCCTATACCAATCCGAAGCTTTATCTATAAGTGATATGGCAAACAATTTTCTCATGACAAACTCCCTCGATACACCTGCAAGCTTAAATAATGAACTTAGTTGACAGATATAGCAAGTGTTCACCGGGATGTCTGTCTCCTGCATAACGATTAGCCAAAACATAATCGATAATGCCAGCTGGTATTTTATAAGGCACAATTTCAGTAGGGAGAGGATCAACTACCACAGGTGTGGGGCGTCTTCCCGCAAGCAACGCTCCAATAACAGGGTTATCCATAAGGACAAAGAGCAGCAATAGCAAAAACAAAAACAGAATTATAAAAAACTTCCTTACCAGTTTCACTTTACCAATAGCGCTACGCTCCCCGGCAACGGCGCCAGAAAACGGTACTTGATGACCCACAACCGTAAGGGTTCTATTGCATCGTTTTCGATAAGTAAGAGTGTCGAACCCAACGAGGAGCAGAAGGTATTGATAAGAGATTCCGAGCAAGAAATTATTGCAAGCACTGAAAGATAACTTTTTAGGGGTTTTCTCGATATAGGCAACAGGAAGGTAAAAGCAAGCAATGTAAAAGGCACTGAGAGTAACAAGTGGCCCAATCCTTTCTTAGCAAAGGAGAGGCCTAGCAACTGAACTTATAAAGACTAAAGCGTTCCTGAGGACACACGGGAGAGGTAGTCATGTGCTTTCACCATATTCCGTATCGATACTATGTTATGTGTTGATAAGTGTTGAGTGGGTGGATCTATGCTAGTACACTCTCTAGACTAAGATGAGTGCACTCTTATGATTAAACACCTTGCAAGCATCCGCAAATACAAGAAATAATTTAAGGCAAAAGCCTAACCATAGCAATACGATCGAGGATCCATTATTCCCTTATGCAAAAGCGTGCGAACTGGGGTTCAGGTTTCTGTTACTCCGGCAACCCACCATAAGCATTCTTTATACACAATGTATTCTCCTAGGTCCTTAATAAGGCGAAGTGTTGGGTGTTCGACTCACACAACACCACTAGTAGAATGACAACGCAACTTAAGTATCAAACAACACATATTACTTCAACATCATATGACTACTAACAACAAGACTTTCCCCATGTCCTCAAGAACTAAGGTAACTACTCACGAGACATAAAGGAGATCATGATCAGTGGGGATAAATAGGTAATAAACAATCTGGACATAATAATATTTCTCCAACAAAACTCAATAGCATTCACCACAAAGTAGTAATCAACACCGATGGAGTAGAGAGGATAGGTAGTACGAGTTACAACACAAGTTACGATTGTAAGATGGGATTTGGATGAAGATGGAGATGGTGCTGGTGTTGGGGATGATGTTGATGATGATCTCGATGATGCCCGTGACGATGGTGATGACGATGGCGACGATCTCCCCTTCCGGGAGGTGATCTCCCCGGCGGAATCTGCCCGCCGGAGATGGCTTTTTCTTATCTGAAGGTTTCCGCCACGGAGCGGCAGCGGAACTCCGTAAAAATTCCCGTCCCTAGGGTTTTTAGATAACGGAGAGCATATATGCAAAAGGGGGCGGCCAGAGGTGGGCCAGGGGCTCCAGGCCCCCCCCCCCGGCGCGGCCAGGGGGGCGCGCCCCCAGGGCGCCTGGGCACCCTGTGGCCCCCCTCTGGTTGCCCTTTTGCGTGCCTTCGTGATCCGTCTGAAAAATATCTCCCGTCAATTTTCAGGTAATTTGGAGGTATTCTTCTTCAGCAACTCAGTGTCCACTTTTTACTGCTGAATCCTGCGTCTGCTGCTTCGGCATCGGAAAGTTTGCAAACTGTGTAAAATAGACCAAAACAACATAAGAACATCACCGTAACGTGAAATATATCAATGAATAAGGATAAATTATGATACAAAATAGTGATGCATTTTGGACGTATCAGGGATACAAGGAGCAAAGCTCTCAAGGTCTCTCAATATCTTTGCTGACCGTCAAAAGATGTGGAGGAGGTCTATTTATAGTCTATGCCACGAAGGGGTAAGGGGGGAAAAGGGGTACATGGCCAAAGGCCGAAGGCTGCGCGCAGGCAAAGCGGTAGTACCGCTTAAGGAGCGGTAGTACCGCTTGTTCCGAACTGGGCAGGAGCGGTAGTACCGTTTTGGAGGAGCGGTAGTACCGCTTGTTCCGGGTTGGGCAGGTCTTCATTTGCTTCCACGTGTTCCGGTCTGAACAGGTTCTTCTTTGCTTCCACGTGATCATCTCCTTGGTAACTGAGAATGCACAACATCTCCTTGTGAGGTAGAACCCAATCCTCATGTGAATCCAAACGAAACTCGAAGAGGAGAGAATTCACCTCGTCCTCGATAGCGCGTGCACGTGCTCTAGGCATTGGTCCCTTGAGTGCTTGTGCCGATGACGGAGTGTCCATGGGGATGCTCGCCGGATGCTCCGCATCACTCGCTTTTTGTTGTTTTCTGAGACTTGTTGAAAACTGCCAAGTCTGAAACTGTTATATTATGATGCCATGTTTGCTTGATGCTACAGTCATATCCATGCATGTTTTGGAATGTCCAGTGACCATGTCTTGAAGTCCATGTTATGCTATGATTCCATCTTGCTAAGCGCCTGAAATGCGGTTGTGCCCCAATCACGAGTTCATCACGTGATCGGGATAGAATCGCATTTCGGGCGTGACACACCTAACCTTTCAATCTCACTCAAGTCATCTCTTTTCCCCTCCCACGCGCGAAACACAACGCCCCAACTGCTTTGCAGTGTAGTGCAACCTTCCACACTAGGTTCGCAACGCCGAGACATGTGTTATATCCGTAAAAGCTAGATTATGTATGCCTCATTGCAATGTGCGGCTCTTTTATTTCTCCCGTTGCAACGCACGGGCACATTTCCTAGTATTAATAAAAGGATACATATACAGGCGAAAGAAAGCAAATTAGCTAATCTATTTACATGGCAAAAGCCTATCCAATGCCTGCTCTAGGAAATCCCATGGTGCTCATGAGGCTTTATAGAAGCTAGTCAAACCAGTTACGAAGCTGGTCTTCGAACTTGTTCTTGATTCTGTGCTGGAGCAATATTAGATTAGCCTTGAGTAGACGTCTCCAAGAAGCTATAGATGGAGTTTGAGCTTTGAAGGTTTTAGCATTTCGTTGCATCCACCATGATGGTTATCTCAAGAGCAATTGGGCCATGCGGAGTTTGGATTATCAAATTTATCTCATCAAGAACTGAAATCCATCTATGTTTAGGTCCCGGGATGGAATCCCAGGAATTAAGAGCAAAAGGGCAGTCCCAGAATAGGTGAAGGGTCATTTCCTTAGTGTTGTCTTAGCACAATTCACATGTGTATGATGGTAGATAGAAAGATTTACCGTGCACAATATTTCTTGTACAGTTGTACTGACTATGTCATGAAGGAGCCAAAAGAAAATCTTGCGACACTAACACGAATATTCACAAAAAAATAGAATTTTTTTAAAACATCTTAACACTTTTTTTGTGCGATATTGTTCATCCAGGAGCAGATGCTCCCGAGAGATTGTTCTGAAAAAAAAACCATAGCTAAAAAATTGTCAAACATGAAATGCAACATCCAATCAGATCAACTTAAGCACCCGATGTTTTATACTTGTGCTGCCACAAGATTATAGGTAACACGAGTGACACTGGTAAATCACTTTTACTTAGGATGCAATGGCCAATCAACAGAACTGACATTGAAGATTGATTTGAGGGAGTAAACAAACATCAAACAAAGGGCCAATAACCACGGATCAGAGCCCACCGTCGTATGCCACTATTGGGCTATGCCACGTGTCGACGTATCATAGGCGCTTTTCATCCATTGTAGTGATGACATCTATCCCAACGCTGAGTTGGCACGTGGATCCTCCGGCGAATGTGAATTTTACACGTGGAAAATCCTCATTGGTCCCGGCTGTTAACGGGTTATCGGATCCAAACTGGAATCTGATAGCTTAACGGTGACCCATTACGATGGATGCCACATGTCGGTTACCCTTGACAAAAACACTTGCATGATGCGCCATTTATCGCCATGGAAGTGGACACTTCCGTGCGGATAATTTTAGTATTGTCATGGAACACTTCTATGAAAGTACATGTATGACTATCTTGATTATGTCATAAAATCGTCATGGATGTACATGCATGACAGAAAACATGACCTGCTGTGACAAACATGTATCATCACGGAAGTGTCTTTTTTTGTAATGGGTGACCGATGTGTGAGGGGACTATTGGGCTTAGTCCCACATCGGTTGTGGGAGGAGATAGAACACGACTTATAAGGGTGGGAGTGTCCCCTCCTAATAGCCTAGTATTTTGGGGGGAGAGGGCCCAAGGCCTCTCATGAATCGGTGTAGCTCTCGGTTGGGCCTTCTTGATGACACATGTGGGTCGGAACGCTAGTGTTAACGGATCCGGAATTGTGTAACACTCGCGAAAAGTCAGGCATCTCTGCTTCAGCAAGGTGAACCTTCATCTATCTCTGCTGCCAATCATGGATGGCCGAATAGAAGACTGGTGGTGCACTAAACAGAAGCAGACCCCCAAGGCAGAAAGGAAAGGCTTGGTCTCCATGGTTACTCTAGTATGTTGGATGTTATGGAACCGACCTAATGGGTGTATTTTCGGTAAAGCTATAATTCACACCTCGCATGATCTTGCTTCTCACATTTTTTATGAACTTCGTATGTGGGTTAGTGTTGGAGCTATAGGAGTCTAGCAATTATGTGAGTAGTAGCGACATGTGTTTGAAGGAGTTGGAGAGGTGTCGCATGCTACTTCGTGGCAGTGTAATTTCCGTTTTCTTTTGTCTTGTAAATAACTTTCTGCCTTCTACAAAGCTATGTTACGAGATTGCGTACTCTTGAAAAGAAATCTTTAAGGAGGATTCCCCAGAGTGGACACCTCATGACAACATTAATGAGTCCCTTTTGTGGTGACATCCTTTTCCGTGTGGGAGGGCCTTGTCACCGGCTACTAGCGAGTGTCGGGAGGTTAGTTTACTCGTAAAAAAAGTTTTACTGTCTTCGAAGGGTCTTCACTTGTAAAACTACAGTTGTTCTCGGAAATCCAATTTGGTTCCCGGGAGCACATGCTCCTAGGTGCAAAAAATTATTTTTGAAATGTAAAAAAAACAATTTTTTATATATTTATAGTCCCATCCAAATGGCACCTGCAAAGTTTTAGGTAAAAAGGTTAAACCATTTAGCATGTGCAAGAAAAAACAAATTTGAACACCAAATGTTAATCTAAAATATCATCCCAAAATTGTTTTTTACACCGACAAAACACTACTGCTCCGTTTTGCTTGAAAATAGTCAAGCATGCTTTTCTGAAAGGGAAACTGCGGCAAATATATTAATAAAAGGATACATATACAAGCGAAAGAAAGCAAAAAAGCTAATCTATTTACATGGCAAAAGCCTATCCAATGCCTGTTCTAGGAAATCCCATGGTGTTCATGAGGCTTTATAGATGCTAGTGAAACCAGTTACGAAGATGTTCTTGATTCTGTGCTGGAGCAATATGAGATCAGCCTTGAGTAGACGTCTGCAAGAAGCTATAGATGGAGTTTGAGCTCTGAAGATTTTAGCATTTAAAAAAATAAAAGCTTAGGGCCCAACCCCATGAGGTTTCTGTAAAAGGGTGCTAATCCCTCATAGCTGCATCCCCAAAAGGGGGCTCAATACAGATTACTCCTGCCTGTCTCCAAAGATCTAGCTCAGTTCTTATGGCTGCTATGATATTTGTTGCCGAGGCAATGTCTCCCCTGAAAGTGCTGTCATTTCTTTGCTGCCTTTCTTTTATTTTTATCCTTGATCCTCGGATCACCCTCACCCTTTGTATTTTCTCCACTATTCTCCCTGCTATGATCAATGAAAATGCCAGCCAGCTGCTGGATCTTTCAAAAAAAAAAAGATTTTAGCATTTCGTTGCATCCACCATGATGGTTATCTCAAGAGCAAGTGGGCCATGTGGAGTTTGGATTATGAAATTTTATCTCATCATGAACTGAAATCCCTTTATGTTTAGGTCCCAGGATGGAATCCCAACAATTAAGAGCAAAAGGGCAGTCCCAAAATAGGTGAAGGGTCATTTTCTTAGTGTTGTCTTGGCACAATTCACATTTTTTTGTGAGAAAATTTCTGATCTATTCAACTTCAACATTTGTATGATGGTAGATAGAAAGATTTTCCGTACACAATATTTTTGTACTGACTCTGTCATGAAGGAGCCAAAAGAAAAATCTTGCGACACTAACACGAATATCCACAAAAAAAAATAGATTTTTTTAAAAACATCTTAACACATTTTGTGTGTGTTATTGTTCATCCGGGAGCAAATGCGCCCGAGAGATTGTTCTAGAAAAAAAACACGGCTAAAAAATTGTCAAGCATGAAATGCAACATCCAATCAGATCAACTTAAGCATCCGGTGTTTTATGCTTGTGCTGCCACAAGATTATAGGTAACACGAGTGACACTGGTAAATCACTTTTATTTAGGATGCCGTGGTGATCGAACGGCCAATCAACAGAACTGCCATTAAAGATTTGATGAGGGGGTAAACAAACATCAAACGAAGGCCAGTAACCACGAATCAGAGCCCGTCGTCGTACGCCACACCTGTGCCCTTGAGCCAGTAACCGCCCTGGATGAATTGCCCCACGGTGAACTGCACGGCCACGCTCCGGTCCGTGATGACGCGGTACCCCGGCCACTTGACGCGCCCAGCCATGCCGGCACCGGGCCCCTCGTTCGCGTACTCCCCGTAGAAGAGCGTGTTGAGCGCGAAGTCCCCGTCCCACTCCAGCCACCCCCTGGGGTGGATGTGCGCGCCCAGGTACGACTGCATGTACACCGTCCGCGAGTAGGCCTTCCACGGCCTGCCCAGGAACGTCGGGGACGCCTCGGCCACGGGCGCCAGGTCGTCCGCCGGCACGATGCGGCACCGCTGGATGGACGTGCCGGTGTTCTGGTTCGGGTCCATCCTGCCCTGCGCGGTGACGGCGTTCTTCTGGCCGCGCGCGGGCCGGCGCGCGGTGATCACGCAGTTTTGGAGCACGACCGCCGCGTTGCCGAAGACGAAGTCGACGGTGCCGGAGACGGCGCAGTCACGGTAGAACTGCCGCAGCTGGTGCGCGTAGAGGGTGTCCTGGTAGCCGTCGACGCGGCAGCGGTTGATGACGGCGCGGTCGGCGCTCACGCGCAGGGCCACCGCCTGGTGCTTCTCGGGCCCCGCCGTGTTCTCGATCCCTGTAGGATGACCCCGTCGGCCGCCACGGCTGCAACATTCCAGTTCGACACAGCCGTTAATTCGAGACGCCATTTACGTCCGTGCATACTGTTTGCAAATGTGAGCCATCATGGGTGCAAGGTCATCACATGCTTGCTTCCAAGTTCTACATACGTACGTACACGCGCAGAATTAATTGTGCATTATGCCTGCGATGCATCACCGGCGCGCTAGCTAGGTGGTGGCGGAAACAAAAGCTAGCGCTTTTGATAACTAGTTGTAGAAAATGCTCGATATGTGCTACTCCTATTTTTCTCCGTTTGTTCCATCATTGTGTGTGTGTGTGTGATCTAGATCGCTCTGTCGATTCTTTTCGGGTAATAACCGGTACTAATCGTAACTGTATGGCGCACCTAGCACGTAGCACCGGCAGCTTCATTCTTTATAGTTACTCTATCTCGCAAGAACAGGTACCAAACTTGTCCAACTAAATTTAGGTGACTCGTTTATGGCCAGCAATCAGTGTATTGACTGACCTCAACGTACGCACACCGTACATCTTGTATGCATGTTCTTTGCACACCGTACATCTTTGTACGCATCTTGTACATCCTGATCAGTGTATTGATTGATTTTGTGATGCCAGAACGTGGCAATTCAAAGGCCGAAAGGCAACATGGGTTTCAGGCTTTCAGCTATCCGCTTTGATGCGGTCCTCCTTGAAATCATGATTATCATGATAGAAAGAAGAAACTAGTAAGGTTTATGGAACATACTAAAGGTGCAATCGCGGTCATAGATGGGGAAATCAGTGCGAATCTCGGAAAGGCACAAAGAGAACAAGAAGCATCCTTGATTACCTAGAGTGGCCGAGTTGAAAGTGGTGGCGCCGTCGACCACGTTGCGGCTGCCGGTGATCACCGTCGCGTCCATGCCGTCTCCCACGATCATCAGCTCGCGCTTCTTCTTCACCACCTCTACGTTCTCCTTGTACACCCCCTTCCTCACGTAGATGACGTACCTGCTCTTGCCGCCGTCCGGGGCCGCGTCCACCGCCGCCTGCACCGTCTTGTACTTGCCGCTCCCATCCTTGGCCACCACCACGTCCGCCTGAACGGCGCGTGGTCCTTCTAGGAGCGCACGGTCCGCAGTCACCCAGGATGGAAGCTCGTTTGCTGCTGCCTCGGCGAGCACGCCCCGAGCGATGTCGTCGGCGGCCGTGCATGAGCCGACGGCGTTGAGCACGGCGAGCGACGCGCTCGCGAGGGACTTGAGTGGCTCCAGCTGCGCCTCCACGGCGTCGCGCGGTGGCCCGTCGTCGAGGCCGTCGAGGCAGGTCACGTGGTCGGTGAGCGCCGCGCTGAGCCACGTACGCGCGTCTTCCGGCGCCACCGAGGCCTGATCCGCCGCGCCGGCGAGACGGTCGCGCGCGAGCTCCATCAGCTGGACACAGTCCGCGAGCGCCGCGCGCTGCCTGGGGTCGCTGGCGCGCCGGTGCATGCCGGCCACCGCATGGGCGGCCGCGTCGTGCTGGTGGAGGGACCTGGCGAGTATTGCGCGAAGCACTTGCACCGGTCGGCTCGGGCGGGCGTCCGGAGACGTCAGGACGGCCTCGGCGACGATGGCGTGGCACGAGGCCGGGTCCGGGGAGTTCGTGCAGAGGTCCACCGTGACCGTGGCAGGGCTGAGGAGGAGGAAGGCGGCGAAGCAAAGGCAAAGCAGAGTAGCTACGAGGATCGGTGTGACCAAGAGAACTTTGCTCCGGGAACAGTTTCGTTGTGACGAAGAAGAGAGAAGGGGCTCGTTGATCGGATCCATGGCGATTGTTTGTGTAAGGGATTAGAACTTAGAAATGCACTTGTGGGACGGTGGTTCCTGCCGAGTCTGTGTTAGTGGGTTATATATAAGCAAGTGCATGATCTGGCCAGCCGCACCTCTACTAATTTGATGAATTTGCTCTGGATATGAGTTGTGGTTGTGGGATGTTCCTGGTGCACCACTCGGGTGGATCAGGGAATGTATCTGGTGCACCAGTGATTATGATGCTACCCGTGCACCGGACGCCGCATCCCATTTTAAAATGTTTCAATTTTTTTGAAAAGAATCTAGCACGTTAAGACAACACGTAAAATTTCATATCAAAATTCAAAACGTTGCATGAGATACAAAAATGAAAATTTTGACATCAACGTGATAATGGGCCAAATCTAAAGCTCAACTTCTGTTATGTACTGTTCAATGTCGGATTTGTTATTTTTGTATCTCGAGCTTGCTTCAAAATAAATTGTACCTCGAGCAATATTTCGGATTTTGATTTGAAATTTTGCTAAAACAAAGACCGATGTTGTGTGAATGTGCTATTTTTTTTAAATAAAAAGAACATTCTAAACTGCGCTACGGGCATCCGGTGCACTAGTAGCTCCACGACCACAGGTGTACCGGATACATTCCCTGTTGGATCATCCGAGAAGCTCTCTACGCTCGGCAGTCGCCCTAGCGCATGGTTTATTGTACAACTGTTCAATATTCGGAAAGAACCATGTTGCAAGCATGTACTCCCTCTGTTCACAACTATAAGATGTTCTAACTTTTTTTGGTTAATGGAATGTATATATAGACACGTTCAGTGTGTTTGTTCATTCATAACAATCTGTATGTAGTGCATATTAAAAATATCCAAAACATCTTATATTTGTGAATGGAGGGAGCATGGTTTATAAAAGTTCAATGATAAAAGTCTATTTTTTCACAAATATTGCCCAATGCTATGTGGCTATGTGTCAGCCACTCAGCCAGGTGGAGAACACCCCGGATCGGCCGTCTCCCCCGCCATATATGATCCTTGCAACAAAAATCCCTATGCGCAAACATTTGTTACATGTTGCAACATAATTGTAGCATCTTTCTCATGCGGTATGTAGAAAATAGGAAAAATGATGTCACAACATTTTAAATACGTCAATGCAGCAAAAAATATGCAAAAAAAAAAATCCTCATTAGTCACAGCAAAGTTTGTTGAGGAAAACATTCACATATATAGCCAACCCTTGCAGCAACAGAAGAAACACTTGCATCATGAATGCTACATTCGCTGTAGGATTCCAGATTCTTCGCAACATATCATTGGTGTGTTTGCATCACAACTCACTTGAGTTCACAACATGTAAAAATAACATATGGACATTGTTTTTACAAAATCACTAACCACACGCCACCTTCCATGTGGAAATGCTCACCTCAACACGCCACCGTCCATGGATGTGGAAATGCTACTAATATCAAATAAAAAAATTATAACCACATAATAATTAAATACAATAAATTGTATTTTTTAGATTTTAGTTCATATATTATTAATATGAATATTAATGTTTATTACAACCATATCTCATTGAAAATTATATTGCATCCAATTAGCAAAGCAAGAAGCATAATCTCGTATAACAAAATAGGTGATCCTCAATTTCTGCCAACATGCAAACATGTCACCTCAAGATGCAACCATGCAAGCCACCTTAACATGGAACCATGCAGAAAAAGGCATCTCAACATCCAAACATGAGTAGGAATATATTTAATAAATATTTTACAACTATAAGCGGGTACAGTATAGCCCCCCCTCCCCCCGGCGCGCAAAACATGATTAAGTGACATGAGACACATCCCACTTAGTGTCCGAGTTGTCCATCCAAGATCCAACGACCTAGGAATAATGTTTTGAGGTTTGCACCTAATACATTGCCACTATACAATACTCATATACAAAACAAACATCATATGCATTTCCGGTTTTTGTTCTCAAATTATTAATCCAAATATTAATGTACCATACGACAAAATCTTATCGGACTATATTACAACCAATTCCCGCAGCAACGCACATGGTATCATTTAGTATGAGATCATTTGTGGTCCACTAGTTTACAGTGGACTAGTGAGTGGACGTGGTGCACAATCCATGGTGCACTAGGGCCATTATCCTTACCACTAAGGGGGCCTTTTCTTGTTGGGCAACTTAAATTGACTTTGTTGTTTTATTCCTCTATCATCTTTGATATGTTGACAATCATTGTTTGGACTTTTATTAACTTAGATTGACCACATAGATGATGAATAGGACTAGATAGAACCTTGAGTAAAATTAGTTACTACTCTTTCAATCTCCAATTGTTTGAAGTTTTAAGTTTCTCCTCAGTCAAACTTCTTTACATTCGACCAGGTCTATAAAAATGCCAACATCTACAACACCAATTAGTTTCAATAGATTCATCATAAAATATATTTGGAAACATATATATTTGATGTTGTAAATACTAGCATTTTTTCTATAATTTAGTCATCATTAAAAAAATTGACTTTGGACAAAGCCAGAACTCCATAAAATTAGGGATGGAGAGAGTACCCGGGATGGAGGTAACATATGATGCCATAGAAGGAGAAGGAGAGGGGTTTAGCGCCGAACTGCCATTCTGATCTCGGATGCATATCCACCTGATATGAACAGTAAAATCTAAAACAAATTGAAAAAGTTCATTACAAATTTTCTTTCTTTTTTTTGCTACAAATATTGGTTAGTTCTCTACCTACTTCACATTTTCGTGATGGAACGACATTCATCGTGGTTAGAGAAAAAAATAGTGCTCGAAAATGATTTTGAAAGTAGCATTTTAGGAACATCATTTTTTTGCCCAAAGCATCACAAATGTTTTTAAATTACGAAGCTTTGCATGTTGGTGAAACACTTAACAATCTTTATCACATTTAAATTCCAAAAAATAATTAATTTTGTGTTACTATTCATTTGGACACATGTGCACTTGGGAGCAAAAACTCCACGTCCAGTCCAGAGTCTATTTATTGAACTCTTTTATAAACAATTAATACACACATAGACAAAGTCTACCACATGTACATGTTTGCACAGACCTACCGACGACTCAAGTCACATAGTTGAAATTACCACATGCTCATCAAGGCACAAAAATGCGCGTGTAAGGCGAGAGGGGTGGTGGAGGAGGAGCATGTGTATATCTCCAGTCAATCTCCTAGGGGTGTGTAAAGACCAAAACTTCTACATTGGTCTAACTCAACAATCCTATTCCACGCTTAGGAACCCGATGCACACGTCGCCAACCTACCGCATGCACTATTAGGTTGGCTCAATGCTTCCATCTTTCCCACCGATTTTGGAAATGTTCTAGAGTTCTAGACTCCGCCCACCCCCTCCAATTTTATTTTCTTTTGTTTCTTCAAAAATCTGAAAATGCCTTTTCTATTAATCCATTTGAATTTCATCATTAAATAAAACCCTTTTAGAAAAAAAACATTGTGTTGAAAAGCAATTTTCAAAAGGGATTCTTACTTTTGTTTTTCACCTTTTTTTTTCATTTTCCTTTTAATTTCAAATTTATTTTTCGTTAAAAATCCTAAACATTTGTATTAATACAGGAATATTTTCCCAAATTCATTTTTTTATTTGAGAACATTTTATAAATTCATGAGAATTTTTTAATTCATGAACACTGTTTTAATATCACGAGAAAACCCTATTCACAAAATTTTTGAATTTGAAAAATATCAATATCATGAACATTTTTTAAACTTCTCGATTATTTATCAAATTCACAATCTTTTTTAAAATCCAAGAACATTTTTTCAATTTCATGAACGTTTTTTCAAGTCCGCAAGCATTTTTTCAAAATCACATACATTTTTTATTCATGATTTTTTTTACTTTTTTTTGAGTTTGCGGACCTTTTTATTTGAAAACAATTTTAAATTCGTGAATAGTTTTTTGAATTATGAACATTTTCTGAATTCACAAACTTTTTTGAACTTGTGGACATTTTTTGAAATCCACGCATATTTTTCAAATCTCTCATACCGTTGGCGCACACGAGGCCGGCCATTTAGCATTCATGCAGGGAGGGTGTGTGTGATTACCCACTTACCCAGTGCGTTATGCTTGCTATAGGAGGAGGAGATCTCCTCTAACTCACCCTCTTTGTGTCATGTATGAATGAGCCCACTAGGCCTTTCAGATTTATTCTAGAAATTATCAGAATATTTGATTTGAGACCCCTAAAAAATCAGAATATTCGATGCGCTTGATCGACATACTACTTGCAACATCATTGGTTGGTTATTGCTTATTTTCTGATCTTTGTGTTAACATTGGATTGTAGTGGCATTTTCTGTGAGCTGAATTTCATTGGCAACTGGCATTGGCAGGACTAGCACATTCCACACAACAACGAATCTATATAATACAAAAGATATTTTCATAAAAAAAATGCATGGGCAGTAATCCGATAGCGCATGAACATTTCTCCAAGTTTAACGCAGTCATTCTCTTCTGACGAGAGTGGAAAATTTCAAATTTCAGTTCGAAGTACACCACGGCCACCACCAGCACCAACTTCCGACTTTATTATTCAGGATGCTGCTACAAGAACATAATGTAAAGAAAAGAATGAAAGCGAAAAGGCAAGGGCGTCCATATCCATATACGGGGCCAAAGCATCCGAGCATCCACATCCTTTCGGCAACCCCACGCGACCCTGCTCTGCTCTGCTATCCGTAGTTGAGCCGGAATATGTCATTCTGCACGAAGAAGCTTCCCTGCTCGTTGGGCACCAGCTGAAACATCTGGGCAACACAGACCAGATCAGCATCAACCACCACCATCCCAGAGCTCAAAAGGAGGTGCGACTGAGAAGAGATGGGTTTCTTAATTACCTGGCTGAACCTGAGCTGGTGCTCCTCGCCGGCGAGCTGAAGGTTACCGCTGACGAAGACGAGGATGCCGCCGGGGAAGGAGGGCGTGGGCTGGCAGTCGATGGTGCAGATGGAGTGGCGGCACTGCTCGAAGGGCAGCTGGGCCAGCTTCAGGCCGATCTCCGCGGCGCCGGCGACGCGGTGGCCCTCGAAGGACAGGACGGAGGTGCCGCCGTAGAGCGTGGCGAGCGCGCCGCGGTTGGCGTCGAACGTCTGGTAGTAGTACTCCACGAAGGCCCTGCCCACCACGTCGCACTCGCTCCCCGCTCCCCCGCCGCCCTCCTTCCCCTGCCCGTCCATGCGCTCCGTGTTATGTACTAGCTCGGCGCGGCTCGACCTCTCGTGCTCTGGACCTCGCAGCTGCAACGGGACACGAGCGCTCCGCGCCCCGGCTATTTGTAGGCGCGGCGCCGTTTGGGGTGAACCATTTTGTGCAGTCGGAATGAAAACTGCTGCTTCGCTTTGCCTTTATTCCCATCGCGTAGATAGCACGCCCACTCCCACTCTCGCAGTGCGTGGAGGCCGGAGTAGGAGGAAAGGGACATATCTTCAGCTTCAGCAGAAGAGCAGGTGACCAGGGAAGGGAAGAGAGCGGCGAAAGGAATCAGCTTTGTATGACTGTTTTTTTTCCTTTCTTTATAGATAGCTAACTTTTTCTCGCTCGGGTCGAGTGTACAAGAAAAGTACTGATTCCCAATAATCCACGAATGGTGGCGAAGGATGAATTATTGTCGGGTGACATTGTATTGTCACAAAATAAGCCTATACCTTGTTCCAGAAAAACGGAAGGTATGTATAGTTTGCTCAATATCACAGACGGTATATATATGAACTTAAAAAAAAGGGTATATGTAGTGTAGATCCAAGAATTTTCCCAATCACTCGGTCAGGTTGATCTTAAGAGGACAGATGGTATATAAACCTCGACCATTAGCTGCATTTACCCACCCGGTCGTTGCTTTCGGTGAGTGGGAAAATGTGACTTTATTCGGAAAAAGAGAGAGTGAAATGTGACTTTATGTCATCCTTGCGTGGCCACAGACACTTTCATCGACCAAACCAGATGGGATAGCACCTGAGCATTTTTTTGAGGGAATGCACATGTGCAGTTTTTTTTAGTGCCACATGCACATGGGCAGTTGTGCACCTGAAGTTGTGTTTGTAACTTTTTTTTGACACAAAGTTGTGTTCGTAACTGAAAAACTTTGGTAGCATTCCTTTCGGTCCAATTGAACTTCCCCTTGTATGGGCCTGCCTATCCCGACCAGCCCAAAGCCCCAGGTAACGCACAGCAGGCTATGACCACACACATAGGGATTTACGGCGCTGCACGGCCAGTTTCCCTCTCGTTAGGGTTTTAGTTCCTCTCATTGCCGCCGGCGACGTTGAGAAAATTGTGCCCTTCTCCTCCCCGGACTACGGTCATCCTCACTCGGTCTGACTAAGGGGCAGTCCTGGACCGCCGCCCAGCCTTCGCAGGGGCTGTTTCTTGGGAAGGGTTAGAGTTTCGGGGTCTTTCTGTCGCTTCGACCGAGAGATCGACCTAGTTCTCGATCAGGATCATGGCGCGTCGCTAGAACTCAACTGCGTCAGGACCAAAGGGAAAAGCAAGGTGGAGGACGTCATGAAGGAGCTGGCTCTACAGGAGGACTACCTGGATGATGTGATCTTCGAGGAATCAGATGCCCGATCGATGAGGACATCCGGTGGATGATTCTTGTTCGTGTTCATATGGACAAAGGTTTCAACACCTATTGGTTCTTCCGCAATATGCGAACCGCCTGGGATCTAGCTAGAGGTCAAGATCAAAAATCTTGAGGAAAACATGTTTATGATGCAATTCAACTGCCTCGGAGACTGGGAGAGTGTTACTCAGGGAGGGCCTTGGCACTTTCAGGGCAATCCGATGATCATTGCACCCTATGATGGATACTCGAAGCCGTCATCTATCGAGCTCTATAAATTTGAGATATGGGTACGCATCATCGATCTTCCCATAGCCTACCACAGCAAGGTTAAAGCTTTAGCCTCAAAAGTGGGCGAGTTCATGGACTCCGAGCCGTCCTCATTCGATTTCGAAGGCAATTTCCACAGAGTCAAGGTGCGCCTGGATGTGCGTAACCCCCTGAAAAAAGCTACCTCGTTGATCCGTGGAGGGGAGAGGGAAATATTTGCAGTCAAATACGAGCGCTTGCCAGACTGGTGCCAAATCTGCGGTATGATGGGTCACGAATTCAAAGAGCACGATGTCGGGGTTCAACCCCCATCAACTTTGACTTTCAAAAATCTACGTGCGTCGGTGACTACATCTTGGGGCACCCGAAGCCGTAACAGCAACCAGAAATCCAAGAAGCAAGATGGGCATGCTGGAGAGGCAGGATCAGAGAAAGACGTGGAGTCTGATGAAGGTGGAAGCCACAAGATGGATGATGTTGATATGGAAGAAGGAGACGCCAATCGCAAACGGTCTTCAGACCAAGTGGTCGGGGTGCCTGAACAGATGGTTACTACAAGGCGGGAGCAAGCCCTTGTGCCCAAGACAAGTGGCAGTGATGTTCTTCCAAGCACACCACCAAAACAAGACCCCAAGAGGTCTAAAATTCTAATGCAAAACGAGAAGAGTAACAACGATGGAGCCAAGAAGACCCCAACAGTGGGCAAAAACATTAATGCGAGATCGGCGGCCTCCTCGGCGGAGGACCGCTGGGCACAGTGAATCTCTTGTGCTGGAATTGTCGCAGGATTGGCAACGCCCCGACAATTCAAGAGTTGCGCAAACTCACGAAAAAGTTTGCCCCTAGAGTGCTCAGAATTGTTGAAACTCAGATTAGTGGACAAAGAGCTGAAAATTTAAAGAGTACTTTAGGTTTTGATAATTATTTTGCTGTTGATTCCTCCTGTAGAAGTGGAGGTTTAGCTATCTTTGGAATAATGAAATAAAGATTGAGATTTTGGGTTACTCAAAGTATCATATAGATGCAAAAGTTAGTGACTTAGGGGGTGATCCGTGGAGGCTATCTTGTTTCTATGGTGATGTGCAGACCCACCTTCGTCAACAAACTTGGGATACTATGAAAAATCTTTCTATGCTACACAATCTGCCTTGGGTGTGTATGGGAGATTTCAATGAAGTTTTAATGCATGATGGAATTGGCAATAGAAGTCAAGCTCAGATTCAAGGCTTTAGAGATGCAGCGGGTATTTGTGGTTTCGTCGACCTTGGCTTTAAAGGGACGAGGTGGACCATTGAAAACAAGGTTACATGAGGCACTTTCACTTGTGTCCGTCCAGACAGAGTCCTCGGCACGCCCGAGTGGTGTGAAAAATTCCCTGCTGCTATTGTTGAACACCTCACAACGGCTACCTCAGATCATTCTCCCTTGTTATTACAACTTGTACAGCCAGCTAAGCATGCGAGTTTGTTTCGGTATGAGGTTATGTGGGACACACACTCAGAACTGAAGGCCAGAGTTCAACACTAATGAGATCCTGGCCGGAATAGCCTCACATCTGCCGAGGTACGGGCCAATCTTGATGCTCTTGCTAATAATCTTGGCGAATGGTCAAGGTCCACTTTTGGAAGTGTCAAGGGGCAGATCAGAAGTTTGCAGAAGGAGGTCGAGCGCATGCGAAGTAATCCCTCGCCACTAGGTCCATCCCATGCAGAAGTAAAAATTAATGATCGCCTTATTGAGATCTATCTGTGTGAGGAACTAATGTGGAGACAGAGGTCTCGTGTTCATTGGCTATCAGAAGGTGACCGCAACTCCCATTTTTCCACTTACGGGCCTCTATGAGATGACGGAAATTTTTGATAAAGGCACTCCAGCGCGCGGATGGGCAGCTAACAGATGACATGACTGAGATGCAACAGCTCACGCTTGATTACTATAAAAACTTATATACCTCTGAGGGGGTACAAGGAGTGGCGGTGGTGCTTGAACATGTACCTGTTGTTGGGGAACGTAGTATTTTAAAATTTTCCTACGATCACGCAAGATCTATCTACCAGATGCATAGCAACGAGAGGGAAGAGTGTGTCTACGTACCCTCGTATACCGGAAGCGGAAGCGTCAAGTGACGCGGTTGATGTAGTCGAACTTCTTCGCGATCCAACCGATCAAGCACCGAACGTACGGCACCTCCGCGTTCAGCATACGTTCAGCTTGATGACGTCCCACGAGCTCTTGATCCAGTTGAGCTTCACGGGAGAGTTTCTTCAGCACGACGGCGTGGTGACGGATATGATGTATTCACCGGCGCAGGGCTTCGCCTAAGCACTGCAACGGTATGACCGAGGTGTGTTTCTGTGGAGGGGGCACCACACACGGCTAAGACAATTCAACTTGTGTGTCTTTGGGTGCCCCCCTGCCCCCATATATAAAGGAGCAAGGGAGGAGGGCCGGTTAGGGCAATCCTACTAGGAATAGGATTGCAATCCTATTCCTAGTAGGAGTCCACCAAGAAGGAAGAGAGGGAAAGGAAAAGAGGGAGAGGTGGCGCCCCCCCAATCCTAGTCCAACTAGGATACCTAGGTGGGGCGCCGGCCAGCCTCTATGGGCTGCCTCTCTCCTTTCCTCAAGGCCCACTATGGACCATCCCCCCTCGTAGGGGGTTCCAGTAACCCCCTCCGGCAATCCAGTTAAATCCGAAACTTTTCCGGAACACTTTCGGTGTCCGAATATAGTCGTCCAATATATCAATATTTATGTCTCGGACATTCCGAGACTCCTCGTCATGTCCGTGATCTCATTCGGGACTCCGAACTACCTTCGGTACATCAAAACTCATAAACTCATAATACCGATCGTCATCAAACGTTAAGCGTGCGGACCCTACGGGTTCGAGAACTATGTAGACATGACCGAGACTCATCTCCGGTCAATAACCAATAGCGGAACCTGGATGCTCATATTGGCTCCTACATATTCTACGAAGATCTTTATCGGTCAAACCGCATAACAACATACGTTGTTCCTTTTGTCATCGGTATGTTACTTGCCCGAGATTCGATCGTCGCTATCTCTATACCTAGTTCAATCTTGTTACCGGCAAGTCTCTTTACTCGTTCCGTAACACATCATCTCATGACTAACTCATTAGTCTTTTGCTTGCAAGGCTTATTATGATGTGTGTTACCGAGAGGGCCCAGAGATACCTCTCCGACACTCGGAGTGACAAATCCTAATCTTGATCTATGCCAACACCACGAATACTTTCGAAGACACCTGTAGAGCATCTTTATGATCACCCAGTTACGTTGCGACGTTTGACAGCACACAAGGTGTTCCTACGGTATTCGGGAGTTGCATAATCTCATAGTCATAGGAACATGTATAAGTCATGAAGAAAGCAATAGCAGTAAAACTAAACGATCATAGTGCTATGCTAACGGATGGGTCTTGTCCATCACATCATTCTCCTAATGATGTGATCTCGTTGATCAAATGACAACTCATGTCTATGGTTAGGAAACATAACCATCTTTGATCAATGAGCTAGTCTAGTAGAGGCATACTAGGGACACTCTGTTTTGTCTATGTATTCACACATGTACTAAGTTTCCGGTTAATACAATTCTAGCATGAATAATAAACATTTATCATGATATAAGGAAATATAAATAACAACTTTATTATTGCCTCTAGGGCATATTTCCTTCAGTCTCCCACTTGCACTAGAGTCAATAATCTAGCTCACATCGCCATGTGATTTAATACCGATAGTTCACATCGTTATGTGAATAACACCCATAGTTCACATCACCATGTGACCAACACCCAAAGGGTTTACTAGAGTCAATAATCTAGTTCACATCGCTATGTGATTAATACCCAAGAGTAATAAGGTGTGATCATGTTTTGCTTGTGAGAGAAGTTTAGTCAACGGGTCTGTCTCATTCAGATCCGTATGTATTTCGCAAATTTCTATGTCTACAATGCTCTACATGGAGCTACTCTAGCTAATTGCTCCCACTTTCAATACGCATCCAGATTGATACTTAGAGTCATCTGGATTTAGTGTCAAATCTTGCATCGGCGTAACCCTTTACGATGAACTCTTTATCACCTCCATAATCGAGAAACATTTCCTTAGTCATCCAGTTACTAAGGATAATTTTGACCGCTGTACAGTGATCTACTCCTAGATCACTATTGTACCCCCTTGACAAACTCATGGCAAGGTACACAACATGTTTGGTACACAGCATGGCATACTTTATAGAATCTATGGCTGAGGCATAGGGAATGACTTTCATTCTCTCTATATTTTTCTGCCGTGGTCTGGCTTTGAGTCTTACTCAACTTCACACCTTACAAGTCAGGCAAGAACTTCTTCTTTGACTGATCCATTTTGAACTACTTCAAAATCTTATCAAGGTATGTACTCATCGAAAGTCTTATCAAGCGTCTTGATCTATCTCTATAGATCTTGATGCCCAATATGTAAGCAGCTTTACCAAGGTCTTTCTTTGAAAAACTCCTTTCAAACACTCCTTTATGCTTTCCAGAAAATTCTACATCATTTCCGATCGACAATATGTCATTCACATATACTTATCAGAAAGGTTGTAGTGCTCCCACTCACTTCTTGTAAATACAGGCTTCACCGCAAGTCTGTATAAATCTATATGCTTTGATCAACTTATCAAAGCGTATATTCCAACTCCGAGATGCTTGCACCAGTCCATAGATGGATCGCTGGAGCTTGCACATTTTATTAGCACCTTTAGGATTGACAAAACCTTCTGGTTGCATCATATACAAGTCTTCTTTAATAAATCCATTAAAGAATGCAGTTTTGTTATCCATTTGCCAGATTTCATAAAATGCGGCAATTACTAACATGATTCGGACAGACTTAAGCATCGCTACGGGTGAGAAAGTCTCATCGTAGCCAACTCCTTGAACTTGTCGAAACCCTTTCGCAACAAGTCGAGCTTTGTAAACAGTAACATTACCGTTTGCGTCGGTCTTCCTCTTGAAGATCCATTTATTTTCGATGGCTTGCCGATCATCGGGCAAGTCAACCAAAGTCCATACTTTGTTCTAATACATGGATCCCATCTCAGATTTCATGGTCTCTAGCCATTTTGCGGAATCTGGGCTCATCATCGCTTCCTCATAGTTCGTAGGTTCATCATGGTCTAGTAACATGACTTCCAGAACTGGGTTGCCGTACCACTCTGGTACGGAACGAACTCTGGTTGATCTACGAAGTTCAGCAGAAACTTGATCTGAAGTTTCATGATCATCATCATTAGCTTCCTCACTAATTGGTGTAGGAATCACTGGAACGAGTTTCTGTGATGTACTACCTTCCAATTCGGGAGAAGGTACAATTACCTCATCAAGTTCTACTTTCCTCCCAGTCACTTCTTTCGAGAGAAACTCCTTCTCTAGAAAGGATCCACTCTTAGCAACAAAGACCTTGCCTTAGGATCTGCGATAGAAGGTGTACCCAACAGTTTCTTTTTGGGTATCCTATGAAGATTTACTTCTCCGATTTGGGTTCGAGCTTATCATGTTGAAACTTTTTCACATAAGCATCACAGTCCCAAACTTAAAGAAATGACAGCTTAGGTTTCTCGTCAAACCACAGTTCATACGGTGTCATCTCCACGGATTTAGATGGTGCCCTATTTAACGTGAATGTAGCTGTCTCTAATGCATAACCCCAAAAGCGATAGTGGTAGATCGGTAAGAGACATCATCGATCGCACCATATCTAATAAAGTACGGTTATGACGTTCGGACACACCATTACACTGTGGTGTTCCAGGTGGCGTGAGTAGTGAAACTATTTCACATTGTTTTTATTGAAGGCCAAACTCGCTAACTCAAATATTTCACCTCTACGATCATATCGTAGAAACTCTTATTTTCTTGTTACGATGATTCTCCACTTCACTCTGAAATTCTTTGAACTTTTCAAATGTTTCAGGCTTGTGCTTCATTAAGTAGATATACCCATATCTGCTCAAATCATCAGTGAAGGTCAGAAAATAACGATACCTGCCGCGAGCTTGAACACTCATTGGTGCGCATACATCAGTATGTATGATTTCCAACAACTCTGTTGCTCGCTCCACGGTTCCGGAGAACGGAGTTTTAGTCATCTTGCCCATGAGGCATGGTTCGCAAGCACCAAGTGATTCATAATCAAGTGATTCCAAAAGTCCATCACTATGGAGTTTCTTCATGCGCTTTACACCAATATGACATAAACGGCAGTGCCCCAAATAAGTTGCACTATCATTATTAACCTTGCATCTTTTGGCTTCAATATTATGAATATGTGTATCACACGATCGAGATCCAACAAACCATTTTCATTGGGTGTATGACCATAGAAGGTTTTATTCATGTAAACAGAACAACAATTATTCTCTAACTTACATGAATAACCGTATTGCAATAAACATGATCAAATCATATTCATGCTCAACACAAACACCAAATAACACTTATTTAGGTTCAACACTAATCTCGAAAGTATAGGGAGTGTGAGATGATGATCATATCAATCTTGGAACTATTTCCAATACACATCGTCACTTCATCCTTTAACTAGTTTCTGTTCATTATGCAACTCCCATTTCGAGTTACTACTCTTTAGCAACTGAACCAATATCAAATACCGAGGGGTTGCTATGAACACTAGTAAAATACACATCAATAATCTGTATATCAAATATACCTTTGTTCACTTTGCCATCCTTCTTATCCGCCAAATATCTAGGGCAGTTCCACTTCTAGTGACCATTTCCTTTGCAGTAGAAGCACTTAGTTTCAGGCTTGAGTTTAGCTTTGGGTTTCTTCACGGGAGTGACAACTTGCTTGTCATTCTTCTTGAAGTTCCCCTTCTATCCCTTTGCCCTTTACTTGAAACAAGTGGTCTGGTTAAGCATCAACACTTGATGCTCTTTCTTGATTTCTACCTTCGTCGATTTCAGCATCGTGAAGAGCTCGGGAATTACTTTCGTCATCCCTTGCATATTATAGTTCATCACGAAGTTCTACTAACTTGGTGATAGTGTCTAGAGAACTTTGTCAATTACTATCTTATCTGGAAGATTAACTCCCACTTGATTCAAGCAATTGTACTACCCAGACAATCTGAGCACATGCTCACTGGTTGAGCTATTCTCCTCCATCTTGTAGGCAAAGTACTGTCAGAGGTCTTATACCTCTCGACACGGGCATGAGTATGAAATACTAATTTCAACTCTTGGAACATCTCATATGCTCCGTGGCGTTTCAAAACGTTTTTGAAGTCCCGGTTATAAGCCGTAAAGCATGGTGCACTAAACTATCAAGTAGTCATCATATCGAGCTTTTGTCAAAACGTTCATAACGTCTACATCTGCTCCTGCAATAGGTCTGTCACCTAGCGGTGCATCAAGGACATAATTCTTCTGTGCATCAATGAGGATAATCCTCAGATCACGGAACAATTCCGCATCATTGCTACTAACATCTTTCAACTTGGTTTTCTCTAGGAACATATAAAAAATAAACGTGGAGCAACATCGCGAGCTATTGATCTACAACATAGATATGCTAATACTACCAGGACTAAGTTCATGATAAATTAAAGTTCAATTAATCATATTACTTAAGAACTCCCACTTAGATAGACATCCCTCCGGTCATCTAAATGATCACGTGATCCAAATCAACTAAACCATGTCCGATCATCACGTGAGATGGAGTAGTTTCAATGGTGAACATCTTATGTTGATCATATCTACTATATGATTCACGCTCGACCTTTCGGTCTCCAGTGTTCCGAGGCCATATCTGCATATGCTAGGCTCGTCAAGTTTAACCAAGTATTCTGCATGTGCAAAACTGGCTTACACCCGTTGTATTTGAACGTAGAGCTTATCACACCCGATCATCACGTGGTGTCTCGGCACGACGAACTTTCGCAACGGTGCATACTCAGGGAGAACACTTATACCTTGAAATTTAATAAGGGATCATCTTATAATGCTACCGTCGTTCTAAGGAAAATAAGAAGCATAATAAGATAAACATCACATGCAATCAAAATATGTGACATGATATGGCCATCATCATCTTGTGCTTTTAATCTCCATCTCCAAAGCACCGTCATGATCACCTTCGTCACCGGCGCGACACCTTGATCTCCATCGTAGCATCGTTGTCGTCTCGCCAACTATTGCTTCTACGACTATCGCTACCGCTTAGTGATAAAGTAAAGCAATTACATGGCGATTGCATTTCATACAATAAAGCGACAACCATATGGCTCCTGCCAGTTGCCGATAACATTACAAAACATGATCATCTCATACAAAATCCGTATAACTCATCATGTCTTGACCATATCACATCACAACATGCCCTGCAAAAAAAAAAATAGACGTCCTCTACTTTGTTGTTGCAAGTTTTACGTGGCTGCTACGGGCTTAGCAAGAACCGTTCTTACCTACGCATACAAAACCACAACGATGTTTCGTCAAGTATGTGCTGTTTGAACCTTCACAAGGACCGGGCGTAGCCACACTTGATTCAGCTAAAGTGAGAGAGACAGACACCCGCCAGTCACCTTTAAGCAACGAGTGCTCGTAACGGTGAAACCAGTCTCGCGTAAGCGTACGCGTAATGTCGGTCCGGGCCGCTTCATCTCACAATACCGCCGAAGCAAAGTATGACATGCTGGTAAGCAGTATGACTAGTATCGCCCACAACTCATTGTGTTCTACTCGTGCATATCATCTACGCATAGACCTGGCTCTGATGCCACTGTTGGGGAACGTAGTATTTTAAAATTTTCCTATGATCACGCAAGATCTATCTACCAGATGCATAGCAACGAGAGGGAAGAGTGTGTCTACGTACCCTCGTAGACCGGAAGCGGAAGCGTCAAGTGACGCGGTTGATGTAGTCGAACTTCTTCGCGATCCAACCGATCAAGCACCGAACGTACGGCACCTCCGCGTTCAGCACACGTTCAGCTTGATGACGTCCCACGAGCTCTTGATCCAGTTGAGCTTCATGGGAGAGTTTCGTCAGCACGACGGCGTGGTGACGGATATGATGTATTCACCGGCGCAGGGCTTCGCCTAAGCACTGCAACGGTATGACCGAGGTGTGTTTCTGTGGAGGGGGGCACCGCACACGGCTAAAACAATTCAACTTGTGTGTCTTTGGGTGCCCCCCTGCCCCCGTATATAAAGGAGCAAGGGAGGAGGGCCGGTTAGGGCAATCCTACTAGGAATAGGATTGCAATCCTATTCCTAGTAGGAGTCCACCAAGAAGAAAGAGAGGGAAAGGAAAAGAGGGAGAGGTGGCGCCCCCCCAATCCTAGTCCAACTAGGGGCCAGTTCTTTTGGCAGCTTAAAAAATAAGCCGCATCCTTCCGAACTTATCCCATAAGCCGTCTCACTTGTTCATTGGGGCTTCTAAGCTAGTTATGGAATAACTAATTGAGAAGTCACGACAAATTTTATGAGCGGCTTATTTTTTAAGCTGAGAAGAGGCAGCTTATTTTTTAAGCCGTCCAAAAGAACTGGCCCTAGGATCCCTAGGTGGGGCGCCGGCCAGCCTCTATGGGCTGCCTCTCTCCTTTCCTCAAGGCCCACTATGGACCATCCCCCCTCGTAGGGGGTTCCGGTAACCCCCTCCGGCAATCCAGTTAAATCCGAAACTTTTCCGGAACACTTCCGGTGTCCGAATATAGTCGTCCAATATATCAATCTTTATGTCTCGGACATTCCGAGACTCCTCGTCATGTCCGTGATCTCATCCGGGACTCCGAACTACCTTCGGTACATCAAAACTCATAAACTCATAATACCGATCGTCATCAAACGTTAAGCGTGCGGACCCTACGGGTTCGAGAACTATGTAGACATGACCGAGACTCATCTCCGGTCAATAACCAATAGCGGAACCTGGATGCTCATATTGGCTCCTACATATTCTACAAAGATCTTTATCGGTCAAACCGCATAACAACATACGTTGTTCCTTTTGTCATCGGTATGTTACTTGCCCGAGATTCGATCGTCGGTATCTCTATACCTAGTTCAATCTTGTTACCGGCAAGTCTCTTTACTCGTTCCGTAACACATCATCTCGTGACTAACTCATTAGTCTTTTGCTTGCAAGGCTTATTATGATGTGTGTTACCGAGAGGGCCCAGAGATACCTCTCCGACACTCGGAGTGACAAATCCTAATCTTGATCTATGCCAACACCACGAATACTTTCGGAGACACCTGTAGAGCATCTTTATGATCACCCAGTTACGTTGTGACGTTTGACAGAACACAAGGTGTTCCTACGGTATTCGGGAGTTGCATAATCTCATAGTCATAGGAACATGTATAAGTCATGAAGAAAGCAATAGCAGTAAAACTAAACGATCATAGTGCTATGCTAACGGATGGGTCTTGTCCATCACATCATTCTCCTAATGATGTGATCTCGTTGATCAAATGACAACTCATGTCTATGGTTAGGAAACATAACCATCTTTGATCAATGAGCTAGTCTAGTAGAGGCATACTAGGGACACTCTGATTTGTCTATGTATTCACACATGTACTAAGTTTCCGGTTAATACAATTCTAGCATGAATAATAAACATTTATCATGATATAAGGAAATATAAATAACAACTTTATTATTGCCTCTAGGGCATATTTCCTTCACCTGTCAAGGTGACACCAGCGATGAACGACATTTTATTGGCTCCTTATGATGCCAACGAGGTCAAAATGACGTTTTTCCAGATGTTCCCAATGAAAGCTCCAGGTCCTGATGGGTTCCCTGCCCACTTTTTTCAGAAGCATTGGGACATTTGTGGGGACGCGGTCACTAAAGCAGTGCTAGGCGTTGTGAAGGGAGAAGAGAGCCCAGCCTGCCTGAATGACACTTTGTTGGTGCTGATTCCTAAGGTATCCAACCCCACGTTGCTTTCTCAATTTTGTCCTATCAGTTTATGTAACGTTTTCTACAAGATTGCCTCGAAGGTGCTCTCAAATAGCCTTAAGTTGATTCTTCCGGATGTCATTTCTGAGGAGCAATCGGCATTTTACCAGGGAGACTTATCACTAACAACATAATTTTTGCATATGAGTACCTGCATTTTATGAAGCGGAATAGAGCCACGAGCAATAATTTCGTTGGCCTAAAACTAGACTATGATTGGTGGAGTGGTGTTATCTAAGATCTATCATGGAGAAGCTGGTTTTGCTGCACTGTGGATTTCGTTAATTATGAACATGGTGAGCTCAGTCTCTTTTTCAGTAATGGTTCATGGAAATAAGTCAGAAGTGTTCAAACCAACACGAGGTATTCGATAGGGAGATCCTATCTCTCCTTACGTTTTCGTGTTAGCAGTGGAGGGCCTTTCACGCCTCTTAAAATCTCAGATTCAGTCGTCCCAGCTCAGCGGCATTAAGGTGCACCGTCCTCCCCGGTGGTGAACCATCTTTTATTCGCGAACGACAGCCTGCTGTTCTTCAGGGCAAGTGTTAACGGAGTGGAGGAGGTAACAAACCTATTGTATACATATTGTATGGCCTCGGGGCAAAGAATTAACAGAGAAAAGTCCTCGATATTTTTTAGCAGGGGCTGTCCGGCGATAGTTCGTAATGCTGTAAAAGGATACCTACATGTTCCTAATGAATCTTTGAGTGACATGTATTTGGGTCTGCCAACAGATGTGGGGTACTCGAAAAAAGGAAAATTTAAATACCTTAGTGACAGAGTATGGGATAAGGTGAAAGGTTGGATGAGCAAATGCTTGTCAGCAGGAGGAAAATATGTCCTCATTAAATCAGTGGCACGGGCAATCCCGATATACTCGATGTCTTGTTTCAAGCTCCCAAGGGGTTTATGTGACCATATAAAATCCATTATACCGAAATTTTGGTGGGGTTGTAAGCAAGGACGGCGCAAACCAGCCTGGGTTTCTTGGGATGTGATGACACGACCCAAAAAATGGGAGGACTCAGTTTTAAGGATCTTGAAAATTTTAACCTGGCCCTCTTGGCAAGACAATCCTGGAGATTAATGTAAGAGCCAGACACATTGAGTGCAAAGATCTTGAAGGCGTCCTATTACCCCAACAACATCATTCTTGAGGCAGAACTAGGGTCTAGACCATCCCAAATTTGGAGGGCGATACTCGATGGCCAAGACCTGCTGAAAAATGGCTTAATTCACCAGATTGGCATTGGCCAGAGCATGAATATTTGGACCGACAACTGATTCCAAAGGAGACCACACCGAGACCGATCACCAGCCTTGTTGCGAACCCACCTTTAATGGTGTCTGAATTATTGTTGCTAGCCACGGCGACATGGGATGAACAACTCGTGCGGTCGATGTTCTTACCGATAGACGTGAACGCAATCTTGAGGATACCCACATGCACTAACAACACGGAGGACTTTTGGGCCTGGTATCCTGGCAAAAAGGGCAAGTTCTCAGTTTCTTTGGCTTACAAATTCTTGATCAAAACAAAGTTGCAGCGGGAGGAATGGTTAGAGGGGAGAGGAGGATCGTCTAATGTCTAGAGGGACGAAACATCATGGAGCTCGCTATGGAAATTGAAGGTGCCTTCGAAAATAAGGATTTTCCTGTGGCATCTTGCACACCATTCTCTCCCTACTACTGATTTTCCGAATAAGCGTAATATGTCACTCGAGGATATATGTCTGCCGTGTGGTTGTCACGACTCCTGGAGGCATGCCCTACTATCATGCACTATGTCCAGGTGTATTTGTGCGTTGTCCAATGCTGAGCTTGTCACTCGTATGACAGCTAATGAAGAGCCGAATGCAAGGTTATAACTCTTTGAGCTTAGTGATGAAATGGATCATGCAAGCTTCACACAGATGGCTGTCACACTTTGGTCGGTTTGGTACGTGAGTCGAAAGGCAGTTTATGAAGCTATATTTCAAAGTCCCCAACAAACAATTTTTTTGTAGATATTTTATTGCAAAACCAGGACAGATTGCTAATAGCCAAATGCGCCATGATGCAAGATCTACTTCAATAACCCATCCAGAACGGTGGTTACCTCCCCCTGCAGGAACTGTGAAAATTAATGTCGATGGTGCAATCGCAAGATCACATCGTGGGGGAGCTTTTACGGCTTTGCGTAGAGATCAAACATGCCTATACTTGGGATCTTCGGCCGTGGTCTTCAAAGGAATAAATGACCCACTTGTTGGGGAACGTTGCATGGGAAACAAAAATTTTCCTACCGTTCACCAAGATCAATCTAGTAGATGCAACTACGAGGGGAGAGTGTGATCTACGTACCCTTGTAGATCGCTAAGCGGAAGCGTTATGAACGCGGATGATGGAGTCGTACTCGTCGCGATTCAGATCGCCGAAGACCTAGCACCGAAGCAACGGTGCCTCCGCGTTCTTCACACGTACGGCTCGGGGACGTCTCCTCCTTCTTGATCCAGCAAGGGGTGGAGGAGAGGTTGATGGAGAACCGGCAGCACGACGGCGTGGTGGTGATGGTGGAGAAGAACTCCAGCAGGGCTTCGCCTAAGCTCCGCGGGAGAAGAAGATATTACGGG
The DNA here is from genome assembly GCA_902687465.1 of Secale cereale. Classification (NCBI taxonomy): domain Eukaryota; kingdom Viridiplantae; phylum Streptophyta; class Magnoliopsida; order Poales; family Poaceae; genus Secale; species Secale cereale. The sequence continues at coordinate 765,771,245 of LR738711.1, read as the reverse complement.
AGAGGGAGGGCAGCACCGAGGCACGAACTTGTGTTGGCTGCCCTCCCTTTGCCTCACTATATATAGGGGGGGTGGAGAGGTGAGGGCGCCCTAGGGTTTCCCCCTAGGGGCCGGCGGCCAGGGCAAGGGGAGGGGGCGGCGGCCAGGGCAGGGGGGGCGGCCAGGCCCTAGGGTTTCCCCCCCTAGGTGCCTTGCCCCCCAAGGCCAAGGGGTGCGGCCAGCCCTAGGGGGTCCCACCCCCTTAGCCGCATGAGGAGAGGGCCCAAGGGGGGCGCACAGCCCCCTGAGGGCTGTGGTGTTCCCCCTTGTGGCCCATTAGGCCCAGAACTTCTTCCGGACCCCCCGAAACACTTTCCGGTACTCCGCCGATTTCCCGATGCTCCCCGGAACACTTCCGGTACTCCGAAACCTTTCATCCTATATATCAATCTTCGTCTCCGGACCATTCCGGAGACCCTCGTCATGTCCGGGATCTCATCCGGGACTCCGAACAACATTCGGTAACCATACACTTTTCTCACTAACAACCCTAGCGTCACCGAACGTTAAGTGTGTAGACCCTGCGGGTTCGGAAACCATGTAGACATGACCGAGACACTCCCAGGTCAATAACCAATAGCGGGATCTGGATACCCATATTGGTTCCTACATGTTTCTCGATGATCTCATCGGATGAACCACGATGTTAAGGATTCAGGCAATCCCGTATACAGTTCCCTTTGTCTCGTCGGTATGTTACTTGCCCGAGATTCGATCGTCGGTATCTCTATACCTAGTTCAATCTCGTTATCGGCAAGTCTCTTTACTCGTTACCGTAATACATAATCCCGTGACCAACTACTTAGTCACTTTGAGCTCATTGAGATGACGTATTACCGAGTGGGCCCGGAGATACCTCTCCGTCACACGGAGTGACAAATCCCAGTCTCGATCCATGTCAACTCAACAGACACCCTCGGAGATACCTGTAGAGTACCTTTATAGTCACCCAGTTACGTTGTGACGTTTGGCACACACAAAGCACTCCTACGGTGTCAGTGAGTTACATGATCTCATGGTCATAGGAACTTACACTTGACATGCAGAAAACTATAGCGATAACTGACACGATCAAAAGCTATGTTTACGTTTGGGTCTCGTCCATCACATCATTCTCCTAATGATGTGATCCCGTTATCAAATGACAACTCATGTCTATGACCTGGAAACCGCGGTCATCTTTGATCAACGAGCTAGTCCTGTAGAGGCTCACTAGGGACACAAAGTCTGTCTATTCATCCACACGTGTATTTGAGTTTCCAATCAATACAGTTATAGCATGGATAATAAACGATTATCATGAACAAGGAAATATAATAATAACTCTTTTATTATTGCCTCTAGGGCATATTTCCAACAGTCTCCCACTTGCACTAGAGTCAATAATCTAGCATTACAAGGTAATGAATCTAACACCCATAGAGTCTTGGTGTTGATCGTGCTTAGCCCGTGGAAGAGGCTTAGTCAACGGATCTGCAACATTCAAATCCGTGTGTACTTTGCAAATGTTTATGTCCTCCTCCTTGACTGAATCGCGGATGGAATTGAAGCGTCGCTTTATGTGTCTGGTCCTCTTGTGAAACCTTGGTTCCTTGGCTTGAGCAATGGCACCAGTGTTATCACAGAACAGAGTCATTGGGTTCAGTGCACTAGGCACAACTCCAAGATCTGTCATGAACTCCTTCATCCAGACACCTTCCTTAGCTGCCTCCGAGGCAGCTATGTACTCCGCTTCACATGTAGAATCAGCTACCACGCTCTGCTTGGAACTGCACCAGCTTACCGCTCCCCCGTTGAGAATATATACGTATCCGGTTTGTGACTTAGAGTCATCCGGATCAGTGTCAAAGCTTGCATCGACGTAACCCTTTACGACGAGCTCTTGATCACCTCCATAAACGAGAAACATATCCTTAGTCCTTTTCAGGTACTTTAGGATATTCTTGACCGCTGTCCAGTGATCCATACCAGGATTACTTTGAAACCTTCCGGCCATACTTATGGCAAGGCTGACATCTGGTCTTGTGCACAGCATTGCATACATGATAGATCCTATGGCTGAAGCATAGGGGATGACACTAATCTTTTCTCTATCTTCCGCAGTCACTGGGCATTGAGTCTTACTCAACTTCGTACCTTGCAATACCGGCAAGAACCCCTTCTTGGATTGATCCATTTTGAACTTCTTCAAAACTTTATCAAGGTATGTGCTTTGTGAAAGTCCTATCAAGCGTCTTGATCTATCTCTATAGATCTTGATGCCCAATATGAAAGCAGCTTCACCGAGATCTTTCATCGAAAAACTCTTGTTCAAATACCCCTTCACGCTATCCAAAAATTCTATATTGTTTCCAATCAGCAATATGTCATCCACATATAATATTAGAAACGCTATAGAGCTCCCACTCACTTTCTTGTAAATACAAGCTTCATTGTAAACTTGTATAAACCCAAATGCTTTGATCACTTCATCAAAGCGAAGATTCCAACTCCGAGATGCTTGCACCAGCCCATAAATGGAACGCTGGAGCTTGCATACTTTGTCAGCATTCTCTGGATCGACAAAACCTTCTGGTTGCATCATATACAACTCTTCCTTAAGAAAACCGTTAAGGAACGCTGTTTTGACATCCATCTGCCAAATTTCATAATCGAAAAATGCAGCTATTGCTAACATGATTCGGACGGATTTAAGCATCGCTACGGGTGAGAAAGTCTCATCGTAGTCAATCCCTTGAACTTGTGAAAAACCCTTTGCCACAAGTCGAGCTTTATACACGGTGACATTACCGTCAGCGTCCGTCTTCCTCTTAAAAATCCATTTATTCTGAATGGCCTTCCGCCCTTCAGGTAATACTTCCAAAGTCCATACTTTGTTTTCATACATGGATCCCATCTCGGATTTCATGGCCTCTAACCATTTGTCGGAATCTGGGCCCACCATCGCTTCTCCATAGCTCGTAGGTTCAACGTTGTCTAACAACATGACCTCCAAGACAGGGTTACCATACCACTCAGGTGCAGTGCGTACCCTTGTCGACCTACGAGGTTCGGTAGTAACTTGATCGGAAGCTTCTTGATCATCATCATTGGCTTCCTCTTCAACCTCTGTAGGCTCCACAAAAACATCTTTCTGTGCTGCGCTACTTTCTGGTTGAAGCAGAGGTTCAATAACCTCATCAAGTTCTACCTTCCTCCCACTCAATTCTTTCGAGAGAAACTCTTTCTCGAGGAAGGACCCGTTCTTAGCGACAAACACTTTGCCCTCGGATCTGAGATAGAAGGTGTACCCAACTGTTTCTTTTGGGTATCCTATGAAGACACATTTGTCCGCTTTGGGTTCGAGCTTTTCTGGCTGAAGCCTTTTGACATAAGCATCGCAACCCCAAACCTTGAGAAAAGACAACTTAGGTTTCTTACCAAACCACAGTTCATACGGTGTTGTCTCAACGGACTTAGATGGAGCCCTATTTAAAGTGAATGCAGCTGTCTCTAACGCATATCCCCAAAACGATAGTGGCAAGTCGGCAAGAGACATCATAGAACGCACCATATCTAATAGGGTTCGATTACGACGTTCGGACACACCATTACGCTGTGGTGTTCCAGGTGGAGTCAACTGTGAAACAATTCCACATTTTCTTAAGTGATCACCAAACTCATAACTCAGATATTCTCCCCCTCGATCAGATCGTAGGAACTTGATCTTCTTGTTACGATGATTTTCAACTTCACTCTGAAATTGCTTGAACTTTTCAAAAGTTTCAGACTTATGCTTCATCAAGTAAATATACCCATATCTACTTAAGTCGTCAGTGAAGGTGAGAAAATAACGATATCCACCGCGCGCCGTTACACTCATCGGACCGCACACATCAGTATGTATGATTTCCAATAAGTCACTTGCCCGTTCCATTGTCCCTGAAAACGGGGTCCTTGTCATCTTGCCCATGAGGCACGGCTCGCACGTGGCAAGTGATTCAAAATCAAGAGACTCCAAAAGTCCATCAGCATGGAGCTTCCTCATGCGTTTCACGCCGATATGACCGAGACGGCAGTGCCACAAGAAAGTGGTATTATCATTATCTACTCTACATCTTTTGGCATCAATGTTATGAACATGTGTATCATCACTATCGAGATTCAATAAGAATAAACCCCTAACTTCGGGTGCATGACCATAAAAGATATTACTCATATAAATAGAACAACCATTATTCTCTGACTTAAATGAGTAACCGTCTCGCAATAAACAAGATCCAGATATAATGTTCATGCTTAACGCACGCACTAAATAACAATTATTCAGGTTCATAACTAATCCCGATGGTAATCGAAGAGCGAGCGTGCCGACGGCGATCACATCAACCTTGGAACCGTTTCCCACGCGCATCGTCACTTCGTCCTTCGCCAGCCTCCGTTTATTCCGCAGTTCCTGTTTAGAGTTGCAAATGTGAGCAACCGAACCGGTATCAAATACCCAGGCACTACAACGAGAGTTGGTAAGGTACACATCAATAACATGTATATCACATATACCTTTGTTGTTGTTGGCCCCCTTCTTGTCCGCCAGATACTTGGGGCAGTTCCGCTTCCAGTGGCCGTTCCCCTTGCAATAGAAGCACTCAGTTTCTGGCTTGGGTCCAGCCTTGGGTTTCTTCACTGGATTAGCAACTGCTTTGCCACCCTTCTTAGAGTTACCCTTCTTGCCCTTGCCATTCTTCTTGAAACTGGTGGTTTTATTGACCATCAACACTTGATACTCCTTCTGGATGTCTGCTTCAGCGACTTTCAGCATCGAGAACAGCTCGGCGATGGTTTTGTTCATCCCTTGCATGTTATACTGCTGCACGAAGCTCTTGTAGCTTGGAGGGAGTGACTGGAGAATTCTGTCAATGATAGCCTCATCCGGGAACACAAGTCCCAGATCAGCTATGCGGGTATAGTACCCAGACATCTTCAGCAAGTGCTCACTGACAGACGAATTCTCCTCCATCTTACAAGCGAAGAATTTATCGGTGGTCTCATACCTCTCGATCTTAGCATTCTTCTCAAAGATGAACTTCAACTCCGTGTACATCTCATATGCACCATGACGTTCAAAACGCCTTTGAAGTCCTCCTTCCAAGCCGTACAACATGGCACACTGCACTATCGAATAGTCATCCGAACGCGTCTGCCAGACGTTCATAACGTCCGCAGGGGCTCCAGGAGCGGGGGGTTCACCTAGCGGTGCATTTAGGACATAAACCTTTTAGGCAGCTGTGAGGATGATCCTCAGATTGCGGAGCCAGTCCACAAAGTTGCTCCCATCATCTTTCAGTTTAGCTTTCTCTAGGAACGCATTAAAATTCAGGGGAACTCCTGCGCGAGCCATCTACAACATAAGATTTGCAAAGACAATTTTTAGACTATTGTTCATGATAAGTGAGTTATTACCTAATCAAATTAATTATAACTCCCACTCAAATTGACATCCCTCTGGTCATTCGAGCGTGACATGATCCAAATTCACCAACCCAAGTCCGATCATCACGTGAGATGAGGTGGTGTCAATGGTGAACATCAACATGTTGATCATATCTACTATATGACTCATGCTCGACCTTTCGGTCCTCCGTGTTCCGAGGCCATGTCTGTACATGCTAGGCTCGTCAAGTCTAACCCGAGTGTTCTGCATGTGCAAAACTGGCTTGCACCCGTTGTATGCGAACGTAGAGTCTATCACGCCCGATCATCACGTGGTGCTTCGAAACGACGAACCTTCGCAACGGCGCACACTCGGGGGGAACACAATTTTATCTTGAAATTTTAGTGAAGGATCATCTTATAATGCTACCGTCGTCCTAAGCAAAATAAGATGCATAAAAGGATTAACATCACATGCAAATCATAAGTGACATGATATGGCCATCAACTCGTGCTTTTGATCTCCATCTCCAAAGCACCGGCATGATCTCCATCGTCACCGGCGCCACACCATGATCTCAATCATCATGATCTCCATCATCGTGTCGCCATCGGGGTTGTCGGCGCCCACCATGCTCTTACTACTATTGCTACCGTTTAGCGATAAAGTAAAGCATTACAAAGCGCTTAATGATTGACACGCAGGTCATACAAAAATTAAAGACAACCCTATGGCTCCTGCCGGTTGCCGTATGCATCGACATGCAAGTCGATATTAACTATTACAACATGATCATCTCATACATCAAATATAATTCATCATGTCATTGGCCATATCATATCACATGCATACCCTGCAAAAACAAGTTAGACGTCCTCTAATTTGTTGTTGCATGTTTTACGTGGCTGTTATGGGTATCTAGCAAGAACGTTTCTTACCTACGCAAAACCACAACGGTGATATTCAAGTTGCTATTTAACCTTCTACAAGGACCGCCTTGTTCTATTCCGATTCAACTAAGATAGGAGAGACAGACACCCGCCAGCCATCTTATGCAACAAAAGTCACATGTCTGTCGATGGAACCGGTCTCATGTACGTGGACATGTAAAGTTGGTCCGGGCCGCTTCATCCTATAATACCGCTGAATCAAGAAAGACTAAGGAGGGCAGCAATTTAAACATCAACGCCACAAACCCTTTTGTGTTCTACTCGAGAAAGCATCTACGCAAGATCCTAGCTCTGATACCACTGTTGGGGAACGTTGCATGGGAAACAAAATTTTTCCTACCGTTCACCAAGATCAATCTAGTAGATGCAACTACGAGGGGAGAGTGTGATCTACGTACCCTTGTAGATCGCTAAGCGGAAGCGTTATGAACGCGGATGATGGAGTCGTACTCGTCGCGATTCAGATCGCCGAAGACCTAGCACCGAAGCAACGGTGCCTCCGCGTTCTTCACACGTACGGCTCGGGGACGTCTCCTCCTTCTTGATCCAGCAAGGGGTGGAGGAGAGGTTGATGGAGAACCGGCAGCACGACGGCGTGGTGGTGATGGTGGAGAAGAACTCCAGCAGGGCTTCGCCTAAGCTCCGCGGGAGAAGAAGATATTACGGGAGAGGGAGGGCAGCACCGAGGCACGAACTTGTGTTGGCTGCCCTCCCTTTGCCTCACTATATATAGGGGGGGTGGAGAGGTGAGGGCGCCCTAGGGTTTCCCCCTAGGGGCCGGCGGCCAGGGCAAGGGGAGGGGGCGGCGGCCAGGGCAGGGGGGGCGGCCAGGCCCTAGGGTTTCCCCCCCTAGGTGCCTTGCCCCCCAAGGCCAAGGGGTGCGGCCAGCCCTAGGGGGTCCCACCCCCTTAGCCGCATGAGGAGAGGGCCCAAGGGGGGCGCACAGCCCCCTGAGGGCTGTGGTGTTCCCCCTTGTGGCCCATTAGGCCCAGAACTTCTTCCGGACCCCCCGAAACACTTTCCGGTACTCCGCCGATTTCCCGATGCTCCCCGGAACACTTCCGGTACTCCGAAACCTTTCATCCTATATATCAATCTTCGTCTCCGGACCATTCCGGAGACCCTCGTCATGTCCGGGATCTCATCCGGGACTCCGAACAACATTCGGTAACCATACACTTTTCTCACTAACAACCCTAGCGTCACCGAACGTTAAGTGTGTAGACCCTGCGGGTTCGGAAACCATGTAGACATGACCGAGACACTCCCAGGTCAATAACCAATAGCGGGATCTGGATACCCATATTGGTTCCTACATGTTTCTCGATGATCTCATCGGATGAACCACGATGTTAAGGATTCAGGCAATCCCGTATACAGTTCCCTTTGTCTCGTCGGTATGTTACTTGCCCGAGATTCGATCGTCGGTATCTCTATACCTAGTTCAATCTCGTTATCGGCAAGTCTCTTTACTCGTTACCGTAATACATAATCCCGTGACCAACTACTTAGTCACTTTGAGCTCATTGAGATGACGTATTACCGAGTGGGCCCGGAGATACCTCTCCGTCACACGGAGTGACAAATCCCAGTCTCGATCCATGTCAACTCAACAGACACCCTCGGAGATACCTGTAGAGTACCTTTATAGTCACCCAGTTACGTTGTGACGTTTGGCACACACAAAGCACTCCTACGGTGTCAGTGAGTTACATGATCTCATGGTCATAGGAACTTACACTTGACATGCAGAAAACTATAGCGATAACTGACACGATCAAAAGCTATGTTTACGTTTGGGTCTCGTCCATCACATCATTCTCCTAATGATGTGATCCCGTTATCAAATGACAACTCATGTCTATGACCTGGAAACCGCGGTCATCTTTGATCAACGAGCTAGTCCTGTAGAGGCTCACTAGGGACACAAAGTCTGTCTATTCATCCACACGTGTATTTGAGTTTCCAATCAATACAGTTATAGCATGGATAATAAACGATTATCATGAACAAGGAAATATAATAATAACTCTTTTATTATTGCCTCTAGGGCATATTTCCAACACCACTATACTTGGGATCTTCGGCCGTGGTCTTCCAAGGAATAAATGACCCACTGATTCTGGAGCCGTTTGCTTGTCGAGAAGCTCTACCTCTTGCAGCTGATCTCGCCGTGCAAAATATTTGTGTGGCCTCAGACTGTCAAGAAGCGGTGAATGACATCAACAAGGGGACAGGGGGTCCTAACGCTGCCATAGTACATGAAATATCGACACGTCGTAAAAGTTTTACTTCTAGTTTTTTCATTCATGATAGTAGGAACTTTAATTTTGAGTCTCACAAACTCGCCAAGTTTGCTTCTAATTTAGATGTAGGTCGACATATTTGGTTGGGCAATCCTCATGACCCAAACCTTGTACCTATGACCTTTGTTTTGGATGAATAAAGATGACGAGTTCTTCTTAGGGATTGACAAATCAGCGGTTACCACATGCAAATGTGCTATGTATGGCTCTTTGAGAGGGATAAGATAGCGATCGCTCACGCGAGGTACGACCTCGCTTGAGTCCAGCCAAGCAGCGAGGCGGGATGGTTTCCACTGGTTTGGTAAGCTTCCATTAGGTTTTGGGAAGCTTGTCGCCGTTTTTTTCCTTTTCTCCATTTCTTTGTCGGTTTTCTGTTCATTTTCTTTACAACTTTACTTGGTTTTTTAATCATTTTTTCTATTTCTCCTTTTATAATTTAATGACTAAAAAAATTCAAGATCTTTTTCAAACATGTGAATTATTTAATTAAAGAATAAATTTTATATGCATGAGAAATTTTTAATTGGTAAATGTTTACGAATTCATGAGATTTATTTGAAATTCGTGATTTTTATATAAAATTTGTGAACAACTTTTGAAAATCGGAAACATTCATTGAATTCATGGACATTTTGAATTTGTGAACAATTTCTGAAATTTATGAACATTTTTGAACCTGCAATAATTTTTATTAAATTCATACTTTTTAATTCACAAACGTTTTTAATTCATGATTTTCTTCTTTCAAATTCACGATTTTTTTGAATTCGTGTACTTTTTTGAATTTAAGATTTTAAAAGAAATCACAAGTACTGTTTGAGTTCTCAAACATTTCTTCTCTATGTTCCTTTGCCTGCTTTTTTGAGTTTTTCTTTTGTCCTATTTTTCTCTTTTGTATTTTTTGAAAAAGTCCATCATACATTTTGAAAAATATTCAGTGTGTATCAGAATAAGTTCACAGTATATTGAAAAATAATGTTCACTGCACATTGGAAAATGTTCACTATTTATAAACAATTGTTCATTGTATTTTTAAGAATATTTCATTGTGTATTCGAAAACTATTCTCCGCATATTTTAAAAATTGTTCAGTGTGTAAATGGAAAAATGTCCACTATATATTTAAAAAGTGTTCAATGTGTAGCTAGAAAAATGCCCACCCTCACCATATATCACAAAAATGTTTATAGTACAGGAAAAAATAAAATAAAATAAAAAACTTAAAAGAAACCAAAAGAAAACCATACCTACAAGAGAAAAGAACCATACCTAGCGATGCGAGCGTGCTATCGCTGGAAGCGATTCATAGCATCTCCGGTGACAGCGTGCAACGCCTTCCCATCGGTCGCGCGGGGCGCGTCACGTTGTGCGCCCAGCCACCGCCACGTGCCAGCACCGGGTGCACCCACGGAAATACCCTTTTTGTTTTTTCATTGCATTTTTCTTTTGGGTTTTCATATTTTGATCGATTTCCTCTAGGCTTTGTAGAATTTTATTTCTTTGAGTTCTTTTTTGTTTTCCCTACGTGAAACACATCATCTAAAAAGTATACTTGTGCTTCACGGTGAAGCATATTGTGCTTCTCCTATTTTTGCGAGAAAACTTTCGATCCATTCATCTTTAATCATGAAAGTACAACAAACACCAGATATAATAAAAGTTACATCCTAATCCGTAGACCACCTAACGACGACCATAAGCACTAAAGCGAGCCAAAGGCGCGCCATCGTCATTGCCCCTCCCTCGCTGGAGCCGGATAAAATTTGTTATAGTAGACAGTCGGGAAGTCGTTATGCTAAGGCACCATAGGACCAGCGCAGCAGAACAACAACTGCCGTCTATGAAGAGTAGCGTAGATCAGAAGGGTCCGACCTGAAAACACATGAACGCAGCTGAACTACGATCAGATCCGGGCAAAACTACCGAGGACATATCACTGGAGACACACGTCCACACGCCCACCGATGATACTAGACACACCATCATGACGGGGGCTAGGTAGGGAGAACCTTATTCCGTCTTCAGGGAGCTGCCGCTGTTTCGTCTTCCTGAGCAGGACACAAACCCTAACAAAACGCGAAGGAACAACTAAAAATAGAGCCCTTCCGCCGACATGGTCCGAGATCCAGCGCCCCGCCATAGCCCTTAAGCCACATGACCATATTGTGCTTCCCATAGCCGTACTTCTCATAATGCACAGTTGTGCTTCGCAATGAAGCACAACTATGCTTTCTGAAAAGTAAAAGGCCTAAAATTTGCCTCCTGTTCTTTTGTTTTCTGATTTTTTTGTTCTTAGTTTTTCCAGTTTGCGTTTTTTCGATTTTTGAAAACTTCATCCATTTTTTGGCTTTCCTTTTTGCGAAAGAAAACTTCGTCCAAACCTGTTAACACACGTTCTAGTTTCGAAGATCTTAAACGTGAGAAACCCAATGGTAAAAACCATTCATGAGTCGGATGCACGATTCAAGGGATAAAACATTTTGAAAATTGTTTCTAGAAAAAAGACACAAAACTTTCATGTTGCGAGAAGTGTCACACATGCAGTGTGTCAGTTGTCACACTAGTGAGATTGAGAGTTGGTACCCCTCTAACTAGTGATTCCGGTAAACATAACCTTGCGACCTTTACTCCCAAGAAAAGTGCCCAAACAAAATTCTCGCCTATCCGGCCCAAACAAAATTCTCGCCTATCCGAACACAAATCTCATTTGCGGCAAAACGAAAACCAATCTCATTTTAGCTTTATTAGATTTAGTTCTAGTCCTGGAGTTATACACAAATTAGATGATTGTGATACCCCAATAATTGTTCATAATTTTATCGATAGTGGCCATGATAGTTGCCATAATAAGTGATCGGTGTCGATAATAGTGGCTTCTTGATTTTATCTTTTGTGATGGTTTATAGTTGGTTCCTCAAATTTGTGTTTACACATGGTTTGACACATTTTTTATCAATATTTTTTGATTCTTCACAAATGGTAGTAAATACTTTACATGAGGAAATGGAGCGTGGCGGTATTTAGTGTATAATAGTGTAATATCAAGGTGTATTCAAAATTCCAAGTTCAAATAATGAAGAAAATGGTGATGTGCACTTCAATCTTCATACTTTCCCTCCCTGTAGGTGCTATGATTACTCCTCGCAGATGCTTTGGTTACAATACAATGTACATTTCATGTTTTGTGAAGTTGGTTTGAAGTTTAAATGCCACCTTGTGAGGTCATATAATGTCCCGGTGCCAATTTTCACATTTTTAACCACATTTAGATTTTATAAGGAATGAAAAAACAATAGGATGCAAGTTATTTTTGAAGTTTTCCAAGGATGTGTGAATTTTTCTTACTTTTTCTAGCAAGGAGCTACACACATGCATATGTACTTATGAGTGATTTATGATGGAAATATGCCCTAGAGGCAATAATAAAATGGTTATTATTATATTTTCTTAATCATGACAAATGTTTATTATTCATGCTAGACTTGTATTGACCGGAAACTTAAATACATGTGTGAATACATACACAAATACCGTGTCCCTAGTAAGCCTCTACTAGACTAGCTCGTTGATCAAAGATGGTTAAGGTTTCCTAACCATTGACATGTGTTTTCATTTGAAAACGGGATCACATCATTAGGAGAATGATGTGATGGACAAGACCCATCCGTTAGTTTAGCATTTGATCATACAATTTATTACTACTGCTTTCTTGTATGTCAAATACATGTTCCTTAGACCATGAGATCATGCAACTCCCGAATACCGGAGGAATACCTTGTGTGCTATCAAACGTTACAACATAACTAGGTGATCATAAAGATGCTCTAAAAGTATCTCCAAAGGTATTTTTTGAGTTGGCATGGATCGAGATTGAGATTTGTCACTCCGAGTATCGGAGAGGTATCTCTGGGCCCTCTCGGTAATACACATCATAAGAAGCCTTGCAAGCAAATGACTAATGAGTTAGTTACATGATGATGTATTACAGAACGAGTAAAGAAACTTGCCAGTAACGAGATTGAACTAGGTATAGAGATACCGACGATCGAATCTCGGGCAAGTAACATACCGACAGACAAGGGAATTACGTATGTTGTCATAACGGTTCGACCGGTAAAGATCCTTGTAGAATATGTAGGAACCAATATGGGCATCCAGGTTCCGCTATTGGTTATTGACCGGAGAGGTGTCTCGGTCATGTCTACATAGTTCTCGAACTCGTGGTCCGCACGCTTAACGTTCGTTGACGATATAATGTTATATAAGTTATGTGATTTGGTGACCGAATGTTGTTTAGAGTCCCGGATGAGATCACAGACATGACGAGGAGTCTCAAAATGTTCGAGAGGTAAATACTGATATACATGACGATTGTATTTCGACACCGGAAGTGTCTCGGAGAGTACCGGGTACTAATCGGGTCACCGAAAAGGAGTTTCAGGCAACCTCGGCAAAGATATGGGCCTTATGGGCCAAGAGAGGGAACACACCAGCCCATAAGGGGCTGTTGCGCCCCCTATTGAGGTCGGCCTGTGAGGAGAAGGAAAGAGGGGAGGGAAAGGAAAGTGTAGAGTAGGACTACCCCTTCCTTTCCGCCCCCTTTTTCCTCGCCCCTTCTTCATACAAGGA